>OX454335.1:52898865-53498865 GCA_949716465.1 Chalcosyrphus nemorum
CAATGGGGCAATGGTCCGGAGACATTATCGATAAATGATACATTAATAGAAATTCATAATTATGTAGATATGTGTCTAGTTTTTTGTGCATACATACATATGTATATCTAGTTCTTACTGCGATTGTGAATTTATAATTCGCTTCTCAGTTTAATTTCTTATAAACCAATTAGAATACCTGCAAGTGAATTGCATCAGAAACAAGATTAATTTGAATAAAACTGAGTTATATTCGTTTAGATAATTTATAAAACTAGTTAGGGCTAGTAATATCCAACATATTCGTAATTAATTTTCTTGTAGCTAACACAAAAAATTATAGTTTGTATGTACATATTTATGAAAATACTACCATTAGGCCCGTTCGTGTACTTTTTAAATCAAAACTCGTAGGTTGTTAAATTTCAAATAGTGGGGATAAGATTACGACAAACACACTCTAAATTATCAAATTTGACCGTTTTCATAATTCAGCCCAAGGAAATGTCTAAGTGAGGGAAAATTTCTAAATGCGGTATATCTTCGTACTCCAACAGGATTTCAAAAATTATATAAATTTTGGTAAAAATCATTATTTTGGGAGAGTAAATGAACAGACTTATTTTGAGTTTCTTTGTAAAATATTAACTTTTTATAGTTACTTGCCTCGTAAATGACATATTGCTTGTTTTTATTTAGGAGGAAATTTTTTTGTTTATGATGAGCTGAACACTATTTTTTGTGCATTATCCTTGCACTGATTCATTGACTCGATTAAAAATAAAGTCACTCTAAGAAGGCTTGTTACATTCCCATAAAAGTAAAACTAAATAAATATCAGGTCGTAGGCAGCCCATGGCCTTTCTCACAACTGTACAAGTTGTGCGTGGTATACATTTTTGCACATACAGAAGGGACCTAACAGTTTTATGCCGTATCCGAAAGGCAGAGGGGTTTTGAGAAGCTTTCTGATGACAGTAATACTCTTGAATGTTTGCCAGACACTCGGCAGAAGTGGGACCGTGAAAAAAACTTTTGATGGTATTTTTCTGGATTCGAACTTGGAACCCCTTGCCACGGCACCCACTGTAAAAAGTAAAATAGATTTTTTTCGTGCTTCTGATACAAATGATTTTATTAAGACATCATTTTGTGCTATTCGTGTAATACTACATCTTAGATTAAACTTAAGGTCTACCTCACATATCTGATTAATATTTACAAGAAACAAAAGTAATGCTATGCTCTCTATAGCTTAAAGCTTTCATTTCAACAGTTCAGTGGTTAATGTAACCAAAAGAAAAAGGAAAAAAAAAATATATAGGAGCGACTAACAATGGTGTAAGCTGTTAAATTTTTCGCGGTCATCCTTGACCATGCGATTGTACTTCCATTTATCGTCGTCCACTTTGTGTGAACTGCTACTAGTCCCACTCTGATAGCTGTTGGTAGAGCCACCTTTGTACGATGAGTTGGCAGGTTGGCTCTTTACTGAGGGTGACGGGCTGGTTGACGGGCATTTGTCGGTACGTTCTGTGTAAACCATTTTGAATCAATTTGGTCGTTTCAACAAGTTCACAAGCTCAAGGTACGTATTCGATGAGGGTTAGCACTTGTAGTTCCAAATTGTTTGCGGAATTTCCTGTGCGTGAGCCTTTACTCGACGATAGGTTCTTCGACAATCTAAATTCGAGATTTATGTTAGCACAATTCTTCACATGCAAAGCACTTTTTTTTGTTCTTTTAAATTACCTCAAGGACTTCAGAAGTTTCAGTTTGGTATCCGTGTACCTGGGATTAAGCATTGACACCAATCGTTGTCACCTCTGCTATCATTTGTCAAAAGACGAATACTCAAATAAGACACAAAACTCTTTGGTCAACTAAAGCACCTTGTACTAAGAATATGCACTGCGTTGCAACTGTTGTCCACTGAGAACTCCAAGCAGCTACTAGTGCGCTACGTTTCTCTGGCAGTCTCTTAAATACCAGCGCGCACCTATAGCTAGATGTTCTCAGAAAAAAATTCGGACCGGTTTTCGAACTGACAGGCGCTCACAGACAACACGATACAGTGACCACCAGATAAGGCACAACATTGTTACTCGTCTACCGGTGGAATCATGAAACAGATCACGTTTATCATTCAACAAAGTGTTGGCGTTTCATTCGGGGCCAGTGTTGCAGTGCACATCCAACAAATTGTCAAACGTTAGTTTTGTGCTCAAGATACAATTCGGCGGTTCGAAAAAAGTACCTACTTAGGCGATAAATAATTTTTTTTTTTAAATGTGGCTTCCGAAATGTGTTTTTAAAAAATAAATATGATTGATTCAATCTGAGATGTGAATTATAATAATATTTTAATTAACTTCAAGTAAGGCTACTCCGATCTGCGGCTGATGAAATGCACCGCAGGCATTGCATCAGCCTGTCATAGGCGGCGATATATGCGACTTGATCAAAAGAGGAGTGCTACAACTTTGGTTATTACAATATGTCAGGTTTTCTCCTTGTATCACATAGTAAACACTAAATTCTTAAATATTCTTGCTTGTTCTCGCGTATAGTTTTTATGAAACAATTTTTATTATTCTTAAGCCGAAAGTGTAAAAATAAAAATGGCTTCCTTTTAAATTGGTAATTAAAGACGAGTTTACGCATATATTTACAAACACTAATGCTTTCAGGAATAAAAAAAATAATAATTTGTATCTTTATTCTGCTTGCAAGACAACTTTCTTGGGTTTTTTTTAAATATCAAAAGTTTCGAGTGCAAAGTCTAAATTTTCTGCTTTTATGGCTTAACAAAATGGCTGCTTATAAAAAGTGTAAATATTAAATTTGAGTGAATTGCTGTTCATATTGAAAGAAAACCGCTAATGTGAAGTGAAGTTATTGTATAAAAAATAAGAAAAATATCTTAAAATGTAATGTTTGTACATATTCGCAAAAAAATAAATCCTTTTAGGTATTAAATATGATTTATGTTTTTTTTCTGCAAACATTTTTTTTTTTGAGGAATTGCGTAATTAGTTAGGAACAAAATGAATGGTAGGTTCAATATTAAACAGGGCTATGCTATCATTTTTACTGAATCAAAGATAAACGTAAAAATTATCAGTTAAGTTATTTCTAGATTGTGAATTAATAGTATTTCAATTTAAAGGAAAAACATGAATTTTATTTTAGAAGTTCTTTCCAAATATAATTTGTTCTACAAGAAAATAATCACATAATATTTAGTCGCATAAATATTTAAATTTGCTACGAAAATGTAGATATTTTACTTTTAAGAATCCACTATCAATAGACACGCCATGAAGACGATTTCTGGCAATGAGTTTCAGCTGTTTCCAACATTTCTCCCGCAGATTCCTTTATTGTCTGCGCTATGCGTTTTTCGGTCGACCTACTATCCTACCGTCTTGTGTTAGAGTGTTATTTTTTTAGAACTGTCACCTTAGGATCCATCTACGCCCTTCAATTGTGGTGCTAATAGGTTTCAGCGCCGTTTTCTGACCCAACTCAACGTTAGATCAAACCAGCCTTAACGTGGTGTTTAAGCTAAAAAATGTTTCCTCAATATTTTGATCATCATTCCAAATGCAGGGGCCCAACTATGTAACTCGATTCTACAATTAAAATTATCGAATTCGCAAAATAGCAACTCTGTAATTCTATAGCAACCTCTGACAAAACTAAAATCGAATATTCCTAGAATTGCCATTTTTTTCGGAAAATTGGTACCACATATCTCGAAAGTTCCTGTCAAAGTCATCCGCATTCGCAATTTTTTATTCTAATGCTAATTAGTTTACGAGCAGGTCATATTCATCCCAAAAAATAAGCGAAATTTAAGTATAATTTACTTAAAATATTGGAAATTTGTTATGTGTAGTGTAATGTAATGTTATGTATTAAATAAAGAACAAATTTGATGAAATATATCATTTTATAATAATTTTAATCGAAATATACTTTCTGCTTAGGCAATCATCTAAAACCAGAAATACAAATCGTATACGCCTTAACCCACAACCAAATTGCGACACTGTCCATCTTTTCTATAACTTCAATAATTGTTAAACTTTTTATTTAGCCACAAATATGCTTATTATTACCCTTGTTATTGCTTCCTCAATTAATGATTGTTTTGTTTTGCTCTCTGTATGACGTTTCCTTATGTCAGTAAAATTCGATACTCGAACGAAATTCGAAAATTTGGTGAGAAAAAGTTGGCATTACTAACATTCGATTCTACTTTCATACATAGTGCCACTTGAAAGTAGAATCGGAAAAAACTTAAGAATAGAATCAAAAGTAGAATCGAGTTACATAGTTGGGCCCCAGACTTCTTTACTTTTTTCCACGGTTAATGCAACAAGATTACTTAACTCAAACTTTGAAGAATTTAAAATCTATCACCAACATCCGTGTATACAATTCATTAAGGTCCATTTACAGCTCAGCAAACTGCGAAGACGAACATTTGTCATTTACCAAAGTCAAAAATAATTGTTATCTTGCGAATATTTGGCTACGCAAATTTGGATTGCATTCCTCAGATGTGAATGTAACACTTCGCGAGAAGCATTCGCTTATTCGCTGAAAACAGGCGAGTTGTTGATTTCGCAACAAATACTTAGAATTTCTAAGCATAGGTAAAACTGGCTTTAGGAAAATCAACAGGTATCATCATAACGTAGCGCGATATTGGAATAGGTTTTGCTGCAGTGTGGCACAATGGATTTTTATACCAAATGTCTGATTTTATTTTCCAACATTTCTTAACAAAATTGTCCAAATTTTCTTAATCAGTCGTTGTTTGAGAGTGTATGTGAATTAAAATCGCTCAAATTTAGGAACAATTCCCGCAGGAATTCCTCAGGGTTCAGTTCTGGCTCCAATTCTGTACAATCTGTACAGTACACATCGAATTACCCACAGTTACCAGAATGCGAACTTGCTGCATATGTGGCCCATACAGTAATATTTTTATCACATCTTTTTGGTCTCAGCATTAAGATGAATCTAAGGAAAGTAACGGAAATATATTCTCTTTCTTTTTTGTGCTCTTTGATTCTCCCAAGTAATGGAAAATGTTAAGAAATGTAATTCAAATATTTGAAACAATATTTCAGTTAAAAGACATAAAAGCTGTGGCTTGCCTTTGTAACACAGACATATCTGTCTATCTTTTAATCTATTTTTTCTATCTTATTTTTCTTAAAACAGTTTGAACAGATTTTTACACATTTGTAAAATTGGTATATTTGCTTTAAAATAATAAAAATAAATAATATTTCTGCCTGGACATTCATTAAATTCAGATACACCTTGTGCTGAAAGTCGTGACTTATTCATCAAGAATGGAATGAATATCATTATTTTAAAGTGCTTGTATTGAATCAAGTTATAGTTCCCAATTCCCAATAATCAATATTGAAATTTACTTGCATGATGTCTACTACAATTATATTTCCTGTTGTATAAGCAATTCATTGCCATGTCAAGTTAATTAGATACATGGATAGTTACAATAAGGTGTTAAGACTCTGGCTACAATGCCCATGTCAATGACTTTTCTCAATTACTTTAATCAAGGTCAAACTTCTTTTCAAATATATATACGCATGTACATCGATATGAATATGTAAATTAACAAGTGCATTGCAAATTGAATTCAAACTCAGTCACCATATTCTGATGAGCCAAAACAGGTTTAGAAATCAGTTAAATACTGTGGAGGAATTTATAAACGAATGCATACTATCAATCTTGGAAGACAATTAACACTGCAATTGCAAATACAGTTTAGAATGCTAATTTAAGCCGAGTTCTATGGAGCTCATTCTAAAAAAAAAATTATGGGGTTTTTAATTCCTTCCACAACGATTAGTCATCATCAAGCTCGGGAATTTTTTGCTTTTAAAAAGACACTTACTCTTTTGAGGACTCTCTTGTTTCGATATAACTACCGTCGTCAAATAGAGTAGGTGTTCAAAATCTCTAGGTATGACTGCACTGGAGTATCTAACAAATTGCTTGAACTAAAATGTTTTCCAAATTATTTGTCGAAAATAAACAAAAATAGCGCGTGGCTTCTGATCACTCTCTTCTCTGCCACAGGGATGTCATTTAGTTCGGCTACCTGACCAATGGTGCGTCAACCACTCGAATACTGTTGAATATGCATGACTTCGGCATAACCAACGTCACCGTGCTTACCTTCGACGACTTGAAAACTCGTTAATTCTTAAGAGAAAACCTGAACTAAGAAGGCAATTGGTAAACCTATTTTGTTCTAGTTCTTTGGAACACGAGGCAGATATTTTTCGGAAAAGCATTTGCTGATTAAAAATATTTTGTGTTTACCAAAAATGCACAAACAAGCAAAACATAATTGCGAAAACAAAGCAAACGGTAACTTTTTAGTTGATCACGCTTGCAAAGTATGATAAAACTTTACGTCATAGCCGGGGTCACCACCTAACAGGTTTACCATGTAAAACACTTTGTCCGCCACTGTAGCCTCTAGAGTCAATACGATGCAAAAGAAATCCCAAATTTAAGTAAACAAAATAAAATTTGATTTCATTTGTAAATCTTTGTGAATCTACACAAACACAATCCGAAAGAACGAAAATATTCATAAAACCAGTCTAGATAGTTAATTTAAATATTTATTCATAGAGAGTACGATATCGGGGTTGGGTATATAAGCCATTCTGCGTTAGCTAACCAAAACACACCAATTTGGAGATCTTCGAAGTGAACAATCAGCACTTTTGCCAAAACGACATTTTAATAGGGAATGTGTCAATGAAGAACCGGGCCGACGCAAAAGCGAAATTACTTGCTAATTTGAGGTAATTATTCCACACAATAGATACATGTGTTGAGAATTGCATTTACTAATATACATTCCTCTTTTATTTGCAGTTTATCAAAGCACCTCTCATCGAAGAAAGGCTCACGCACAAGCAATTGTGCCAATCGTCTAGAAAACTCTGTGCTGAATTATATGCAAAACGTTCCTTGATTACCTCAAGGTAGCCATTCCAATCAATTGATTTACCAGAAGAAACTAAATCTACCAACATGGTTCAGAAGCATCGTTGTTCCAAAAATACCATGGCTAAGGATGTTAGCCCAATGCGCTTAGTGCAGAAACCAGCTATGCAAATGCAAGTGGCGAGCAAAGGACAGAATGATTTCGCTGCTAAGGAGGCTGAGAAGTGGAAGTACTCAAATATGGTCACGAAGGACAGAAACGCATTCAACAATCTTCATTTTTGCTAAATTACCATCGACGCCCATTGTTACAGAGTTAAGAAAAAAATAAATAATTTTTAATTGAATTTTCTCGTTTTATTTATTTTTGTGTTGCGAAGCGGATGTTAAAATTCATCTTCCTTTAAGTCAAAAAAGTGTTCAAGTGAATAGTTGAGTACCACTTAGTAACTAGCTAACGGTTGGAGGAAGCCTCATAAATATGAGGAATCATTTCTTCTGTTCAAATACAACTTTTAGTGTACCTACACGAGACGCCACTGTCACCTTTATGATCTGCACAACTGTGAAGTATATTGAGAAACGTGTACATTGCTATTTGTGCCATACGTAAGCAGGCAGTGACGGCGATCGGAGTGTGACTACAAATTATAATTCAGCAATAAATGGATATAAATTATTGTAACAAATTTTACATCTATTTTACAGAAGTAAATGAAGTACAGGCTTTATCCTTCTTTATGTATAATCAACGTTTCGTGTCTGGGAGAAAGTTCACAATCTTTCTGATACTTTCCTTAACTAAGTTAAAGATTTCGTTCTGCTAAGATTCTATATCGCGACGGCATTTGACGTCACAGCATGGTGTCAATCTGAGTCAGCGTTTCCTAGTTCATAAGTGAATATTCATATGAAGGACAAATAGAATTGGATTCAACTGTCTTTTGAGTAGAACTATAATACTTTAAGTACTGTCTACCGAACTTAAATGCTATGTATTCAAGCGCGTATCTCTATGGCATGGACTTCAGCCTGAAATACAAAGGGGCACGCTCCAAGATTATACCAGACTTCTACAATCTACGTGCAATATTTCTGCCTCAAATAGGCTTCTGAAATGACATCAGTATTCTATGAACACATTGCAGAATTGGTCACAAGTTAGTCATTATACTTACGTCGCTTCTTTTTGTAGCTTTGATGGTAATACAGTCTGATCGGTAAAAGAAGGCGTTAACAAACAAGCCTCCAGACAATAGAACTATTGAGGAAGTAGCTTAACCTGTTTCGCATCCTAGTTGCTTAGCAGTTATGCAAATGATACGCCCAACGCGTCCATTTATTTAAATTAGTTTTTGTTGCTTTGCTAAAAATGTGGTGAGAAGCATAACTAGTTTAGAGAATTAACCTTTTGGGGACAGCCGTACTTGACTCATATGAAACCCGTATGTTTGTTTAGAAATAATGTTCCAGGAACATACATACATAGTCCAAATGTGTGGACTCGTCTTTTTTTAATGTGCTTCATAATGATTATCATCTGTTGGATTTTTTTTATGAGCCACGAGTGTGTAATCTTCATAGATACTAGTAGCCCGAATTCCACTGGCATCTACTATTCGCAAACCTGAGTAATCGATGCCAGGAATACGCGTACATACTAAATACAGGGTCTAAACACTTTAACCACTTTCCCCGCGGGACTGTCGTAAGGTATTATCAAGCTTTTCGTTTTATGACACCTCCTACTGATGTTCCTGCATTTTCTGAGGCTTCTACTGTTTGGAACGTCGACAGGCTACTGTCAGAGAAAGATTGCCTTAATTTGCCTTTAAGTGATCTATGGATGTTGCAAATGTTTCAAGCAAAAAGTAAAGAACGCCTCTATTCGGAGTTTGAGGAAATATCATCTTCGGGGTCTGATAGGGAAAATATAACAAAAATAATTTTATAAGACAAGAATTACCTTCAACAAATGCTTTAGGTTCACAAAAAGGTCATTAACAATGCTTAAGGCCAGCTTCTTATGGAAGAAGACCAAGTTTTCCATAAAGGGCAACAGTATTGTGAAGGAACAGTTTACCCAGGTGTACCTTCCTTTCCAAAAGCCTCTCCAACATTACTGTCGAAAAAGTTGGAAATGCGGTTAAGTTATAAAAACAAGAAAAGCGGTTGGCCTAAAGAAGGTACCCTCTGAGTTCGGGAAAAGAAATGCATGGGACTTCATTCTCTTCTCCGAATTTATGAGAATTCATACAATGCCTAATTAGTGGGGGTAAAATCCTGGCACAAAGGAGAGGGCAATATGGGTAACGATAATCACCGATCTGTCAAGTAGATGTCAAACACAATGATTGTTGAGTCTGTGAAAAATAATACAGGAATCTGATGACCAGTGATAGTTTGTCTCGAACTCCTTAAAGGATTCGCATATGGTTCTGGTTGAAATTAAAAAAAAAACCTTTGGTAGGCAACCAAAAGATCTGATGTGTGTGGCAAGAAGACAGGAGGAGGAGATCCAAGAACCTGTGTGCGCGTGATCATGGACATATTTGAGGAGGCAAAGACAAGGGTAAGATGCCCGCCTTTCCCACCGTTTTTGCGTCAACACTTAGACTTAGACTTAGTATTGAGTCATTCTTCCGTTCAGTTATTTTGGTTAGAAGAACTGTGTCTTTCTACCTTCCTTGTAAAAGGTTATGTGTTATAAAAATTGTGCACCACCATTTTGTTGCGGTGAAATAAATATTGCTAACAGTTTCAATGACTACAGGATAGAAATGGATTAATAAAAAAAAAGGAACTTAAATAGATGGCATACATAAATAACTAAATGTCAATTTTAATATGGTATGAAAAATTTTGCAAAATCGGCGACACGTGCCACGCGGTTGCCCGCGACATTTCAGAATAAATATTCCCATTAGTACACATGCCAAAATTAATTCAATTTAATAAAAAACATATACATATGTGCCTTACACATACGTATAGATTCCGATTCCCGGAGCGTTTTTCTATTCATAAAAAAAAAATAAAAAATAAAAGTGCGTACGAAGGCTTGCTATAAATCAAAAACATGCCATGTGCTCATATCTGCACTGCGGAGGTATCCATCATTTGTGCCAACTAACGTTAATGACCCCGAAAAACTTAACTTAACATCAAGCTCATCAAATGCACTTGGAATATCGAAATGCAAATTGAGCTAACAAATTTCTATTACGAAGACGACTTCAAGTTTAGGAATTTGCCAGTCGTAAGCGGCTCACGAAATAAAATGTTTTTATTGCATCAGCCACTTTCGCTGTGTTGTGTTGCTTCTGATCTGCTAAGGATTGTACGAGTATCTATAGTGGAAATTTCCATTCGATAAAATTATTAAGGTCTATGGAGGTGTCGGTGTCATTGTACCACTTTGAGTTTTAATGTTGCCACGTGTGTTGCAAGGTTTGATGCCAAATTAGGTGACAAATGTGTGAAATGTCTTAAAATTCAACCCCCAATTTAATTTAATTGAACCTCGAAAGATAAGACTCAAAGGCCTTCCCACAAACAACGCTAATTAAGGATTACAATAAACGAATGCCTTCCCACTGTGACTGAACAGTGAGCTACACTTGTCTTGTTCTCGGTTGAGTGGGTGTTCACATTCTTACGTGTGTGTGGCAGTGCCAGCTACCCTTTGCATGGCATCCATCCCTTACCGTGCTCTGCTGGCGTCAGCAGTCATTAAATTATCACACGCTTAACTTCAAAACAATTCAAAATTTCGCTTATCCAACCTCAATATGCTGCCCGCATTACATGACTCGAACATGGTTATTACATCAAGGGTACATTACACCAAAAGAGGGTGGTGGCTCGGTGTTCTGTGCTCGTCCATGTACAAGTGAGTGAGCACATTACATAATCGTCGTTGACGATCTGATTTACTTTTACGATTCGTTGCTGGAGATGCCATTCGATCCGAGAGGACATCAAATGCAAACGGATTTGCTCATAAATCATAATCGAAACATCGGTTCCAGATTCACAACTCCAGCGATGCTTGACCCCTGCTGGAATGCTTTTGTGATATTATTACATCATTAGGGCGACCGACCAACAACTATGAGGACGACGAAGACGACGACGGCGGCGTATAGCTTTCGTCAATTATTGGCTTGATGTTGTTTGTAGGTTGAAAAGCATCCCAATCTTACGCAGTCATTACAGAGTTTTTGCTTTATAGTCGGTTTTGCATGGTCATTTGGTGCTCTCATCTCGATTGATGAAAGAAATTGGCCCAGTTACAGCGCATGCTTCCATAATGGAGAGTGACTAGACACGAAGATTGATTATATTTCGCCACCATTATCCCCCCAAAAACAGGGATGAGGAGACTTTACTTTGGACAAAAGAAAAAGGAGGTAAGTTTCTTTGGGAAAATTAATGGAAATTGAAATTGAACCTCTACTCTGTGTCTGTGTCTTCTCCAACACATCTGATAACTCCAACAAAGAAATAAATTGATTACTGTCACGGAAGTATCAGAATTAAAACTTTATCCCTTTTGTGAGTTTCCTCCTCCGCCTCTAGGAATCCTTCTGCTACACGACACACAGAACTGATAGATCACGTGAGAAGTCTGTGCAGTTTTCAAGGAAACAAATACAATTTCCGGAAAACTTCAATATACAATTGCTTTTTCGTCTGTGCATTTGCAGCAGCAGGTACGAGTAATTCAGAAATGGGGATATGATTTCGTTTCTGAAAGGGAAACTAGCAGACAGTAATTAAATACAATACAGATTTAACGTCACGGCACCACCGGGCTTGACGTCGTAAATCGATGCATTTCCGAATTGAGTGAGTTGGGGAAACGTATTAAGTTGGTTTTGAAACAAAATCACATGTACATACGTTCTGTTGGATATTTGTTATTGGGCATATTATAGCGATTTACAAACTTTTTGTAGAGCACACCAGACAACAGTTGACGAAACATTTAAAAGTTAAATAATACAAAGGATAATGGGATAATAAAGGTCAGCAAAACTAAAAAACTGTCTTTAATATGCGAGTAATCTTGGACGCAACTTGTCGCTCGCACAGTGCAATTAAAAATAAATACGTGTATAAAAATTTATAGCTTATGACAGACTATAACTTATGACAGACTATAAAAACTTTTAATTACTAGTTGGAATTAGGTTAGGTTAGGTAAGTGGGCTGGCAGAAGAAAAACTTCCATCGCACTGAGGTCATAGCTGACCCATTGTGTCACCCATAGGGGGAAGAAAGGTATTCCTTTGCCCTTTTGACCCATATGTCAAAAACTTCTTCAAAGTACTTAATTTTTTCTCAGAGTATGCAAACCACCCTGATGCTCTGGTGAAGTTCAGCAGCTTGTCGATGTTTGCACGAGACTAGAGAGTTCCTCTAGACTTTGGAAGAAGTGTCTACAGAGCAATTTATTTCTAGAATGCTGGAGTCCAGGGCATTGGCATAGGAAGTGGGTAGTGTCCTCAACATCTCCCTAATCGCCGCTTCCTCATCCATTCGACACAATTTCGTCATATGGTACCGCAGAGTGTTATGTCCCATAAGGATCGCCACAATCATGGAGAGGAAATAAGACTCTTTATCCTTGCTTTATCGAAGGATGGTCATAGTTGTCTTGCAATGTTACTATGTCTATGTTTCTATAGAATTCCAACTTATGTAAGTTCGCCTCCCTTGTGGTTATATTCCCTGCTTCAAGACGGAGAACGCAAAGCTGAATGCCTATAGAGAGGTCTGTAAGTTCTTATGAATCTTTTCTTGCTAATTCATCTGCCTTTCATTGCCCAGGACACCTTCGTGACTAGGAACCCAAAAGAACAGAACCTTGTGCTGTGTTCCAAAAAGCTTAATCTCTTCGCAACAGCACTTCACAAGCTTGAATTCATTTCTGTGGCGGTAATTGCCACTGTCGGCTGTCGACAAAGAAAGTAATGCCTTCTGGCGGTATTACTTCTATGCAGACTCACAGGCGCTATTGTCACTGCCAGGACCTCCGCTTGGAAAACACTGCTGTAGTCTGGGAGTCGTATAGATCTGGATATTGCCAGTGATTCGGAGAAGATTCCGGGTCCATTTTTGATCCATCTGTATATATAGCTATGGATTCAGCGTTTGGTATGCGGTACCCTCTTCTCTGCTAGGGTAAGCTGAGGTAAATGGAATTTCAAGGACTAAGTAAGGAGTGATGTAGCTCGTGGTGGGTACATGGCCAAAAAAATCTGTCAAGGGTGGTCGAATGTCCTGTCGCATTTGTCGTCCAGTTCGCGGTCTGACTTACCGCTAAGACACTAATGCAAGCCGTTGATCTCGTAAAGTATCAAGCGAAGGCAGGTTGAGAATTGCTACAAGGCCTGCCGTTGGAGTAGTTCTCGTCGCACTGGTGGCACCAATGCAGACTAGTCGTTGTACTTTGGTGAGGGCCATTAGGTAGGTAGTCTTCACTTATTTATTGCTGGCCACCATATGAGGCTGCTGTCAGAATGGGTCTTATGTTAGATCTGTACATCCAAATAGTTAGTTTGGAGAAGGTCCAAAGGTATTCGAATGGATGACCTCTGAACATGAACGAGTTGAAATCGTTTACCCTTTTCGTAAATGTATATTCAATTGATTGAAAAAAAAACTGTTTTTCCTAGATAGATGCACAAGCGAAATGCGAATTCATCTCTCCCACATATGAATACAACGGACTACAATACACCCGTGGTTTCTTATCGCCCAAAGGATGTTTTCTACGAAAAGAAGGAGTTTCACGTGTGATGAATTTTAAAAACGCTCTTAAACTTAACGACCGACATCTCTTTGTTAGGTCTTTACCATTCCTTATCGCTTGCAGACCATTCAGGCAAATGGCTGCCCGACTCTAAATTGAAAAGAGGAAAAAAAAAACTACCAAAAAGAATACGTTTTCTCTTCCCTGGCCGATCGATAGCAGGAGCTACATGTGACTGTAATAGATTCCTTATCATGTGTGCAATTTAAATTTTAAATCGACACAATCCTTTTAAATGGCACAGCGACACCCTGAAGAAGTACTTCCAGCAGCTCAATGTGTTATCATTTCTCATGGGTATTCTTGATGGCTATCCTTCGTATTCGCCTTCGACGTGGCATCAATGGATTTCAATCCTATATCCTTATAGCTAAGAAAGGAATCTCTTCTCCTTGACTTGGCAATCAATACCAGATGACGTCATAAACAACAACGGCGCTTAAGCAATAACAATAATAATTAATAAAATTCCAGCTTGTAATTATTAGGAAGTGTACTCGTACCACCACCCTCCAGAGGAAGAAGGGTGTGCAGGCAGTTAATTCAGTGCACAGACTGTGTGTGCGCTAGGCTCGCTGGTAATTGCACGATTGCTTGAATTTATCTTCATCGTAAGTTCAGCTAATTTTATGACAGACAAGTGTACTGCATACTAACGCGCCCCGTTATTATTAGGAATTTTTTCTTAATCAGTTACAGTTCACCCCCGACCGCTTCGCTTCATTCAGGAGTAAGGACTTTGGCAGTAAAATAAATAAAATTATTTGACTTTTCCCAAAGTTTTTGGAATTTGTTAATTTTTTGCTGAAAATAATTTAGGCACAACAGCGCGGCGGTGATCTCAGCTTTCATCCAGAAGGTGTACCCGTACCGTACCCGGGAGGAGTTAATTTTGTCTTAATTGACAATTCGCGTGTTTCACTTTGGAACCGTTTGCCCTTTCGGGTTTCTTTCGTTTTTTTTCAAAAACAGTATCCCACGCCCGACTGAAAATGGAATGTATCCTTGACGTGGCAATCGCCTTTGTGACAACGAAGGAGTTATCCCCTTAAGAGGGTGGTTAATGTCGTAATTGAAAAAAAAGGGGTTGCAGCACTTGTTCTTTTATAGCACGCCGAGTACTATATTGCAACTGAAAAGGCGAGAACTGTGACGAGGGTGGCACGTGCTTGACGGCTATTATCATGTCTCTGTGATTTATCGTACTTATTTTTTTTTTTCTGTTTCAGTTACCAGTGGACGGCTTTACAAACATATTTGCTGACGGATTGAGGGAAAAGGATGTTTTTTTCTTTTTCTATGATAAAAAAAAGTTTGTTGTCTGTATTAAGTGCTTAATGGTCTCTTAATAAAGATGTGTACACTTTCGGGGGTGGCAATGGCAATGGCAATGGCAAATACCCTTTGGAAGATACTTGTGTAAATTGTGATGAAAACATCTACGGTTTCATGTGTTTGTAAGTGAAACCAAGGCATAGGAAATCCTGCAAGTGACATTTCGGGTAAGACATCAGAGATCACCTGTGGAGACGTTTTAATTACGCAGGCACGACGACGACATGACGAAGGAAAAACATTTTGATTATCCTGTCATCCTTATTACAAGGCAGAGTACACTTCCTTGATTGAATCCTTTGCAGAGTGAGTGTCTGGAGGAGCAAAGATATTTCAATTGCATACATAATGGCAGTGGGTGGAAAACAAGGAAGCAAGGAAGCACTCCCGCTGCGAGGATCAAAGGCCACTCTCGCCCTGCGTGTTGCGGTAATGATTTCTGACACATTCATTTATCGCCCGAAAAATTAATGTAAAAATCCTTCACACTGGTGGGTGGCTGGAGATGGTGTGATGGTGCACAGCTCGTGGAGAAATTTATAAATTTCAATTTTGAACACATTATCGCTTTGTCTGGCTGGGTAATTGCGTCAACAGTCAGTAACATCCTGTGCAAAATAAATTAAAACCGATTGTCTCATTCCCAGGACATCAGAGATGGGTAGCAGCAAAGTGGGCTGCTACTGGCCAGTGGCCACAGTGGACAATCCGCATTTGAATTTTCCTATTAGGCTACCATTCGAATGGTGCGTTTTGATAAATCGAAGGACATTTATTTCTTTTTTAACTGAGGTGACGATATTGATGATAACACAAATATGCGCCTTAAATGTATCTGAGGGCACGCTCTGTGCACGTGTCATCACAATGGAAATAACTTAGCGGTGTGATGTAAAAGCACGTGACATGAAAAGTCGTTTAAATTTGCAGCTTCCTGATTCAGTTCCGCTCATCATCTTGGATTAGCGTGAAGTCAGCAAGGCATGAACGGCATATGTTTTTGTGGTCAAAGCCTCCTTCAGTATACACTGTCTGTGTCTGTTGGAGCGGAAAGAGTGTTTCCTGGGAACAAGTTGTTGCAAAGTGTAACGGCAGACTGATGAGATGAGATTAGTCACGGTAATTCTTTAATCATCAACCCCTGTTAGTGGATGAGTGTTTTTATGTAGCGAACGACGACAACTATGAATCAACTCTTAGATGATGGCAAATGGAGGAGATGCTCTTGGTTTTTACTGCGAAATGTTGAAAAATACTTGCCTAGTTTTAGGGTGCCAGTAAAGTGTGATTTTGAATAGGGTACGTTAGGGAGCATTTACATTTGAACTGCTTACTGCGAGTGGAATATGAAAGTTATTTCTGTAATTAATTTTACTAAAAGGTTTTTGTGTTTTTTGAAATGCCTGATGCATGTAATGAACAACTTAAATAGATTCTTAGGAAAAAAGTGGATATGTGCGTTATTGGTGGTAAAGTAAAAATTAATTTTGGGTAATTTATAAAAAATTGGGTTCGATAATAATAATGAAATAATTTATTTTATTTTGCTCACTAAATTTCAGATATACATATACCTACTGTAAAACAAAAAATATTGAAGAAAATTGTAAGAATTTGAATTTAAAATTCTGGGGATGGTAAATCACTTTAGTCCAGTGATGCCAGATATTTCTTTGTCAAATTTAAAAAAAAAAAACATTCTCCATTTCGAAATCTGCTTTTCCCATTTTAATTCCATGTAAAATATATGCCAATTTCTTTCCGAGGCCCGAAGTCAACTGATTTTGTGTTCAATGCAGGGCTTACACAACTGACACATATGTCAGTTTCTATTTCATAAATGTCAGTATCTGATAAACGGCCTTGTACATATTTGTTCATTTTTTTTTCTGATAAAAGGGAAATCATATTTTGGTCTGCATTCTTATTGTACGAAATGTGTTGCTTTGTTTTAATGTGAAAGAACAAAAGAAGAACTATATGTAAGTGTAACGTTTCTAACGTACTTACTAAATGTTCCATTTTTGAGCACCAAACGGTTCTCACTGCAAGACACTGTATTGTTTCAGAAGGTGTTTCGAAAACCGAAAAAATGAAAATCTGTAATCGCTTTCAATTTCAGTTTGGGAAACATAGTGCATATGTGAAACTTACAGCTGACTATCCACCTTGACGTGGTGCTGGGGCTTAAGTAGGACCGAGGAGCTCGCAGGATAGGACGGCGTAGTGCTGCTAACCGGCGGATTCCGAGGTCTAAAACCAAGAGATAGTCGAACCCTAATTCCATTGGTGGAGCGAGCAACCCGAAAACCGTGTCCAAGGATGGAAGGTTGGGGGGCTTTAAACAAACCAATCCCTAACGAGCTCGGCCATTGTGTCATTGGCCTTCATGCAGAGAGACTCGGTGTGCTACATAATGACTATTGAAGAAGCTGCAGAGACGAAGAAAAAATTGAATCTATTCGTCACCTGCTGTGTGACTGTCCTGCCCTATCTGTTAGAATAAAGAGAACTCTTGGCAGTCATTTCTTCTCGGAGCTGGAGGACTTAGGCAACGTTGAGCTGGTGGACCTCCTGAGATTTAAATTACTATCTGGGTGGTTCTAACAGCGGACCTTATTACAACGTTCCCAGGGTTAAATGATTGGGCACAATGGACCCGAATTGTGGATCTAAGTGAGCAGTGACCTTCTGGTCACAAGGCACCCATCTACCTAACCTAACCTACAGCTGATTTACGATGGTTATTCTTCTAGAACCTAAAAAGATGAGTGTACCATCTTTTGTACTAAGTAAAATAAAAAAATGTTTCTACTTGTTTTTAGACAACTTATATATTCCCCACCCAATGATAATTTCCCAAAAAATGGGGAAAATTCCCAACATCTTGCTTCTCCTAGCAAGAGGTGCGACATCAATGCTCTACGGCTTCCTAATATGGTTTAGTGCAATGAAGACTAAGTCTTACAGAAGGAAGGCGTGGACAGTTTACATAATAAACGACATGAGAGTAGGCAGCGCCCTTTGTACAACCTCCGCACTATGATGCTGTAAACAGCGCCGAGTCGAAGGCATACAAAAGTACCATCAAGGACAAGTCTCGAAGAATGACAAGAGGGATGGTACAACTCTTAAACCCCAACATAAAGTCCTGAATCAATAGGAAGCAAGGAGATCTTCAGATGCTTACTAGCCGTGGATGCTGCAGGGCTTACCTCCACAAGTTTGGACTCGAAAACAACACTAATTGACCAACGTCGAGAATGCGGAACATGTCATGTTTTGTTTTACACACTATTTTAAGGAACGTTTTCTCCTGGCAGCCAGTGAAGAAAGTTTGACCCTGAAGATCATCACCAGTCAGATGCAGACCACGATAGAAGTCCTGGCTAGGACTCAGTTTCGTCATAGAAAGTATTCAACCTTCCTTCCAAGAAGAGATTTATCCATGCCATATACCGTACGAATGTAGGCATTTTAAGAATCTGATCTTAATGTCAAATTCTGTTAAGGCGCTATAATATTTTTTGGCGTTTTTCAACCTTGGTGCTTCGGAAAGTCAAGTCCCATAGTCAAGGTATAATCTAAGCTCTTCTCAAATCGCTTCTGAGGCCTAGCACTTTCCACGTAGCAATATACATTGAATCCAATAAACGATGGAGTCGATTAGAAAGCCAAATGGCTAGTCTGCGATCAAATGAAATTTGCAGATCTTATAAACATCAGAACTGCTGTTGGTGCTGTGACAGGACACTGCGTGATGGGCATTCACGGCTAGGACTACCACATAATGCCTCCTGTAAAAACTGCAGAGACGAAAGAAATCCTAGTGCCCTATATCTAGGTTTAGCGAAATAAAAATTAAGTTTCTTATGCTTCTTACAGCTTGGATACAATGGACTTTGAAGATCTCGGCTAACAAACCTAACCTAACCCAGATGATCCGTCAGTAGTACGCACATATGTGGGTTTTTAAGAGACATGGTAAAATGAGAGTTAGCTGCACTCATCAGTTTGTCGTTGGAAGTCAAGTTTAGTTACACTTCATTGACATTTTATCGTCTTCTGACTTTTGTTATTTGGATTCTTATTCGTTTCAATGGACTCTTTCACTACTCTTAAAATGTTCACTCCCACAGCCTCTTCGTTTTTTAAAGTTTTTCACCAACTGTCTTTATATTGTTTATACATACATTGTGAAGAGTAGTGCCTAATCTACTATATGAGGATAAGGGAATTAAGTATTCTGTTTCTAAGGGAAAAAGTGGCCTCCTATGCTTGGCACGATTTGAACACTGACATCCGTAGCTTTCTTATCCAATGACTTATGGTGTTGCTTGTATCAGCACAATTTCGAGATACTCGCATTATATGCCATCACTTGTGGAGATGACTATTTTTACTTACTGAAGTCAATTGATGGCGGAATGTAATGTGTGTAAGGATGAGTCTGAAGATGGCAGTGGATGTGACGTACCCACTTAGTTCCTACATTTTTGCTAAGAATTTTAGTGCAAGCCGTAAAATAAAAATAAAAATAACTTCCATTCACAAGTCTAGGCAATCTGTTCCAGATACTAGTATTCATTTCTTCACATTATCCATTCTCTTTGATGCGAACTCGTTTGGTAGCAATTTAAACTGACTATCAAACAAAACATCTTCCCTTCGCCGTTTGACAGACGTACAAACATATCAATTCCATTTAAATCACTCACCAACATATGTTTTCACCGAAAACGTTCAGCATAAAGCTTCCATCGTTACTGTAAAAAGAAAATCGCACCTTTCAGACCCAAACTCGTGCCACATTTTTTTTATTTAGAAAAAAAGAAAAATATAAAATTATAGCTTCACGCCTCCTTGTTGGAACCCTTAAATCAAATTGCACAGAAGAAGCACATTTATTAATGCTTTGTCTACTTGTGTCTGTGACAATTGAATGTCCTCCGGCACCCTTATTAACATTTGATAACATCTTCAGCAGCAGGCCCGCCGACAACGCCTGCTAAGAAAACTTCTCAAAAAAAAAAATGCAAGTCCTTATGAAGGGGAATAGCATAACCTGGCCATAGGATTATCAGATGACAATTTGCAGCCCATCAAAATGTAATTTTCCCCGTTTGTACATCACACGAAGGCGAGATACATTCTCGTTTGTTGTCAACAACTTCCGACAGATGTTAGACGGTGGTGGCGCGCTGAAAATATAGTACTGCGAGTGAATCCACGGTGTAGTTACTGGTGGTGGCACAAATCCTTTCGAATGCCAGGGTGGAAATGAAATTCTTGCAGATGACACGAGGATATTAACTTGCCACTGCTGCCTAGGCGTACAATTGATTATGACTTAATAATGGAATCAGATTGTGTGTGATGACATATTAAAGAAGGTCCTAGTCGCAATCGTAGGAGGCCGGTTTCAAAGTACGAATTCTCATCCTAGCTGTGGACTACAGACTGTGGACTCATTTTAATTGGAATGATAATATCTGCATTAGGAACTCAAGAGGACATTTATACTCTCAGCAACATAAAAGAGATTTTCCTGTGTGAGCCTCGTCGTCGACGTTGTCGCGCAAATGCGTTGTGTACCTATAATATCCTTCATATGATGTGAAATGTGCAACGGTTTAGCATAAGTACCAGCAAATGTTTTCGTATTGTTTAACACTTTAAGCAACCCTCGCCTCAATCGGGGTTAAAAGTACACACACTCTCGCGGTTCGAACGAACGAACGAACGAACAGCAAAGTCG
Source organism: Chalcosyrphus nemorum (assembly GCA_949716465.1). Taxonomy (NCBI): domain Eukaryota; kingdom Metazoa; phylum Arthropoda; class Insecta; order Diptera; family Syrphidae; genus Chalcosyrphus; species Chalcosyrphus nemorum. The sequence continues at coordinate 52,919,775 of OX454335.1, forward strand.
AAGACATCATCTTTCTCTCGTGGAACTCGACCTCGAATTCGGTTGTTCGCATAGCCCGAGTACTAGTACCACTAAAGAGCTACCTAACGACGACCAACAATGGAACGCTCAAAACGAGACCATAATGATGCAGTAGCAGTAGGTTAAACACGACGAATATGCTCCTGAGGTTAAAGGGTGTGCACACATGAATATAATTGTGCTCTGCGCGTATTGTGCAGCTACGTACGATTGAAAAGACATCAAATATCCCAGATCCGCTGCCGCGTCTAGTACCTACAGGGTTGCCGTTCATTTCATCCCCCTAGCTATCAATAATTGCAAAACAACCAGAAACAAAACCGCGTGGAATAAAACAATTTGCTGTGCTTTTAAACACAAAAAAAAAAAAGCAAAATGCAAAAAATTTCGAGTAATCCCATTTAAAGGAGGTCGGGCCGGGGTCGGTGAGTACTCGGCAAATGGAAGAAAGCATTTAAATGTTTTTTTTTTGTTTTTTTGTTTTTTAGAATTTTGAACAAAACTCGACATAATTGTTTGATACGTATTTGGTGAGTTTCGAACGATGAACTCAAATGATGATGTTCAATGGCGGGGCAGTTTTTTTTTTGTTTTTTTTTTTGCTCTTCATACTTTATTCGTTAAACAATGCCAGTAAAAATCGCTTTAAAAGGGGGTGAATTGTGAAAGGACGACAGTCCTGTGGGTAATTCTTGTATCTCACGCATAAAGTTGTTACAAGATATTCAAATTTATGACTTGACAGCTGTCGATCAAAAAAATTATGATGAGATGGGAGTTTTGGTTATCGACGGATATTGGGTGGCGATTATCCTTGCAATTGTTTGAGAATCTCATGAATAAACTATGAGGTGTCATTGTCTAAATTGGAAAGTAATTACTGCCGGATTCTCTCCCATTCTGATTCATGACAGAGAAAAGGACATCCGAAGTGAGATACATAAAAGGTGGTGTCAACCCTCTTGTTTATAGATTTGTCAAGTCAATCCAATCAAAATATAAGAGTAGCTGCGTATTTATGAGGCATTAAAGATATATTAATATCTCCTGGTAAGGGTTTTAATGTATATCGGTGTCCTGAAAGGCATTTTCATATAAATATAAAGTGTTCTGTGACGGTTAGGGATATACCGAACGATTACTCTAGCAAACAGCTCGAGATTGGAATTAAGTTCTTCTTTTGAATACAACAGAACCAGACCCATTGCTCTGCTAATTGATTCATCTTGTTCTTTTTCTTGGATGGCGCTAGAGTTTGAGGTGAACTCGGGCCTCAACTAACAAGCCTCTTCACTTAGCTAATCGCCTCCAGTTGCGCACTCCAAGTTGATCGAGGTCATCTTAAACTTGTACGCTCCACCTGCGGCGAGGAGCCCTTCTTCTGCGTAGTCCCTCCGGGTTTTTATTCGAAGACTCTGCGGGCCGGAGCGTTGGTGTCCATTCGCCTTACATAGGCCAGCCATCTCAGACGTTCAATACGCAATTTTTTAACAAGGTCGATGTCGCTGTACAGCTCATATTGCTCGTCGTTGAATCTTCTCCTCCAAAACCCGTCTTACGAAGAAAAATTTTTCTCTCGAAGAGAGACTTGACTTCTGCGCTGGTATCTTCTTCAAGCAGAGTCAAGGGCGACAATAGACATAATCCCTTACTATCTCGAAGTTGCAGTTGCCCACTGTGAAGTTTTGTCCAAATCGTCGGTGTTGATTGTCCCTTCTTGTTAACAGCATGTACTTGGTTTTGCCATTTTGGCCGCTGCTCTTGGCTTTTTTGTTCCAGGATGTGTTGCAGTGTGAAGATTTGGTCGATGGTGGACATACCTGGCCTTCCTAGTTGATATAAGGTTTCAGGCGTTCACACAGTAACACAGAAAATATAATGTACGCAATGTTGAGACTGATGACTCTATAATTGGCATCAGTTGAGGGGGTCTCCTTTGTGGATCGGGCAAACGATGCTGAGGTTCCATTGATATACAATCGTCCGACTGGATCTTAGAGATGAGTTGGTGCATGCTTTCTACCAATTCATCTCCAGCTGCATTGAAAAAAAGCCGATAAGCTGTCAGATCCAGCAGCTTTGTTATATTGCTACCCTTACGTTACTTAGGTTAGGTGGACGAAGATTTTGTCCATCATCGTCATGGTGCATTAATTAATGGTTGTCCAAAAAGGGAGTAATGTTATCGGGTTAAAGCTAACCCTGTATCTTACCTTACTTGCAAATGTCTTCCATCCGCTTGTGAGCCTTATTATATGCGGTTTCTGCCAATAAGACTCAGCTCTTCCTATATTCCCATCTGATCCTTTCACTCTCGAGAACGTTTAGAAGATATCGTGATTGGCTTCTGCAGGTAAGTGCCGTCGTTCCTAATACAGCTGCTGTCTTGTCCATTCCATAACCCTGATGAAGATAAGCAAATCCTTACAGACCTGAGCTTCGAATATATCAAAGTAACTCATGTAAGGTGACTGCCAAATCATAGATTTCGCCGTTGATTCCATCTAGAGAATTCATCTGGCTTTCATCCTCCTTCTCAGGGCTCTTGGTAGACATCTGAGTCTCAAAACATGCTCAGGTCAGGAAAAGATGCCTCATCTGGTCCTGCATACATGAAGAAGTTCATCCAGATGTGCTTACGCAGTTCGTTTCGAGTGTTCCGCTACACATGCGTAGACGGATTTGGTATACGCTCATCGTTAGTTCGCAACTATGTAGCTATCCTGAGGCACCAGGTGGAGGTGATGATGCGACATTTTGCCCTCATCGTCATCATGACATCTTCGGAAGATCCTGGCAGGCCATCTCAGAGTCGTTAACGATAATTGAAGAGCAGGCGAAATGAGTTGGTTTCGTAGTGAATGTAGACAAGACAAAGTATATGTTCTCAACGAACAAAAAATTATATGCCCAAAATATTGGGTGGGAAATACAACTGGGTTCCATACTCCTAACTCGAGGGAATAAATGAATGCTCCATAGAACACTCTTCTTACCAGTGTTGTTGTGTAATAAGTAAGAAAGCTAAGCAAATATTGGGCACCTTCGAGCGAAAAATACTTCGTTGGATATAAGGTCCCGCTGCGAGGAGGGCAAATGGAGGAGCTGTACCAGGATGTGGATGTAGTCCATAAAAGCCAAGTTACGACGACAACATTGGCTTGGCATCGAGCGAATGGATAACAATGTCCATCCAAGAGATCTTCGAATCACAGCCCCCAGGTTGGAGACGGCGAATTAGGCCGAACCTCAAGAACCGCAGAGGCAGATGGGAGACACTTGTGTCTCAAGCAGAAACTCTACTTACAAAACTTACGCAAAACACATGCTTACATACACATAATACACATACATAAATAAATACAAGACCCTACTCTCATATTGAGTGTCGACTTCACAGCTCCTAGTTCTTCTGTAAATCACAATCAAATCCATTTGCACAATTGCAATTGCTTTCGTCCTTCAATTCATGGAAAGCAATCTTAATTAGATTTCCCATTGTGGAACAAAGCTACTTAAACAGCAGTGCAACGTCAGCAACAACCGATTGTTTCATTTGTATCTAGCCTCGAGTGCTGCGACCATGTCCTATGCATTTGTTGAAAGAGCCAACCTACTGCCATGTAAATTATTAAAATAAATGCAGTGCTTAAAAATTAATGTAATTACATGCTAGGACGATTTTGGGAAAACAAATCCATCTCCAGGCGATTTATCGCTCAGCAGCACGCTGAAAAAAAAAATATGTAAACCTCCACAAACAACAACAAGGCCACTGCCGCACACCGACACAAGTCAGCTAATAAGTTTAAGCACATTTAAAAATAAATACCGTTCGCAATATGATTCCACTGCCGATTGAGTTGTCGGCGGCAAATCCTTGCAGTGGGTCAGTACTGTGACTCTCAGTAAAACCAGCCTAAGACTTTCTCCAAGTGCCCCTTGAATGTTTGCTTAGCCAACAGCGTCCCAAAGCCAATAAAAGGGGTCCATGTTAATACAACTCGAGGAACAGTTATAATTTATCGCCCCCGGCAATCGGGGGTTGTTTGGCTTCGTGTAATAATTGTTTAATTACTGACACAACCACCCCGCACAATACAAGCCGCACACAACAATGCCGTCGGCAGTCTCATGATTTACCAAACCAACCACCCCCGACGCAATTGTTTCCCAGGACGAACCGTGCGCCGCGCCCGACCGATGAGTGAATTGTACATTGTTTCGATGACGCTCGCTCCTGGCAACATATTGAGAGACAATAATTTGTCTTAATGAAATTTTAAACTAATTTATGTGATAGTCAAGTCTACGTATGCTCACATAATTAACAACTTGTTTCGGCAGGATAATACCTTCTCGTCTTCGCATTGAATGATTGGAAAGAAAGGCAACTGCTCAACGCAACCATTCTCGACGAAGCGAATCCTTAGAAAGCTGACGACGACGACGACGACGGCTTTTGTGTCTAACTAATTGAGATTTTCCGTAACAAATACGTTGATGGTCTGCCCAAGAATGGGGTTATTGTTAGTCCTTGATGACGTTGGGCTTTCCTTTTCTTTGAGTTTTCTCATTTGAATTTTCTCCGAAGACTGTGTTGTTACACGAGGTGGGCTCCATTGTTCGCTAGACAGCTAATATTGTTGCCTCACGGGCAGATGTAAAAGTTTAAATTTTGTTATTTTCAAAAAGATGTGTCCAACACGTGTCGGAGTGAGGTTATTATTATTGTGTTTGGAATCCAAGGTGCTATTGTGAATACCTTTGATCACACCACACCCGGAACCATAGAAATGTTAAGATTGAAATTCAATTTTTACTTCAAATTGAGAAAATAGGCAATAAAAAAATAACAACAACACAATGTTTGATGCTGTTGACAGGCGTGTGTGTGTGTCAGACTGAGGAAAGATGACCGCAAAATATCCCCCAATTGTTTTGTATTTTTTGTAGTCCTTTGCATTAGTATTTTTAATGAGTGTGTAGTGTATTTGTATAGAGAGGAGCAGCGGATGTTGGCGGAATCATTTAGCGGGGTTGTTCGTCCGCGGGCAGCGCGGCCAAGGTAGACAATGTCCGTTCATAATGCAGAAACATCCTGTTCATCATTCTTTTATTTCCATCATCATCGCCTGGCTTACCATTATGTTGTCTACGTCGCGGTCGCTCCATATATCCACTACCAGATCCGGTGTTTTGTTTGTCCAACCAACAGCATACATGAACTCGCTGCAGATCATCTGGAAGTAAAGCAAAGGGATATGTGATTATTCGCAAAAAAAAAAGGATGTACCTACGTGTACGTAGGAGGACATATCATTAAGTTGAGGTTAGTCTTAGATATCAGAAAATGAAATGGCTTTGTGGTAAAGAGGAGGACATTCTCTTGCTGGAGATTTGTATCAGAAGAGGGGAGATCGCCTTTGTGTCACCAAATGTTCCCACATTTATTAGTTCGTTGAGGTAATCTTGAGTACTTAATCTGAGCTCTGTTCTTCAGATACTGCCAAATGTGACGAATCAGTTCGTACTCATGGAAATAGCACGGGTGGTGGAGAACTTTACTATCAAAGGAGGACATCATTTAGTACAACTCATTCAAAATCGTTTTTAATACAATGAAAAAAGAAGAAAGGAGTTGTACAGAAATGAATGTGAATCAAAAGAGAGATAGAAACAGACATTCAATGTTTGGAATGGATACGTCATGTCAATATATTGCTCATAAGTTCTTGTGAATCTAATTCAAGAGCTAAAATTGTGACAGGACCCTAGCGATTATCGTGGAGCCACAAAGCGGAACAGGGAAACTTCTTCAATACAATTTCTTCAACATTTCATGGGTTCCTTTTCCTGCTACTAGGCGAATCTTCACTCCACTCCAAACTTGAAATACACCAGGCTTGGTTGTAAGCGCATGTCTAACAGTTGTTGATACACATATCCTATTTAGTTCCTCTAAATCGTTGAGGCAGTGTCTTCATAGGAACCTGCCGTTTTGGATTCCAGGGTAGTGGCATAGGTACTTGGTGTCCATAACTACAACCTCTACAGAGCTTCTCCTCCGTCAGTCGTAGCTTTCATATGGTACCCCAGAGTTTTGTGCAGCCTAGTTATGATATTCTCGGAGATGGGTCAAGCGTGGGTCATAGTTTCCTTGCACTGACTCAGGCTTCTATGGAGTTCCACCACTGAGTTCTTATCTGCCTCTCTCATGATTTTCAAAGCTTAAGGCTGCAAGGCGGGATATACATGGATGGGTGCGTCATCACAATAGTAATAATTCCTTTTATAGCAGCCTAGCTATCAATAAAGAAGTTAATACCATCTGGAGGTATAGCTTTAACTGCAGGAGGTCTGCTATTGTCATTACCAGGACCTCAGTCTATAAGAAACTGCTGTAGTTTGGGAGCCGAATTGATAGTTCTATTCACAGTGGTTTGGAGAAAATACCATCAGCTATTGATTCTGCATTTGTGCACTTCCAATCATCTCTGCCAGGGTAGATGCAAGAGAACAGTCTCGTGAAGTCTAGGTTTGGCATTATTTGGTCAGTAATTGGAACTTAGGACATAACTTAGTCATAAGTATGGAATTGAGAACTTATAACCCACCCAGATAAATCAAGTCCATTATGCACTTTTGGTCTGTGGGCTTTGTAGACTGTAGACTCTGTAGACTTCTCTCAATATTTCTAAGTCTTTCTAGATTCGAGCAGCGATTTCCAGGCGGAAGTTTTAGCTGAACATGTGGCCTGCTGCCTATGAATCTGTCCATACATCCTACAAGAAAGGATTGTACAGAAAGGAAGTCTTCTCGCTGGCTTATCGTTCCATGAGTAATTTCCTTTCGGTGCAGGCTCATGTCAACAAGTGAGCTGATGAACTGATAAGCCGGGGATGTTCCCTAAATAAAATAGTGTGCACTCTTTATTGCTGATAGTGGTAGACACGTGATGCGAAACTGTGCTATACCTAGTCATAATAGAGCTTGAGTTGTGATACTTAAGCGGCCCTTCTTCCGTTAGCCTCTTCAATTATGTGTGGCATCTCTTTTCTGGTTGTGGGCTTAGCACCTGCTGACGACTCATTTGTATGTAAATCGGTAGATAAATTCATCTCTCCTCCTTCGGAATAGTAAAGTTGTCAATTGTTTGCCTGTAAATGCTCCAATTCGCTGGTCGTTGAGCTGACAATACACTTTTATGTGCAGATGTGGTGAATACTGTTACTGTCAACTCCTCATCACTGAAGCGCATTCTTGGATCTGTTAATAGACAGAAAAATTTCAGTAAAATATAGTTCTAAAGTGTACCTGAGTGTCCCGAGAAGAAAAAGAACAGGGCTACGCTTCCTGATTAAATAAATTTAAATATTAGCCCGTAAGCAGCCCATAGAGGGCCAAGGGCTAGCTTCTCACAACTGTACATGTTGTGCGTGGTATACATTTCGGCACATACAGAAGGGACCTACAGTTTTACGTAGTATCCGAAGGCAGAGGAGTTTTGAGAAGCTTTCTCATGACGGTTATACTCTTGAATGTTTGTCAGACACTCGGAAGAGGTGGGGCCGTAAACGCTTCCTGAATGGCTTATCGATATTTTGCTTCAAAAACTGTAACACATTCCGTAGGAGTCGTCAAAAAAGCTCATCCTTGTGAGACTGAAATATTGAAAACATTTCGTGAAGATTTATTTCCTGAAGCATTCATGAATATTAGTTTGTTAAAATAGTTCAGTTCTTTAAATGCACTAGTGCCTTCTTGTTTCCGACGGTAGCACCGTCCATCAATATGCGCACTGGTAACTCAATAAACCTTCCATGCCTGACTGCAATAGCAATCGAAAGCACGCATTTCCGTCCAGACGTTTCCAGTTGGCTGCTAGCCATTTAACTACCATCGACTTCCTGAATGTGGACAGACAGCTATCTGTTCACAAAGTCGTGTCAAAGCGGAGTTTTACCTATATATAAACCCTGTTCTCGATTCAGGTGTCCGGTCAGAAGGGGTCCTTCTCAGAATGGACACATGCCTTGGAAAATTTACATAAATTGTCTGCCAACGCGATTGTCTCAATCCACAGGACACTAAAAAAAGGACAACTCATTCGGTCATTAGACTCCTTGAATATAAATTGCTCGTTACTCGTCATTCGTTTCAGATATCTTCCATCGTGATTTTTATACGTTTTTTGCTCTGCAAAAGTAATTTAGAATCGCTCTCTCTCTCCTTTAGTCCTTTGGGGAGAACGCCCACCAAGTAGGTATCCTTGTGAATGAAATGAACGATTTATTTGTGGTGATATGGCGGCTCATTTCCATATTTATGAATAATGAACAATTTCTCTAATCCCCTTTTTGTGGTTCTGCAATGGCGGAGACACGATAGAGCGACTCCTTCCCCCCGCGCGCCGGTCGGAGTGTGGCTGCTTTGTCGTCGTTGTTGTCCGTCAAAGTGGCCCCAATCGTGGTTCCTTCGTGTCGTCCAGGTGATGGGTTGCGTGATACTTGACCACCGTTTGTTCATCGTAGATGTCCTCGTATTTTTTGTTTTCTTTTCTCCAAATACGCCGAATGGCTCCTTCTTGCCCGTACTCCATGACTCCATTCGAGGACATTAAAGGACACAACTACTCAAGTCACCTACATTGTGGAATGGACTGAATGGTGTGGGAGAGAATTTTCTTCAACGTGGTGGTGGTGGTTGGCTGGTAAGGCTTCAGGTCTTCGTGAAGTAAAAGGAAAGAGTCCTTGTCTTTGCATGTTTTTCGCTATGTGAAAAACCGTCACGAACGGAAACCCTGATAAGGCTTCAGTGTTTTTGTTGTCATAGCAGATATTTATTGCTCCTGCCATAGGGCTAATAACTGCTTCCATCATCGGGCCATTACAGTGATTTTCGTTTTTATCGAGCGATAGTAAAACAAAATTCAGTCCAAGATTATGACATAACGTGCATGGGCGAGGGTACTTATCCGCCGCTCTAGATGTTTATATCTCACGCACTCGTAGATTCCCAAATTCATCCAGACGAAGGACTCGTTAACGATTTCACGCGCCATATCAAGTGGTTTACTGTAGAAATATGAGACTTGTCTGTGTGTGCATCGTGTGGTAAGTAGGGTCAGTCGGCACCTAAAAACGAATACTAATTTATTTTTTATCGAATCTAATTATGACAAAGTGTGGATGATGTCCACAAAAAGAAAAAAAGGATGAGAAGTATTTCCTTTGTAAACAATTTGAAACTGCGGAGAACCATCATTCACCGACAGTCCCACAAAATAGGCAAATTGACTCAAGTGCCGTTTGAAGATTGTGAAATCACCCTCGTCGATGTGCTCACAGCGATTAAACCCGATTGAACTAAACAACCCTAAGTGCAGTGCCGTCGAATACGAGCAACAACAAGGATATTACATTATTGTTACATCATGGATAAAATTCCCAACCAAATTGGGGGTGAAAAACGGTAATGATATCCATATTGAGCTGATTTCCAAATATGATTACCTCAGAGGACATCGAGCACAAAGGATGTCAATAAATCATAAACGAACCATCAATTCCAGGAGTGCGTACTTGACCCCTGCTGCCAGCAGAGTGACGGCGGCGTGGCATCATAACTTGCCCGTGGCCGTGGTATTGGCTATTATCCTGTTCCTGGGGGTGTGTAGTAGTACTATATAAATGAAAAAACAATCGGCAGGGTGGGAGCGGTGATTGTTTCTTGTGTTTATTATGCCCAGTCCCCCTGCGATCGGGGAAGCCATATTCGAATGTCACTTCGGTCAGAGATTTTTCATACATATTCACAAGGAAATGTTGCAAATGAGAAAGAGAGCAGTGAGAACTTTTGAAGCGTTTAATGTGCCTCTGCCTCTGGTGGCCTTTGTTGTGTGTTGCGTTCTGAAAGACGCGCTTGCCAAAGGTCTCTCCAGCGAATAGAAGTTTCCAAGTGACTTGGTTGATAAGGATATTACGACATTGCGCGATTATTCCAGTAGAGAAGTTCCCTTTTAAGAAGGGTTGAATAATTTTTCTTTATTCTTGCCTTCTGCTGTTCTGGAACTTCGTCTGTGCTTGCAGTAAAGAAAATGTTATAAAGGATATCACAGAAAAAAAAAGAAACGAATCCGCTACGTTTCTCGTCCAATTATCTCAAAGTGGGAGTGACTTTGCCCAGTTGCATTTAGAATATGTTTCATTTTGCCTTGCTTTTGTTAAATGTTATCCATGAGTAGACTTTTCTTTTCCATTAGAAGCTTTAACTTGGACAAAATTCTAATAAAGATATTCATTCACTTATTCATTTGGTATTCTACAAAATAGCATTCCTCTAAACTAAGGTTCGTCCAGGACATGTGACCAATTCGTCCAATATAAGGTCCCTTAGGTGAGGAAGGCGAATGGAGGAAAAGATACAAACGCGGACTCTATCAGGATATAGATGTAATCCAAAAAGCCAAGAAACGCCGACTACATTGGGTTGGCCACATCGAGAGAATGGACAACAATGCTCCAGCCAAGAGATCTTGGAATCACAGTCACAGCCCTAAGGTGCAAGACGGCGAAGTACCCCGAAACTCCAAGTTGTCGCGGATGCCCGGGATCGTAGAAGATGGAAGGTAGTCGTGTCTCAGGCAGGGAATCCACAAGGGTCGGAAGCCCTTTAAGTAAGCAACTCAAAATAAATAAATAAATATCTGGCCGTAAGCAGCCTAGGCCAAGGACTAGCTTCTCACAACTGTACATGGTGTGCGTGGTATACATTTCTGCACATACAGAAGGGACCTACAGTTTTATGCCGTATCCGAAGGGCAGAGGGGTTTTGAGAAGCTTTCTCATGACAGTTATACTCTTGAATATTTGTCAGATACTCGGAAGAGGTGGGACCGTGAAAAAACTTTTGATGGTATTTTTCTGTATTCGAACTCGGAACCCCTTGCGCAGTAGTCCAACGCACTAACCACTGCGCCACGGCACCCACAAGTAAGTAAGCAAGTCAGGTATTTCTTAAAGCCCGAAATAGAGACAAACTCGGTGGTTTTTAATGAAGTTTTTTGAACCCAGTGGAGCCTTGTACCTACCAACATAAATGATTGAGCTTTTTTATTAATTTTTCTATTTAAGTCAGGGATTTTCTAAAATTTTTAAGTAATGTGGCCACCAGTGCTGCCACTAGACATAGAGCATATTATATAGCAGATCCTTAAACGAAGCTAGTCGATTTAAGCAAAGGGTAGCAAAGCAAGGAACTAATCGCTTATAACCATAGACGAACTCATTTAGACAATCAACTTTAGACCCTTTGACAGTTTCGCTCCCCCAATCTAAGAACCACCCAAAAACGCTTTGAATTTTGACGTTTCAGCAAAATTAAGCCAGTGATGTCAGATCTGAGGAATTTTCTCCATTTTGAAAAATGTTTCATTGTATGGGGAATATCAGATACTGACATAAATGCTGACAGATATGTCAGTCGTGTAAGCAATGAATTACACCCAGTTAAGATGATTGAGGGACTTCTAAAATTGCATATGTTTTACATGGAATTAAAATGGGGAAAATCGATTAAAAATGTTTTCCTAAAAAGGGGAATTTGACAAAGAAAAGTCTGGCATCACTGCCTCAAACATATGGAGTCTACTTGCTTGACAGCACAAGGGTGCGGCCATTTTGTAGACTCTGTGTGTTGTTGTTGTTAATGGAATCAAAACCTAAAAAAAAATATTTTGGTCAAAAGCAAAGAAGACTCATTTATGGTTAGGTCTTGGACACACGAAAGTTGACATGTAATTATTTGCAGATAAGACAGTTTGAGCCGGTAGGGAACATGCTGAGATAAGGTTAAAAGCTAGCAGATTTTAGAAGGAACAAGACTTAAAAGCAAATATATCTGCTAGCTTTGTATAAAATGTGTAAGCCCTGTTGCCCACCATTGTACATACAAATTTACCTCCGATTAATCTACAAAAGGAAGCTCTCTAGATCGAACCGTTCAAAGTTACAAGGTATACTCGTATGTTGTGTCAAAATGACAGGCAGAAAGACAACGTGTTGATTCCATTAGTGTCCAGCTCATAATTTTTCTTAACCTCCCAAAGACACTCCTGTCCACCGAAAACTAAATAAACACACTCTTGTATTGGTAGCTACGTTTTGTATTGATTATTGCATCCAGTATCCGCTTCCTCTCTTGTACCAACATCATGGCAGTAAGTATGTGCATTATGTCAAACAAGTAGCGGTACGTGACTTTTACGGTTAGTCAGTATTAATAAAACCGTGAAATATTCTATCAGAGAGAAAAAAAATAAAAATACTTCTAAATGAAACAGTTTTGATCTTATCAATCCATCCAACGGCATATGTATGTATTTATCGAATTGAATCGTTCGCACTACATGTTCTCCTGCCCATTGTAGACTGTAGGGTAAATTTATTTCGGCTGAGAGTGGTGAAATTGTATATCTTTGCGTTGAAATTTTTCAAGAAGCGCATGCTACCGCACGAATGTTTATGTTTTTGGTCTGATCTTCGCTGATAATCAGCCTCGTATACTGACAGCGAAATGAATAAAAGATGATCTCGGTATCGAATTCGAATATTTCGAACGTGACTTCCACTCATAATTACGAGCAGCAGCGCCCTTGTACTGACAGACACAATAAAGGCTCATTTTTATTGCTAATTTAAGTATCACTGACTAAATTGAACGCGAAACTGATATCTTCTTTTGGGTGATCATGTGTTTGAGTATTCAATGTAAATAGTGATCTCTTGTAACAACATTTTTAAGTAGGTTTGGTATCTCTTAGTAAGGGTTAATGAGACTGAAGAACTGCAATATATTAAAGACGCACTCAGCAGAGAACAAAAAAGGCGAACTACAAATGATTATGAATTGTGAACTCTGAAGACAGAAGTGATAAGTGGATCAGAATGTGGTGTAACTTTAAACCCTATAGAGTTAAACTTTATGGTGTAGCACACAGTTTTTTGGGAACATCGTACAAAATAAGAAAAATATTTTTGTTTTCTATGATTTGACTGAGATTTTCATTGGCGGAAGCAGAGAGACAATGTAGAGCAACTGTCATCGCTCTTGCCAATGAGTTGATTGATGTGACAGATTCTATGGGGCTGTTTTATTTGGCAATACGTCAACTTAAATGCCAACGTTCAACGGAATGGCGGAACAACGGATCAATGGATTCTATGGTTTGGGTCCTTCAGTATAGTATCCAGTCCTTGCCATGAATTTTTGTAAGTAAAACTGAAGAGACTATTAAAAATGGATCATAACACACAGAAGATGAAGTATAATGTCTAATTCTGCGGAGGGAATAGTTCTTAGAGCGCCACTTTAGGCCCCATTTAGTACACATTGTCTATTCGTAAGATATAGGGTTAAATAGCCAGTCTTGATGTGTTCAAGCTGAGTTTCTTATCGATAATGAGTCTCATATACCTTTGGCTTTGTCTGCGAAGTCAATTCTGGTGCCGTTTTTTGTGCGGTGGTTTGAGAAGAAATGGTTTTCAATTCCTTCTTATCAGAGACAAGGGACAGATTAGAAGTTCAGGATTAACTATGTAATCCAAAAGTTCTTCGCCTAGAGTATTGGTATCAGAGCTGCTGCAGGTTGACCCAATGATGAGGCTGGCCTTTTGGCTTTCTGCTTTCTCAATCAAGTGCCGTAGATGCGTACAGACGTCGCGTGGGTCTATCAAGGATGCAAGATCATGGTTTCCCTTCATTTCTTGCGTAGTACGACTTAAAATTGTGCATTCTGAGTGCACAAACCCTGTGGCTATTAACCCAGGATTTCTGGATAAAGACGAAGAAAAAAAGTTGTCCGAAGGATAATTGAATTTTGGTTGTTGATCAGAAGGAGAGGCAGCATCAGATTCACCACGGTTAAGTCAGACTCTTCTTCCACTTCGACAAGAAACTTATCGGAGACTGAGATTGATCATCTTCCATCTTTGGTGAATCTGTTAAAGATTTACCCCCGGGAGAGATGGATTGTTGACAAGAGAAGCGATGTTCTCCGACCGCTCCCGAGTTTGACAAATTGAATCACTGTACAATGTATGAGGTACACAGTACACAAAAAAATCTTTAGAAATCATTGGAATTGGATTTTTGTAGAGAGTCAGAAGTCACGAATTGAGGAACTCTAGAATATTTGACACAAAAAATAAAATAAGCGCCAAGTCTATCTACTTTTCCAGCAGCCACTATAATTAATTCCCGCTAACAGATGATGGTAACAACAACAACAAATCTCATTTACAACGTTTTATTATAATTTTTGTCTCGTTGAAGGAGGCGTGTTGAAAAGGTGAACGGAAATTCAATACCAACAGCGCCGCACACAACACAAGGAATAAAAATCCTTTTGTCCGCGATCACTTACTATCCCTCTCCAAGTGAATCAGGGTTGACATACTATGTATGACGTACATTGTATGTACGTACACGTCCTTGCATCTGCTTAGGCAACAGTCAGTCGGTAATTGCTCAATCCTGGAATTACGCTCGCTCATTCATTTCATACCAAATTATATTCAAACATCCTTGTATCCTATGTACATCATACTCTTTCGTCGTCCTTACACGAGCACCACTTCCCACAACCGCATGTGAGAAACATGTAATTGAACCGAAACCAGCGAGTAAATCGTCCGGAAACTTGGGAAATTGTTTAACGACTTTATCATTGATTTAAGGAAGATCTAGCATAGCATATACTTTGGTGGGTTTTCAAATTGGTTATAAACCGCATTACGTGGTTACGTCCGCGAGGGAAAACCTCGTAAATCATAATTTTCCACGTCGTTTGATGCGCACATGAAATGGGCAAGATGCAGACGACCATCGCCAGAGAGTATGAGTGTGTGTGTGCCGGGTAGTAAGGAAATCCAAAGAAAATCACAAATCTATATGCATCTACTGGGTGGGGGCGTAACATCTGTTTTTAAGGATTTCCTAATTTCAAGGATATTATTCGTTCGCTTGTACGTTTGTACGATAACGCTTGTGGGTAGTCTGAATTTGAACACTGTCACTTTGGGAATGAATTATATGCAATGAAATTGTTACCCAGGTAGCAATTACAAATAAAAATGTTCAGCGACGATCGCCATAATTCTCGATTAACGGTGGCTGGGGTGACGTTGCCTTGTACACAGACCAGATTCCAGCTCACAGCAATAATGTCAACTTTGGAAGCCATAAACAAAACCATAAACATGTCTCTTTATCCTATGATTTCGCCCAAAATGAGAAATAATAAAACATCTCCTGCTTTCACCAGTCGTAAGCCACCCACCCACCCACCCTTACAAAAGCCGTTTACAAATTCGCCGCCATATTGTGCAAAAGTTATTTTTGATTTATGTGCGAGGCAACTTTCGTGCGCTTATTGTGCAGAGAGTCCTTCCCGTGCCGCGATTCCTGTCGCCCAAATAAAAACCGAATCGGTTTCCCGATCACATCGAATTAATGTCACAGCATTTGGGCATAGATGGGCGTTGTCCGCAATGGGGTCAGAGCAATTCTGTACAATCTGTCAGAGACATAAATAATCCTGCTCCCTCCAGATATACTATCTTTGCAGATCTTTCGTCGTCGGCACCTAGCTTGACCCAAAATTTTTTTACCCAAAGAGAGTACGTAATTAGTCAATCTATATTCAAGGAATGCCGCGCGGCGACCGATGGCGTCTAATGTTTGTGGTCGTTAGAAGAACACACAGCTAATTCACCCCATTGCGAAAGAAAATTATAGAAAAGTGGAAAGAGCAGTGAAATCTGACGTCCACCTGACCAACTGTTATTAATCCTCATTTTGTGTCATAAAGATTGTTATCCTGAAGCAGTTTCTTTCAAGGAATCACTGCGAAGGAGGTAATGAGGTGAAATCAAAGTCGCGTGTTCCGTGTGAGTTTGCCGAGTGTGTGTGCGCGCACTCAATTTTGAATTTCATTAGGAGCCGCAGCGCACGGTCTTATTTATCAGTGCTCTGGCTCTCATAAGTCAAATGCTGCGGGGATAGAGAATTGTGTCACGACAGGAAGCTAGATAAGACCATAATTTCGGAAGTGGAAGAGACCCACTCGTCGCTGACGACGACGACGACGACGACCGCAACGTGGAGGTGTCCTACGGATATTCTAACGATGAAATGACCCTGGTGCGCCTTACTTTCTGTTGTGTGGGGAAACACGCTTTGTATTTGCATGAAATTACATTCTCTTCTCAGCGGTGAACTCATATTTTTATCCTCCGGCTCCGGGAGTGTGAGCAAGGATATCGACCGTGTGGCACGTGTGCAATTACTTTGTGGCCTTAATTACTCTCTTCGCCCACCACAACCACCACCACCACCACCAGACCAGTCATCTGACATGATATCTCTTCAAGTCATGGTCAACTTGAATAGCGTGTCATCGCCCTGAAGATGACATTCCAAAAGGCAACCTGTCTGCTGAGAGAGTATCCCCTACAATCGACGACGAGACGTTATTCATCGCACAGCAATTGGCGGTACGTGACTTCATGTATGGGTTTTCGGCAATGGAGCAATCGGTAGTGAACGATGACAAATGCCCACTGCAACCGGATACTTCTATTCAGATCACTAATGCCTTTTACGAGCTGGTAGACCTATAAGATGCCTGCACTGGCAACCCTTTTGTTAGCATAGGTTATGGCCGAGTGTCAGTCGCTATAAAGTCGCCTTTTTCGTTCTCGTCACAAGTAATTTAATAAAGACATAAAGTCCGGGCGCAGTAGAAAGGCACTAGCACTGGCACTGGCACTGGCACTGGCAGCCGTGCTGGAGCTGAGGATTCGTTATGGTAATTTGAGGAACACAAAACGAAGAAGAAACTCTTTTCTCATAGAGGAGCAGCACAGCGCTCTTTATGGATGCGGATGCGTATGCAAGAATATGACTTGTATACGTTGAGGGAGTTGCTCCAGAATATGAGTCATTTGGTTCTGCATCGAATTCTATTAAATGGGTTGCACCTAACTCTTTCTATTGCACTCAAGGAGATATGTTTCGTCGTTTACGAGTACGTTCAGTGGAAAATCGATGAAAGGAAAAAACGCACGCTCTATTGAGAGAATAGGTGAAGTAAATCAAAGTAATTTTTAGTGGAAAAGGTTACGACGCGACGAGACAGTAATTAACTTTGAATAAAGTTAAGTGGATGTTGTTTGTTACTGCAGTATATTTGAACAGAAGGTAATTACTGATGCAACTGTCGCTTGTGGGTTTCTAATTTGCATCATCATCTTGCTAGCAAGTGCTTTAAAATCTTGAAATGCTTTATGGAATCATCAAGCTATAGCTCTTTGACAATTTGTACTGAAAGTGGTTTGCTTTTTTAGAAGAAGTTATATAATTTTTTATTTAACGTGGCGGTGTACTTCAACACGTTTACGTACAGTGGCCGTATACCAATTTGTCCGACTGATAAAATAAATAAATCAGTGAACTGTCAGTAACCTAAAAATAAAATAAAATAGTTTTAGTCAGAGCCATCTATTGCTGACAGTAGAAACCAATGTTTGCGATCGTGCGTTTAGGTATTTGTTTATATAATGTCACTTGCGCTTTCGGACATATAAAAAGTAATAACTTATATTTTTTATATGTACTGCATAAAATGGAGGATTTAAAAAAAACACAGTAATGTCTAGACCACTACTTCACGTTTTGCATTGTGTAATGTAACGCCACGTAATGAGACCCAAAATCGAAGCAGAAGTTGAAATGAGCCTAATTTTTGTGTACTCTGACAGAAAAAAATATAAACATACAAATTCTCTCTCGTACAGTGTTGCCAGAGAAAATTTAAATTTGCAAACAAAAATGTGTAAGGCAAAGCCGTGGTCGTGTATTTTGGGCATTTGAGCTGTGGTCTGAAATAATATTCGGCAAATATGTATTCCAAAATTAATTTCTTACATCTGTTTAGTTCTAAATATCACAGTCGTTGAAAAGCACTTGAACGCATGAAAATTGTGGAATTAGTCTTATGTGTTATTAAAAACTGATTTGCATCGGCAACATGGGAAACCGAGAGTTTTGAATGATTGTCAAGCTCCTTAAAAAAGTCAATCTAATGCATTGCGAAAACTGGAACTGGAACCTTGAACAAGCAGGTTTCCGCTCTGGGTCCTCCTGTGTCACCACATCAACATCCTGTGGATCATCATCGAGCAATGTGCTGAATATCGTTCACCATTTCACCTGCTGTTCATTCATTTTAAGAAGGCGTTTTAAAAAGTCAATCGGGAATTTATTTGGCGTGCCTTGCGCAGGAGAAGCATATGATAGGTCCACATACGGTACGTCTTGCACAAAAGAAGGCTGACTGAGGAATTCGAAGTGCAAAGTGGGGTTCAGCAAGGCTGCATACTTTCACTAATACTGTTTCTATTGGTAATTAGCGATGTGCTAAATGCGGCCTTGTCAACAGGAAATGGAGAAATTCGATGGACCAAATGAATAATGCAATTACCTTAAACACTAAGCTACAACTCTTCCATCTTAACGTTGAATTCTTCCTGCTATATGGTAGCAGTAGAATGGTAAATCTCTCCGAAAGGGTGACAGGTCCATGGCTGACCAAGCAATGCTATGGAACTTGCTTACTCAGAGGCTGTAAGGATACGCGGTTATCCTAGGAGTATGTGGCGCAGAACAGTTGAGAAGGAAGTACTGCCATCGGGGAAGAATTGGGGAGAGCTGAGGCACATTTTCAGAAACCGCACACGATGGCGCGTAGGCATTGTAGGGACCTACGACCCACAATACAGGACATAGGACGAAGGACCTCTCTCTTGAATATGACAATGCCAACTGTGTGATGAATTCCTGTATTTGAAGGCTTCCTCTAATCTTGGAACTTCTTATTCTCTCAGTCACTATCAATCTATACTGGTGAATCAGCCTTGGTGAGCTCCAATTTGAATTTCGAATTCCTCTGACAACTTTTCTTCTAAAAATCAGTAGCCGAATTGGCATCCATCTGCTCAAGGTCTCTCTTCGGTCTGCAAATTCTATCGGAAGCAAGAAAAATTCTGCAAGATTTCGTTGCAATATCTGGTTGCCAAATTAGAATGCACATTTAATTTGCTGTGGGAATTCTGAAGGCCATAGAGGAATCATTTCACAATGTAACTTTTGACTGCATGTGTGACTCAGCTAGACACCATAGTGTGGCCAAAATATGGTGATGTCCTGTCGTTCTTAATACAGTACGTAGTAGTGGACTTTTCGATTACAACTTTCAATAGGTCTAACGTACACGCAGAGGCCTACGCAGATGATGTGGCTGTACATTCTGATGCTTGAGAATTGTCTGTGATAAAGCTCAGTACCCGTATCTGCGTTCTGCCCTTAACGCCAAATAAAAAACCATTAAAATGAGGATTTAAGGGCATACTTTCAAGGTCAAATCGCTAGAACTTCCTTTTTTAATACTGTTCCTTCAGTTTATTTCACGTAATAAGTATGCATGTAATATTTCAACAAGTGCCAAAGTTTTTCTCTAAAAATTAGTGGGCTCATACAATTAAACTAAAGAACTCATAACTGCGCAAATACATGCATTATTTCATCAGAAATTCGAATAAAAAGTATTTCTGTTTGTCATAAAATTGTTCAGTAATTAACTCTATTTACAGTGTTTTAAAGATAAAATGATATTTATTTTTATCTAATGGAATTCCTGCGAACTGCATCATCTAGGGTTTTTTTTTGTATTTTTGCACAAATAACTATATGAGTATGCGAAACTTTTAAGATTAAAACTCATAAAACTTTTCTCTACAAATACATAGTTATGTACATATTTACCTCGGACTCTGATGAAAGTAACAAATAACAGATAGTTTATCTACTTTATCCATCGAAGGTAGTGGCGACCAGCCAAATTTACAATTCTCGGGTGTGGGGAATCTCTGAATGCTCCCCATCAAGTTAAGGGTTGGAAAAAAAGACCAACCTCGGCTTTCCATAGGTCGAACGCGCGATGTGCAGAAGCAGATAGTGAAAGTTTTCGAGGGCACCAAGTGATAAAAAAGGGGAACAAACATCTTTGTCACAAAACATCGTTGGAATTTTGTGGGGGGTGGAAGGGTGATGGGTGGTAAACTCTGAAAGCACTAGAGTCATTAGATTGTTGTTTTTTTTTTTTTTTCTACCATTTCCCCAACTGGCAACAGATAAACCACTAGCAAAGATAGAATAGCACAGAGATATGATACTGTTTTGTTCGTATTCGTAGATATCTCTTGTCATGCCACGCCTTTGAGCTTTGCCTCGTCAAATAAAAATCATTGTCACCGCACACAAAATCAACCCCAAACGTATCTATATATATATTTTTTTCGCTTTTAAGTGTATCCACCGACGGACCGGATGCTTTTTTTGGATATTTGATGACCTAAGAGGATCATCAGCCCGGTGACGTACCCAAGGACTCGTTAATTGAAACGCGCCGCGATAGCCAACGTACACAGAGTGCAGCCTTAACACTCGTACACACTTCATTAACGCTAAGAATTTTCAATGATGTTTATGCGTTCGCGAGGCAAAAACTGCAAATTCACATCCATTTTCTCGAAGAGCAGAAAAATCAGCCGCACCAGCAGCAGAGGAGGCAGAGTGCGGTGCGGTGCGGTACGGTGCGATGGGAAAAAAGAAAATTTTGCGGCGGTGGAAAGCTCCTCCCACAATAAGTCGTTAGAAAAGATTTGAGGGCGCAGACGCGAAAAAAAGTTCGCCTCGTCGTCATCGTCAGTGAAGTCGGCAGCGGAGCAAGAGATAATTGAAGGAGATAAGAGCAACCAGACCCACTCCGCACTTTGTCCACACTCCGAGCTGCCGGTGGGGGATATATGGCTACATGGCTCCAGCATTTCCCCGCGCCTCGTCTTTGGGGGTGGAAATTCAATCGATCAACGATATACGTTCTCTGAATGGTCGTCGTCGTCGTCGTCGTCGTCGTCGTCACTGAGTGGGTGGTGGGGCGAACGAGTAGTAGTAGTAAGCAGATGGGGAATACAGAATTAATGGGGTGTTGAGTGTGGACTGGTTGGGGGGTGGCTTTTGCTCTTTCTGTCAGAATAATAAAATTTTAATTTTTCCATTATCTGAATGATGAAAAGTTCTTTGGGGGTTATCCTCATCCTCTTCCTTGCTGCTGCTGCCGGAATTTAATGCGAGGAGAGTTTCTTTGCAATGCCTGTGCAGAATGTGATGAGTTCAATCCGGTGTGCTGGAAACCTGTATTGTCAGAGAAAACTATGATCTCAAGTTACTTGGAATTTCGTGGAAATTACATTTAATCACACACAGATGCTGTGCGAAACTCGAACGTTTATGAGCTCGCTTAATGTGGCGTGGAGAATCGCAGCAGTTTTGAAAAATCCTAAATTAGATTGCATCCGTTATCTCCTGTTGATTGGCTGTGTTCAGCTCTATTTATTACAGTTGGCTTTGAATATCATGTTCGCGCTACTTGTGGCACAAGAGAATAATCTGTTTTTATTGTTTCTGTTCTGTAACGAATGCACTGTATCTACGTCTAATGAGGAAGGTTAATGAAAGATGGCGGCCCAGTTGGCGGAATATGAATTTTAATGCGTTCAGGTGGATCGAATTGATGCTATGAGTGTAAAGCTCTGCAGTGGACACTGCGATGAGTCATGAGTGGGAGAGGCGCACTCGAACAATTGTAGAATGAAAAGAAGCACTCTGGGTCAAAATTTACAGTGACGACGAAAAGTTTTGCAATTATTAAAAAAAAATTAATAAAAAATATATGTAAACTGAATAAATAAATAAATAAATTGAACATTGAAGAATATAAGCAAAATTATAAGTGCTTTAGAGATCTTGCGAGCAGAATTATGTTTGTTTTAAATGGTACAATTTTCATTTGGAAATTATTTGCGTGTGCAAGCGTTTTCAACCGCAGTAGGGGAAATATACTCCTAGAACCCACGTCGCTCCAACTTGTAGTGTCCACAGGCCACAGGGATGACTGTTTAGGGAAATTCAATTTTGTGAAAAAAAATCTTTTGACGGCTCGAGAGCCGAAACATTCAGAACCCACAGGCAAAATTTACAGGATCTATCAGACTGAAATAGGCTCAATTAAGAGGTGCATCCGGCTCAATCTCGAAAGGGAATACAGTAACTGCGAAATAGCAATACTGTCAAGTCAAGCAGTCATTAGAGCGCTTGATTCCTATGCCATTAATCTAAGATTGTATGGGAATGCCTTCAACTAAATGAACTAGGCATGAAGAACAAGATCAAACTCTACTGGATCCCTGGACACGTCGGGATCAAAGGTAACGAAGAAGCGGACGTCTTGGCAAAACAAAGAGTCGCAGAATTCTTTACTGGACCTGAACCATTCTGCGGAATAGGGGATCACACTATAAACGAAAAATTCTGGAAGACGAGAAAATAGAGGATAAGAACTTTGAAGAATACTACAGGCTTAAGACAAGCTAAGAAACTACTGGGACGCTACAACCGGAAAAGATTTGAAGCTTGTATCTGCCTTAGTAAGAATAACCTATGCATTCTAACTGACTTCCCAACAGGACATTACAAACTGAGGGAGCATCTACGGAAACTTGGTTTTACCAATGAAGGCCTTTGTAGATTCTACAGTGAATTAAGTGAGACTCCAGAGCACCCCCTACAGTCGTGTGGGGCACATCATCTCTTTCCTATTCCTTTTCTCTTCCAAATGGCATGTATATCAATGTATTCAAATCTCGTTTAGAACGAGCTAAATCTGCTATAAAACTAAGGATTTTTGAAAGTTTTTCGGGTATCGATCAGTGCTGCCACTAGACGTATTATAGTAGATCGTTAAAAAGAAGTTAGTAGATTCAGACAAAATGTAGTAAATCAAGGAACTAAGCACTTATAACCATGCAGAGCAAAAAATTCAGAGCTGATGTTTTTTGACATTTGAAGCAGCGGAACATGTGAAAGATAACAAAAAAAAACTTCAAACATACATATGTGAACGAGCAATTGAATTGCAAATTAAATATTTAATGAAATTGAAGTTTGAACATGAGGTAAAAAGCTACAAGATTTTTAAAGGAAGCTAGAAGATTTGCTAGATCTGCAGTAAAAGTGACAGCGCTGTTACCGATAACCTTACAAAATATGTTATTTCCACAAATCCAATTGTTTGTTTCGTGTTATTGTTGGTCCACCATGTACATTTAGCACTTGTAGAATATTTAATTTCTTTCTCAATTTTTTACTGTTGACGCGCGAATTTCGCATGTCAGTGTTGTTGCGGTAATGAATAGCGAACTTGGAGATGCGTACTCAAATTTGTTAAACAACTTTAAGATGTACAAGTATTGAGTATCCTGTCCGAGTTATTCTTTCCTTTTCTACCATTCAATAATTAGGTACCGTTTCAAATCCAGGACAGTCAATTTGCGATTCCTTTGCATGCAACAATATGTACGTGTTTATGTATTTTTATCTTTAAAAACGAGAGATGAAATTGTTCACGAATAACGAGTGTCCAACGTCTCGTCAGTCGGCAAGAGCAACCGCCGCCGATAGTGGCGAACCCACACCAACGCCATTAGTCACACTATTCGTGTAAGAAACTCAGAATTTTATAGCGACACACACTGTCGATGTCTGTTTAGGTTTACTGAAGGAGAGCTTCGCAGCGCAGCATATGCTAAGTAAGTCACATTCGTGAGGTTACTTCAGCGGGCCGCACATTTTGAACGACTACTCGCATACGCGCTGTGATCCTCCATCATCCTCTTGTCGTGCGATTCGTCAGAAATTCATCCTCCCGCACAACGACTCAATTCAAAGTAATTATGTGAAAATTCCGGGTTCATATTCAAGAGCATAAAAAACTAGAAGCAAAAAAAAAACAATTGACACCCTCTTCGTGTATACGCGGGGGGCATTTAGCAGTGGTTGAAAGTTCAGAGGTGGAAAAAGGAAGAAAGAACAGAAAAAAAAAAAAAAAAAAACCACCCTCTTCGCGGTCTATGTAAACATACCCATCTAATTAGGTTCTCGAATGGAAATTTGTTTGGCTGTAACTTTTTCTAGACCCGTTGTTCCATTGCAAGTGCTGGCAGTTTTTCTTTGGCAGTTTTTTGTGTCGTCGCAAGTTTTTTGCTGTCGAGGAGTCTCGTCAGTCGCGACTGAGGTGCTTTAATGAAAACAGGTGCGACGTGGAACAGGAGTTTTTCTTTTGTTCCTCTTCTTGGCCGAGAGAAGCTCAGCAACAAGGATTTCCATTCCTGACTGTGCGGGGCGCGTTGTGCAAATCTGTGTATACGTCGTCGTCGGGATGTTTGCCAAGCAGTAAACTAAAGTTCACAACCCTCAGGAGTTCTTCTCGCTCGGTGGTGGCTGTGTGTTTTTGTTTTTGTGTTGTGTGTGTGTATTTGTGTGAACTTGTGTATATGTTTGTGCAAAACAAAACAAAAAAAAGTTTTCGTTTATTCGAGCGCGCGGAAAACCCAATACGGTGGAAAATTAAGCGGCAGCTGCCTCAATTTGAATCGTTGACCTTGTGGTTTCACTTTCCACTTTTGTTTCCACACAACAACAAGAAACGTGGGTGGTGGTGCGGTGGTGTGGAAGTAGTCGAACTTATTAGATTGCGCTACTGACGGATATTTTACTTCGATTTTTTGAATCAACATCACACCTCGAACTACCCCTTGCTGCACTCTCTCACAGTGTGTGTGTACTCCTACGAACAACGTCGTCGTAATCGTCATCGTCTACAACAGTCTACGGTCTACCCCACGACGACAATCGATAAGATGTCGTTCGTCCTTTGACTGTGGTGCTATGTGATTCTATTTTAACAAGTTGTTTTTATTGCATACGGGTTTGTTTGTTGTAAATGTGCCATGAAGTTGCGCCACAGTGCCATAAATCATATATTTTCGGGTTAAATTTTTGAAGGAGAGACGACGACAGCGACGACAATCAAGTGGAACAATCGGCAGATGATAATGCCACACTGTTGATTGCAGGTTTCAATCTGGTGGATACCTATTATAGCTAGCTTTATGACATCCCTTCTGGAGATAATCATGCGATCAAAAGCGATTGCAAGGAAACTAAATCAAGGTGAGTACCTATCTTTATCAAGTAACCGCAGAACAGGTTACATTTGGGAATTTAAAAAGTACTATCACATAATTAATGTTAACTCAATCTCGAAGGAAGGACATCTCATTGCTAAGCTCCATTGATTTATTGAAGATTTATTTTTAAATTTTCCCATCAGTCGATGTCAGCAAGGATTTTGATTGTTTCAATTCTTGACAAGTGCTCCAAATATTACTTCTAGGTTTTTTCTGTACCTATATAATTCCTATTTCATCATTGAGGCGTGCATATTTATGTACTTGTTCTGCAGAATTTGAAATTAAGTAAACGGCCATTTTTGAACTTTTTCATTTTCAATTGGCGTTAATTCCCCTAGTTTCAAAAGTCAGTTCTATGTTTCCAACAAAAGGTAAACTGATTACGTTTTGCAACAAAATTTATAGATTATCAAATTTTAAAGAGAGTGGGCAAAATTCTCTCAGAAAAAAACGTAAATTTACGAAAAGTAAACGAACGCGTTGAACAAGAAAAAGTTGAAAATACACTAATTTGACAGATTTCACAAGTCAACCGAAGAAATTCCTTACTCTCTCGTGAGCGCTCTCTTCTGTGAAAAAGTACGAAAATTCTCCGAACGCGAACAGATTTTCGTGAAAATTCGCTCTTTTGGGAGAGTACGCGAACGGTCCTGGTGTGATAGATAAAAATCTAAGTCAAAGTATTTTCGCAGACTGTCAAATGCTGCAATTGGTAATGTAGCCAGAGTTGATGGAGAGGAATCTTAAGCCTCCTAAAGTGGTGTGTGTTTAGAAGATCAATAAGAAAAACTTTCAAGGACTTTCATGGAAGCCTATGTGGGTTGATATATTAAATGATTTATGCAAGATCACGAAAGAGTTGAGAAGAATATCCCATAAAGTCTAGTAGCAGTGCAAGCCACAATCCAAAGTTCTTGCCACTGCGAGCTGTTCTCAACAGTTTATGGTTTTCTATATAAATACTTATATGTTCCCGAAATTCAATTTGAACATTTGATTTAGCTGCAGTTGAGCAACAAAAGCTTAAAGAAGGAAAATGCTCCGATTTGACTTTTAGAAAAACGGAATTTCGTTGACAGCGCTGCCACTTTTACTTAGTGTTAAGTTCCCTGATTTGCTACCTTTTGCTTGAATCTACTAGCCTTTTTAAGGATCTGTCTCGACTTCTAGGTAACGTATAATATTTTCGCGAGTTGAACTATAAATGTTTTTTTTTTTTTTTAGGTATGTCAAATATGTAGGTATGTAGCTATAGCAAATCTAAAAAAAAGTTTAATTTTAATCTTGGTTTAGTTTCTGTTGGAAGCAGTAACAAACATGGTGTTTAAGTGCGTGGTAGATTTCGTATATTTCAAATCCCTAACATACATATTACACGACAGTTTTCCAAACGATAATATTGATACTCTGCGATGTCTAACACACAATTGTTTCTACACAAACTTTTTTTTTTGTTCCAAAAGCATTCAAAAAAACAACCGTCTTCCATAATATATAGTATACGCCTAAGCAGTAAAAGTTGGAGAACTCTAGGTCGAAGGCTTAAAAAGTTATAAATCGTTGACTAGCATTTAAGTAGGCTATTATCCTCTACCTATCTCTTGTTAGGATTGAACATGAGGATGACGACGATCTAGTGTTTTGTTTAACTGAATCTAGTTCGGACAATTTGCTTTTACTTTTACCGATCATACTACTTTACTGAAACTATCGATTCAACGAAAAAACAGTTTTTAACCGAAATTTTGTATAGACTCGAAAATGAGCTACGGTGTTGAGCTGATAGGAGCATTTTCTCAAAACGTACCAAAGTCTTTTCGTCTACAGGATTCTGCTAGTGTTTTTTAGTCGGAACTTTTCGTTGAACTGCATGGAGTGTAATAAGAAAGAGTCCCATCTAAACAGTTCTGAGGTAAATACCAGAAAAAGAGCTGAGAAAGGGATTCAAGAATTGTCTTGTACCTAAACTATATCGGCTCGATTTATTTATACCGTTCCCGTCAATCAATTGTTGGTTCGTGAATTGTAGTTACAAAACTGCGCTATTAAAGTTTATTTTGAACAGTCACTTGAAGGTGGTGAATATCTTCAATATTTTACTATGTCACAACTATAGACGTGTACAGACAGCCAGTGTCGTACATTTTAAATTAAAATAAATAAGTAAATATGTATGTATTAGCCCCACAGCAGCTCATGGGGGGCTAAAGCCTAGCTTGTCACAATTATAAGTGATGTGTGTGGTATACATTTCTAGACGTACAGAAGGGACCTACAAGCTCCAAGAATTTCTTGAAAAGCTTTCTAATGACAGTAATACTACCTGCTGTTTGTCAGACATACAAAAAAAAAAAAAAATTTTGGAATTTGATTCCTCTTTCTTATCGAGGAAAATTAAATCAAAGCAAAAGATGGTATCGATGTAAACAGTGGATAAGGTAGGTATAAACTTCATATCTTTTTTTTATATTTTAAAATAGGGGAAATACCCCTAAAAAACTGGAATTCAATTGAAAATAGTTTTTGAATGGATTCTTTAGGTACTTATATAGGTACATGACTTTTTTCACTCATCAATGAAAAAATAATTTACAACGAAAATATGCAATTCCGACAAAAGTCTTCAAGTTGTTTAAGAACTTGATAAGACTAAAGATAAATTAAAAATGCCACATGTGAATCCTTCTTTAAAACCAAAGTATATGTAGATAACAAAACTCACTATAACGAATTACTCAGCATTGTTCATGCAAAACAGCAAAATTCTTCTCCCCCGAGCTCAACCCACATTACCAGTGCCTATGAAACGAAACAAATCTGTACATGGACTTGTTATCTTGGGAATATCCCAAAATAAGAAGAAATTCCAAAATTATATAGCTACCCACAACCAAGAAGATACTCATGCTTGTTTCAGTGTGCTTCCTTTTGTTTATGATAAGAGTCCATGAAAAGTATTTTACAAGAAAGGCGGCAACGTTGCTATTGCGCACTGGGTTACAGATTTATCTTATTTTCTCATGGGTACTCGTCCCAAGATTGGTTGGCCACACTGATAGCTGACATGAGGTTCTGCTCTCCTATTGTGCTCTCCAAACCACACAACAACAATACCAGCTCATTCAATTATGTCACCATGTGTTCTGAAACGAATTCCCGCTTATCTGTGACAAAGTTCCAGTTTCTTATGTTATGACTTTGTTTTCTCGCTTTTTGCCTCAAAAAGTTTTCGCAATATTTCATGGGCAAATTTCTAATTACGATCTGCCTTTGGAATTACTGCGTGGGTAGCCTATGAACAAGTACTTCCTGTGAGACTCGACATAATGAAAAGATATGGATTGTCACTTAAAAAAAAATTAACAGAAAAAAGAAGTATAAGTTATCAACAATGTTGTCATAAGGATGTGGTTAGAGTCCAAGTCTATTAGTTCGTGTAGTTGAAAAGCCACTTGTAGATGCAAGATACGGAGAAACGTAACATCAAGGACATTTCGAAAATTGAAATGTTCGTAGGTTATTGATTCTTCTTCTTAAGTAGTCTGTATATTGACTACAAACTTAGTCAAATAAATATCTGAACCAGTATCCAATTAGCTTCCAATTTCTAAACTCTCTTATGAGTTAGATGAAAATTTTCGCAAACCAATGAAAAACATTATTAAAACTGTATTGCTCGCATTTCACCGGAACTACAAAAGCTTTCAAGTCATACAGTGTTTATTGCAAGACTTGTCAGAGGTTATATGAGCATATCATATTGACGTCAGTGTCTTATACTCTTATGGATAACATTCTTATTGACATCACGATACATTGTGGGTATTGCTTTGCAGTTTTGCGCAACTAGTAGATATTCTGTCAACTAACTTAAACAAATTTTACTGCAAAAACGGTAACGGTAAGTAGAAATGTCCCTGATTTCCTGAGGCACCATTTGAATCACATTCTATGGCATTCTGTCAGAGCCGTTGCTGGTACCGGAAACTCAACCGCTTAAGCTCCTCGATGGTGCGAGCTCCCAGCAGCAGATTGACATTCGGCAGGTTTCCTCTAGCTTTCAGAGTTGGAGAATTTCCATACGTTTTCGGACGTTAATCAATTCTTCATCCAGGGCAGCATCCTGCAATTCGGCGGTATCGAGAATCGAGATTATCGGCGTCTTCGGCATTATTAACGGCAGCATCCATATCGTCATTTGTCTTCGGCACGTCAGCATCAGCATCGTCGAAAAAATGTTAATTATGCACACACCTGAGTTTTAAACGGCAAAACTTTCATAAAAATACACGGATTACTTCGAATTACAACTTAATTTATTTCAGTCATCGCTGGAGGCGTCTTTCTCTTTCGCTGTCAGGTTGGCAATGATCAGGGATTCAACCTGAAGTTGGCTACAATTGCACATATTAACTCTAATGAGACCCAGGGGGTGCCAACCAATTGAGTGTGTTCAACAAAAACTAGATTACAGAATTTTTAGAGCACCTTGTATGGAGGACAAAAAAAAATATTTTTCTTCACCTCTTGTTGATTACAAGATAACGATATTATTACAAGACAAACGGTTACTCTCACGTTAAGTCTAAGACAGGAGGAGGAGACCATGTCGCCATTCTCTCCCGATGGGATAACGAATCGATGGACACTGATCACATAAACCTAATGCATGGCCAGGGTTCGGACTTCAATAATAAAATTTTGCAGTAGATTCTTACAAAAAGTGTAGTAGATCCGTATTTTCCGCAGCAGATTTGTTTTTGTTGCAAAGAATACAACAATACTGGGGTTTAGATTTATACACATATATTTTTTACGATAAAATAAGGTTAAAACAAACTTAAATTGCACAGATTAAAGTAAATTTAATCACAAATCTTTGCACGAAATTATTTTTTTATAAAATTTTTAATAACTGTTTAATTTTCAGTTAAATTCAGTTCTCAAAAGAAATGTTTTATCAATAAATTTACGTTTTTTCTAGATTGTTTTACGTTTTTCATCTAGAAAACATCAAATTTTCAACCGTTTTCACATTTAAAAATCGCAGTAGATTTCAAGTCAAGCGCAGTGGCGCAGCAGATTTTAAATATTTTTCAAAATCGCAGTAGATCTACTGCAATTGCAGTAAAGTCCGAACGCTGTGCATGGCCTTGAAAGGAGATTTGTTATAAAGCAATTTAGATTAGCAGAGTTGACTGGGGGAACCAAAAAGTAGAATAATTTGGCACAGCTTAAACGTTTGCAAATCTCTCAAGAACAAAACTAGTCGACTTATCTTTACACAAGTCTTCCTTGGCCTTTTGTCTTTGTTTCTCTTAAGACACATAGTTATCAATTAACAGCCCTTAGTTAGCAATGACTTTGCAGATTCCATTACCTAGATATGTACATTCATTGTATGCATGATTTATGACCATAATTTCCGAAATTTATTCACATTGTAGATAAAAAGAAAAAAATATACCTACAAGATCTTCTAACCTAATAACAAGAATTGATAATGTCAGCGCAATAATATATATGAACAATAATTCAAGACCAGCACGTTTGTCCCGTAATCTAGCAATCGTGTCCGTTTATTATTTATCGCTTATTTGTCATCATAAACCTGTCAACTAGCTGTCATGGCTGTATGCCACTTATTTGACATTGTGATGATCTTTCCACCCTACTCCTTAAAAATCGCAATATTTGCAAACAAAGAGGATACGTGGAACTTTATCTATCAACATTTTGAAACAAAATTTGCAAAGATTATCGCCAATCTCTATAAACGATCAATTGCCTATTAATTATGAAAAACTAATACTTACTATGAATTTATTACAAAATCGATTGTCAAAATATGGTTTTATAGCGCTCAACAAATTCTTTCCTTATCGCGTGTAGATTCTACTAAACGATGTGTTAATTTTTATGTTAGACGAAGACAATCTAAATGATCGAAATTGGTCTATTATCTTGAGGTGAGCCCAAATTGGTTGGCTTTACTCTGCTAAATTGTGATTTGCTACAGCTAGCGAATGATCTTGCACAAATTACAATCATCAGAAGGTGCGTCTTCTATAAGTTTAGGAGTAATTGAAGGATCAGTGGTGAAATGACTGCCAATGATATCGAATAAAATTAACCGAGTCTTCTGTAAAACGAAGTTAAAATTCAGCAGTGAAGCAAGTACGTACGTTATCTTCTATAACCGATCGACAAATTTGTTTTGGGGTTTCAGCAGTGTGTATTAGAGAGACATGATCATTATTGTTGTACACACGGTTAATCAATCAAATTATCGAAAATCGTGTAGATAATGAGAGGATGATATCATCAAAAGAATTATTAGCTATGTTTATTGGTTTATTGGTCTGTTGGCATAATTTTTTATTAATATATTTATGGTTTTATTTTTGAATTACTGATAGATACTTTCTAGCCATGTACTTTTTTTCTATCATTGATGCAAAAGATAGCTCGAGTCAAGTGGATTTCGTGTCCATACATCCATTGAACGATATATACAATATCGATATGAGACCCCCAAAATTTTAGCTGATATCTGTGTCTGGGGGTGATACTGCTCAATTCAACTTTACTTAAGGTCCTAGCAATGGGAATCTTTGTCAGAAAATGTTGTAACTTTATCTTCAGTCTTCTATATTGTTTAATCTAGCATGAGTTGCAAAAGTATTGTATTTTTTCACAGCAAAGTTTTTAACTTCATTATAGAGACAAATTTTAGTTAGAACTGAATTTTTGAACCACTGCGCTCAAAAATATATACTTTGCGACTCTGCTTCGATTTGCATTTGAAGTACTCGCCAATCTATTTGCTATGGTGGTTTCTATTTCTGATTGTTTTGAAATTTTCTGAAGTTTTTCGATCAACCAACCTAGACATCCACCTACGAGTATTTCCACAGCAAAGCAGCCAAGTGTAGTATCGTTGTACAAAAATTGTACTTTGTGAATCGTTATCATTCTATCAAAACTGAAGATAGTAGCAGGTGTAGATATGTTCCTTTAAATTTGACATATTCACTTACTTTCTTCTCTCATTGTGTAGATTTCATTTTTTTTGTGATTGTCAAAATGTCTTCGATGGATAACGCGAGTTTAGTGATGACTTTGTTTGTTTAACTTGCACGGACATACACGGTTGCGATAACGGTGTTCATTTGCCGCCGGTTAATAGCGAAAAATTGTGATAGTTGTGCCACTGACTTACAGAAACTGCAAAGGATACTTATAGGTGTAGCAAGACAAATTGGAAAACAACAACAAAAAAAAGGAATATCCTGGGATCGTTGATGGTAAGAATGTGTCAATTCGAAAATTCTCTCACGCTTGTTAAAGACAACCAGTGTTTTGTCTCCTGTGCTTGTGTTGTGTCCTTTGATGAAGGATTTTATCTACCTGAGACATGTGTGGTACGCGAACACAATTCGCATTAATTGTGATAAACCCTTTTTTTAAAGTAAATACCCCTTTTTTGGATGAAAAACCTTTTTTTTTTTTTGAAAAAAAAAAATAAATTTATTTTCTGTAGTGTTTCATGTGACTTGTGACAGAACAGTGTGATATTTAATTGATATTATTATTAGAAGTGATGCTCCTTACCTGTGATTTATTGGTGTATTCCTAGATCTATATCTTACACCACAATTGGGTATGAATTAATGGTGAACTATCATTTGTTGAAATTTAATTGAATTGGTTTTCAATGGGTTTTTGTGATGTGATTGAACAACTTCTATGGAGGTAATAAGCAGGTAATGAAAGGCCCAGTCCTAGGTTCATGCAATTATACGTGTTCTGCATGGCACACATTTTCGCATGAATAAAGAGGAACTACTGGTTTTTGCTTTAGACGAAGGAGAGTGTGATTGTGAGGAGCTTTGTCATACTTCTAATACTTTTGGATGTTTGTTAGATGGAGTCGTGAAAAACTTTTTGATATTTTCTGGGATTCAAAAATTGAATCTCATCCATAGTAGTGCGTGAACATTTTGGCTATTACTAGCGCCTTTAAACTGTAGGTCTATTCCCGTAATGACATGCTGCGAATTTTAGTTTTAGTCCTCCTAAAACAGCGAGTATTTACGAAAATTTACTGAGTTTTTCGCAAAAAAGAGCGCTCACCAGAGAGTAAGAAATTTCCCCATTCTACGACTTTTAGTCCAAAAAATTTCTGTGGGCTGGTTTATGAAAACTGTCAAAACTGTCAAACCAGTGTATTTTCATTTTTTTTTTTGTTCAACCCGTTCGTTTTACCCTCACTCTTCGAAATTTGATAATCTACGAATTTTAGTGCAAAAAGTACGCGAACGCACCTGATTTCTTTGTCAAAAAATATGAGTTCCGTCAAATGGTTCTATTGTTGTTGGCTGGCAAAATAATTTGAAATACATATGTAAATTAATGCAAGAAAAAGTGACGTCTAAAAAGTGTACAACTTTTTTGGTCAACCCGTTCCCGTACACTTTTGGAGATTTTCCTTTGTCTTAGAGAACAAAAGGTAGCCCCACTCTTAGAAATTTGACAGCTGCGAATTTCAATCCAGGAAGAACGGGAACACCCTTTGTTTTACTGTGAACTTTTGATGACTTCAAGCACCTGAGGTCTACCAACAGTACTTGTTGAAAGTTTGAACCAACACAACAAAGTTACATGGTTCAAAAGACACAAAATGACAATTTTACTTGTTTAATAAGTACTTGTTGTTTTGCGTTACATGTCCCTGAACAAAAAAAAAAATGATCCTAGCAATCGCTCTCAATTGAGATTCTATCAAAGTTTTATCTCTCAAGTTACGCTTTGCAAAGGAGACCTCATATTTTTGGTTTGGTTTCGTAATATCTTCTTATTCTTAAAATTTTTACTCTCATTGGTTCTTTTAATAGTAGCAAATGTAAAATTATTTTTCAGAAAATGATGATGAAGTGGAGCAATCGCAAATATTTCAATGTCTTGTCAGTCACTGTTTCTATAGATAAACGTAATTAATTTGCGGAAATTTTTTTCGCCGAAGGGAGTTATTTTAAGTAAGTAGCTCTGTTCGTCATAATTTGTGGTTTTCTTGTCAAATGTGTATACATATATGTACATAATTATATTTACTAACGCGGGTATTTTCATGCACCCTCTCTTACGCAGAAATAGAGCTTCATATGCGGTTATACATTAGGTGGAATGATCAGAGAAATCTTTTATATCTTTTTGTTTTTAAATTTATATTAAGATCTTAGGCCTCTTTGCAAATTTCTTTTGAAGCGTATAGATTCCACTTGCAGCTATTAGTTGCACCATCCAAACAAATTCCTGGCTGTATCATTGTGCATTTTGAATATTTCAGGACCAGAGTATTCAAAAAGTATGTATGTTGTACGTACTCTATTGTACTTTATTATCTATAGAACATGACTAGTTCTGACTCCTGAGTAACTTCTTAGTTGTTGATACCACATAAGAAATTATGGAATTTCATATCTAACCTGAATCATCTTCTATGCGGTTTTATGGCCTTACTTCGATAAGGTGAAGTGCGTCAATTTTTATTTCACTCTACACACTTAATTTTTAAGAGGTTAG
This sequence comes from Chalcosyrphus nemorum, assembly GCA_949716465.1. Lineage (NCBI taxonomy): Eukaryota > Metazoa > Arthropoda > Insecta > Diptera > Syrphidae > Chalcosyrphus > Chalcosyrphus nemorum. The sequence continues at coordinate 52,954,592 of OX454335.1, forward strand.
GTCATCATTTTTTCGCCATTGAATTAAGGCAAAAAGAAATATAAAAAGACTGGTTCGGGCTGACAAAGTTTTTAGCTTGAGAGTAAGACGCTAAGTGATTTTATAAAAAAGATTCCGAGGTCAGTAAACTTCTTGATTGTACCAATAACCTGAAATGGGGACTTGACATTTGACCATCAATTTTCCATTTCAATTTTCGCTCAGTGTATTTCAGCACAACAAAAAAATACTGTGAATTACTAACGAATGCAAACATTACAAGCAATTCTCTCTAGTCAACAGTCATATCCCTTTTGGCACGTGCTGATAATAATAAAAAATGAACCAATGCCTCCATCAGTGGTGTCAGTAGGTAAGTCAATCGAAAATCGAAATAAACTGAAATGGGAGATACCATGTTTTCAATTGGGTCCAGAATATCTTTGTGCATTCTGGTTAGCCTCTCACATCACAGTACATATATCAAAATATCTCTTTGATAGTACCTCTGATGGTATTACAGTTCGATTGCGATTGCTGTATAATTGCTTATTTATTTCATCAAGAGAATTTCGTTTACTTTAGCACATTTTCAATGAATGCATTCCACACTTAGGTACCTATTATTATTTGATTGAGAAGAAAAAAAAAAAGAAATCTTTCTGCTCCCTGAAATCGAAAGTGCGTAATCCATACGGCTTCTCTGGAGCAGATGATAACTCCGCGAGATTCCATTGTAAGGAATGCTGTTGTAAGTGCAGCAAGAGGACCCAAGACACGCATGAATATGCTTCCGGTTGTAATCGACTAGTTTCGACTCGGAATGTGTAGCACGAGTGACGAGAGTAACTCAACAAAAGGAACTACCCCCGACAACACCCTCTATTTCGTCCATGAATTGCACGAGAGTGGTGACTAAACTCATGCCACAGACCGAATGGTGCCGAACACACCACCTATGCATCATACAAATAGCATGCATCGTGTCGTTGCATCGCATCGAATAGAAACGGATTGAATTTCACCAAATGAAGGTTCTGCACAGCACAGAACCTCCAATTCAAGGCTTTGTGTGTAATTACTTCATAGAACGATTGTTGGAAAATCTATTTGAATTCTTGACAGTCAAGATGTTGTCAGATGTTTTCTCATTTTTTGCTTTCAGCTTTGACAAGGAATTGTGCTCTCCTTCTCTCTGACCCTTCCATTGCGAAACAGAGCGCACATACCAATAGAGAGAGGGTCCTTACAACCGCGCAGCGCACAAGGCACAACATTTGGACTATTTTTGAGGGGCTTTTGTCTTTGTTTCATCGGTGCGGCGGCCACTCTTCGCGACTTCCGCTTGCAATTCCTGAATGGAATCCTCGATGACTTCTGTATGCGTTGACTTGAGATCCATTTTAACTTTTCAATTTCTTTTTTCCTCCTTACATCTCAAAAATAGGCACAAAGGACTGTAGGACGTGTATATACTCGTATATATTTTTTTTTGAGAGAGAAAACACAAAACAAAGATTGAAAGGTAAGGAGGAGGTCGGTCGGATCAGAATAGAAATCGTTGGCTCTTCATAACAGCCAAGAACACGAATTTACGGATATTGTCAGTACTTAAGACAGTCTGCCGATGATGGCGAAAACAAGAAGGGGACCATTGACATCATTACATGAGAAAGTGAATAAAGTTTCGGTTTCCAGCCGAGTTAATTACGGGTCGTCATCATCATCGGGCACAAATGCCAAGAGTCCATCAGTAACAATCTTGAAGCGGCATTCCCATGCGGAGAAATATGACATTGTTAGGCAAATAAAGAACGACTCAGATCGGAGGGTTTGTTGAGATCTACAATCGATCTGTCCTGTTGACGCAACCCCTTCGAGATTGTGCTGTGCGATGATCAGAAGTCACGGAATGTGTGTGTACGTGTTTTCAAGGACATATCGACTAAGTTTAGGCAGTTTAGGGAGAAAAAAGCGGGAATTCTTTAAGATTTGATTCATTTTGGTATTTGGCACTTGGATCAGAATTTCAAAATTCTATTCCAGGCCTGAGGCAAATACCGGGATATCATTGATTGGTTTCCGAATATCCGGAATGGAAACGCGATCTACTTTACATATTTTTTTATTCAATGCCTATACAATGGTTACATTGTTTCATTGAACAGTGAAACAGTCTAACAATGGCTTATAAGAAGAGTTTTTTTTTTTTTTTTTTAAAGAATGCTGTCTGTATTTTTCAAAGCACGATCTTAGAAAATTTGGTTCTCCGCTCTCTAGAATGAAACCTTTTCCTCTCCCGTAAACGGTTGCATGTTCTAGAATCTTGTTATCGTATTTTCATATTTTCTGGTCTGACACGGTTTCTGGAACCGTTCCGTACAGTTGTGAATAGATTGTGAATTAATTATGAAAATGTCTCTATCCTTATCGTCAACAATAATTAGAGCCGTTTTTGGGAAAAGAAAATTGCTGTTTGTTCGTTAATTCTAGTTAAGTATGTGGATTCCTGAAGATATCATATATGCCGATTTCGTGTTAATGTCCTCGCATAACAAACTCAACGGAGAAACATGTTATCCCTTGTCCATTATGACCCTGTTCACTATAAATTTTTAGATCCTTATTGCACTTTACAATACAAACCATCCTGTGAATGGGCACGTTTCAAACTCTAGGCCTTCTTTTTAAGGTAACGATATGGAAAACGGAACGGAACATTGACGTAAAAGGTAGGGAGAATACCTTTAAATCCAGTCCAGTATCTCAAAAAGAAAGGCCTTACTTTCTAGTGCAAACTGAATCTCGACCAATCAGAAACGTTTGACTACATAGCCCCTTGATTTAGATTTTTTTAAAAACTTGGTAGGTGTGCTATCTTAGGGATTAGGCTCCTCCCAATATCTGTTAGAGCTGTTTTTGAGTAAACCTATTTTATGTGATATGGGCTTTAAGTAAAGTACCTTTTTTGGAATAGGACTAGAACTCTCTAAGGAACACACACACAAATATTGGTCCTGCCGCTTAGGGTGCAGCCCACTTAAAGGATATGCCAAATAGGCAGAGAGATAGAATTGGCAGACCCAATTTTTTCGACTTCTCTATAACGTCAATATTCATCAAAACCTTGAGATCGGATATGATACTTGACCTATATTATTCGTCGAAGTTAAGGAGCGGGGCGGAATTTATCTTTGCACCGCTGATGGACTCACCCTTGCACTATTGCTTCTTAAAATTTCTCTGTTACAAACAGAATCAACATACATACATATGTATATTGATTTTGACTTAAATAGTTTTGAACAAAAATATGTGGACCACGAAAATTAAAAATAGATTGTTTACAAAACTATTTGCAGACATTTTAAAAAATTCGAAGTATTTTTGATGCATGCATTAGCTTAACATTCTGCTGATGAGATGAAAGTATAAAAATGGATTTCAATTTTTGTCGATTTGTACGAAATTGTTTCTTACTTACCTAAAAGGCTCCCGACCATTGTAGAGTCCCTTCCTGAGACATCGTTGCCTTCGTTGCACGAAATTGTAAACAAAAAAAATGTAACAACCCGTTTCTGCCATTTATCTTCTTTTTTTTTAAAGTCAGAGGAGTGGATTATTTTCTTTCTATGGGCATATTTTACAAAAAGCTATTTTCTAAGACGGGTTTTAAAATTTGGCGTATTTTTTCTGTTTTCATAACCATTGTTTATTTATGTACATATTAAAACATAAAAAATTAAAGCAAAATATGTTCAGCCTAAAATGTAAGAAACCATTTATCCGATAGAGCGAAAGTAATGCTGAATTTACATGAGTGACACATTTGCCAGAATTTTAAATATAAGGTCCGTTCGCGTAGTTTTTGCACTTAAATTCCTAGATTATCAAATTTTGAAGAGTGGGTGTGAAATTCTCTCAGAGCGAGCTAAAATTACGAAAAAGTAAACGAACGAGTTGAACAAGAAAAAGTTGAAAATACACTGGTTTGACAGCTTTGACAGTTGTCACAAACCAGCCCACAGAAATTTCTTGCACTAAAATTCGTAGCATGGGGAAATTTCTTACTCTCTCGCGAGCTCTCTCTTCTGTGAAAAACTACGAAAATGCTCCGTACGCGAACAGCTTTTCGTAAAAATTCGTAAATTTTCGTAAAAATTTGCTGTACGCGAACGGACCTATAATGTCAAAATTTCTCACTTGAAAAAGAACCTGAACGCGTTAATTTTTTACACATGCAGATCACCTCTTGCAAGGACGAATTAAATGTCTAGGTAGGTACCTAGAATAGATCTTTCTTGGCTTAGTTAACTTTGTTTTGTAGTAATTTTCATCGTGCGTTCTTTTAATTATTATCAAAATTATATAAGACCCATTTTCCCAAAAATAAAATTCCCACTATACCTATCTCTACATACATAATGAATATAATTTTTTGTGTCACCGAAGATACCTCATAGTTTCAAAATACCTTCATAAATATAATTATGAACCTCACCCCATTTAATTTCATTGCTTCTATCTGTCTATCTATTTTAATAGCAAGCGTATCCTTCCACACGACGCGACGCGACCGTGAGCGAAAGGCTAGTTCCTAGTTGTGATGTAAAACAGGAAGAAGGAATGCAAAACGATTGTGTTAATTGTTTCATTGGTCATAAATAACACCTCGACAAACCCGACAAACCCTATGACGACGACGACGAGACCATTAATGTCATGCTAACAAACTCATCAAGCGCACGGCAGACAACAAAATTAAGGCGATATTGGTGTTAAACGTTGTCATGTATCATCTTCGTATTGGATTGTTATGTCAACCCTCTGCATCGGCACACAGCTCAGAGGGGTTGGTTTTGAATAAAAGGGTCGTTGTATCGCGCCGCAGATAACACGGTCTATTTGCATGCAATACACATATCATCGGCCCATCAAGTCCCTTGAACACTTTAACGGTTTTTAAAATTCATTGACGCATAAAAGTCAAAACTATTATCTGTACCCGTACAATGGGGTGTAACAAAAGGGTTGCAAAATTTCACCAAAGATCTGCAGTAATCGAATACCTTTTCGACTACATCAGACTCTATTCATACATTGCTGTGCACGAGTATGTGCAAAGCCATTTAAGTGAATAAACTTTCTCAGTATACATACCTAGCTACAAGACGAGGTCAATAAAAGCAGCAGCAGCATCAATAGCAGATGAAAATATTGGCAAAATCCATTAAATGATCTCAAAAGTCGAGCGGGCGGAGGTTGAAAGGGACGTTTCCCACCCAAAAGCCGAGAAGATTTGAAAAGTATTTTCATCCTCCTCTCCTGTCGCCGCATCGACAGGCCAATTCGTTTTGGTTTTCTAACAAAAAAAAAAAAGAAAAGAAAAAGAACAAACTTCAAAAAGTACCATTCCATTTTACCACCACATCCAGCAGCATGTACTCACAAGCTCACCCTCTCGCAACTATCTACAAACATGTAGGTACACATACCTGAAGCAACTATCTATGGCCCAGCCACAGTAGCAGCAGCAGCCAACAGCACCCCCATTCATTCCATTCATCCATAACTGGGAATCGTTCGTCGTAGCCCATTTCTTTTGAATTCACTGGCACTGGATGGGAATGGGAATAAAGAAACAGCCCCTAGAACTTACCCTGGATACCAACCGACAGATATATCATATCGCTTACAAAACTCGCTCCCCATTCCAAAGAGCAAAAAAACCCCCCCACAAAAATCTATCTACGTACACGCGTATATAGTGCAGTCGACCGACCTATCGACTGACTGGTGATGGTGAAACTTGCCTAAGGAATCACCCGGACATATTGCGCAAGCTTACCAAATACTCTATCTCTTGCTGTCTACTCAGTACCCACCTAGAGCCGCCGCCAATGTACAAAGCACAGCGGGGGATGAAAACAAAGTTCAACCAACAAAAAAGCAACAGCAACAGCAACGGCCACCACGGCATACATTCATTTATAACGGGACAACCAAGGAAGAGCCCCCGGAAGGAGGGCGAAAGGACGACGTCTACCAAAGATTACACAGTGATAATTTGCTTTATATGTGTGTTTACTAATGTGAGGCTTCTGCTGCAGCATCTCTTTTTTGTGTGTTGCTCTGCTGTACCAGGGAGACTGTGAGACGAGAGAGCGAGCGAACGATGATCCCGCCTTTTTATGCTCCTCCCTTGTTGTATCCTTATACAGAGAGAGAAATATAACAGGACAACGACGAATGTTGAAGATTCATCGTTTTACACAGATACTCTGTCTGTGATGTGTGTGCCGTGATGTGGTGTGGTGTGTGCGGTGTCAAATTACATTCATTCAGTGCGACGACCGAAGATAGTGTTCATTCCGATTGGAATTTTATCGCAGTCTGCAGGATAGGAAAATCCTTGCACCGCGACCCAACGGGTGGTGTTCATTCCCATTCGAATGAACACTGAATGAACGAACAGAGGGTATACGAATGTCAGTTGGTAAATTTCAACTTTGCTGTGGTATCGTTTTGGACCGCGCGCCGTCGGCATGGTTCGGATAAACGTTTCGCCGCCTCTGGCAGTATAAGTGAGAACGAGAGCGAACGCTTGTGTGAGTGTGCACGCGATGGCGATGAAGATAACCCAGATGATTCGCATTCGTACACACACAGTTAGCATCAGGACGTTTTACTGTTGCTGGAAGGATCTTTCCACCACACAGCCACCACCACTCTCGGCGCGGTGGTTGATTACGAATGCGAATGAAAACAGGATAAGAACACATCCCCTACTGTTTGTGGATGTTACCGTTCGTTTGACAATCGAATCAAAACACAGTTTTTAGTCCAGCGAAAGCATCCGTCAGACAGACAACATCTCTCTCTCATAGAGGCCTTGGGGTTGTTTAGTTGCTCGTCGTCGTCGTTGTCGTCGTCGGATTTCCATTGGATTGTCTGTCAATCGTGTCGTGTGTGCTCGTCCGTCAGTTGAGTCGGTCAGTCGCACAGCATCTCGTGTCGTCATTTGCTGGCGCATTGTGTTGTGATCTGTGTTGTTTGTTAATCGTGCTTAATTGACGTTCCAGTGGTTGGCTGAACAAACTGAGATAAGATATTGGATTTATTGTAATTCCAAAGTTAAAGTGGCTCCGCGATAAATAATTTGCGAATTTCATTTCGATTAAGATCCTTTTTTAGGGTTTCAGTGATAAGAAGCAGCACTCGTTCTAATCCAGTGAGGTGTACGAAATTCGCGTTCGATTTCGGCGTACACATGTACACAAGTGTGTGTTAAGTGAATGAAAATGTAATCATTACGCGTCGCTACCAAAGTGTGAAAGAATTTGAAAACCAAAGATAAGCTGTATTCAATAGATACCCACCTATATCTCTGCAATTGGATAGTATCTACAGTAAGCTGAACAAATGTTATTCGATCGGTATGCAATGTCAGGTACGTGTTAGAATCTACAACAAGTTACAGTTGATTTTTTGGATTAAACAATAACTTCGATTGGGGAGTTTTATTAATGTTAGGAAATTTATTTTCCCCTAAAAAACACTGTGCCAACCACGAACAGAGGAAAATTGATTTTCAAGAAGAGACAACTTCTAAGGAGCGTAGAGTTACTCTCTATGCGGATATTTAGATTTATAAAATGGTGTCAACGTATTCAATAAATTCTTTTATCCACAAGTCTTACAGATTTTCTGGAAACAATACTTATTCTCTCAGTACCCGACGGTGAATGAGTGTTTTTTTTTTAGAAGCAGATAACTTTAAATTGAAATAAAATACTTAAATATATTTTAAATATCCATAAAATTGGCTTTTTTTGACAGGTAATTTTATGGCATTATTGTTTGAATACATTTTCGGGCATGGAGCTGCAACGGCTGGTACGTAGACGGCGTAATCTGGTGATCTAATTTTCACTCACTCTTTGCAGTAAATCTGCCTGTATCTTGCCAATAATCCAGCGAATGTTTGCTGCCGGGTGCTGGTCACCTCGTTCGTGCGAATTGAAGGCATTAGATTATTTTCTCTAGGGTTACTGAAAAGTTATGGTTCCTTTTGCAGATCCCTTGTGACATTGTGTCGCTTAAAATCCTCCGAAACTATTGCATTTAGGTACTTGTTTGTCGAGACCTAGAGCTAATGAAAAAACGCACATACTTTAGGTGATTTTATTAAATCAGACAACACCCAAAAAAGTAAATGGCTGAAGGACCATGCGTGCTATTGAGGCAAAAGTGAGGAAATTTTAAAGTTCAATTTATAAAGATAGTAATGTGCAGATTTGTTAGCTGGCATTATCGGGGAATTCGCTTATGAAGGTCGTAGGTACTATATCATCAAACAAAACGTAACTCTAGACAATCTTACGGCTGAATGGCCATTTGAGTTAGAGTCTCAAAATTTTATTTTGGTTTTGTGGTATTATCTGGGTTCTCCGCTTGCCCAATATCATCCCAATCGTCCTGTATCACATTCTTTGATATACATATGTACAATAATATCCTAAAAAAATATGTTCGGTTTTCAATATTCGTTCTGATTGTAATACTCCTACTGGCTTTTTACTTGCACCTATAATATAGGGCAAGTATTGGACTCGTGCAAAAATTCGAACTCGAGATAACAATGAATTCTGACATTACGATGATAGAGAAGCTCGAAAAAGTGGGTCTGCCGATTCTGTCTGTCTGTCTGTCTGTCGGTCTGTCTGTCTGTCGGTCTGTCTGTCTGTCTGTCTGTCGGTCTGTCGGTCTGTCTGTCTGTCTGTCTGTCTGTGTATGTACGCTGGATTGCAGCCTTAACGGCTGGACCGATTTGCTTCAAACTTCATATCTGAGCTCTGTAGGGTCGCAATTCGAGGCGAAATCGGAATTTTTGTTCTAGCCCTGTTATTAACGGTACTTTACTTAAGGCCAATTTCACAAAAAGACGATTTTCTCGAAAACGGCTCTAACGATTTTGATTAAATTTCATATTCGAATTAGTCTGGGCAAGTTTTTGGCTAAAAATACGTATAACGGTACTTTTCTTATTAACTGGTTTTAGAAATTTGGCTATTTCTCGGCTAAAACTCATTGGATTTCCATAAAAATCGAAATGTGGGCGAGATCAAATGTTTAATAATATATGCCATTTAAACTTATACAAAATTAAAAAAAAAAAATTAAAAAATCTATTGTAATTTTTATTTTTAAATTCATTTCCAACTACCAGCATATACGTAGGTGCAAGTACGTACGACCCAGTCGTGCACATTTTTTTTTCTTCACTGAATGCCACTTCACAAGTCCAGAACGAACCCTAAAGAAATCTATGTGTGGTTACCAACTAGACAATAAGAAATATTATTTTAAGTACATATCTGATTTTGGCCTTAGATTTTACTTATTTCTGTCTCTTAAGGTCGTATGACAATACACTTTTTGCGCATTTTTTACTACGCTGAAAATTGAATTAGAGCAGTTCGAAAAATGCACAATTGGAATTCCCAGTAGGTGTGATTGCATACGCGCCAACCTTACAAATGTGATAACGCCAAAAAATGAAAATTACTCAAACTTCCTTTTTCGGAACCTGCTAGCTTTTTTTGATATTTCCATATTGAATTTAGACTTTATTTTTACAAAATAACTACCACCATTTCCTTTAAAACAAACTTTTTATAATTATTTTAGCATCAGCTCCGTTCGGGAACTTTTCTCAAAGAAAAATGAATTACATATACGAAATCTTATATGTACATATATCGTAAGAGAATATTCTTTCAATTTCAAAACTAGTACCTTACCTACTCGTACACTTTTCGTACGAAAATTTGAGAAACGTCAAACGATATAGTTGTTAATAAATGCCAAAGGAAAGCAATTGATATATTAATATACTTATGTGTATAACTGGTTCATCATCCACTTGCCAATTTGTTTCTGCTTGTAAATTACAATTAATTATTTTTCTGTCAAATCTGAACTTTCTCACTTGTTTGACAGTTTTCATTTTTTGTTGCATTGAAATTCTGCTGGAAGAAAAATTAATGAAAACGGTTTCGTTCTCTCTCTCAGTTTCGTTCATTCTATTAGTACTCGAACGGATCTAATCGGAACAAATATAGTAGCATACGGACTTAAGACTTCTTTAGAGCAATAAAAAATATTTTTATTGTGTATCCTTTTTTCTTCTGATGGACGTTTTATGTATGTACATACCTGTGTAATGGGCTTAAATTATGATCTGAACTATTACACTACATAGAGTCACGAGTTTAATTCCTTACACTTTGCTTTCTTCTGCATCAACCTCTAAATTTTGTTCGCAGGAACTTTTTTTTTCAAGATACAGTGAAGTCTCACTTATATGAACTAATGATTGTTGGGCTAGTTCATATAACCGAAAAGTTCATATATTGGAACTATGTAGCAAAAAATATATTTTATTGAAACGGTTAATGTAATGAAAATAAATTACATATTACAATACAGAAAATAATTCGTTTTAATTTTGTTGAGCTAAACTCGTTTGAAGAAGTTGGATATTTTTGTTTGAGCAGTTTTTTTAAATCCAAGTTCAATAGCTCCTTCACGCATTTTTCTCAGCATCAGTAGATCTTCGTAAGGACGCTCATTTTCTGAAGCCCAATCCATCAGTGTGTTAAGAGCTTTCATTGCCTCCAAATACAAATAAGTAAAATAAAACGTAAAAAAATCTGTCTAGACAAAATAACTGTTTTTACTTTAGAAAAATTTCAACACAAATTGACTTATATGACACTGCAGTACATTTTTAAGAGTATCAGTTCATATAACTGAATTCCAGTACAAAAATTCTGTGGTTCATATATTGGAATAATTCATATAACTGAGAGTTCATATAAGTGAGACTTCACTGTAATTGTTTTTATGCATTCGATCAAAAATCAGTTCAAAGCTTTGTCGTAAATACTTGAGTTAAAAGAATATACGCTGCGACAGTTGAAAATTGCTATTGCCAAGTCTATTTATTCAAAGGCATCCTTTGACGACCCTCTTGGGAATATTCAAAGCAAATCCATTTTTAGTTCGGGTAGAAGCATAAATCAGCGTTTTGCAACTTTGTTCAATGTTTGAACTTTGTTTCTACATTAACTGTCCTAAACATGAGGGTTATATTTATTTGTGTTTAGTAAACTTATACAAGATATGTATTTTAAAGTCACCTGTTTTTAGCCAATCGATTACCATTCTTATGACTGAATTACTTACTTTTATTAGATTATTGTCGTCAACACTAGACAGATTAACTATTTCAATTTTTTGAAATCATGCTGCTTTCTGAACCCACCCGTCCATTGGAAAGGTGACTTAAGACTCTGATAACTTTAAAACATAACTATTTTACAAGATTTTAGTCATTTTATGTTGACGGTATCTACTTAAGTTTATCAATTCAAATAGAGACAAATGGTGAAAAAGTCGATGCCTAGGATTAGTGATGGGAACTGTCGAACAAAAACTATCGACTTATTCGATGGTAGGTAAAAGTTCATTCATTCGATAGTAAGACAATTCGTTCGACTACTTTTTTTTACAGGTTTAGACTTCAGGACTATCGGTTTGAATAAAATTGGTCCTGCTACCTCCGATGAGTGATGTGGAAACGTAGAAAAGGCGTGAATTCATTCTCTCTCTCTCTCTTACAAAACTGTTGAGAGATGCATGAATGAATTAATGAATAAAAGAATTCGATAATTGAAATCATTCAGTTACTATTAATCGATAGTCGAATTCATTCGATAGTTCCCATTTAAAGCAGCTCTTTCATTTTCTTTTGTGTAAGCTTGAAGCACATTGGAGATATTTGAGAGTTAGTAGATATTAATCCACTTTAAGTATAAGTTTTATGGAACAATTTCGAGGAATTTACTTCTAATGATTACCGCTAAGATGACTGTATAATCATATAGCCATTAGCAAACCAGGTCTACCATTTGGCTTCATTCTCAGGAGCACTTGCTTTTTCGGGGTTAAATCTTTACTGGGATCTAATGAAATGAAGCTGCTACATATGTGAGTAGCTTCCTTAGAAGGTATCTATTATAAACCCATATAGATCCTTGCCTATCTCTTTTCAATTGATGGAACATCTCACTCCATTACACCTGCAATGCAATTCAGCCATTTGTTTTCAGTATATTCTCAGGGGACACGACTTTTTGTGCAAACAAGGACAATGTATTTACATGAAATACGATGCTATAAGATCATGTCCGCTCTTTTTCCAATCTGTCTTAGAGTACATCATCTCTCCTTCACAAGATAACGATCTTTTATATTGTTATGATGAGCAATCAAACATTGTTTGTGCAAAGACGACCACAAAAAAAAAAAAAAAAAACAAGATAAAAGATCCTTGTGCCTTTGTGGTTGAGAGCGCAAGCGTCCTTGAGATGAAATTGCATCCGAATCGGTACCGGAAAGACAGAAACCGCCTAGAAAGTCCTCAATAAATACCGCGTGATTTGTTTGATTCTGGTTTTTCTCGCACCTACACTGCAAACATTTTAATTTCGACTCATGCAAGATGCCGCATCTACGGCAAATATTTGAATGTTTAACTGCATGCCGAATCATAGTCCAACGTTCATCCAAAAATGTGAGCAAGAAAAAAACAACCGATACCTATCTACCAGACAATTTCCTCAATAAAAAGCAAAAACAACAAATTTGGACAGAGATAGCGCGACTAGCGAGTGGATGATAGCAATTGGGCACTGTCAATCGGATTTATAGTAATCTTATTGTTGTATCTGCTTGACGTGACGCTATTCGATTAAATTAATGACTAAGTAAGCTTCTTGATGGGAAAGTAGATATATGATTTTTTTTCCTTTTACCGTTGTGGGTCACGATGTGGGGCCCGATAGTGTCAGCTAACTTTAATTCACTGTCAAAGTGTCCGATATTGTCGACGATTCCATTTTATCTGTGAAATGTGTTCTATCTTTTGGTCTTTTGCAGAGATAACTCGTACTAATCTTGGCTATTATATTTTCTTTTCGATTTCAGGGAGTAGTGGTGATGAGTTCGAACCGATTAATCGCCACAATCCGCACAGTTTAAGTCAACAAGCCGAGGAACACGAACTGCAGGACTATCGGCGTTACGCGAGTGCGCAAAACATCTCCATGAATCCAATGGACCAACTGTACAATAAGGCTCTCCACGAAAGATCCGCCGAGCGTTTTCTCTCGGAAATGGCTCGTCTGCACGAGCCCATATGTGATTTAGACATCCGCGAGAACGGCGTGTATGCCAAGGTCCTCTTGCGACGGGGTACCCGTTTCGGGCCGTTTGCGGTAAAGCTGTGCAACGAGCCCACCGACCGGAAATTAGCCTGGGAGGTAAGTTCACATACTTAATCCTTTTTCCATTTTTTTTTTTTTTGTGGCGTTTTGAGGGTAAAAAGGTTCGAATTTCATGCGAAAAAATGCATCTAATCAACGTTGTAACTTAATCCCATCAAATGTTGCATCCCTAGGCATTTTTTTGGTATAAAAATAGCATTTCGCACCCAAAAATTAAGTGATTGGGAAAATATTTGATTAAAACCCGACACACGATTGTCAATCAGCATCCTGACGGCTTGCCGAGAACAATGCAAAGGAAGAAGGAAGTTGTCACGCACAGACCCCTTCTCTGTGCAGATAATCCTCAGTACGGCTAATTTCAACGTCGACCAGAACCAAACAAGCGTAAATCCACAAAATGCCCCCTAAATGAGACTTAAATTCGGTTTCGGGGCTGTTGAAACTCGGTGACGGCAATAATTTCAATTAAGGCGCTCTTGTACCCCTCCTCTTGGTCCAATCAAAATAGATGTCGTCTCCGGTGAAGAACAGAAGTACTACTCGATGTATGTGTGTTTAGATAACAACGTCGATCCTTGTCCCTGTTGTGTGTATGTTTTTTTTCTCTTGATCATCTTTCTCTCGATCAGATTAGATACATTCATCCCCATCCCCAGATAGACAGACGACGAAGATGAAGAAAAGGTGTGAATAAGGACCGCTTACAGCAGGTAGACAAATATTTTTCCTAATGTTGACATCTCAATTGGCAGGATCTCTGTCTGTTACAACTTGAGTAGTGCTCCTGGTCCCGATCAATAACACGGCCGATTGGTTTTTCAAGATTGTGTGTGCGTGCGCTACAAATAATAATAATTTGTCGATCGAAATTCGCATCCGAATCCGAATCCGAAGCAAAAGGTGAGAGAATATTTAATACCATCAGGGACATGACAATAGTCTAGGATTAGAGATGATCTGCTCGTTGTCAGCGCTAGAATAGGAGCAGGCTCTGACACAAAGACTCAGAATCCAATTTCCAAATCAAAGAAGGCACACCGGTTTCTGGTTTTGTTCCTCTTCCAAATGAGGGCACACATTTTGTGCTAAAATTGTCGCATTTATATTTGAAATGTGAAATTTTCGAAAATGTCATTATGCGGGATCTATGACCAATTCGGATGTTGAAGTACGCGCACGCAAAACGCAAAAACAATAAAATCAACTCGAAATACTTTTCGCGGTTTCGCAGCTGCAGACGAGGGTACTAAATTTTGTTTTTTGTTTAAAAAACATCACCCCAGTGTATGTTGAGCACCCACTTCAGATGAATCCCGCACAAAGGACACCCGTGCAGTTTGTTTAACAGCCAATCGATGAGAACCGCGATGACGTGTGTGTCCGCCCTTAATTAAATATACATATTTGTTGGGATTTTATGTAAAATTTTGCACAAATCGCCACTCGAGTTGTGTTGGCCATTAGGCAGAGAATTTAGAGCCATTAGAAGCCCAACACCACCAACCACCAACCCAAATTCGTTAGGCCGAGAGCCACTCAATTAAAATGTCGTTTTTCCGAATGACTTGCGAGATAAGACCACCACCGTCGTCATCGTCGTCGTGTGGCAGCAACCCCCACTCGTATGAATGTAATTTCCAGTCGTTATTCCACTCCAAATCATCTGGAGTAGTAGGTTTAGCTGCGAATTTGCGCAACCAACCAAAATTGTCCTGTTTTGTTGCTCATTTAGGATTTCGTGATGGCCTAACGATATTGCTTGCACTTCAAAGTGAAGTCTCGTCCTTCTGTTTGTTGGAAGTGCGTTCGGTAAAGTTTGCCTTTCCGTGATTTCGCGGGCACATCCCTTGAGAATTTGTACCTTTTCACCTGAATCCTGAATGCGTGATGCGAACAAAAAAGCAAGTAAATCACCAAAAAATACTCCTTTCTTATGTTCTTCTGCCGGCGAAGGATATCTTTTTTTTCTCCAGCCTATCCTTTTGTGTGAGGATAATGATGATTACTTTATGATTTGTTTTGTGTGCCTTGGGTTGCTTCCTACACAGCGCAGTAACACACGTTGACAATGTGCCTAAGCAAGGATAACAAAATTTTTTAAAAAGGAATCAATTATGATTATCCTTGTACTTGTGTACAGTTATTTATGGAGAAGAGCAAAACGGCTTTCATTCATGTGCTAACACGTACCAAAATGGTGACAGAAATTAATGATGGGTTTTCGGGCGAAATGATGTTGTTATAATCTGTCCTGATGTTCAACTCCTTCGGTTGGCTTGTTTATTTTCTTATGTATCTATGGCAAACGCAATTAATCAAAAAGTTGTTAATTTTTAATGTTTCTCGTTGCTTTGTGGTTCACTTGAAAGGCGGTGATGTTGAAATTGACTATGAAGAGAGGTTATCCTTTTCAATTGTGGAAAAATATTTCAGAGAACACTGTTGTATGATTTTCGAAAACGGTAGCTTCTGGTCTCTGACAATGGGACAAGTTTTTTCTTTTTGTTGAAGAGAGATGTCTAACGTTTTTTCAAACATAATTTTCAATGTTTTTTGTTTGTTGTTTTTATTCTGTACTTTTAAATTTATAATGTACAGTTTCTTCTTTAAAAATTGATATGTAGTAGGAAGGTCTTTCTGACCAAAAATTGAAAGCGTCAGGCATGTATCAAAATAGGTCTGTTCTGAAACTTTTCTGAAAGGAAGATGTCAAATCTCATAAATCGAGAGAGAGAATTCTCTTAATTTAAAAAAAAAAAAAGTACTCGCATACTTTTCGTACGAAAAGCTGAGAAACGTCAATACGAGGTAGTTGTCAAATAAACGCCAAAGGAGAACAATCGAAAGGAACAACCATCTTATAAATAGATCCGTTCGCGTACTTTTTGCACTAAAATTCGTAGATTATCAAATTTCGAAGATTAGGGGTTAAAGTCTCTCAAAGAGAGCTAAAATTACAAAAAGTAAACGAACAGGTTGCACAAGAAAAAGTTGAAAATACACTGATTTGACAGCATTGGCATTTTTCATAAACCAGCCCAGAAATTTCTTGCACTAAAATTCGTAGCACGGGGAAATTTCTTACTCTCTCGTGAGCGCTCTCTTCCGTGAAAAACTACGAATATGTTATATTTAAAAACTAAAATTCGTAAATTTTCGTAAAAATTCGCTTTTTTAGGAGGGTACACGAACAGACCTAATATGTTTTTACGCTAAGACAACTGATTCATCATCCACTTGCCAATTTGCTAATTTATTTCTGTTTTAAAAATAGAAATAAATTAATTTTCTGTCAAATGTGAACTTTGTCACTCGTTTGACGGTTTTCATTTTTTGTTACATCAAAATTCTGCTGGAAGAAAAATGAATGGAAGTGGTTTCGTTCTCTCTTTCATTCATTCTCATTCATTTGCATGTGGGTATGCGAACGGATCTATTGAAAAATAAATTGGTCTAGTTGCCGAATGTCATAACGTCATATTGACATTTAATCATATCTAAGGAACTTTTTTTTCTTACGTGTTCCAGAGAATTTGTATGAGAAATATTCACTCCATATCGCTATCCTTCAATACTGGGCTAATGACTACAAAAGCCCTTCTACCCAGAATTGTTTTTATAATACTTTTATATCGTTTTTGTATCCAAAAGAGTGAGCGTGTTTGGCATACATTTGAGTGTCTCCTCTTTTTAGATAGACTGCTGGTTTTTGTTTGTATAAAGTGCTGACAAGTGTTTGCGATGTTTGAATACCCTATCGTTTGTACTGCGAGAAATACTTGAGTATTTTTGGTTATGATGTTTTGGAAATTATTTCTTAAGTGTCCCAAAAACATGTTCATCAGGTCATCAGTTCATTCAGTTAATTTTCAGCTATTGAAACTGTGAATACTTTAGTAATTCAATGCACTTATCACTTAACACTGCACCACGTTATTTAATGCAAGCGAAAAAAATATTGTAAATTACAACCGAATGCAAAAAATTTTCAACATTTCTCCCCCATAGCTTGGACACCACTCATAGAGACCAGATATTGAAATTTTGTACCATATTTTCCACTACATCAACTCTTTCCTCTCCCTTTTCTTGCCTTCCGATGCAAAAATTTTAGTCGTACTTTTAGCTGCAAAAAAGGAATACTCTTGTTACCTAAATAATTTATGAAAAATAAAGTTGAATAAACTTCTGCACCTACATTTGGTGAACTTTTTTCGGACGCTAACGAAAGAATAATGAAATTCATTATTCTAAAAACTACGAATTTAGTTGGTTTTCTCATTACTCAGGCAAAGTATTTCAAAATTGATAACTCAATTCAGTCTAAAGGCTTAAAAATATAATAATAATAAAATATGCAGTTCAAGCTTGTCAAGTTTCAAGTATTTTGAGTAAAATGAAATTGGAAGCCGTTCATGATAAACTTCGAAGGAGACGGATGTACATATGCATACATGTGTAAGATGGGACTAACGAAGTCACATACATGTCACAGACATTATTTGAAGATCGCCTCCCTGTCTGCAGAGACTGTTTAATAATATCCTCGACACTTGGCGAAAGTGATCCTAATTAGCACTTATACTTCTCTTTTGTCTATGTGCGTCCCATTTAACTTCTCTTCCAATGTCCGAAAAACTTTTGGTGGATATTTTTGGGAATGATGCCAAAATTTATTTTGAAAAATATGAGAGAATTCTCAAACCAGGCAAAATTAAAAAATGGAATACGACCTTAATTCACATTCAAACGTGTAATAATCTGGATTAATACTGAATCCAGAATTTAAACATTTTATGAAAATAGTTTTCGGGAGCCCATCTCAAATGGCTACTTTTAATACTTTATCCATTATAACACCTTGAACTTTCCATGTATAACACCCAAAAAGACATCTTTCGTTGGGGCAGTTGTGAGAATCATTGGTGATACATATTTGTTTCTCTGTTATCAATACATTGCTGAATATCCTCTATCCTCTGCACAATTGTCACCCTAAAAAATAATACAATTTAAAATAAGTTCCCAACCATAATTGAAGTATTTCACTATCAGTCGTTGAAAATCCTTATCAATATCTGATGCTTTAGCAGTGTTTAACTATTGCTGCTTTGTCCTATGTCAAACAATTTCTATTGAAGCCAATTGCGTTTTAAATACTACTATCAGTAGGCATTACTATCAGTACATCCTTACAATTTATTATTTTATTGCTTGATTACTTAATTATTGTATTACCTCGTCTGAGCGTACGTGTCAGCAATGAGTCGTTGTGTCCAAAAAAAAAAAAAACAAAAAGAAAAATAAAGTGATTTGTTATACTTCTTCTTTCCTACCGTACATAGGGTAACAATGAAAGGTATTCTTTGCTGATTGATCAGGCATCATCTACTTAAAGCTAAAACAGAGCCTACATCTTATCTGAATTCGTGTCGTTTCAATATGAGACTTAATGTTCACTTACATAGAGTGTATGTTTCGAATGCACAATTGTTTATCCCTGAGTCCAAGTTCGAAGCCTTTTAAATATAAAAACAAGCGTTTATTAGATCTACATAATACGTAAGAATCTCTATATCTATACCTCTGTATTCCCTCTTCCTTCTTTTCCCCATGACACGTATAAAAGTATTTACAATCCATCGCTATTAATTGCACTGTACAATCTCACCCCAGTTCAAATTCAAATTTGAAAATAACGAACCAACTTTCTGTTATAAACTGCCATAATTTTTATATCTAGCAAGTACACCAATCATATCGTCACTCTCTCGAGCTAACAGCTCACAGATGGCGCTACGAATTTTTCAAGTAAAAAACATTTTTTTCCATTTGAAATCACTAAAATTGATTTTCTTTACAGGTTATGGCCAGTGCACATTTTCGGGGATGGCTTGAACCTATGCCCGAGGTCTCAACATGGTTAAGGAAAATCCGCTTAGTCAACAATGCCAAAGAAGCTAATCTGCATAATTTTATAGTCGAAGGATACGTAAGTTAAAAATTTGAATTTATTGAATCCGTCCGTTGCAAAGCATCCGTATCCTTTCTAATTTAGCTGTGGTACGAAGCTGTTCGGGATATTCCAGCTGGGGAAGAGATATCCGTTGATTCCGAATCTAAGGGTCTGCTGCATTTAAATGATATTTTCACGGGCACCGGTTTCAATGCCGACGACCGAAGTGAGAAGGAAAATGGTAAGTCAAACAAAAAAAAATCCTTTTTTTTTGGTAAAAGTAAAATAAATTACCTCTCTACCATCATTTTTTATTTGATTATATCGTTTAATTTTTTTTGTTTCTAAAAAAACACTGTCGCGAGTGTGTGGCATGCGCCCGGGGCATGGCAGTAAAGCAAATCGAAATTTGATAGGCTTGATCTGTGTGTAAGATTTTTTTTTCTGTAGTTTCTCTCACCCTGACAGGATCTGAGGGTAACCCTTTTTTTTTTTGTTGGTCTTTCGACGTTGTTAATTATTCTCAACCCTCAACCGTTTGTAGGCAAATCCAATTTGATACGTTTTTTTGTTGGTAACAAGTTTTTTTGTTTTCGGATTCGCACCCCACGTGATTTGTTGTCCTTTGCATAATTCCTGAGTGACAAAGTTAAATCCTTTTTCGATTGCAAATACGCGTTACATGCAAGGCACACTTTTACGAAGTATATCTAGGATGCGATCAATATGAAAGAACATGACATAAAGCAGAATGACAGGATTGCGTCGTCCGCAGAAGTATCAATTATGATTAGGACTCGCCTCGCATAGGGGTAGTGTCCGTGGACGGGGGTTGATTAGGTTACACAATGATGCTGGCGCGGTGTTGACGATCAATTACACAATTATTTGTTTAGCGCACCGCGCGTCACTGCCGTACATTATTGCTACAACCGGATAAACATCCTCGGAAGCCCAGGCAGTGGTGTGAGCAGCAGCATTATGAGGGTCTTCTCGCCCTAATAGAGATGTCATCGTCATCATCATCTGCAGGAGTAGGAAAAAAAAAGGACAACTCACTGTTTGATTGTGGGATTTATATAAATTGTCTGTCGACATTGTTCGGGACGAACTGTGCATAATGAATAACCGAGGCTTAACCACATGTTTTATTCCGGCACATACACTCACGGTCAATTTAATCCTAAGCCGGGTAGATTGACATTGACACTATCGAATGGCTTCAATCGCGCCATCGCAGTTATGATTGGTGGTATTGTTCGTTGTCAACCCCGTGCCATATTTGCAGTCAATCTGTTTAGGGAGGCTTGCAGTCTGATTTGCATCTGCGAGCGTTCTGTTGATCGTGAGGTGTTGATACGAGGATGAGATTTATGACGGATATTTAAGTGAATGCCTAATCCAATGGGAAAATGTTGATATTTAATTATACGCAGTGTTTGTTGATTTTGCATATGCGTCGGGCTAAGGATCAATGACATGACGCTTAATTAAATGCGTGACTCTTTTTAGGCAGCAGATTTTAAAATTCCCAGATCAACTTTTTTGACCGTTACAGATTTCTTACACCTGCAAGGCTATTGCTTCTATTTACTTCCCTTTTCAGTTCACCTACTGCACCTGTTTTAGTGTGGCTTACTGGTGCATAATTTAAGTCTTTTATTGTTGCGTAACGGATATGTAAAGTAAGGGACACGCGAATTCCAACATCGTCACGGATCCTGAGCATGTCCCTAACTACATACATAGATGCCATATGGTCAGTAGGGATATTAGGAAACTTGTAAGAAGAAATAAATGCACTTACTTTAATGTCCCTTTGAAGAGTTATTCAACTTGGGAAGACATTCACTTGGAGTTGGTGAACTTCTACCTATATTTCAGAGTGAAAAGCTGCAAATTATATTCCTCTTGTTAAAAGGCTTCACAACGCACAAATCCTTAAATAAAAACTAAAAATGTTCGATAAATTCTCAAGTTCAGAGTTGTGCCTTGAAATTGGCAGAGAGTTCGAGTTAGTTGGTATGTTTTGAGGTATCCAAGCCCAGGAATAGCCGACGATAGGACTGCTTCAGAGTGTTTTGTGGCGCAACGTTGTTGCAATTGCCGCATAGTTGAAAAGGTGTGCTATGTTGTGAGGACCATTGTTACCATCAGGGCATATGTTCGCAGATAAGATATAAAAGCAAAATTATAATTTTATTAAAATTAGACAAGGCAGGTATAATTATATGTATATAAGTTAATGGCTTCCATAATTTATTTCGAGAAGATATTATAATTAGTTTAAGTTGACACAATTAGCCGATACCTCTGATGTTTTCATCTCTCGTCAATTTCAAAGAAAAACCATTAAATCGTCCTCTTTATTTGAAATTCTGCACGGCTTACTACATTACATTTTATTAGTTTGTCCTGTTAAAATGGAAGAGAGAAAGAGAAAGATTTGGTGTTTTAAACTTGTGTCTTATTAGGATGTACTTTTCATGAGGACTGTCTAAAATTTTGCGAGTTGCAATTCATAGTAATTTCAAAGTTCTTCGTATTGTTAATAGCCGTGTTTTTTTGAAACCTCCAAAGGCAGTCGAGTCAAATTTTACATATAGAACACAAACAAGAACCTAATATGTACCTACAACACTTGATTTTATCCGCAGCACGAGAGCTGCATTTTATTTTGTAAGCAATTTAAGAAAATCAATATACAGACGTAAAACAATTGTCCTTTTTAAGATATTCTATTTTCAATTTGCATATTTCCTTCCGTACATCGAGTCACAAATTAATTTATTATTATTTTGTCTAAGTGTTAATCGGAAAGACAAGTAATATTTTTCGAATCAGCGTCTTAATTTGATGCTAAAAAAGATTCAGTATTAGAAAATAAATAGAAGAAATAAGCAAACAATTGTCATTGTTTGGAATTTGCGAAGAAACTGTGAATCTAATATTTTGCATCATTTTTGCTTCATTAAAAGAAGAATCATCCCTTTTGATCTATATTTGAGGCGTAAGCCACATAAAAGATTTATAGTTCACGAACATAGCCACGAACATTTAGTACATATGAATGAAAATATGACCCCTAAGTCACATGTGCCAACTCGAGGGTACATATTCATCTGCCTACTGTGGAGTGTCCAAATCAATTTTCGCCCGTGGAGGTTTAAAAAAAAACACGCCTAATGTCAGAATTGGTTTGTTTCTCGAATTCTATTTTCTCTTCTATTTGTATACATGTATGAGTATAATGTAATTGAAATATTGTAAGTTACTAAACTTTTCCTCAAACTGATCTTCATTTGCAGAAGAAAAGAAAAGTGGGAAGCAGATTACATATATTCAACTATGTACATTAGTTAATGTCCATTCACAGCTCCGTGACTATTTTTTAACTTACTTGTCACTTTTCAAACAAACATTTTATTATTCCAAAAGAACAGATCTTAATTTATTCATCGATTAGTATAAAAACATGTAAATATTAACTACTTTCTGTGAAAAAACAAAAAATTTTCCGCGAATAAGCAAAAGCTTCTTGATAAAGGAGTCCATTCACAGCTCAGCTAATGAGCGAACTGCGAACAAATCATTTTTAGCACATTTAAAGGCACGCAGTTTTGCTACGCGCAAAGAAGAGACCCAAATTTATCTATCGATTTATGTAAAAGAAGTTCAATTTATGTATTTCTACAAAGAAATTTGTTTGCAAATTATCGAATGCTTCTTTGGAGCTGTAAAATTTTATTCACATTCTACAGATGTGAAACGCAATTCACATTCGCGCAACTAAAATATTCGAGAGAATTTAACTTTACAATTTTTTCTCTTTAGTAAATGACAAGTGAAATTCGTAGACTTTGCGAATATTTGTTTGTTCGTATTTGCAGTTTGTTGAGCTGTGAATAGACGTTAAGTATCATAAACAACTCTTCACAACTCTTCTGTTCTCTGGCATAACAAGTTAGTTCGAGAATTGCTGCGACTAAATAACAAGTTGCTGTGAATGGAATGTCAAAATTTTAAAATAATTATTTATTCATTTTCGCAGGTCGCTAAGTTGTGAATGGACTTTTCGATACAGAAATCGCAGTCCCATTTTTATTGTGCTTGGAAAAAACTTAACTTTTCTGTAACATTGAACTACAGCCCTTTGAAGTTTATCTTGTTCTGTTTCTCGTTTAAAAATTTTGATGATTTTGTAGAGAATTTCCGTATGTCGGCAGGTTTTTCAATTGTTTTACCTTTCACCATCAGATTCAGGGAGAGCCGTTAAAAGTGAGCGTAAGTGCATAACTTCTGGGGAACACCGCATGAGATTATGCACAATGATTAACTAAAACTTTAAAAAAGAAAACTTCATGCATTTGCACCCATTTAGTATCTGTACAGGCACAGCTGAGTAAAACTAAATCCATCAATCATTACCTCATCATATTAGATTACAATTAAGTGCACACTTTTACGATGTTTTATTGATTTACACATCTCTTTCACATGTCCTTCCACTATAAACGATGACGACGGACGACGGGCGACCGACGCGACGACAGCAGCATCATTTAACACACATTTATCAAACGCATGCCACTAGGCCGCCTCAACGTGTCGTCATCTTAGGTCTTAATTTAACAATGCGATTCTCTCCGGACGGGAGAAAGGGTTGATGATTGTGCAAGGTTTATGAATTATTCGCCATTTAGGGATGTTATTGACAGCGTTGCAATGAACGGATGCCCGATTGGCAATCATTAAATGGAATCGATGTACGAAGGAGTGATCAGTCGAGACTCCTGGCTGAGCAATGCCATCGAGAATAGAGTTTTTGTTTGCTTATCACAATCGCCAAGGCGACCCGACCCGTTGAATGGGGCAGGGGGCGAAACGACATCAGACACCGAAATGATTAATCGCTTGACAGTGGAAATCGAAAGGTGTAGCCTAGTAGCACATGCGGCTGAGGTTTGCGTGACTACGTTTCAACTGGTTTCACATGTCCTCGGCTGGCGCGCGGTGACTGATTGCGAACGTTCTAAAATGTTCAATCGGCAGACAGACAGATTTTGTGCCGTAGCGCAGGAGGGTTGCATTGGGTTGTTGAAAGTTGTTAAGAAGTCAAAGATTCGATTTGACTTTTTACGCACTACACACGTGCTGGCAGTTTTTCGAGGTTTGACCGAGAAAGGATGCAGTGGATAATGTTTTTTGTTTTCCCACGCCACACACACTTTTTTGCGTCAAGACACTGGCGCTGTGACATATGGTCACTGGTGAGATACTGAGTCAAGGGTCGCTGGACATTATGGACTCCAAACGTGGGAAATTTCTTCTGCAGAAGATCCTGTTCTAAGGATGTTTTTGTATTTGTTTCCTTATTCATTAAGAACGATAATTGGGGTCCTTATGTCGTGGCTTCTTACGTGAAAGCAACACCTGTATCTCCTTGCGGTGAGGTGCTATATGACTTCCGAGGTAGTTCACCGGAACCGTTGACGTTTAACCGCGAACTGTGCCTTCTCAAGCGTGCCAATGGGCAAGGGGTGTCCCCGTCCCCGTGCATGCATGCATATGGCCCCTGTCCATCACCAGTAGTTGACCCCTGGAAAATTCATCCCTTACATGAGTGAGCATTTTAGAAAATAATAATTCTGGCCCCTGAGGGTGAGTTTTAAGTTTTCCGTTCCGTTCGTCTGGATGGTCCCCCTCCGGAAGAACAAGAACCTTGGTGGTAAGTGCGTTCGGCCGCTTCACCTGTGGAGGTGAAATGTTTTCATTCTAATTGAGTGTCCTTTGATTGAATTCAGGTGTTTTCCTATTCCCTGGTGATGGTAGTAGTGGTGTTGTGTGGTGTCGGTGTGCTTGTGTTGGTCCTTAAGCCAGGGGTGGGGTTAAATCGTATGAGTATAATTATATTTTTTTATATTCTCGCTGTCGGACACCACCGAATGTGAACAATGTTTGGCATACAAAGGGTAATCAAGTTCGATTTATGCATGTGTCTGTGCGGTGGTCGACGGTAAAGCACTCTTTTTTTCGAAGGATACGATGGTCACTGAAGCCACTTGTCTTTCAGTCGATGAAGAGTTCGGATGTCCTTCCTTTTGAGCATCCTAGGAAGAAGTTTTTAAAGTGAGTTATAATTTAAAAAAAAAAAAAACCAAATAAAACAAGTAATAAGAGTGAAAAGAAAGTGCTGTGCATCTAGGTACGAAATATATCCCGCGTTGTCCCCATCAATAATCCACTTGTAGACAAGTTCATAAAATTTGATGCATACACCTACGTTCGTAGTATAAGGTTGGAAACTTTGCACCGTTTGCACTGGTTTCGTTCATGGATCATCATTACTTAAAGGGGGCGGGATAAACAAGGCACTTAATAGCCCCGGCCGGCACACTGAAATGGGAAGAGATTTTCACTCGTCGGTCGGTGGTAGGAGTTGCTGGTCAATTGACCCCTGTGTGGCGTGTAAACGATGTTGCAACTACTTGATTTTTCCCCACAAAAAAAGGTTTATCGTTGCGGATGGTGTGCCAGTGGCACCAGAGTGGTCTTTCGCAGGAAATAGATGCAAGCAGAGTTACCAGTGTGGTTGTGCATTGTGGTTTAGTGAAGCCGCCCCAGGTGGTTGGCATGAATCATAATTTGAAGTCGTGTTGAAATTCGCTAGTATAATGTTGTTGATGTTTCTCTTTGTTGTTATTGTAAAACAGGGCGACACTAATTGCAATCTTCCATCCATTGGGCGCAAAGTGATAATTCTTTCTTTTTATTATATCTTTTCAGGATCTCAATACAGTGGGAATACAACTGGTGATGACGAATTTAATACATCGTCAAACGATCAAGATAATAATATTAAAAGTGAGAATAATCTAAGAAGCGTTGACAAAAGTGATAAAGTACCTGGGGAGCACCCGGATACGGACGACGAGAACGGTATCGATATACGCTGTGAAGTTTGCGACAAACAGTACCACGATTTAGATAGGTAAGTTTTTTTTTAAAAGAATTCTCTTCCTAAACCTAGTTTTAGTTCTGGTTGATTTTTTACTACAAAAAACCATTCGCCCGAACTACCTAATATATGAGAGTACTGGTCCATAGCACCTTCTAGGTTCCGGAGAATAGTACAGATTTCCAAATGAATAGAGACAAAAATTCATGAGCTAATAGTCCTACAAACTAGGCCCAGTCAAGCCAACAATCGCGCACAACTTGTATAGTTGTCAAAAGCTTAGTACTTTGTACTTATGGACCCCTTTCGCTTGATATCCATTTTGTTTTAAATGAGATTAACCTTTAATCTTTAGTCTAAGCCAAAGACCAACTAAATTAGACAGCCAACTTCGGGTCGTTTGACAGCTTCGTTCGCCCAAGCTAAAATCCACTCAAAAATGCATCTGTGTTTTGACGTTTCAGCTAAATTAAATGGTACGTCAGCCTCACCCATACGAGTGCAGTTTTGGGCATTCTGGGCGCCGCCATTTTGTAGAACCTGTGTATACAATTTGTGGTTGTTAATGGAATAACAACCTGCAAGAAACATTTTGTTCAAAAGGAATGAAAGAGATAAGTCTATGGTCAATGCCTGTCATTGAATCAAAGGTTCTGTGTTAAATCCCAACAATATCCATTAACAGCTCAGCGACCTGCGAATACGAACAAACGAATATCCACATATTTAGACGTTTAATTCACAGCAACGTTTTCATTTAGTCGCAGAAATCTTCTTGCTGTATATCTCGAGTGTAAAGTAAGAACAAGACCGGGCCAAGAACACTTCTTTGCGGAATACCAGAAATGTTGTCTTTAAATTCAGAGTATTCAGCTCCGCGTTTTATACGAAATAATCTGTTAGTGGGGTAGGATTGTAAAACCGTGCATAGCTGTTCTGGCAGAACCACTCTAAGTTTAAACATCAAGGCTTCATGCCAAACCTTGTTGAAGGCTTGGGGCATTTCGAGGAAGGCGCTGAAATATACGGTTCTCTCTTTGAAGGAGAGGAGTTAGTTATTCTGTAAACGTGGTCAATTGTCGGATGCTTGGTTTTGTATTTGTATTTCTGTGAAATAGCACAGCACAAGTTTGTGGAAACTAGACCAGGAAATTACAACCTTCTGTTCAATCTGTCAGAACGTGTCCCAAAGCAGTTTTCTTATTACCAATCAAAAGTAAGAAGTTATCAAACAATTTTCGTTTATGACACTTCTCAGAAATATGTTATACTCCAAAAATAGCTGCAGCTGCAAATGTCACTAAAGAAAGCTATAGATTTGCACCATTTTGACATTTACTGACATTTATTGACGCAAATTCTGAGTAATATGTCACTCGTGTAGGTCATCCAGTATAATACTTCTTTGGATGTGCTTTTTTCTGCCAAAAGGCTGTCCAGCATGGTTACCTGATTTTGTTAAGGATCTAGACACTATTACAGAATAACTTCCAAATTTTGAAATCTTGTGCACATTCCAAAACTGCTAGATCAAATCATTTAGCTTGAAAGTTAGCGACAAATCTATATTTTGCTTTTAAAAATCTTTGGCAGGTCAACCTCTTAAGCTAAACATATTTATAAAGCCAAGCTAATGCTCCAAAGTGTTACTCCTAAAAGAAGTGACATCCAAACAAACATAGCGTAGGCAATTTCAATTTGTTGTCGGGTGTAATTAACGTTGTTACTACGCACCGCCTCTCGTTTGATGACAATCAAGGGCGCTTACTTATTCATCACTAATTGATTAGATCTGACAACATGTGAGTCTTTTAATTGGGCTTAGCATACATTTTTCATGGCTCCTCGCCAGTTTGAGGGTTAATTTAGTATGGTGGCAGTCGTCGCTTGATTGTGTTAATTCCTGCCCTGGGATTCCTTTGGTAATTAGCTGATGATAGTTGAACGGTGATAACCCTTTCCCCGATAATTGTTCGATAATTATTCCGAGTAGGCATTAAGAAGGAGTCAGCATGACCATCATTGTGGTGCCAGTTAACTAAGTAAATTTACCCAAGACATTGGTTTGTGTAAAAGAACTGAGGGTGTTGATCGATAGGAATCGCTTTTAATTGGGGGACTTTACTGCTGAAAAGGCAAATGCCAATGAGGAAGAATGGGTGTACATACTTCAATCAGTGATATACACATGTACTGTGATGTAGATCCGCGTTAATTAAGGACCCACTTTGATCGATTGAATTCCTAAGATGTTCGTCGCCTGCTAACAAGGAAAAGAAGTTCGTGTGTTCTAGTAACCCAACACGTCACGTGTCCTGAAATAGGTAGAAACTAATTTGGACTCAAACTGTTTGCTTGGCTTGGGGAATGTCCATTCTAAATTTCTCCCCAGGGGCTCCACATTTGGTGGGCAAACGCGTACCGCCGCCGAGGCCACAATTAAATCTAATACTCATAGTATAGGTAGAAAGGCCGCACATTACTTGAGTGAATGGTAAACAAACAAGAGGACGTTTGTCACCTTCTTTGAATCGTTTGTTTGCATATATCTGAGCTTTCAGCACTCGGTTTTTTTTTTTCATGGAAAAAAAGAAATAAGTCGACTCCCATTATGAAATGAAAATCTGAACACGCAAATCTACCTGTGATTTGTTTCGACTGGAGAACGATGACATTTTCCATCTCGTGCATTATTGATGAGAACACTACAACGCTATTCATTTATCCAAATACACTCACGAACGTGCGATGATTTCGATTTATTGAAACCATCCGGAGCCAGAGGACAGAAAAAAGGACACTGACGACAGTGTGCATGCCTCTTATCAGATGATAGAGTCACCGCCTCTCATATGGGGGCGCTTAGCTTGGGTGGTGGGCGACTCGCCGAACAGCACAATCGAGTGCACGATTACGATCTTTGTCATCGTTCGCATCAAGGACGAAACTAAACACACGCCCAGGATCTAATCGAACATTAAATATTGAACATCATTTGGCTAATTGTCTCTCCTGTGGGCATTTTTTTTTATCATGAATCAGTGAATCGGTTTTTTTTTTTTTTTGTATCATTGGCCAATGGTAGTGTGTGAAGTAACCCACATGTTGAGTCCGTGTTGCCCATCAACCGAAATTACCACTACACAGGATGTGTGTTGGTGACATGGTACGAGTATATTAAAATGGAATGTTTGTTTGTTTACTTGCAGGTTGGACGAGCATTTGGTGGCAGCACATCATTATCGCAAAGACGACTACAACTGTGATTTGTGCGCTAAGAGCTACTGCTATCGGCCGTCTTTGCTGAAGCATCGTGCATTGGTTCATAACGATATCAGGAAATATCCTTGTGAAAATTGCACCAAGGTAAGTGAAGAGGTGAATATATATATTAGTGTACTAGAGAATCGATTGAGATCAGCTACCATTTGAACTTCAAATCTCCCATTCCTAGTGGGAGAAGACCATGCGTTTCTCTCCCAGAAAAAGTATCTTCAGATCTACTTATACAGTTTCTTCTATTGCTGTGTTGTTAAAGTTTTTATTAGCAACAGTAGCAACTGCACAGAAGCTTAGACCTGCCAATAGTTTGAAGTTTTTTCTTTTGTTGATTGTACCTCACAAGAATGGATTTTAAAACCCACTTCACGTCCGTTTTGTGATACCCGTGTTATTCCAACTGGTTAATCTTCATTAAATGGACTTTCCCATCCGCATCCGCTTCAAAATCCCAACAAAAAGATACTCTCGACTTCCCTGTCTAGCGAGGTCGACCACTTGGTCCACCCATCAATCCATCCTCTTTCGATTAAACGGAACGAATCTAGGTGACAATTTTCCTATTGTTAATCGGTTCCCAAAGTGCAAAGAGGGGCGGGGTAATGGGTAATGGTGCGACTTAAGTGTACTACGAGAGTATAAATCGATCGCCACTTGTTCGGCAAAGCGGCTATCAGCTTAATTGATCAGTAATCGAGCAGATAATGTCTCAAACGAACCCTACATCTATCTGTTCGTTGGTCTTGGTCCACCTCCATTTACTTTTGATTTCTATACACAACACAACACAGGCTGCTGCTGCTGCTGCCGGACGGACGACGGGCTCAGCAGACCGATTGATTGAGAGTTTGTTGGAAATTAGGGCGGGCACACACTCTGAAGATACAATTATTCTCGGTCACTTGTGAAATATGTATCTACCGTAGCCCAAAAACGAAAAACGAAAAAAAAAAACAAAATTCCAATTGCTCAGAGGAGATGATTAGGTAGGTCTACTAACCAGAGCCCAGAAGAGAGTAGGTACTCCTTTGATCGTTCGGATTTTCGGTTTTGAAATCCCATCTTTTGATCGCTTTTATCGGACGAATTGAGATTTAGATTGAAATTGAGAGATTGAGATCTGTATAATGTACAACCAACGGTGAGTACTTTCTTTTCCTCGAACACAGAGGAGAGAGAAGACTCGTGTCGCTTCTTGCCTGTAAATGGTTCCTATTTGGCTGTCCCTCCTTTTGGACCGATTTCCAGTGAAACAAACTTTTAATGCCAAAGGCGTCGATCGGTTGAGACACTTTTTTTGCTGTTTTCATTAGGCGAAGATTGCGCGCGCCAGAGCAAGTTCGATTTTATTATGACAGTATGATTAGGCATAACGATCTTTGTTGTTTGTTGATATAGGCGGGGGGCTTGGGGACCGCTTTTTCGAGAAGACAATTGACGCTCATGGCTCTGAGCGCATTTTGCGTAATCCTCTAGCAGCAGGCAACAGGCAGCCCCCCAATTGCCCACTCAAATGATTGATGGTGGTACGCGGTTGTGTGTCTTTGGTTGTCGTTTAAATTTGAATGAAAATTGCATGAAATCCGATACAATACACACGGCGAATGGTAGCTGGTCTCCGCTCTAAATTTGAGTGCGTACGCGCCTAATGGCATAGCTAATGTTGTTACAATTAAACATTTTTAGGTTTTTTGTGATCCATCAAATCTTCAGAGGCATATTCGTGCCCACCACGTCGGCGCTAGAAGTCACGCGTGTCCGGAGTGCGGTAAAACCTTTGCTACGTCGTCCGGTTTGAAGCAGCATACGCATATTCATTCATCGGTGAAGCCATTCCAGTGTGAGGTCTGTTTCAAGGCGTACACGCAATTCTCGAACTTGTGCCGTCACAAACGTATGCACGCCGATTGTCGCATGCAGATCAAATGCAATAAGTGTGGTCAGAGTTTTAGCACGGTGACATCGCTTTCGAAGCATAAACGGTTCTGTGATTCAACGACGGCAGCGGCGCCCACAGGGATACCACCTCATCATCATCCACATCATCCTCATATGCCGCATCATCAGTCGGTT
Organism: Chalcosyrphus nemorum; assembly: GCA_949716465.1. Lineage (NCBI taxonomy): Eukaryota > Metazoa > Arthropoda > Insecta > Diptera > Syrphidae > Chalcosyrphus > Chalcosyrphus nemorum. The sequence goes on from OX454335.1 coordinate 52,986,192, forward strand.
TCGGCTCATTCCAATCAATCGGCACAAGCAAGGGGCTTGCAAGTAAACGGAATCACTCCCTCAGCAATGAATACGCCTCCGAATCCGTTTTTCATGTTCCGCGGACCACCAACCTTCTTTCCGCCGGGATTTCCATCGTACGGCCTTCAGGGAATGTTTCCACCGAGTCCAGCTCAGGCGTCAAATTTCCCGCTTTTGTTCCCGAAGTCCACGATGGATATGACAATGCCGCCGGTAAATAAGGAACCCACCTCACCGCCAATGCGGCACTTGGGTCATGCACGAAGGACGTCAATTGATAAGAATTATTTCGCGCAGAATGCTCTAAATATGCGTCGCGGCGTTGAAAATGGCGATCGAATGGATGTGAAGTCAATTGTGTTGACGCCTGAAGCCGGTAAGAGCAGCGTTCATTCGCCGCACAGTTCGCACTCTAGAGCTTCGGATGATGAGACAAGATCGTCTCTACTCGAAGTGAAGCCCAGCGAGGAAGTAATCAAAACCGAGGAACCCGAGCAAGAACCAGAACCGGAGCCAGAACAGGATATTGATAATGATCATGAACAGGACCAGGACTCTGGCGACGATAAGGTAAGAGGATAAGCTTTGTGCACCTAACTATTGACTAATTTAATCTCTCTTTAGAAATCAATTAACGTGACCACACCGTCGCCACCTATTCAGGAGGAAGGGTCCACCTCCAATGGTGAGCAACCTCTCGACCTGACAGTGGGAAGAAAGCGAAAGTTAGAAGATGAGCCTTCGGCATCCGCACGAGAAATCCCTGCCGTTGCCACAAGAAATACCAAATCCAATGCAAGTGGGGAGAGCGAACCTATAAGGAAGCGCACACCATCCGCAGAAGTTCCTCATCAATCGTACAGCCCTACACCGTCGGTGTCACCAGGTCCCACGCCTTCACCATCTCCACCGAACAATGGACCCGCTGCTATGGCCTGTCCCCGACCGATTCACCCCATGCTAATGGCGTTTTACAACCAGGCTCGACCAACAGGCTTGGGAGTTGGACCTGACTTCTCACGGCCGTTTCCTTTTTTAGGACCAGTGGGCGGACGGATTACATTTGATGAGTTGCTTCACCGTAAGCCCACGTTTCACGAAGCGATGATGGGCGCGGGAGGCCTATCCGGTAGTATAACAGCTGCAGCGGGCAAAATCAAAGACCGATACACGTGCAAGTTCTGCGGCAAGGTATTCCCCCGATCGGCCAATCTCACCCGTCACCTACGCACACACACCGGCGAACAGCCCTACACTTGCAAGTACTGCGATCGGGCTTTCAGTATTTCCAGCAATTTGCAGCGACACGTGCGTAACATCCACAACAAAGAACGACCATTCAGATGCCACCTCTGTGACCGATGCTTCGGCCAGCAGACCAATCTCGATAGACATTTAAAGAAGCACGAGGCAGACACATCGGGCCTAGGAATTGGTCTAGGCGATTCGCCATCTTCCAACGAGGCCGATCGCGAGGATTCATACTTTGACGAAATCCGGTCCTTCATGGGCCAGGTCACATACAACGAAGACTTGTACACACCGACTAGCATCGGTGGCGGCGAGAATGACACCGAATGCAGTAGCGATGTCGAGACCGACATAACGCCCAGCAGCACCAAAGACACGATGAACAACAATGACGCCGCCATCGAGGTCACCACATAGACCAGCCGAGGAGGACGCAATGCCTTAGACTAGATTTGTTGGTAGTTGAATTTTACACATTTCCCTACTCGTTGTTATTCTCGTTATAAGTTTATTAAAGTATTACTACTGTCATCCGGGTGCACTTCTTTGTTTGTACATAGATATTTGCAAGGACGCGCACCACCCCCAATGACATTTAACGCATATAATTACTGTAAATAACGCACACACACACACCTAGTAAGGAATACATCGAACGTTTGTTGTAACACGCGCATATGCATAAGAAGGAGTATCGCGGCGGGTACCTTGTGAGAGTTATTATGGACGATTGAGTTAAGCCGCCATAATTTGTAAGGAACGTAGAAAAGGATTATTATATTATTATATATTGTTGCAGGATGACCTGCATCCCAGTTAGTACTATATTCTATGTATGTAAATACTTAATTAGTTTAGTTTAATGTAAATCTTTTGCTATCTACTGAACTCTACTACTAGATATCTTAAATTATTGGAGTCGAAATAAAATAAATTTTTGAATTTAATCGATGGGTTTTTCTTCATTCATTTCTACGAATTACAGGTGAAAATTGAATTTAGCTTTGTAGAGCAATTTAGAGAAATTATAATTCTGGTCTCAGATCGAAGTTCACTCTTGAGGGAAACATACACAGGCTGTTTCCTTAGGAAAGGATGGACTTTCACCATAAATTTGGATTTTATTCTCAAACTTTATGTTACAAACTTGGGGCGTTTTTAGACATGGAGGGGGCGTTCAACAACATGAGCTCCGATGCGATCCTGAACAGCCTGCACTGGGCTTTGCAATTGGATTGCAAAAATGCTCCAGTCAAATGTAATCTTCTCGTCGGAGAAGGGTTTGTAGAGGAACACCACAAGGCGGAGTTCATTCTCCGCTTATATGGCTCCTTGTAGTGAATGAGATTCTAGTAATATTGAAGGAAAATAGCTCCAACGTGACGGCCTATGTCGACGATTTGGTTATCCTGGTTTTGGGGGAAATTTCTGCCAGTGAAAGACTCAACTTCGCACTACAGCCTATGAATAACTGGGTCGGGACTGGGAGTGAACCCTTCAAACACGTAGATTGTTCTTTCACTAAGAAGGAATCCCACCTTCAGACCTCCAAATATCGGCGGCGTTAAGCAAAATATCTCGAGTTCAACAAGATACATGGGTGTTATTAGAGTCCAAACTAATCTCAGAAGTCTAACAAGAGCCCTCAGAAGGAGGATAGAAGGCGGATGAATTCTCTAGATGTAATCAACGGCGGAATCCATGGACGGTTTGGCGAACACCTTACATGAGCTACTTCGACATATTCGAAGCTCAGGTCTGTAAGGATTTCCATGACTTCATCAGGGTTATGGAATAGAGATGGTGGCGGATGAACCCTAAATGGGTCAATGGCAGCGCTCGCACCTCCGAAGTGAGCTACTGATGTCGGTCTTTCAGACCGGCCCTGGGTCCTAGGGGCTAAAACCCATGGAACTGGCCCTCCAGGTTGGGGGTTGTGTCGTCGGGGTAACTTCCCTACCACGTAAAAAGTACCATAGTTATGAGAGAGACATCCGTCTCGGATAACAATAACGATCTCCCTCATTTGGCAAATCGACCCGGAACGTCCACGGACTATGACCTACGAGTATGCACCTGGAATGTACAAACTCTGTACACTCCGGGTGCAGCTCAAAAACTTGAATCTGTCCTCTCGCAGTACAAGGCAGATATTACTGCGATCCAGGAGATACGATGGATAGGATCAGGTATGCAGAAAAGACGTAGCTGCGACATTTATTACAGCTGCCACAAAAGACTGCACATGCTAGGATGCGGATTCGTCGTGGGAAATCGGCTCAGATCAAGAGTCATTGATTTTAAGCCGATAAGCGATCGTCTGGCTGTAATTCGCATCAGAGCCACATTTCAAAACATCAGCCTAATATGTGCACACGCCCCTACCGAAGAAGCTGAAGACCCTGTCAAGGAGGAATTTTACGACCTCCTGGACGGAGCCTACGGAGCCTGTCCGGAGTACGATGTAAAAATCGTACTCGGGGACTTCAATGCCAAAATCGGTAAGGAAAACATCTTTGGCGGGATAGGCGGTAAACACAGCCTCCACGATTCGACAACAGACAACGGTTTCCGACTAATCGACTTTGCAGCAGCTCGTAATACGGTGACAAGTAGCACTAGGTTTCCTAGGCTAAAAATCCACACAGCAACCTGGCTTTCCTTTGACGGTCGAAATCCATTCGTCATCTGTTGTGTGATGCCCTGCCTTATCCGTCAGAAGAAAGAAAACTCTTTGGTAGTGATTTCTTCTCGGAATTGGAGCAATTAGGCAACGTTGAGCTGATGAACCTCCTGAGATTCATAGCACTATCTAACTATTTCTAACAGCAGGCTTTCTTTACAGCATTCTCAGGGTTGGGAATTGGAAACAATGGACCCAAATTGTTGGTCTAAGTGAGGAGTGACTTTCTTGTCACGAGGCACCCATCTATCCAACTTTGAAGACATTTTTAGTTACACCCTGTACGTATATGGAAAATATACATAGTCATCAATAGATATGTAGATAATGATTTTAATTTGTGCCTACTTCCTGCTTTTGTGTGTAAGAGTCTATAGTGGCTGTATGTGCATAAGTGATGGCCATTTATATATTTTATTAGCCTATTCAACAACCTAATCAAATACGACAGCAACAGCAATTTTGAGAACCGTAGGAAAACTTTTAGAACCAATGGTTTTCAATAGAATAGATCACATTTACCACAGCAATAAGGATCAAGTCAAGAGATGGAAGGAGCATATTGCTTTACCGAGTATTGGTCAGCAATGTACACCCAAGTCAGATTGGAGTGTTCGAAGAAAGAAATTCCTGAGTTCGCACCACAAGCCCCAATAAGGATGAGATAATTACCACGATTAAATCACTGAAAACCAATAAGACTTGACGGCATGTCTGCGGAGCTATTTCGAGCTGCGCCAACTGCTCTCACTTGTCTGGGGAACATGGAAACCCGAGAGTTTTCCGGATGAGTGGGTGAATGGTTTGTCAAGCTCCTTAAAAAAAGGCAATCTAATGCAGAACGGAAACTGGAGAGGCAGCTGCGTGCCGCCTGATGCCAAGATAATAGCCAGAATCATCCTAGATCGAGGATAGGCATTCCTGATAAGTTAGTAGCAATTATCAAGGCTACATATGACGGTTCTAAGTCCAAAGTGGTCTTCGGAAAGGCTGCTGTTTTTTATTGGTCATTAGCAATGGGCTGAATGCGGCCTTATCAACAGGAAATTGAGAAATTCGATGGACACTTACATCAGAACTCAAACACTCAAACCTCGACTACGCCGACGATGTGTACCTTCTGTCTCACAGAATAATGGAAAAATGTGAAGAGGGAAGCAGACGTCCTTGGGCTGAAATTTAACTCGGCAAAAACAAAAAATAATCAGCCTAGAATTAGACTCATCAACTCATACATGCATTGCTGGATAAACGGTTGAGAGAGTAGAAAGTTTCCAATACCCTTGAAGTATTGTCTCAACCGTGGCTAACCAAGCGATGCAATGGAACCCGCTTACACAGGATAGCAGGATACACAGCGGTCCTAAGAGTCCTCAGAGTACGTAGGGCGAAGGGTGGAGAAGTAATCATGGCAACAGGGAAAGAGTTGGGGAGAGCTGATGTACTTTTCCGCGCGTACGCATTGTACTTGTTGTATTTTCAATTTACTCAAAATTTTACTCTCAAAAACTGAGGACATAAGCTAATGCTGCTGATCTTATACACTTTAGTGTCTATCCTCAAAACATGTCAAAAGCTGTCTGTCAAATTTACATTCATCCCTTTGGATAAGGTATACACAACCTCCGTTCACTGCGAACCAAATTGTATCCATATACATATACATATACATATCAACGAATTCCCTTCTCTTTAAGTCCACATTATTTCATAATTAAATTCTTATCACATAATAACTAACTACTACAAACTAAACCACGAACGGGCGCCCACTTAAAAGGTCATCCTCATCATCTGTAAGAACGCGTGATCCTGCACAACCTTATGTCAAGTGCCAAGCCAAAAATGCGCTGTATAAAGAAAGAAGAAAAAAACGCTTCCTACTTTCGAACCGATATTTCGATGAAAACTCAATTAGCAGCGATAAATCATCACGCTACGCGAAGAGTGTGGCTCCTTACATCCTGCCATGTTTTACTACGCGTACATGCTTGCCAACTTGTCCGCCTTCTTCATTCTTCCGAAAAAAAAAAGAAGATACAAAACAGAAGAGAAGAAAAAACAAAGCCGCGATTAAACAACCGCGTGCTTGCACTCAGGTACGGTCCCAGTCGGCTCCGATTGTTAAATATCTTCACTTTGCGATTAAGTGTGCGGATAACCGACTCGAGAACCAAGCCGAGACCGAGACCGAGACCGAGACTCCTCCGACAGCAGCAGCAGATGAGTGAGTCTCAGGATGGAGTTGCATTCGAACCCGAGCTCCATTTATAATTGAGTAATCTTATCGTCTAACTTGAGCTTAAGCCATAAATAAGTCATGTGTACCTACAACTGATGCTGGTGCCTCTTCGGGACTCAGCACAGTGACCATTCAATTTGACCCACATTCCCAGCTTTTTTCGTTGATAACCTGCTATCTGCCAACCAGCAATCATTCAACTGTGCAACCTGACAATATGTTTTTGTTTTTTGTTTTTTGTTAATCTCTGGACTTTCAAAATTACGCTTCGCAAAATCATCTGCATTCGAGCGACACAGCGGACGCTTCCATTTGAGGATACTTTTTTTTTTTTTTTTTTTTTTTTAGGGGGATTTGCCTGCCATCTCTTTGACATGGCCTGAGATAACTCATCCAACACAAATTGGTTGCTTGGCTGCCTTTCATTTTTTTGTAGGTCCTTCGCACTCTGTGTGTTAAAATGTCAAAAAAAAAAAAAAGAAGCAAGAATTGCATAATGAAGAAAAAGAAGAAGACGATGATGGTAATGGTCACGGTGGCGGTGGCAGTGTCGTCGGTCGTTCAAAATGGATTTTTGATAAAAGGTTCAATTATTTTCAGCGTACAACTGGAGTAAGTAGTTGGGCCGACCTTTCTCTTTGATTTAATTATTTGGGAATATGCCTCATTTGTAACCGGCGAAATGCTAATGAAGTGAAGAATATTTGGACATTAATTCAAATTGACGAAATCAGCACAACATGAGGACAAATTAACGCCGTCATTCAAATTTTTTTGAAAAGGTAATGAATGAGAAAAAATCTTGACTGAGTAAGAAAGAATGCGTTCATTAAAAAGTAAAAACTGAATTTAAAGGAAACAGAACTAAATTGCAGACGAGGTTCATACTTGGGAACATTCGTGGCTTTTGTGAAATGTCTTGCTAAGTTATAACTTTTGGTATAATCTTTAAATAAATAAATAAATATTAGGCCATAAGCAGCCCTAGGGGGCCAAGGCCTAGCTTCTCACAACTGTACGTATTGTGCGTGGTTACATTTCTGTATGTACAAAAGGGACCTACAGTTTTATGCCGTTTCCGAAGGGCAGGGGGGTTTTGAGAAGCTTTCTCATGACAATTATACCCTTGAATGTTTGCCAGACTCTCGGAAGAGGTGGGGCCGTGAAAAAACTTTTGGTGGTATTTTTCTGGATTCGAACTTAGAACCCCTTGCGCAGTAGTCCAACGCACTAACGACTGAGCCACGGCACCCACTATTATATTATCTTTACAAGGACAAATTTAGGCTATTCTTGCTCCAGAGGTATTTGTCGATATTTGATAATTGCTGAAAAATATAGCAACGTAGATGCCGAGCAGAGTTGCAAAAGAATAAAAACATTTGAGAATTTAACTCATTGGATTTATCTCCAAAAATATGTACTTAACTCATGACCTAGTGACTTCGACCTCGAAATACGAAATTACCATCAATTTTGAAGTCACTGATTGGTAAATCATTTTGGTGAAGTCAAAGTCAATTGAATGGAATCATCTGTGGCTTTAGTGCTGTCATTGAAGTTATCACATTCATTGCAGCCATTTTGAAGTCATTGAAGTTATTTTGAAGGCTTTTGTGTTCAATGGAAGAAAAAGTCTTTAAAATGACTGCTATGAATGCGATGATTTCAAACAGACTTCAATGACTTCACTGAAGTCAAGTCACAGATGATTGCATTGACTTGAATCAACCGCCAACTTGTTTCAACTTTTATGTATTACATATATTCAATTTCGATTATATAACATTTTTCTGCCAATATGCAGTTAAGGATTGGAGATTTTTTGCACGCAAAAATTGGTATTCCTCAAAATCATTCAAGCTATCCTCTCGTTTCTTTTGAGAAAAGCTATAAGGCACAGTGCTAGGTTCGGATATACAATGCTGGTGTTCCTGCGCTCGACAGACCCAGAATTTTGTTGGGTGTTTCTGCAAACTGTTCAGTGCTGTTGTCGTGTTGGATAGCGACTCATTTTATTCGACAACAAATTTTGGAAACTTGTTTCTTACTTACTTAAATCTTTTAACCCTTTGGGAGGCATAGGCCCTAAACAATGCCTGCGCGACATTTTGTTTGTACTTCTGCAACGAGTTTGAGCTCACTTCAACTCATGCCTAACGATTCCCTCTTGACGGTTCTGCGCCATGTTTGCCTGAGGCGTCCCACTATTTTGCCAGCTTGGGTGATCGGATTCCCCTGCACGGCGTATTTGACAATGGATTTGTCTTCACGCCGTAACGTGAGTCCAATCCACTGCCACTTTCTCCTTCGTATGGGAATGTTTAGAGGTTCCTGATCGTTTGAGATATCGTTCGGCCAAAAAACCATTACCTAATATGATTCTTCAACATTATTATTTACGAAGGCTTGAACAATAGCTGTCTTAATGGTGTTTGCAGCTCCCAAACATAAAGCAAAACCACAGTCGCAGCTTGGTTCTTTAGCCGATAGCATTAGTCTTCTAGATTGTGGATAGCATTCCGAATGCAGCTTTGGCTTTTGTCTTGGCTGTGTTAATTTTGAGCCCCCCTTTTTGCTCTCACCTTGTAGAGGTCCATTATCCGGTGTGGAAGGAGACAAACATCATCTGTGTCTTAGGAAAGATGTCATAGTCCAACGAGTTCTATAGTTTTCTTCCATCAATGCTGCACGGGAAACATCAGTACATACCACCAAAAAGAACAGTGGTAACAGTATGGATCCTTGGCGCACTCCATTAGCTTCGATGTACTAATTTGCATTATCCATCTGACATGCTTCCAATAGATTATCAGGGACCATTATCGCTTTATGATCGAGGGATCACCTCACCAATTCACGCCCTTTCTAGACATGAAAGAATCCTTTAGATTCTGTGTGTAACTTTCTCATATGAAAGCCTGTCCTTTTGAACTGGTTTGAGATCATCAGGCACCACCCAAGGAGCGATCTTATCATATTTATTCACAGTTAGCTAAAAGTTATCAAAGCTACACTATACTATACTACTCCACATTTCTTTTTATTATAAATAATAATTTACTGAACTCTTCTCAACCCATGTTGAAGGTAAATAGAGCTATTATTATTAAAACAATCGTGATGAAACCTTTGCCAAGGTCGTGGTCATCCTGAATGCCACGATAAAGTGGAGTTTCCGCAAAAGATACCAACAGATGATTCACACTGCGAATACATTTCAAGAATTCATATTCACAAAATTAATGTGGAGCAGCCTCAATTAATTCAAAGAGAAGCCCTGCCGGCTAGCACTTCTAATTATAAATCTTCCGCTTGCGAAATACACGCTTGCGCTCTAGAAATCCCACGCACTTGCCACGACCCCGCCATTATTCTAACCATGAAACATGATGATGCAAATCTAACAAATTTCAAAAACACAAAGGCCACCGATGATAGCTGCCAGCAAGCATTTGGCTAACTAATGCAAGGTAACGACGAATCCAGCTAATTGCCCCTTCGTTGCTACGCCCTGCTTGATGGTACGTGCCTAGCTAATTAAATGGCATTCATCATGGCTGCGAACGGAATGCAGACACCTAACCAACAAAACACAAAAAAAAAAACCTAAACGACGGACACTTTCATTTGGAGCTTAATGATGGCTGTGGCCATGACCATAGCCAACAGTAGCAGCTTTGTTATAGCATTTAAGTTCCTTGCATATCGATTGAGTTTGGCTCGAGATCTCAATTTCAATTAATTGACGGAATAGCGCCCCTCACATCTCAATCTGGAAGCGCGTTTTCAAATTTTGCGAGCGAGATTCGGACCGTGGATATGAGCTGTTTTATTGACGTCAATCAAACGCATCACATTTAGATAGGCGATCAGCCGATTTAGTGTGCCACTTGTACACCAGTCACTTGGTCAGACGGTGAGTGGAATTGGAAGTGGAAGTGGACTCCCCCAGAAGTATTCGTATTTGTAGCAAAAGACGCTCTGAGCTGAGTAAGCGCAAAAGAGAAAGGTCGCGCAATTGGTTTAATTAATTTAATTTTTATTGTATTATTAGTTTAATTGCTTGCTTTATGTGGTCGACCGCATGTTGATGCCCGTGTGTTGGGCCATAAATTTTCGGCTGTTCGCAGGTGTGAATAGCAGTAGCAGTAGTGCCAGCCGGTTGTTTGCTCAGAGTAATCGCTTCTCGCGCGAAATGACCTCTGCGCGCTGGTCTTAGCGCGCACGGGCGGAGGACTGCCTGCGACTACGAGACGGAAAGTGGTCATGCTGCCATGCCCATGTTTTATTTTATTATTTCTGGTTTCTTCTGGCTTCTGGGTTGCGCTATTTTATTACCTCATTTTAATTGAATAAAAAGTGATATGTCAATTATACTATCATACCCGAGCCGGTCAATGTGGTGCGCTAAATGTCTGCACTCAAAGGGTATTTGTGCAATTTTATTGCGCTTTCGCAATTAGCATGTCGAACACAAATCCTTAAATGCGTTTGTAAACGTTTGACCTTGTTTTTGGCTTAAAAGAATGTCTGCCGCGTATTTGTTTTTTTTCTTGGAGCGGGATTATCACCTACTCTGAATCGCGATTTGGGGCAAGCAGTAGTCCGAACAGTATTGCAGCGAAAGGGTGTACCGATTAACCTGAAATACGTTTAATTATATGCACTTAGGCGAGGAGTAGTAATTGTTTTTATTTGAGTATCTGATTAGACTATTAAACATTTGATTTGGACTAAAATAAGATTATTTCCTAAATGGAATGTAGACACAATAATGAATTTTATGGGTTAGGTGGTTAGGCTTTGATCCTCGATAGTTTTAGCTCAAGGTTGCGCTCCGTATGGAGATCCCCTTCACATGTGATTGTGATTAGAAGTTGTTTCAATATAATCCCGTTTTAATTAATCTGCAATCCGGTTTTGGCTGGCGTCAACAATTGTCTTATTTTTTACTGCTCTACTTTTGATGGATAGTAAAAGCTTGACCAAAATTGGCCAAGTATATGTGCTATGACAAATAGATTACTAAGCCTCTTGGCTGTGTACATACAAGCATCTTAAATGGTAATATAGCCTTCAAGACGGTAGGATGTTGTAGCTTTTTTATATAACTTTACTGTAAGGTCTCTGACTGAATTACGGAATGACCCCTCATTACATTTCAACATATGATGCAAGTTTATTTTAGTAGCCAACAATCTTATATCGGAAACGTATTCAATCAATTTTGTTGTACGTAGCAGTGATGGTTTGCAGAGTGATACTCACACCGTAAAGCAGCAATTGCTTGTGTGGAGGACATACAAAATATGCTATAAGCCGCTTTTATCCTGCTAGTGACATCATGACCTCAAGAAAGGAGAGCCTCTAAACAGCGCCAACTACAGAAGTATACCTTAGTCTTCTCAACATCGCATATATGTATGTAAGATCCTGTCTGCCGTATTATGGGAACGCCTAAAACCGGTCGTCAACAACCTGATAGGTCCTTATCGAGGTTCCACCTTCCTCGACGCATCTGTGGCCGCAGGCTCGTTCTGTAACAAACCGAGGTCTGATTCTTTGTTGGTTGCTGACGCCCGGAGTTTAATCTCGCCTTCTTGTGAACTTGGGTCTGCTCGATGTTCGCCAGAGCCTCAGATGGCTGGCCCAGTCTTCCCCTCTTTCCGACGTGTGCATGCATCTCAACGACGAAAGGATCGTTTGGTTACACCTTTCTGCCCATTCGCTATCGGCGTCCTAACAACGGGGCCTTGATTTGCTGTACCCCGCTCTTCTCACAGAACTGCTGGAACATTCCTGAGGTAAAAGCAGTAGTACGAAACTCACAAGCCAACACTGGATGTACAATCTTTTTTAAGTCTCTACAACTCCTCGCTTAGGCCGATGACATTGACATAATAGGAAGGACTCAGCGGGCCATCAGTGGGACATTTGCGAGCATTGAGATCGAGGCAGCAAGGATGCATTTAGCGATAATTCTAAGCAAGACACAAAATATGCTGTCTACAAAAAAGGACACTCTATGGTGAGCTCCGCGAATGACTCCAGTGGGGACATCAAAGGAAGAATAACTCTTGCCAGAGGCATTGACTTTCACAAAATCGGATAAGAAAGCCCTTGATTATTTTGAGAGAAAACTTCTTCGAGTGATCTTTGGTCCCGTCTGCATAGAAGGTGAGTGGAGAAGAAGATGTGAACTATACGCACAGAGCGACTATGGAGCCCAACGTTCCAGCTGAGAATGTCTTCGAATCTACCCCGGATGAACGATGACGACCTCGAGGTAGGTGGTGCCAACAAGTAGAGTGGGACCTCGACCAACGTTGTGTGCTCAATTGGAGGGAGCTGGTTTGCAACCGGGTTGCCTGGAGAGGTTTGTTGGTTAAGGCCCAGGTCCACCTTGGACTATAGCGTCACCTGAGTAAGTCACATCATCACCAACTCTATTTTCATTGCTGATTAGTGACCTGAGATAATTGAATGATAATGAATTCGCCTTTCATTTCTATAAAATACTTTATTCATATTTTTCTTGTTTCATAGAAGAGAGAGTATCCTGGAAGCCTATACATAAGTAATGTCTTTAAACGTGTTACCAGTCCTTATTCAAGGCATTCTGTCGGTTTCCGTAGCGAAAAGGTAACTTAACCACGAGATGCATGGAATCCGCTTACTCAGGATGACAGGATACGTGGCGCTCCTAGGATTACGAGGCGCAGAACAGTTGAGAAGGAAGCACGGCAAGTGAAAAAGAGCTGGAGAGAGCTGAGGCACATTTCCAGAAATCGCACACGGTGGCACGTAGGCATTGTAGAGGCAATAGGATGCACAAGCGGATACAGGACATAAGTAAGTAAGTATGAAGGATCCTTCAAACGTAAGACTCACACAAATAAAACAAATTCGACCCGGAAATATCTCAACCACAGACAATTCTCTTCAAAGATGAGACTCTCATAGTTTTTGTTCTGACGTAATTTACTTTGGGTTTTACTGAAATGTTGATAAGAATTTCTGATAAGCTACCGGTAACCCACATTTGTTTGTTTACAATCACAATTTTCTAAGTGGTACTTCGACTATAAGTGTGCGGTGGCAAGGTCAGGCATTACTTGCTAATGAATTTCGATTAAGATAACCAACCAAACTGTCTGAAGAGAATAGTAAAAATAAAAAACCTTTCAAATAATTCCAAAGTCTGATTTCCGGGTCATCTATTGAAACAACAAATCAAACACATAAGCCATAAAAAGCATCATTAAAATCTCAAAATAAACTTGTGCACAAAACATAAAAAGAATTAGTGTAGTGAGCGCAAACTCAACACACAAATGCCAGTACCCGAAGAGAGTATCATCTTAATATACAAATAAAGCCAGCCGCAGCCCTTCCTGCAATGACATAACTTTGCATGCCAAGCACCAGTCTTTCGGAGTTCTGTAGCACATAAAATATTGTCATGTAAACTGGAATGGCCTTATGGAGATATGGCAAACGAAAAGTATCTACTCCTCCTTGAGCACTCCATAGGTGCTCCAAATATCCGGACACACGACCAACGTGTTCTCCACTGTCACATCGAACTGGAGTACACACAGATGCACACATACAGCCCCCGACAGACTAGATCGAAACTTCATTCCTCTCAAACAACAAGTAAAAAGGCAAAAAAAAAAAAAAAAAAAATAGTATAGTGAGTACAAGACAACACAGCCAACACAACCACCACCTTCCGCCACCCAACAACGTCACTCCCCTGTCATAGCAGAGGGTCTTTTGCTTTTTGAACGAAAGTAGTTTATTTGTTCTCTTCGAGCTTGAGTTTGAGTTTATTTTTGCTTAGCCTTAAGGTCTCCAGCGTTAGCTAACAACTCATGTACCCGTCGTCGTCGTCGTCGTTGTAGTCAATAGAATGGCTGAATGTTTTGTGCCCAGTTCTTCATGGCAGATATAACCCATACGATACGAGACAACCATATGGGCCACACCCAAGCCCGAGGGTAAATTTAAACCTGATGAGGTCGGTTTTGCATCTCGCGAATACACAACCACCACCACCCAGCAGCAGCAGCAGCAGCGCCTGGATTGAGAGCTTTTCGCTTTGTCTATTGCGGCCAGCACACCAACATCATTATCATCATAGCGTTGACCGTGTCGCGCACCGCGTGCCGTCTCGCAGACAAAAATGTCTGATTGGCTCCGCGACCGCGAGGGGAAAATAAATCGCAACTACTCTGCGACTGAGATACATGTCTATGAATAGAAAAAAAAAAAAAACAACGAGCTACTTTACGTGCGCTGTTAAATTGGGATTAGATGATTTGCGTTGCCGTGGAGGAATTCGCCTACAAATACTGCGAAACCCGTTTTGGTGGCGTGCGCGACTGTCCAGTCGACGCGACGACTGTTGGGCAGATAAACAGATAGCCTCTTGCCCACTGTACTAGAGTCAGTCGCCCAGCCGAACATTAATCTTTTTTTTTTTTTTTATTATTCAGTTCACTTTCAGTTTCAATGTTTTGTAAAAATAATATCTCGTACGAGAGTACATATAACTGATAGATCGTAGTCACACTATCTAATTGAGTGGAAGAGAAGTCGAGCGAGTGTCGGACAAAACCGAAAGTGGATTAACGCTGTGTCGTGCGAAGGTGTAGCTGTTCTACCTTTTGTGCAAGTTCCATCTAAGTATGTGGCGAACGCACATATGACGCATAGTTTTCTTGGCTTGAAGCCGGAAGCTTACATAATCCCGATTAAATGATGGCTCAGTATTCACAGATCGTAGGTTATCCAAGTGCCGAGATCAATTACAAGATACTAAAACCTCTTGAATCAGTCCACTGCTATCAATGTCTAGCAGTCGGTGAAATATTTCGTAATGGCTCTCCAAACGTTCGTCCGGCGATAGATACACACTTGAAGTCGGGCAGCGTTATTTTATGAATATTTATACACCATTAAAGTCGCAAATATATGGGAGCCCATGATAGAAGTGCGACAGGCTTTGCCTGTCTGTCTATATGCCAACAAGCACCAATCTGGAGCAATTATATAATGCGAAGACACGCGAGCGGCACGGGACAATATATCATTTTCGTTTTCACTTTCGGCATAAGGATTTTAGTGCACAACTTGAACTACATTCACTCGTGCCACGTTTTTATCTGATCTAGTTGGGGTTTTTATATCCTACTTGTCCACTTGGAAAGAGATATTCAAATTAACTACAGGTTGAGTCCTCCCTGCGGCTGTGTGAGTGATAAATCACATAGGCAGGGGATGCTCTTTGGCACATGGCTTGCATCCTTTGCTAGTATGGTCTTTGAATGATGTGAAGTATTGGTGGAAAAGGGAGGGTAAAATGTCGCATCATCACCTCCTCGTGGTGCCCTCTGGATAGCTACATAGTAGTGAACTAACGATGAGCGTATGCCAAATCCGTCTACGCATGTGTAGTTAAACACTCGGACCTGCGCGAGCACATCTGGGTGAACTTTGGCACACATGTAGGACCGGACGAGGCATCTCTTGTTGACCTGAACGAGTATCACGTCTCAGAAGTCTAACAAGAGCCCTCAGAAGGAGGATAGAAGGCGGATGAATTCTCTAGATGGAATCAACGGCGGAATCCATGGACGGTTTTTGGCGAACACCTTACATGAGCTACTTCGACATATTCGAAGCTCAGGTCTGTAAGGATTTCCATGACTTCATCAGGGTTATGGAATAGAGATGGTGGCGGATGAACCCTAAATGGGTCAATGGCAGCGCTCGCACCTCCGCTCGCACTGATGTCGGTCTCTCAGACCGGCCCTGGGTCCTAGGGGCTAAAACCCATGGAACTGGCCCTCCAGGTTGGGGGTTGTGTCGTCGGGGTAACTTCCCTACCACGTAAAAAGTACCATAGTTATGAGAGAGACATCCGTCTCGGCAAATCGACCCGGAACGTCCACGGACTATGACCTACGAGTATGCACCTGGAATGTACAAACTCTGTATACTCCGGGTGCAGCTCAAAAACTTGAATCTGTCCTCTCGCAGTACAAGGCAGATATTACTGCGATCCAGGAGATACGATGGATAGGATCAGGTATGCAGAAAAGACGTAGCTGCGACATTTATTACAGCTGCCACAAAAGACTGCACATGTTAGGATGCGGATTCGTCGTGGGAAATCGGCTCAGATCAAGAGTCATTGAGAGTGTTCCGAAGGCATGATGAGATCCTGTATTAAGTCAATAAGTGTTGTGGTGTTTTATGTACATTCGAGTGCTGACTTTGATCTGTCAGAAATTATAAAAAGTTATGTACACATACATATGTATATAATATTGTTAAAAGCCAATCTTGACTCGTGTAAGGACGCCAGCTAAATTTGACCCATATTAAGTCTCAGAAAGATAAAATGCTTACTAGACATTGGAGTATAGCAATCAGGCATGGATACTAACCGACCTCCTTTGGGCATTCAAGATACCAACAACAGATGTCTTGTACTACCTATATTACATAACAGTCATTCCAGAAGTGGGCATAAATGATCGACTGCCATCAGTCCAACATCGTTTCTCCGCAGCCGAAAGGAAAAAATATAGATATAGTGTATCATCACCGCAAGCATGCATTCAAAACAAAGAATTCCTGATAGAATTTACTTACTGGAAGAACTGGAGAGCTAAGAAATAAAATTGGCATTCTATAGTTAAAGTCACTACTGAAATTATACGCAAGAGTGATATCGTTGGAGAGATAATAACTGTAACAATATAGACACCCTCAGTTGGGTGCCACAGCATATGGATATCAAGGGACACGAAAAGGCTGACGAGCTTGCTATAGTTGACGCTGCATATATCGCGGGCCCTTCCTTTTGTAGTAGATCCAATTAGTTCCTTAAGGAAAAAGCTAGAAGACGAAGCAAACAGACGAGAGTTCATCTGGAAATCTATGACCAGTCTTTAGCAAGAGGAGATCATCAACTCTGGTTAAACTTAGTCTTTAAGCACGAGTCGTTTCTGACTTAGACAACGTTGAGCTGATGGACTTCCTGAGATTCATATCACTATCTGCGTGGTTCTACTAGCAAACTTTCTTTGCAGCGGTATCGGGGTTAAATGACTTAGAACAATGGACCCAAATTGTTGGTCTAAATGAGCAGTGACTTTTTTTCACAAGGCTACCTAACCTGACCTTCCAGCCGACAGAGATTGGTCAAAATGATCTTCAAGGTCCATAGTCTTCAAAGTCGTCCATAGAACTTCAAAAAGAATAAACATGAAGCAGCTGTGCGAGTTCTAGAGATAAATTGCATAGTTTCTAAGTGGGTCTTATGAGCTCAAGATCGGCAGAGACTCAAAGATCGAAAGATATTATCATATCAAGAACAACTAGAGGATCCCCATAGGGCCGAGTTATATCTTCTTCATTGATCATATAAATTTTAGGAAACCTGAAACCTGAAACATAAGGCGTTACAGAAGGGATCAAAACTTTGGTTTGAGCTTTCGCCAAAAATTGAGCTCATAGCTATGCAAAATTCATAGATTTAGTTATTTTATTTGGAAAGAGGGGACTTTGACACACTGCTGTTAAAGTTATATATTTTATCTGTTTTTTTAAGGTACACTGTAATCTTTCTTAGGCGGACAGTGAGGGTCATAAGTTTTTGTCCATCTATTTTTTCATCCACCAATTTTTTAATCCTTTTTGGCCTACAAAAATAAGAAAAGTGATAAGGAAGTGAGTTTAATGGATTTTGGAATTCTTTAGCTTTATTAGTCATTTTAGGGACAGAAATGTTGTGTGCTCGGAACAGATAATTGCAACAAAAGATATTTTCTTAGATAAAAGATAGTTTCAAATCTATAAAATGATATTTTTAGGTTTTTATTTTAACAAAGACGTTTTTTTTTTTGTCATACGAAATATTTGGCTCCTCTTTCACGGATATACCTCCCCAAAATCAATATCATTACAGCCCTGATGTCGGTCGAAAAGAAATTCCGAAATACACCTAAATGTCCGGTTTGGGTGACTGTCAGAAGTGTCTGCAATGAGATTGAATCCTTTTCAGTCTTTGGATTTTAAGTAAGGCCACCATATGCCCAAAATAGCGAATTTTCAGGAAATCTTACGACATTTTACGAAAAACTGTTCGCATATTTCAAGTCTTAAACAGAAGAGAGTGCTAAGGAGAGAGCTAGAAATTTCCCGTGTTACAAAATTTAGTGCAAGAAATTAGTGAAAACTGTCAAATGAGCCAAATCAGTGTATTTTCAAAATTTTCTTATTCAAGCATTTCGTTTACTTTTTCTTAATTTTAGTCTTAGAGAATTTTACCTCCACGCTTTGAAATTTGGTAATCTACAAATTTTAGTGCAAAAAGTAAGAACGAAATAAGTTTCAACAAGCAAATGCAAACTTTCCGTTTCTGTAGAAGATCAAGGTGGATACTATGGAATTCAGTAAAAAGCATTTACTGGCAAAACACAGTATGTAATCAATTCGACTTGTCACCTTACAAGAACCAACAAAAGAGGTAAACAAATGAACAAGCCGCAGTGCTTGGTCATTGAAAAACACGAAATAATTTCGTTGCTCCTCACCCACCCAATTGACCAAATACATACAATTTGGTTCGGATCGCAAGTAGTCAAACTACCGCTTTGCAAATGCCAACGGGTATGACTCATATATAAATAATCCATCGGCAATCGACCATCGCCCAACACCGCAGAAGAATGCTAGCTAGCCTTGCCGCGTAGCCACGTTGTCGTGGTCGGTTTCGGATCGCGTTATTTATCTCTTTTATTAATTACATCCCGTTTCGGCTGCCTCATATGTGTCGCGTCGCTTCGTTCGTCAGAGTCAGGCAGGCGCTTGAGACTCCACACATACATATGTACATAAGAGTGGTGGTGCTGCGAATAACAATGTCTTTCCGTGTGTGCTGGTCGTTGAGATGAAATTTCGCAAAATCGCATCTAATGACCGTGTGCCCTGGTATGGGTTGCAACGCTGCATACCTTGGCGCTGTACCGCATCCAGCCGATTTGATCTAATCCAATATCCATTATAGAGACGATTGCAAAATCAATTTTCGATCGAATAAAAAACTAGATAAAAAAAAAAGAAAAGAAAAACACACGCCAACCATCTGTGTATTATATCAACGTCCGTCCTGGATGTTGGCAAAGTCATTGAACATAACCATTAGCGGGAGTCCTCGCAACGCGACGTCCATTCAGCATCAACATATCCGTCGTGCGCCTCTGCAGACTCACTCATTCGGAATGAAAAATGCATATCAGATAGACGTAGCGATAGTGCGCAGCAGCAGCAGCAGCAGCAGCAACCGCAGTACTCTGCGAAGCATATTGCTCACTATTTCCAGAGGTATGTAGTACGTACCTTAATTTCATGGAGTCGAAGCCACCACCTCGAGCAACGAGCTATTGGTTTCCTTGCAGCAGATTGCAGCCAACTCAGTTGGCTACCGCGCGCCGGCCGCACCACCATCGCCACTGCTGCTGCTGCTGCTGCTGCCATTAGGCCAAAACGATTTTGTTGCGCGCGCGAGAGAGTAAGTGTCGCTGTGCGGCGGGTGGAGGCGGTGGCGGTGATCGGCAGGCATCTTTGGTGGAAGGTATTCTATAATATTACCTGGGACTGCTGCACAGCCTTAAAAGTTACGAAATACTATATAGCTCGTTTCCAGTACTGACCACACCTTGTCTTCGGCGGCGAGTATTGCAACGCGCACTTGGTACCGATTTTCATTTGGTCCGCGGTTGAGGCTCCACATGATTGCACTATTTATAGTGATGCATTTTAGTTTATGGTCTGCAGCTACCGCAGCTGCCCGCCCAACCAAACAGCAATATGTACCATTCCACTTTCGCAAGAGATACCCATTCACAAATTGGAGGCATAAATATTGAGGTATCTGCGTTTGTTCTTTTTTCTTTCTGTTTGCTTGTAAGAGTCCCAGATGATACGGTGCCCCCTATGGGGCAAGGAAAATATGCACACACATTTGCGTGTATCTAAACTACATAGGTATGTATATCCGCAACATAAGTTAGATACCAGAATCAATATAAACTGGAACTGGAAAGTAATATCCTTTGACCCATTTCCAGACAGGGCAGGGCAGGCTGGGTAGAAATGAAGGAAAATAAATGCTCTGCAAAAGTCAAGTACCCATCCGTCCTCTTGTTGGAAGGGTCAAAGACATATGCAGTGTAACTGTAAAGGACTTTATTTAACGAAGATAGCGTAAGTGCATCCAGCGGTACTTAAGACTCGACAGGTCCACTGTTGACTTCTTGGCATATCTCACTGAAAAGTGGAACCAATCTCTCCATCACTTTCGGCGAAACAGAGATTGTTGCACTTGATTTTCAAAGGTATTTGACAGAGTTTGACATCAGGCTCTTTTGTTGAAAATGCGTGCATATGGATCGACGAGTCTCTTCTTCAATGGATTAGAAATAACCTTTCGAGGCGTTCAATACAAGTTGTATTGGATGGCTTCAAGTCTGTTATTCACCACATAAATGCTGGTGTTCCCCAGGGCTCAGTTCTGTCTGCGAATCCCTTTTCTGCTACCTCTATTCCAATCCATTGCTTCGCTGATGACAGTACCCTCACTTTGTCATATTCGTCCCCCAATTCACGTCCGTGCTCTTCGGCCGTAGAAGAGGAACGACAACGTATGTCAAACTCATTAAACTCCGATCTTGACAGCATAATCAAATGGGGTTCAACCAACAGAGTGGAATTTGTTACTCAAGTGAAACCAAGTCCTCCAACTATTATCCATGAATGGTACTTGCATGGCTGAAACCGTAACACTTACCATCCTCGGTATGTGTATCAATGGCCATCCCCGATCACATATTCGACGTCCCCAAAAATAATGCAAAATGTCTAGGATTCCTTAAGCGAAAGAAATACTTTACCCCGACTAATCTGGTCTCAATTTATAAGGCAGTCATCCACCTTAAGCTGGAATACAACGACCATATCTGGTCAGCTGCACCTCAGACCGTTTTGCACTTACTGGACAGGACTCAGAAGCGTGGATTAAAACTCATTGGTAGAATATAGATGACATGGAACATGTCTTTCCTTATTTTATCACTTTTGTCATTGAAAATGCTCCAGCAAATTAGTCAACTGCATTTCCACCCTTCAAAATTTCACCCTCAATACGTGTCACGCTTTAAATGCACATCAGTTTAACTTAAGTCCATCCTCGGACAACGGCAAGTCTGTGGAATGAACTTCCAGGCTCTGTGTTTCCTTATCATTACAGGCTTTAAACATTTAAAGCCAACGAGCATAGGTACCTCCTTTGTTCCTCTATATAAATGTAAGGATATTTATATGTATATATGTACTAGATTGGTCTTCGCAGCTATGGAAGAAATAGTTCCTCAGGAAGGTGTTTGTGGTCAACTGAAGTCCAGGGCAGTGGCATAGGGATTGATTGCTGTCTTCAACAGCTCTCTCGCCACTGTAGACCATGCATAGTCCTTTTTCCGTTCAGTATGACTTGTTCATGTGCCATCGCAGAATGTTATGCTCCGTGATGATTCCTACGAGGGTGAAAAGGAATACTCTGTACTTCCGTAAAAGTTCCTCGGTCCTTGCCGGCCTTAGTTGTCTTTTGGTGGTTCAAGTTTTTATGTAGGTCTATTTTGTGTTCGCCTTTTTTGTGGCTGCCTTCCCTGCTTCAAGTCTGAATGTGCAAGGCGGGAATGCTAACAGACTGGTTAACTTGATGTAATAGATTTTTGCTTGAACATAAGGCATTAGCCTTCCCATTTCCTGGGGCACCATCATATCTAGGAGCGAGTAAATGAAAAGATAGCAACACATTTTATACAAAAACAATGGCGACCAAATTATGACATTCTCTCAGAAAAGAATGAACAAGTTCTAACATATACATGACTGTTTATCAGGTACTGACATTTACTGACATACGTGCTGATAGGTGTGTCAGTTACGTAAGCCCTTTATTACACCCAATTCAGTTGATTTCGGGACTCGTAAGGAAAGTCCAATTTTTTACATGGATGCAAAATGGAGCAAAAAGCTATTGGGGCATTTGTTGAAGAAAACTCTGGCATCATTGGTCAGTACTATTGCACAACAAAGTGCGTATGGTTTTAGCATTGTTTAGTAATGGAACAATTAAATTAAGAACGTTATAGTTACAAGTGAGGAATCTATACATATTTCTACAGTACAACGCTCTGCCTTTCTAAAGAAAGTTCCACAGAAGCTCCCACAATTGGCTAGGCACAGAAGAAATAAAAATACTTAATGTATTTACTTGTATCTCGTTGTCAGTGCATTAGCATACCACTCTTAATGTTGATGAATTTTTTTTTTTAACAATTACAATAAATTGCTTCTGACGACGACATTGAAAGTGACCGCGGGCATGCAAATCAAAGCGGCCGTAAGTTTAAGTGAAAGTAAAGCAAATGCCTGTGTCCGTCAAACCCCCCTGCGGGCAATTAAAGCGAAATGCTACCATCTCCATCGTTTGACAATAATTAATTCGCTTCATTTCACTTCGATTCCACTGCTAATTACATGCTTCTCTAATTGCTTGGATGACTTTAAAGAATTAAAACAAAAGAAGGTGATATCACACCGCAGTAAGTGGCTCAATCAAATCGAAGCACTTTCTACGTGTGCACCATTTGTGTGAGTCAACCTATTACGATCGGCCGTTCGCTTATATATTAACCGAGCGCGTTTAAAGTTCGAAAACTGATTGCATTGACCAGTATTGACAACAGCGGCAATCCGTGCAAGTGCAAACGCAAGAACACTTCAGTTGAACGACATAATTTATTTCGAAGCTAATGCAAACTAATTAACTTAACTACAATAATAATCAAGCGAAGATTGGATAATTACCTAACAGAATTATAGCGCTTAACGCAACGACGACCACGTAGACGACGACGACGACGACGACGATGTACACCGTATGGTTATTATATCCGTAGCTCAGTATAGCTTCCTCATATTCACTGCGCCGCCGCACTAAGATGCTGCTCTAGAGCAGCACACATGCAACATTGATAGCACTTATATTAAGCTCACTTAGCTGGCCAGTCGTCTGTCGTCGGCTGACCATCGAAAATGAATATTTGCCTGCCTGTCGGTCGGTGTACTTTGTTAACCAGTTACAAACTCTACCGTTGTTCAACGACGACGACGACCTGAGCGCACTATTTTTATATCCATATACCTACACATATGTTATAACGTGCATCTATCTGAATTTCGATGCGAGAGCGATAAGAGGCCTCCGTCACCGTAGAGATACATAATTCCAGCTCATATCATAAAATGAAAATAATGTTAAAATTAAATTGAATTTTACGATGTCCAATGTGCCAATCGAACGTAATGCGAGCATTACCAGCGGACGGTAATTTCGTAAATATATTGTCAATAATGAGTATCATTTGGCTGAACTGCGTTGATGTCTTAATTTCTGCAGATTGAAATTACGCGCCGCTGTGACTGATACGTCGTGTAGGCCGATAAAATATTTCCTCCGACAACACGAACGAAATGCAGAAGTTCGCACGCCAACTCTTTTGATTTTTTTCTTTTATCTTCTGACAAGTTTTTTCTTTTGACAAATCATTACAGATGGATGAGTCAGCCGCCATAAGGGCACAAGGAGGTATCATTGTTAATCGTATGTGCTGATTTCACAAACAGCTCAATCCTCACGATCAACAACAACACAGAGATCTCTCGAGACACAAATGCACAAAAACATTCTCAAAGCAAGCGCCAATGTTAAGACTTTGAAAAATTTCGCAATAAATCATTCCATTGTTAGGGGGTGATCCCATTACAAAATGAATCCTCAGTCACGTGCATGATCTTGGATTTCTGGGATGATGATACGACTTTGTGATTTTGTGCTCGCTTACTCGTCTACACGGGCATAATGGTCCTAAGTGATTTGTAATAAAGTTATTATGAGAAATGCTTATAATTCCGTGAAGTCACCTCACCGGAAAAATCGTGATCCTATATTTCAGTCTGCGGGGGGGGGGGGTGGATGAACTTGTGCATACGGTGGTAGAAGTTCCCCCAATTGCTGATGATTTCATTGTAAATTTTCGGATAAATCTGCAAGCAATATTCGCAATTAATAATCGCGGTGGTGGTGGCCTTAATGGATTTATTTCACAAGCGCCTTCTCCCAAGTCCCACAGGCAAAAAAAAAAAAAAAATTTAGATCTAAATGATAAAATCGGATTGCACACAATGGACGGTATTCGACAACTACTTCTGGTTCCTTAGCAGTTGAAGGACGCCTTTTAAGAGCGGATTGACGGCCGGAATTGCAACTTCTTGTAGTTATGCTTCTTGTTGTTGCTGTTGTTTGAATTGACCTTGGCGGTGGACATCGCGCGCATGCACAGCGAGCAACAGTGGTACGTGGAGTAGCGCCAGGCATTTTGCCACACCCAATCCAATAATCACGCGTTGCGAAGTGGATACCTCTTACTCTTAGATAAGAACGGGCAGCTTGCTCAAACAGATACTCTATAAACCGACCGATGAAACAGATAGGTATAGGATTGGT
Source organism: Chalcosyrphus nemorum (assembly GCA_949716465.1). Classification (NCBI taxonomy): domain Eukaryota; kingdom Metazoa; phylum Arthropoda; class Insecta; order Diptera; family Syrphidae; genus Chalcosyrphus; species Chalcosyrphus nemorum. The sequence continues at coordinate 53,011,038 of OX454335.1, forward strand.
TCGGAATTGAAGTGATGGTGTTGCAGCTGCGAAATAGGCTAGCAACGCCCTGGCTGCAATGGCATAGTTACCTAAACTTTTTTGTTTTTTGTGTTTTTTTTTTTTTTTCTTGGTTCGGGGGAGACAATATGTTGCAACATACGTGCAGTTTGCGCATTTTATGCATCTGTGCTGAATGAGCGGCTATGGATGGTGATGGTAGGCAGGCGCCCAACTGCAGATAAATTCACTTCGTTATTGCTTGTATGTGGTGGTAAAATTAGTGTGCACCTGGGTGTCTTAGGAGAATTTAAATTAAGAATTGTACACAGGCAATTTGTGGTGCATGACTTAGGTGTCTCTAAGGTCTCGTTGGTTTTGGAAATTAATTCTAAAACGTACTAAAGACAAATTCATTTGCAGACTTGAGGAATTCGCTTGAGTGCACAATATACTTTAAACCTACTTAACATAACTTAGCATAACTATCAATCCGGTTGAGCTACGAGGCTCTCAATTCAGAATATTTGCTTGAAAAGCTCTTTGACATATAAAGCTGCATGTTCCCATTAGAATAATTGACTCGATCAAACTTTGGGCCTTGCTATGACATGGTGTGCTCATCAGTAAATGAACCATCATAGATGATTTGGTGCACAAATGTGCACTTTTGATCAATTGATCCTGGAATATTATGTTTCGAGCAATTAGTCCATTTCTGGGCTAAGCTATCGATATGTTTGTTCAAAACTTATGTAATATACCCTTCCATGAAGCTACAGGGAATAAAATAGCTGCTGCTAGCTTTGAAAAGTATTTTAACTGCGGGACTTGCACTAGGATGTATGACTTCTTCTTGGCGTACAGTTAGAGCGACTTTTATACCAAAAATTGGTAAGGATGACTCCTCGCTCTGACGTCCTCGTCTGGCTTGCTTCATACTAAGAAGTATGGAAAGGCTGGCTCTATGTTGGTACACGCCTAAGAACAGGCTGTGCTAACGTGCAGGTTGCCTTGGCAATGATCGATGATTGGTGGCATTGGTATTTCGGTGAATCCTTTTAAAAAAAGGAAAAGTTGTTCTCTTTACGGGAAGGAGGATCAAGACCGGGCTGACTCAGTCAGTACTAAAAGGCGTTACTATCTCGTTCTTAGAAGTCAAATATTTCTGGATAAAAAGCTTCTCCAGTTAAAACATGCAGAATCAAAAACATCTTAGTCACTCTCAGTTTTCTGGTAGTATGAATGTGCTATTTGAAAGACGTGGGGCTTGTCACCGAAAAGGGTCCTCTGGATCTATACCATGGCCAGAGCATTTCTTGCTTATGCGTCGGTTGTTTGGTGGAAGGGTCTTTCTTGTAAATTCGTGGTTGACTCTTGCGCCAAACTGTAAAGTTGTAAAAGTTTGTCTCACGTGCATGGGAGCCTTTCCGAGTACTCCGGGCTCTGCGCTAGAGGCACTTTTGAATATCCCTTCTTTTGGTACTTATGTTATGGAGCTATTCACAGTCTCAGACGAAGTGGCTTTTGGTATGAGCCACATTGAAGCTTAGATGATCTTGCACGACACCTATCCTATCACTTTGGTCCTACAGATATACCGCCTGATGGGGCTTTAGCTAGACTTTCCTAGTTTTCAGGACTGCCTACTGGCAGAATCTGGGCCACGAATGCAGTGCAGTCGTATTCTAACAGATGACTCAATAATGTCTGTAGTGAGGAGGCTAAAGACCTCGCTAAACCCTTGAACCACTTCTAAATAAGTTGATGAATGCAAGAGATGCTTGAGCTGCGTTGCAAGATGCGATTTCTTGACCCTCATCTGGGAGCCAGATCACACTGGTATCATAGGAAATAAGATATCCAATGATATTGCTAGACAAGGCTCAGAGAATAATTTTTCAGGCCACGAATCTGCGTTAGGTCTTCCTGCATCAACGGTTAGGGCTTTTATTGATGATTGGCTTTCTTCTTCTCCTGGATGTAGGCTTCAGGGATACTCTCAAAAGGCAGTGAGAAGTCCGCTGTATTCTTGCTGTTTCTAAGTTTAAAAGACTGCAGACAACTTGTTGGCACTCAGATGCTTGAGTGCTTCCGAGAAACTTTCCTTATCCCATTTTTTGATGGTATTTTCTCAGTTTTTCCTTCGACTATTATAACTTCTTAAGAAAAAATGTACAAGCCTGCTCTTTGAAAAATTGTAATAACCTAATAATGTTTCCTTAAAATTTAGGTGTTAGGTTAGGAGCATAATGAGGGCGTTCCCAACACTCAACTAATCTAGCTGCTAGAATACTTTTGCACGGGGATGATAGATTTGTCGCTAACGAATCTAGCGGCCTCTAGGACAATATCTGTCATCCGCCAGCATTGGGATTGAGCTTAAGAGAATAGTACTAGATTTTCGTAACAAAAATGAAGTTTCATTAAATTCTTATTTCAATAAAAAATTAAATAAAATAAATAATAAAATTATGTTTAGTTCTAATTTCTCTGCACTTTGGCTGCGTACAAAATTTGTGTCACACTATTACTAGTCAGGTATACGCATGTTCAAGAATGAATGCAGATGGCGCTTGGACACACTCGAACTGTGTAAAGTGAACTCAAGCAAGTTTTCTGAAGAAATAAAATGTGCTGTGGCTTCATCATCGTATAATTGTGCTCATCCACATAACAGCAAACATTGTCCTTTGCCCGTACACGATCGAATGTAAACCTAGGACCAAACCACATTGTGGAACTAATTTCTTTGCGTTGTACTTGCTAAATTTATGCAAAATGCTCTCGCATTGAATCTCATGATGACATTCGAGACATAATTCAAGCCCACGCATCAACATAAATTTTCCTAAGCCTAGGGAGATCCGACATGCATGCCTCGCATGAAGGTGGCTGGCTGCCTGGATGGTTGACTTTATAGTACCTACCATGGGGCACAGCACAACGCGAAGAGGAATCGTTTTAACGGGGCGAAAGAAATACGATTATATTTCGTTGATTGTTGTCGCCGTAGTCGCATTACCAGCACCGCACCAGCGCCAGCCTAGTCCTTGGAGGAAATGTTGTCGTCTTCTCGATGTACAACAACACGAGGGCAGTTGTTGTCAGCGTCTTCCTGTTGCCATAAAGATTAGATAACTCCTTTTTGATTCTCGCTTTTTGAAGATTTAAATCAGATTGTGGTGCAAATTGTTGATTCCCGAGAGCAATATAAGAGTGAAGCGCCGATCTATGTGTGTACCACCACCCCATAAAGCCGACGACTTTGATTTGATTATGTGTGGTGAGTGTCCCCTTGCCCGTCCCTGATACATAGTCATTTCTTTCTTTTCTCGATATGATATATGTGACATGCGCCGAGGAACACTGCCAAATCAAGGCTCATAAATAACCGTCACGTCGTATAGAGGTGGTTGGGCACATACTCGTACTACACAGGTCCTCCGTCCTCATGTTAATCAGATTTAGTCATTTTCAGTTCGGGTGACTGTATCTGGATGGATTTTGAGCGGTTATCAATCGTGGATTAGTTGCAAGAAGACGGCATTTGAATACCGTTAGCTGGCCAATGACATGATTGCAGTGCCACAAAGATTTTGCGTTGATGCAACTTTAAAGCAATTTAATTTGGAGCCTGCGAGCAAAATTTCGGTTTTCCGTTGAGTTGAGTTCCCTTGTAATTGGTTCACAATTTCCTTCTGCCGAGAAACAACAACGAGATTGGAAGAAACTTTCGCCCCGGTTAATTTAGGTAGAGCACAAGTATTGCATCCTGATTGCGCTTGCCACAGCTACAGCCGAAGCCGCAGCCAAAACTACTCCCGGAGGATGCGCACACAAAGCAGCCGTGGCCTCTATCGCGTTTATTGCATCGATAGAGAGCGCGCAACAGACCAGGCCAGGCTTATAATGGATATGCAAAAGATCGAAGCCATTTTCTGTATGTAACAAACTGACATCTGCGCGTTCACTTGTTTCACAGACTTTGACTTACTGCCGCGCCGCCGCCCTCAAACATTGGGGGTCTTTATGGATCAAAGAGGTACGCGTGATATCCATTGGGCATGAATAAATTCCGCTGAAATGTCTATAATAGCTCTATAGTCGGGTCAATCTGTTGCACAGCCGCAGCAGCCATCTATTACGAGGGCACACAACAGAGGCGCATAACATCGTTAAAATCGTATACTCGAGCTATTTTGCAGAAACACAGCACCATTGCGCGGCTGTACAGTTTCAAATTGCTTTTGTTTTGTGTTTTTTTTGTTTTTTTTTTTTCTTTTAGTTGCGATCTAAAATGAAGTTTTATTTGTTAAACGTGAAGTAGTGACTGACGTGTGTATTAAATAATTAGGATGTTACCATCAGTATATTTACACTCCTTGGCCATACATATGATTAACGAGCTCAACTTGTTTGATAGCCGAGACCAATTTAATCCATCCAGATCAATAGTATATCTTTTCGTGACTTCTGGTATTACTTTGGTAGAGTTTATTATTTATTTACGATCTTCACGGTATTTGGAGGTTCTCTTGGTTTATGTTTTTAACATTCGTGAATGTTTAACAACGTAACGTTCATTAGCAAATGCTACTGACTGTGTTGATCTTTGAGCGCTTGATGTGAAAATTGGTGCGGAAAGAATGCCCGCAGATAAACGTATCGGAGTGTAAATTTATTTCAGTGCAATGTAAGTCTTTAATTGCCTATCTGAAAGAATTGTTATAGGTACGAGATCCTTTTTTTTTTAGTTCAGTAAGAGAGAATATTTTTCTTTATATTATAATTACTTTATTAAAAGTTAAATTTGAAAAAAAATCATTTTATATCTAAGGAGAAATCTTGAAGATAAATAATTAGTTTTGTTGTGGGGTACTCGCACATCAGTACCAATGCAAAGCATCTTGATGTACCAAGCTTAGGTTGGGTTAGGTTAGGCTTGTGGGTTGGCAGAAGAATAGTATACTTCCTCCGCATGTCAGAAGATTTGTGTTCCCTTGCCCGTTTAACCCAATGTCTAGAAACTACTTTATAGTACTTATTTATTTTCAGAGTATACAAACCACCCTTATGATCTTGTGAAACTCAATCGCTTGTCGATGTTTGCATTGGAGACTTCTCCTAGATCATGGAAGAAGTGTAAGCCGAGTAACTTCTTTCTGGAATGTTGTATTCCAGGGCACTGGCAGGTGTCCTCTACATCTTCCTCATCCCCGCATCCTCTGCAAAGCGCTCGACGCATTTTCTTCAAATAGTACTACAGAGTATAATGACCCTTGAGGATCCACACAAGTATGGACAATGATCGTTTGTCCTTGCGCATAAGTCTCTCGGTCCCTGCTTTATTGCATCTTAGGTTCGCCTCTCTAGTGGCTGGTTTCCCTGCTTAAAGCCTGAGAACGCAGGGCGGGATACTTACAGTTAGTTCTAGTAGATCCGATGAAACTTTCCTTGTTAATTCATCTGCCTTTTCACTTGCCGGAACGACCTCATGCCCAGGGACCCAACAGAACCTTGTGTTGGATTCCAAGCACCTTGAGCTCCTCGCGACAGCACTTCACAAGCTTGGATTTAATTTCAGTAGCATTAATTGCGTTAAAGATGCCTGGCTATCCACCTACCTCATGGTGGTACTGCTCTTATGGCAGACTCACGGGCGGCTCTTGTCACTACCAAAACCTCTTCTTGGAAAACACTGCTGTGGTTTAGAAAATATGCCGTACCCTATAAAGCCATATTAGAAACTTAAAATTTCGACCCATGTCGCGATTTTTGCTCCATTCGTCCCACTGTGCGTTGGTGTCCATTTTAGATCCATTAGAATACATTTATTGCTATAGATTCGGCACTCTGTATTTGGCTGTTTTTCCATTCTTTTCTGCTAGGGTAATCCGAAGTGAATGGCACTTTAAAGTTCAAGTATGGCTCGATGTAGTCTGTGCTGGGTACATAGCCATAAAGTCTATTAAGGATGGTCGAATGCCCCGTCTCATTTGACTTCCAGTTCGCTGTGTGACTGGCTAGGGCTGCCTTTGATCTAGTAAAGATAAGGGAGGCAGGTTGAGAATAGCTTCAAGGCCTGCAATTGGAGTTTCATGTACAAAGCTTAAGCGAAACCTCGGTCTGTGGTAGTTGAGAGACACAACAGACGCTTTTCGTCCTAGAAGCTGATAGAGTTAGACATTAAAGGTATACCTTCTGGTAGTACATTGTTGTGTATCTTTCGATTTGAGATTCCCCATCGAAGTCTTTTGTAAGCTTTTGGGTTTTATTCTTTGATCTAATGGAGATTATATATGTAGCAAATCTCAGTGGTATTGGCATGGCTTAAAACACGGTTGGATCCCCCCGAGAGACCCCACTTTAATATTGTTGTTGAAAAAGACTTGACATATATATGTGTATCCAACCAAACAGAGATTAAGAAAATTGTACTAGATGAGAAATTGTACAAGATAGAAAAATGCTATCTACACATTGAGCGCGTTCCCAAAACTTCGCTAATCTAGCAGCTAGAATACTTTTGGACCGGGATGACTGATTTTTCGTTAACGAATCTGGTGGCATCTAGGACAATAAATTGACTAGATTTTAGCAGATTCTAGCGGTACGTTTCATCTTCTAGCGGGTTTTTACAGTCTAGCATCTAGCGGCCATTGCCTTTGTATTTATTTACAATTTGAAGACGCAATACACTCATTGTTTAATTCCGTACTTATTATTGCAAAGAAAAGAAAGGCATGGACTTTCGCAGAAAACGTTACCTTAGCCTATAATTTAATAAGTAGCGAACATGTTGATTTGCATTCGGATTTCTATCGAACTGTATTGTGATGTACATACATAATAAGAACTAACGAGAAATAAATTCTAGAGAATATCATAAATGAGGAACAGAAAGAGAGAAAAAAAATATTACCAGTCATCTAGTAATAAATATTGTATTACTAAATTATAATTCATTACAACCCATAATTAACTACAGTTAGCTGCATTCCTAATTACGCAAGCTGTTGCTGCTTCGATGATCGGACAGAAGCAAAGCGAAATCAATTTTATTACAAATTGACATTTTTATTTTTTTATTTTTACTGAGCCACCTATCAGTTAATTCTTCATGATACAATCCATCATGAGAGTCGCCTGAAGCCGTCATAAAAACCCAGTGCAAGTGACAGATTGCGCAATAAAAACTGATAGGTAAGAAGGTACTGCCATCCGACAAGTCGGTGAGTACTCGCAGGGGATGTACCTCTGTGAAGTAACTTAATTGAATTGTGCTTCTTTTAAGGTAAGTGGTAAAAATAATTGAGCTTCAGATATTGCACCCAGAGGTATCACGACAAGTGTCAGGTGTCATCACAAGTGTCATCGAAAAATCGATTTTGAAGAAATTTAATTTTGATTAGTTCCTCTAATGATCTTAAAAAGTAGTAAAATATCAAAACCATGGATTAGATAGATCATTAAAAATGCAGTTAAATCAATCAGAATCTAACAATCGTCATTATTTTGGGAAGAAGAAGGACTTTTCCAAGCAAACTGTTGAAAAAAGTGCGGGAATCTAAGTATGCAACTCTATTCCAGTTCGTGCATAAGCATGCGACACTTTCCGCGCTTCAAATGCCAGTGACTAGGGAAAGCGCACATATGGCGAAAAAACACGTTCTGCACAATTTTGCTCTGACAGTCCTGCTTGCGATACGACTTTTGCTTTCAATACTATTCGCTGTTAGGGTGTGATTCGCATTCGCATCTGAGCTGAAGTTGCTCGACGAGCGACGACAAGCAAGCTCTGAGTGCTCTCGTGAGATTTTTCTCTTTATTGTGGGCAAAGATCTCTTAAGACCGGGAAGTGTTGCTTCTCACTAACGGTTAGTGGTGGAAACCGTTTAATGAAAAGCTCCAATTCACCAATTCCGTTATACCTACACTCTTGTCTTTGAATTTATTTTCGAGTTTTCGCCTCAAGTCTTTTGTTTTTGTTCTCTCCTACTCGTACCATTCACGAAGAGGAGATCACGCCGAAAGAGAGATACCAAAAGGCTGCACAGAGATGGATGAAGGCGGCAGTCAGATAGTTGTTGCTGCGGTGGCATGGACCAGGGACCAGGCGCAACCAACCAGTCAGTGGTGGTAAACTGTGGCGGGGCAGGAGGATACCCATAGATGGGGATGAAGTGAATGTCTCAAACTCTTCTGTGGCACCACACCCATGTCATGATGTGGATTGTGATTACATTTTCATTTAATTTTTTTCACCTTGGCTGTTGGCTGGCGTGCGATTTTCTTTATTGTGCACACACACACATCCAACCGTACATATATTTATTCATTTATTTTCTAAATCGAGTATGAAAAATCTCGTTTTTGCTCTTATTTCCTTTAATTCTTGTTTTGCCGTTTGCTTTTCTTTGTACAGTTTTATTTACTGAGTGATTTCTTGTTTGTTTATTTTTATTTTTTTTTTTCACTTTTTTTTTTTATATTATTTGCTTACTTACTAACACTTTTACTTTTAATCAATTTATGTATTAGGGGCTACTGTTCACTTTTACTGGAGTTAGATATATTTTTTTTTTTAAATTGAAAAGGTGGGCTTATTATGGTATCGTAAGTGATTGATTTGATTCGAAACGATTGGAGGTGTGATATAATAGAAAGGACATGTGGCGGAAGGAGTTTAGGTTTTGCAAGACGAAAGGTGATCCTTTGAGAGTTTGGTTATTTAATAGTTATAGATATGTACATATTTTTGTTAACGCAATGCAATGCACTTAAGGTATAAGGACACAAAAAAATAAAATAATTTTACTTTTAAAGTTTGTTTAATAGGATATATTAAATCTTCGCAAAATACGTATAATTTCGGCTGTGAAATTTACATTTTGCGAAAGCAAATTTAGTAACTATCCCTTGATTTACATATGTATATATTTAATAACTAATCTGGGCGCGTTAACAAATTATTCTAAATTTTACAGCAAATGCTTTCACTTCTGCTATAAAGCTATTAAACAAACCACAATCATTAAATGCAAAATGGACTGAACGTTGCAAATTTAAGTTCTTTAATGTAATGATATAAATTCGTAAGATTTGCATTACATTTTTGTGAAAAAACGATAGAGTTAGTTATTTGTATCTTCATCAATTGACAAACAGTTGTGTTATTTCGGCATGTTGTAGACTAGCTGTCCCGTGCTCCCCTTGCAATGATCGAAGAAAGCTAAAATTGTAAATAAAGGTCCGTACTTGTACCTATAACTTATAAAAAAAAAAATTTAAGTTTTCAAAAAAAATATTTTTAAAAATTTTGTGTAAGTTTAAATGCCATATTTTTGCATTCATTAAATCTTGCCCACATTTCGATTTTGAGGGAAATCCATTGAGTCTTAGCCGAGAAATGGCCATATTTCTAAGGCCTGTTTGTATGAAAAATACCGTTATACGTATTTTTAGCCAAAAACTCAAATATGAAATTTAATCAAAATCGTTAGAGCCGTTTTCGAGAAAATTGTCTTTTTGTGAAATTGGACTTAAGTTAAATACTGTTAATAGCGGTGCTAGAACAAAAATTCCGATTTCTCCTCGAATGGTGAACCTACAGAGCTCCGATATGAAGTTTGAAGCAAATTGGCCCAGCCCTTTTGTCTGCAGTCCATTGCCAACATACACACAGTCAAACAGAATCGGCAGACCCACTTTTTCGAGCTTCTATACCATCGTAATGTCAGAATCCATTGTTAGCTCGAGTTCGAGCACAGACAAAACATTTTTTTAGAAATGTAGCCTATGTCACTCTCATGAACATAACAAATATTTCAAAATTTGTTCTACGTTAATCGGCTTAGTAGTTTTTGAAATTACTTAGGGACAACGTTTTTAATGCTTCACCTTTATATAATAGTAATGATTTTACAATTCACACCCAATAAAGCGAATGCTTTCCCATTGAAGTTGTTGTAAAAATTAAAAAAGTTTGTACCCTTTAGAAACGAGTGTAGTTTAGTGAATTTATGGATCCTTGAAAGAAATTTCAAAAATTAAAACATTTGCAATTTATAGAAACTTATAGTAAACTGCATGGCGAAAAAAAAGGATATAATTATTCAATAAAGTGATGTTGCAAATATGATTGATTGAAATCGAATATCAAAGAAATTAATTAATCTTTGGGATCGTCACACATTCATCGGCGAAAGTTTTCCTATTCAAGTTTTGAAGTTTACAATTAAATTTGTAAAAGACTAATTATTTTTTGTTTTTAGTGTTCCGGACCTTAAAAGGTAAGACGGAACACTTATGGGTTTGATACGGTGTCTGTCTGTCCGTCTGTCCGTCAGTCTGTCACAGCCCTGTAACTTTTGAACCGTTAGACATAGAGAGCTGAAACTTTCGCTATGTATACATTATGTGGAAGCCTGCACAAGATGGCGGCAATGAATTTCATTTTGGGAGCCCTTTTTTGGGCACCTTGTATGAAGGGCAAAAAAAAATTATTTTATTCCCTATCATGTGGCATATCAAATTAAAGAAAATTTTGCAAGGGCTCCATATATGTAAGAAATATTTTTTTCTGGCAAAATTTGTTGAACAAAAAAGCTCGTCAAACATTTGAAAAATGTTGTCCCCCCCCCCCCCCCTAGCGACCAGACCATAAATGGTAAAAATATGAAAAAAATTTGAGATACGTAGAATTTAGTGTAGATTGTAAAAACAATACAAAAATTCCTGTATTTTATATATTTTCTGAGAAAAATTAAAAAAATGGGGCATCTAGTTACCCCACTGTATCTCCCCCAGTTTTCATGTTATCCAAATAATTTTTACAGCAGATCATTTTGATACTACGATTTACTCAAGTTATAAGTTTCATCTAAATCCGCTAAGTAGTTCCCGAGTTACAGATTTTAGAAGAGCGCATGAACTTCCCTATAAGCTCTTATCTTGCTGCTACTGCATTCGAATTCTATTTTTCAAAAACAAAGTCATTTGCACGAATGGATCGTATATGTTAGCTCTATGCTGCTTTTGAAAACTAAATAAGTTTAAAAAACAATTTTTTTTTTTTTTCAAAAATATTTTTTTTTTTTTTTTTTAGTTTTTAAAACTCTAAATGCTGTATTCCTTCGCATGTCAAGTATTGCCAGTGTTTTGCTTTACTTAAACCATTTAACAAGCAAAGTACGGTTACACTCATTTTTATCCAAAAGCTTGGTACGCCATGTTTTATATTGAAAGTGTAAGTTAAAATGGACTGGAATCTCAGCTCAGTATTACTAGGACATACCTACGTACAAGACATTACATTATTCATATCAAAACCAGTATTAGGTGTACCTATGCAGGATATGAATAAATTGCCTTCTATTTAATGACAATATAAAATGTCCGGAACACTATTGCACGAGGCCCTCCTCGCACTTACCCAATTTTTTAATGTGTGGTACATTATTTGAAAGAGAATTTCATAAAGGGTACGGAATACTTTTTTTCTGACAAAACTTGTTGCACAAATACGCTGGATGCACTTTTGAAAAATGTTACCCCTTCCAAATCAACCAGAGTATAAATGCTACATGAGCTGAGAAACTAAAAAAGGGGAACTTAGTCGTATAGATAGAAATACAATACGGTCTTCATATCGACACTAAATTTAGGTGTATCCTCACGCAAGAGATGGGCAGTGTAAAAACTTTTTGGTACGAAACTAAAGCGCATTTGATTAAGACTTTGGGACATACTTAAGCACTGCGCTGCGCTCACAATCGACTTTTAGATCAATGTGTAATTTCATGACAACTTCTTCTGTATCAGAGCCGAATAGACGATAGGTCTTACAAACATTCAAGAGTACTTACTGCCATGAGAAAGCTTCTCAAAATGCAGGAATTTATACCACGCATCTTACACATTTACAGTTATGAGAACCTTAGGCCTTGGCTTTTTATGGGCTGCTTATGGCCTAATATTTATTTATTTTTTGTTACTATTGAGCACATTAACTTTTACGAGTCCACTATAAACCAACCTGGCCGGTTACTTTCCTCTGGACATTGAGAGTAGAGAGAACTATTGCCTTCATCCATACAGTTAAATTAAGGTTAGAGGCAGAATAATGCCAAGGAAGCCTCACAAACACTCTTTAAACATAAGGTAAAATATTAGTACAGCTTCTAACTAGCACTCATAAATCTCACACAAATACCTCTTGTCATTTCTGCTACAACCCAAATACGCATTCGACATCACTTTACAAGCCGTAATTAAACATGACCCAAGTGTTACAATTTTTCAAACAAATTTTGCCTGTCACGAACGTCTCTACACGAACCGAAACAACAAAGATTTCCTCGATGTGTTGTGAAGCATCATTTGGCATCGGCAGCAAGCAGTTAGAGTTGCAAACAGCAGCAGCAGCAGCTGCACCATCAACTGCTGGGAGGAGAATGAAGGAAAATCAATACCAAGCCAAGGCATGCAGTTCGAGTGGTAATATTCATACATCCACAGCATTGGAATCTATCTATTATAGCAATTTGTAAAAAACTTAGACCTCAAAGGTCTTCCACAATAAGCTACTGCTGCCACTCCTTCTCTCCTGCCACAGCACCCAGTCTGCCCAGTCTACATACCGAATCATACCGAATCGCGCGCTGATGATCAGATTTCGTGCAATTTTCATTCAGTCAAAGTGGTAGTGTTTCGTTTCGGCAGGCTTCTTTCAATGGAAGAAATAAAATCGCGCGCTGCGCTGCTCGTCAATGAGGAGCGTATCTACTATAGAAGTGGCTCTGATATTATTAATTGAATAGATAGAATTTTAACTCAGCAGTGGGGAGAATTGCCAACAATAGCCACAGGATGCTGCAATGGCCTACTCAGATTTTTAAATGGATAATATCCAAAACTGCCTCCCACCCGAGAGTCAAGGAGGCAGCAGCAGCAACTCAATCAATCAATCAATATCTTCATCATTTATTTCCTAGATATGAATCGCTGGACAGGTAATACCGAGGGGAGAAGCTGACCGAAAAACAAAAAAAAAAAAAATTAAAAAAATTGTTCAATTAAAATTTTGTAACTAACAGCGGCGACTTCGAGTGGAACAATTTAAATGAACTAGTTTATGGTCATTACAGGAGTATACATCACACGACTCTTATCCAAGAGCTAGAACGACAAGCTATGTTGCTGTATATGTTGCTTACCCGCTTCTTAAAATGCGCGCACACAGTCCATAATACTTGTACTCATACACACCTCGGGTGCGCGTATATGTAATCATGTGTACCAATGTTAACCAACAAAGAAATTCCTGGTGAAGACCGCTCGTGCGATTTCATAATCATTTTGAACCAGTGTGCCAGCTTAGGAAACCCTACAGCTATTATATAGTGCGCCTAGTATCTCACACACACAACTAGACCGGCTTCGAGGAGCACACAATATTGCAGATCGCCGGCTGCAGTGCAATTAAATGAAACGTACCATAGCACAACCTTGAGTACCGCTATTTGCGGCGCAATAATGGCGACCACACCCGCGCACTTCATTACTTTTATGTCTCCTATCGAGAGCTCCATTCGTCGTCGTCGTCGTCGCTATCGACTCGATCGTCGTGTACGCTAGTAGTGCGGCAGTGCGCGCCGGCTCGATGCAACAGCCGCAGCAGCAGCCACACAGTACACCATAGAGGTGACTTAGAGAGACTTTGGCGCAGCTGAAAATATTCGTGCCCCTGCCCAATTTGCGCAGCGCGTTTTTCTTCCATTTTCCACTTCGTACTCGTAGCTGTAGTCGTCTTCTTCTTCTTCATCTTGGTTTACCTTAACACACTCTTTATACTGTACTGTAGTGTTCGCTTTGGATGGCGTTACATTCTGGCGCAATCTAGTTCGCGGGGATCTCTTCGCGCGCGAGTGCCACTCACCCGAACTCGTTGTTCATTTCATTCGTTTTTGGTATGATGTCCTCCCAGTGTAGTTGGGCGATATCTTGACAGATAAATCAATAACAACACTCAAATTGAGCTAGTAGTACCATTAGCATGAAATGTCCTAGTATACACTTGGAATTAATTTAAAACGCTCCAAAGTGAGTGGGCAGGGCTAAAAATTATTTTTAGTTAAATGTAGATTGGGTTGTCGGTACTGGGTGCTCGGTAGCCTCGTGGCATACATTTGAACATTTAAAAGTTAAGACCACCTTCAAATCTACCAATTAGACAAGTTGAGTTGGTATTCATGCAGCTTTAGAATATGGTTAGGGTGGGAAGTGCTGTGGACTGCTGCAATGTCTGGTTACCACCTTAATCAGCAGTTGAAACAAAAACTGAGTTTAGAATCTGTTGCATGTTCTGCTTTGTTCTGTAAGCATTACATATGTATGTATGTATGTATTTAAGGTACAGACAGAAACGACATGGTTTCTAGGAGACCGTGAGGAGGTGTGGTGTGGTGTGGAAGCAGTATTTTTAAGGGGTGAAATAAAGTGGTGTAAATAAGGGGTGATAAATACTTATACATAGTTAACTTAGAGACATGAAATGCAGTGCCTTTACCCACAGCTGAACTCGGGTCTCAAATTTTAAGCTTGGTCAAATCAAAATTCAGAAAAACAGAAAAAGAAGACAGGGCAGGAACCTGGAACAACAGTACAGGCCTATGACCAGCTAAGAAACTACTGAAAGATTAGAAGTTTTTTTTTTGAAGGCCTCTGCAGATTTTGCAATGAGTCAAGTGAGACTCTGGAGCACCTCCTAGAGTGGTGGCCCACAAAAGATTGAAATATTTGGGCATGCACCAAATATGTGCAGAAAATATGCCAACCTTGGACCTACTTCTCATTCTCAGATTCTTAAAAGAAACTAGTCCGGAGAGCGAGGTCTAAAGGGAATTATTACCACCTAGACTAAGTAAGAGTGCATACCTGTCAAATACAATTCCAAAAGGATTGTAGGCGAAGGGGTAGACCACTAGGTCGTAGTGCAAAATACTTTTATACAAATAATAATAATCCTCTCTAGGAATGTTTGGGAAATCTCTGAACAGGCAGACACTGACTTTATCTATTCCTACAAACACAAATCCAATAAAGGAGACTGTGTTTTAGCAGAAGTGTAATGTAATATTCCAGAATATCAGCATTTTCATCAACAGTCGAGCAGCAATCAAGTGTCTCGAATCATCCATATCCATATCTCCATCAAAGGTTGTTATATTTCAAATTAAGATGTCGAACCAATAAACAAGGCAAGCCAGGCCACAGTAAAGAAAATCGGAACAAATAAAGCTACCTTTGGTAAAATACCACGACGTGCAACTTCTCTCAAAAGAATTTATTCCAATAAAGCGAGGAGAACTTTGTAATCTTTTATCGCCTGGGCATTCACTTTAACGACTTTTGCAGGAACTGAGGAGATGAGGAGGGGGAGGAGGAAAACATTCCTCACGTTTATTTTACCTGCCCTACCCTGTCTACAAAAAGTTGAGTTCATCTCAAACCTCCCATGTTTGATAAACTTAACATAAATAACGGAAATAATACGCATTCTATGCTTCATTAAAAGCACCCGTATGTGAGACAATTATTAATTGTGCAATTTATTAATTTTAAGATTTTACCACTCTTTATTTGACATATCTTTAAGTAATTGTTGTCCCATAAGTGATGTTCATGAAGTGACATCATAATATGGACAGTCACTGCAACCTGAGACCTGTAGCAAGTAGCTCTTTTTGTGAGGCATTCCAAATATTCACTCCTTTTTAAGTATTCACACACGTATTCGTATTCATTCGCCAAAAAGTATTCGCTGGGCTCACATTTCACATTCATTCTAAGAAATGATTATCTACCCTTAAACTTTGCTGCCACTGAATTTGGGAAAAGGGCAACGAATGTTTCGAGTGGCTCTTGCGATCTACTATCTATCTATGAATGTATAGATGTATTTGCAGTGTTATTTGTTTTTGTTTCTTTTCTGTGACCTTCGCTGTTTGTACTTCCAGCGTTCTGGGTTTTCTACCTGCTTTTTATAAAACTATTCGGAGAAAACTACTGCTTTTGTGAATACTTCCGATGAATGAATACTTTGAATGTGAGCCTACTATCCACTCAATTATTCACGAATACCAACACCATGATGATTTGTTTTCATTTGGTTTCGTACACGATTCATACTTGCTTGTTTTCTCTGTACGTGCGACTGTCAAACGTTTGTTTTTTAGCGAATGATTCACAACGGCAAATGAATGGATCCTGACTCTAACTAAACTTCCAGGTGAGTTTTGTGGAAACAAATCAGCTAGTAGAGAATGAAAAAATATGTTTAGCCTACTTACATGCTTTAAACTACCAATTGATTCAGTTCTATGTACAGGCAAAGTTAAAATATTTCATTAATTTAACTGAACAAAAACCGATACCAAATGTCAAGTCACCTATCACCTGAACTCTTTTTACTTTACATTTCATTTCCCCAACAAGAAAAAAAGTCGCTTGAACAAAATTCATTAAAAGTCTTCTCAACAACAAATCGAACATTTTTTGCGACGCAAAGTCCTCCCCAAACAATCGGCCAAACATCATTGACGCTTTCTGTACTAGAACGTCAATGATGTTACGAAAAGCGGCAAAGCTGCAATAAAAACCAAAACAAAAAAAAAAAAATTAAGAAAACAGCCGCCCAAATCGAAGCACTCAAGCATCAAGCCAAACTGTTAGCAGCTCTGGGTGGCTGTGTCGAATCCGAAGGTTTACGGGTTAGCTGCTTAGCCGAATGGCTGTTTTTACCTTCGGCCGATGCACAGTGGTGAACAACTACACCATCGACAATGACGATGAGGATGAGGACGGAGGACGAGGACGAGGACTCGGACGAGAGGAGCAGAAGAAACACAAACCGGGAAAAAATCGACAAACAGGCAAAATCACTCGTAATGTGCAGCACGCGCGAAATTCGTGACAGGGCGTACGTCTGGCAATAAATCTCTGCTGAGATACTTATTTAAATGTGGTGCAGTATGCCCATGCCCAGGCGTTCGTATCAAGTGGAGATTAAGCATAAGCTGCAGTCACAGTCCCAGCACCAGCACCAGCTCCGGCTCCGCTCTTGGCGTGGTGCGGCGATCACCTCTAATTTTTCTCTCGTCTTCTTTCGTGTACTAGGATTCGTCGATCCGTTTACTTTGACTGACTTTTACATCTCTGACTGAATTTGCATGTCTTCAGTCGCAGCCTCGATTTGGGTGGTGGTGGTGGTGGCAGTGATATACGAGTATGTACCTTGAGAGTCTCTCGAGTCCTCCTCGCTAGGGTGTTAAACATCACATTTTCGCTGGTCCTAAGCAAATAGCTCGAGTCCAAGTGAAACTCTCTTCAACAACAATAACAACAACAATAATTGATGCTGTTTTAGATCACCGAACATCTTTTGTCCACTCATCCACACACAAGGCACTTAACCCAATTTTTTTCTCCACTCCGGCTCTGACCACAGGTATTTGCCATTTACTTCGTGCTCAGCCGCATCCCACGCCCTTCCTAATCGATACACTTTTTGAAATTAACTCAATCAAATCTCTGTTAAAATAATTATGTCTTAATTGAGCACTGCCGTGAGGTGTGGTGTGGTGTTGCCCCGAGCCAAAGAGATAACAATAAAAATGAAAACACGGATGTTATGCAATCTTCACCGCACTTTCAGTTTGAACCGGGTTCGTCTCTTTCTTAGACTTGGAGACTACTGTACAGTTGGAGGCTTTGTGACAAATTTTTAGATACTGCAAAAAGTTCTTGACAGGTAGTTCAAATCTATGTATGTAACTCCACTTGCGTGAGTTGATAGATAGTCAATAGAAAATCCGGATTTGAATTGCATACCTACCAGAAATATTGTGCAAACCATTAGAGGCATCGTCGTAGTCGTCGTCGTCGTCGTCGTCGTGTCGTGTTGTAGCCCCATGTGTCTCGCTATTGCTGTCGGCTGTCGGCTGTCCGCCCGCCTTTGTGTAAGCACTTGGCTTCGATTTTTATTGGAGCAATCAGCATTGCAGGCAAAAAGAAGAAACCAAAACCGAAAATAAACGACCAGCACAACTAAAAGCGAGTGGACCGTATCGGATGCTTTGGAAATATGAAAGTAGTTTTCTAGAATGAGACCACACCTAAGCCCCAGGGTAGTTTCCACTAGCCTTACCGCGCGCGCAGCCTCTTCTACAGAAAGCGATAGATACACGGCAGCGGCCCCGGCCGCGGCTGCGGCGGCAAGTATGTAACTGTTGCTGCTGCTTATGATGCTATTGCCGTTGTTAATGTTGTCGTCGTCGTTGTTGGTGTGGTATCTTTGTGGCAGTTGCTGCGCAGAGCACCAATTGTGGGCATTACTACCAATAACAATGTGGTGCAAAAAATAAGGCGGCTGAAGACAGTAGTAATTGTGTACATTAAAAGTGCAAGGAATCGGAGTTGCAATCGCGATTGTCGACGACGACTAAGACGACGACAACAACGATTGCACACGTCTCTAAGAGAGCAGCGCATAGCTTAAATGAAAATCATTAGAGGAGCTGCAGAGCCAAGACTTTTGTTTACACCGGGTGAGGTGCCGCTTATAATTTGCGTCCAGTTTTACATTTTTAAATTAGTATCGCAAAATATGGAAAAGTCGCTGTCGCTTAGCTGGGTGTTGGGGGTTTCTCGCTAGCCTTTGTGTGTGCAGTGCTGCTGCTGTGTGGTTTGGAGAAGAAAACCCAAGGGTACGTGCGAGCATGTCGCGTTGCTTTTCTTTTGACAAACTGTCGCCGGGTGGACATTACATAGGTAGAGGTGGTGCAGGAGGTGTGGACTATGGGGTATATGTAGCTGAAGATAGCGGCGCTTGCTTTGTGCTCGCGCAGATGGTCTGGTGGTGGTCTAGTGAGTGGCGGGTGTGTATGGACGGACAGATTGGAAAGACGGAAAAAGTTAGCCCATGGTGCAGCGTTGCGGTCGATATCTCCCGCTGTGATAGCCAATTGCGTTGACATTGCTAATTAATGAAATTCTGTCAAGACATTGTGCTGATTAATTTCGTTCGTTGCTTTGGTTCGGTTCATTCCTTACGGGAATGGTTCACAGATTGCCTGGTTGTCTATTGAACATTTGTTTTTTTCTTTTTTTTGATATCGTAGCCATAAAAGTGAACTATCTTATTCTGCATACGCGTTCACTGTTTGGGGATTGTTATCATGTGGTTCATTGCAAAACCTAACAAATTGCTTTCCAAAATTGGGAGTTAAAATATGTGCACCAATATCTTCGGTGTAATGGAGGTCAAACTGAATAAATGAGAATCAAAGATTTGAGTAAAAATATCTGGCTTTCGTACAAAAAAAACACACGTACACAGTTCAAGTTCAGTTCAGTTTTTTAATTACTTTCGACATACCCCTCCCTAGTCAACTTATTTGGACCTACATGAAGCTTGCCTCCATTGAAAAGTGTTGGATTGGTGATATACTCTTTCTCTTTTGTGAATTTAGCCCCTAACGCTACTTCGTCATTCTGTTAAGAGGATGTTAACATCTGTCAGATAAAAGCCTACAAGCAAGTCGGGTGTATTTAACCCTTCTTTCCGCAGGGTGAAGCGGTTTCGTCGTTCAGATAACGCTATGTTAACAACTGTCTACAACTGTACAAGAAGTGCTATTTAAAGCTAATTGAAGGTGTTGTAGGAAAATGAAGGGAAAATGATCTGCCCTTGCTCTACATAGGCACGAAGTTAACGATATCTTTTCCTTTAAACATTGTATCGAAGGGTTGGAGTTAACCTAGAAGACGTACTAATTTCCTTATGAAAGAGAGTATTTCTTTGGTAGTGGAACCCAGTTCCAATGAAGTGAGTATATCATTATGGGGAATACGTTTCCTTAACCAATGTAGTGCTGGCCATTTACAATGAATGTGTTTGGATATTTCATCCTGCTCTAGACAGAACTGACCTTCCTTTGTCTGCACAGATTCATCTTGCTAAGATGGTATCTCCACTGTGGTCAGTTATGCAACTCGATGGCTTTATTTCTTTATGGGAATAGGACTTGATTAATCTTTTGGAATGTCTAAGACCCGGAGCTTTGGCACAGTGGTCTAGACAAAGTTTGCTTTTTGGCTGATGTCCAATTGACGCCACAACAAGGTTTAGGACCAATGAACGCAGATTCGGAGCCGGCTATAACTTTTGTAAAATTGACTTTAAGTAAAGTACCGTTAATAATAGGGTTAAAAGGAAAATTCCAATTTTCTCTCTGGGGAATACACAACAGACCCCAGATATGAAGTTTGAAGTAAATCAGTCCACCCGTTTGGGCAGTGATATACAGAGTGACGAACTTACAGACAGACAGAATCGCCAGACCCACTTTTTCGAGCTTCTCTATTATCGGTAAGTCAGAATTCATTATTATCTCGAGTTCGAATTTTTTAGAAAGTATAGGTAACCCATAATTAGCACCTAAAGTAAGAGCAAACGTTGATGATACTTTTTGAGATTCGAATCAGGACGTACTCCTTATTTTGGAATCTTTCATTGTCTCTTGGACGCACGTTTTTGTTGAACAAACAGTTCTACATTTAGCTTAACGTCCTTACGAGTACGATTGATCCCAGTTGTCAGCTTAAATGTTTAAATCGTCTTGTAGTGAAATCCGAGAGCAAAATTTTGCTAAAATCTGATTGAAGCACAGTTCCGTGCCGTGGCGCAGTGGTTAGTGCGTTGGACTACTACGCAAGGCGTTCCAAGTTCGAATCCAGAAAAATGCCATCAAAAGTTCACGGCCCCACCTCTTCCGAGTGTCTGACAAGCATTCAAGAGTATAACTATCATGAGAAAGCTTCTCAAAAACCCCTCTGACCTTCGGATACGGCATAAAACTGTAGGTCCCTTCTGTACATGCAGAAATGTATACCACGCACAACATGTACAGATGTGAGAAGCTAGTTCTTGGCCCTCTATGGGCTGCTTACGGCCTGATATTTTTTTTCTCTTCCGAATATAGCACGGGTTTAAGTAATACAGGTTGGACCCTAAGAGTGAGACTTTTTTTCGATTACTCCACAATTTCATTTTGGTCTTTTCGAAAAATCAATATTCAACAAACATTTCAGCAAGAAAATTGTTTCTATTTGTACGTTTCAAATATATTATTCGCAATAAAATAAATAATAATAATAATAAATAATAAATATCTTCAAGTTGTAAATTTCTTCATGTTTGGCAAGTTATCATGTTACTTTATATTTATTTCGCAATCTCAAATGCATTTTTATGAGCTGTTTTATCAATGTTTTCAATAAAGATACAGTGGATCTATTAAATTGCAGTGAAAACACTTTTCGACGGGTAAACTATTTGCCAGAGAGCGTAAAATTTATTACTTGTTTCTTTTATTGGGCTCGATAAAGGAAGTAAAGATGAAGATAGTGATCCATTATCAACATAAAATTTATAACAGTCAATCAAAAAGATAGTGCAGGAGTGTTTTGTATACAAGAAATGAACGAATATTTATGCAGTCGTTGGTTATTGAATTGAACGTAAAATTTAAATGGTGATTTTAGAAGGATTGGAAGGAAAAGGAAGGATCAATATTTCTGTAATTCAAAGTTGAAGAAAATTATTGGAAGCAGAGCTAGACAAAAGTTGATGCAATCAAATTCTGTTTACATATTTACTTATGTCCTGTATCCCCTTGTGTCCTAACGCCTACGCACCACCGTTTGCGATTTTTGAAAAAGTGCTTCAGCTCTCCCCAACTCTTTCCCAGTTGCTGTGCTTCATTTTCCACTGTTCTGCTCAACGTTCTCCTAGGACCGCCGCGTATCCAGTCATCTTGGGTAAGCGGATTCCATTGCATAGCTTGGTTAGCTATGGATCTGTCACTCTTTCGGAGAGTATGACCAATCCACTGCTAATTTCGTCGTCGTATGGTTTATACTTCTATTTAGTATCTGTTTAGTACCGTACTAAATATTGAATATTTCTCTTTATTTGTATTCCTAATTGCTTCCCATTCAGCCATAGCAGTAACATAATATGTGGACAAACCATACGTAGCCTTGACAACAGACCGAATTAACTTCCGATTGACACTATCAAACTTTTTTTCGAAATCGTTAAACAGGAGGCGAAGTGGCGATCAGTATTAATCACTCTGCTTGATGATGATCCGCCAGGGTAGTCGACATAAGATCGCCAATCTGACAATCGATAACAAGCAACTCGTCATCGAAATGTCAAGCCATTACCCCTCTCGTAATCTCGTACTCACTTACTCGTTATCGATTCTTATAACTCGGCCCCTGTTTTTGGCAGCGAGTGTGTCTTCAAAGTGTTTACTGATTCGTTACAGGATAATTCTAGCTTTTGTTTTAGCCACAGCATGTTGCACGAAAGAACTTCTTGAACGCATGATGACCATTCCCTTTTACCAAGAAGTGAGCAAGCATCGGTCAGCCGAAGCAGTTGATGCTAGTCAACTTCTTGCCAGGTATAATGGTGCGAACTTCTTCCCAAGGACATTTTATTTCGACTCAGGTTCATATTGCTGAGGAATAAGAAGCAATATGCTGCTTCCATCTCCTTCATTCAATGTGAGCAACGAACCATCCAAGCCTTTCACTGGATGGTAAGTACAGCTTTGGCCACACATCAGCTCTTTGGTAATCCTGTAAAGGGCTCCGGTGTCACACCTAGCTACAGCTTCCTTGTCGTCGTTTAAATTCTATCACCGTGTGACTGCTAGGGAATTCAGTCTACGGATATTAAAAGCAGACAAACTCCATATACAAATTTTCATATTGCATAGCGTAAATGGATGCGATATACCTAAATTCATTTCACTTACTATCCCACCAATAATAAAAATAATAATATTTCTTACTTGCCAAATTAAATATGATTTCAGAATAAATACTTAAACAAATAACGTGAGGTAATAGATTGGCATCTTCCTGAGAGAGATGACGTGTGCACACCTTAACATTTTAGCCGGATGTTTCCTTTCTTTTGCCACGATACTGTTTAGCGCGCCACAGAAGACCAGAGAGATTTTCAGTGATTATTTTGAGTGGAGGAGGGACCAATTCCATCTAAGTAGACATATCATTAACATCGACACCTCAGCCATTGTTTGAGTTCATCAGGCATCAAACACTAAGACACTTTGAAGAGGTGGATCACCATTGACGCGTTCCAAGAAAAGTCAAAAACAAATTGAAAACGAGATTAAAAGATACGTTTGAGGCTATGTACAGAGCAGAGAGTGTGGCAAAGAGTATTCCCCTACCCGCAGGCTAGGAGAAGCATGACAAACATCAAAAGACTTACACTGGCAGCGGGTCAAATTGTGTATCAATAGGTTTCACCCATTTAAATTCCTCACAACTGCCTCTTTTGGAGACATCGAGTGCTCTCATCATTGAGCGGTGAGGGCAATGTGATATTTCAATCTTGCCATCATTGGTGTGTATTGTGCGCTGCGTAGGCGCAAATCATTCAAACCGAAGAATGACCGAAAAATTCCTCAAACATGTCAGCAGATCAATGGTATTCAAATCGATTTTTGATTTTTTTTTTCTGTGTCTTGTCTTTACAGAGGTGTTATGCAACAGAAAAACCTCAGAGTAACATCGATGACTTAACTAATCCTTTGGTTTATCAGAAAGACATCAAACCACCAACCAATATACTAGGTTTCCTGTCCTGTTGCCTGTTAAGCTAACAATCTGTAGCATGCAATCAATTTGACTGGATTTAGTGAGTGCATGCATGAGATATGCTTACTCTCGTAGCTCTCTGAAAGTGGCCAAAGATACCGTACCCGTCGCCCCACTGGGCACACTGATCTGATCTTCGACGAGCGCAAGGAAATCCAATAAAAGATTTCAAACACGGATATGTACGCATCTTGGCTTGTTAAGTGCAGCTCTAGGGCTTCGCCACCAACCTCCTGAACATCGTATCGCGGGCGCAAAAGAAGACGAAACGAAACAGATACCGCGCGGAGCATAGGAGAAAGAAAGAGTTTTGCGGTAACGAACCGCTGATAATGTCGATTTTAAGGTACTACACATCGCAGAGCGCGCACAGTTCCAAAACAGTCTGCAAATATGTGCGCAGTGCTACACATTCGTCCATCGACCATCGACCGAGTTTCCGCGAAGGTCTATGCATGGTCTGCTTGTTGGTCCGATTTGTGAGCCCATTCAGCTATGCAATATTTCCTATAAATGGTATCTTGAGTTATGCACCTAAAATAAAGTACTCCAGTTGTTGTTGCCCATGGCAGTATCGACAGTCGTCGATCTTGGAGGAGAGAGAGAGCGTGGCTGGCTGGCTGGAGCGATGTGGTATTAGTGGTGTTGCCGGAGGGAGGGAGGTTTGCGCGTTGGTTGTAACAACAACGCTGCTTCCGCCAACTGAGTGTGGTCAGCAAATTTCCAATCTACCCAATGAAGACGATGATGATGATGATGATGTTGATGATGATGATGATGCAGCCAATGCAGCTGGAGGTCTTGGTGAGGTCAATAATGTGGGTACATAAAATTGCCTCAGCAATGTGTTCCAGTTTATTCTGCTATATGCCTGCGCTCTCATTACAATGCGGACTAAAGAGGTACAGCCGTGTTGTTCAGTGTTCTCAGTCCACTTGTAGCGGACACAGTTCAGTGATCCGCTTCATTATTTCCTAGTTTAACTGAAACCGAAAAGAAGGAATGGCGATTTGCGGTCTGACAATAACGATGCGTCCCAAAAGCATTTTCTGATTTTACACAATAAAATAGGACACTGCCGTTCGAATTCGTATTCAAATGGCTATGTCGTAGTTGAGGAAGAAATACCTTTCCTTCTCCGTCTCCTTCTCCTCCTCGAATTGAATCGATACAATTACGATGGGTGAATTCCACGTAAATTGGATTAGATTGAGGGGATTTACAAGCCGCTACAGAAAGGAGGAATTTAACCCGAAACGCGGATATCCTTCAATATCACACAGACTAAACGCGAATCCGGAATATTTGTACTCGAGTTGTTAAGTGATTAATTTGTGACAACTGACACAGAACGTATTAACACTCAGAAAGGGGGCTCGCGCGATTGCTTGACAAATAATATCACTGCTTAATTAGAATTTAATTACAATAATAAGTAGCCACGACGATGAAAACAGGGGCAGTCGTACTGTCTTATTAACTCGCAGTCGCAATCGAACGTCACGAATCTAAACGATGATGATGATGATAAAGAGATCTCAACAGATAGTGTTTCTGTCATTGATCAGAAATTTTCCTTTTAGGTCTTTGGGGAAATCCGTTATTCGTCGGCTGGTTTCCGATGTTTCAATCGAAATTTCCACTGAAGTGGATTAGAAATTCACATGAAACTGGACCGGATTGCATTTAGGTTTAAGATGTATTCTACATATCGTTAAACATCCTGAAAGAACATTGTGTTAAGCGGATGATAAATGAGCGAAATTGTCGACGAGCTGTTGAAGTTGATGAATAGATGGGGGGAATCCCGAAATCACCAATGAACATCATCCGCATTAATACATTTTAAATCATGTGCGGCTACCTGTTTCGCTTCGACTTGGTAAATATTCGGAATCTTGGATGTGGATTTGATTGTTTTTTTTTTTTACTCTATTATTGGCATGGCGGAGCTTGAAGTTAGATACACATATGAATGAATTTCTTAATCACACAGATGTAGTAAAAAATAATGGATCATCCGCTTGTATAAAATTATTTGGTAGACAACACAAACGTTATCTTCGAGTATGGTGACTCTTAGTTAATAATAAATTTGCTTAGTACAATTATTGTAGATTGTGAGATGAGGTGGGATATGCTTGGATCACTGCTGCGCCGGTATCTTGTGAAATAACCCTAATTACGATGTCGTAACCTTAATCAGTCAACGAGACAGATAGCACGTATATTTTTCGAATTCTTCGTCTTCGTTGGACATTGTGCATATGTGTCCTAGACTCCTCAAAACGATTGAAAATGGTCCAGGCATCATAGAGCTAAATAAATGCTGACTGCTTCACTTCCTTCGTAACGGCTGTGTTCAGATGTTTGCAGGAAAAAAATATTTTGCTAAGCTTTTAGATTCCTTCTAAGCAGCACAGGTTTTTTATGAATCTAGCAATTTATTTTACACGATACAATACAGTTTTCCAAATAATAAAAATTCACTTATATACAAAACAGAACATTTTCCGTTTGAAAAAAAAAATAATTTACATTGCATGTATTGATTATGAACTTTTTATCGAGTTCGCACGCCAACTCTTTTGGTTTTGGTTACAGAGCGTGTCTATACATTTCTAAGACGTTTCCTATTTACTTCTCAAATATTTCAGAATGGGAATTAAGAACCAGAATCCAGTGCGGAATTCACTTCGTTCATTCATTCGTTATGAGAAATTATTTTTGTTTCTTAAGCTTCGTGTGCAGAAAAGGAGTTTTCAATTTTATTACACTATTTATGAAATGTTACTGAAATGGTGCGTTCAATATGAAGAGTTACATAATAAAGGGCAGATATTAGAAGCGTGAAAAAAAAATCGAACACGAGATAAGCAACTCGCCTTCAAAGCAAAATTTTATTATACGTTGGTTGGTTGGAAGTGGCTGCCAGCAGAGAAACGCCAACATACTTAGACCTAGGCCTAGTCTTGTTGCGTGTTTGCCTATTAGACAGTGTCCTGTGATGACACCTATTGTGATGCCAAAATGCAACCTGTTAAGAGAAATCAAAGTCTTAGGGCGTTTTAAACCCAACTGAGGCCGAATTTGCATTTGAATTTGTTGTACCACTTATCCACCTAAGATTTGTGGTCTTGGTTGCATTCAGTTAAAATTGTTGTTTGGATGTAGCGATTTGTAGGTATACTTGTCTTTGTACGGAAAGGTTGTTCCTCCTCTAGCGATTTCATCAGCCTTACAGTTCCCTGGAATGTCTGTATGGCCCGGTACCCAACTTGAACTGCCAATGTTGAACTGCTTCGCCATCTGCGTAAGAGACAATTGACAGTTGAGATGGAATTCAGGGCTTTTTGAAAATATACGGATATCTTTAGCGGACATCAGGTTTTTCTTGAGCCATGATAAGACTTCTTTAATCCATCTGGAACACTCTATAATAGTCTGAAAGACAGAATGAAAATTTAAGATTAAGTCTAGGCGCGCACATGCGATTTTCTGTCGCAGCGATTAAAAAATCGTAGTCGCTGTAGGAAATGGCAATACATGCACCAGCGACAGTAAACTCCACGATTTTTTAGTCGCAAATTGTAGGTCACATAGTTTGTAATACGAATGCGCGCACTTGCGATTAAAGGATAATAATTTAGAGTAATAATTGGGCGAACAGTAGAGCGATAGAAAATCGCGATTGCGCGCACTGTTTTATATTATTGCGACTGTTATATTTTGATCGCGGCGACTTAAATCGCCAGTGCGTGCTAACTCCTTTAAATTCATATGATTCATATGTTTTGGCGACTATCGCGTCGCTGAAAAAATGTAACAAATCGCGGCATAGTAATCGCTGCAATAATTATGAGCTCTGTGCGCGCATTCTTATTGCAAAGTATGTGTTTCATTTTGTGCGACTAAGAAGTGGCGCGATGAAATCGCATGTGCGCGCCTAGCCTATCACTTTCTGAGAACACCGTCCCCAACTACATCCTTAGTTTTTGAACCATCCATCAGTGTAGGAATGCTCACGTGAAAGAAGTGTCGAAGACGTATTCAGGAAAAAATAATTCAGCTAAACCTTGATTATTATCTTATTTATCTTAACCTTTAGCTCTGATAAAATCATTGCTATAGAATCAAATTTTCTTCGACTTATACTTGGATATAACTTTCTATAATTTGGATGAAAATTCGTCAAAACTGACATAATTTTAGCAGGCCGACGTCGTTTGACAGTTGATCAATTGGCACGGTCTTTCCATCTTTTGCGATCTTTCCATGCACGTAGTTGGTTAGGACAAAACATTTCACAGTGTCCCCATGTCCATACATGCTAATCTCCCAGATAGGTGGCCCCTATGTTTGTATAAATTTTATAGACCCCGAAGCCACCGTACCATTGAGGTCAAATTGTCAAGTGCTCTTCGGGGGGGTTTTGAGAAGCTTTATCATGACAGTAAATACTCTTGGATGTTTATCAGACGCTCGCAAGAGGTAGGGCCGTGATAAAAATTTTGATGGTATTTTTCTAGACTCGAACTTGGAACCCCTTGCGCAGTAGTCCAACGCACTAACCACTGAGCCACGACACCCACACCTTTGATACTTTGACATTATATTACGTTTTTGTAACTAGCTACCATTAGGTACTTTTAGCTACTAGCAAATGTACTTTTATATATTTTATTGCCAACAAAAGCTAAGGCGAGTTTGTAAGGTGTAGATAAACTTATCGGTGATTCTTTAATCAGAAGTGAAGGCAAACATTGTTTAAAACAATAAATATGTAGCTATAAGTTTGTCTTACGTAATGATAAAATATTTTAAAATATAATAAAATGCTGACGAAATTAGAAACGCTCCACTTTATGTTCACTGAATAATAAAACTATACCCGTAGCTTCAAAGTATAAGCATAAGCATGTGGCCAGCGACAGATAGTCAAATTAATGATCTCACTTGTGCACTGTTATGCCACAAACCGCCCGATGAACTAACTTCATAAATAATTTTTACAGCACCAATTTAAATACTAAAGTACTTATAAATATAAATTAAAATCACGAGCTCGTTAGGCAGACATATCTACAGATGTAAGGGCCGTAACAAAACTTATTGCCAATTGCTACAATAAAATTATTTTACACTTCATTTCCATCTATTCATTGGTCTGTTTGCCCTGAGAGAAATATTTCTACTCACAAGCATCTGCGGTTCAAAGTCATACCTCCGTCAGGTGTTCATCGATATTCATCTGAAGTTTCACTGTTGCAATTGTCGCCCACGCGAATCGGCCAACTGCAGCAGGAAGACGCCACAAATCGATTATTTCTTGACGCCGCCGTTCAGTAGCTCCAAGCTCCTGCACAACTGCACAAGCCAATGTTCCAATGTACCCAATCTGGGTACAACCCGCATATGTAAGATGTGCGCTGTGACACGCCACAGCATGCTAATCGTCTAATCATGCTCCACGCCGCCACACCAACGAGCATAGACACAATAATGTCCGCCTCAAAATACCTCATGCTCACATTATTTATTCCCCTACCCAATGGCAGGAAAGCTTTCTATTTACAGCGCCCCAGCCAGTCGAGTTCCGAGCCCGCCATACATGTGAACACATACCGACGGCCGGAGACCCACCACTTAGCCAAGTGGCATTCTCGATGCGAACATGTAACTCTTTATCGATTATTTTCTGCTGCTTAGTGCTCCCCACCAGAACGGCGCGGCTGCGCAGCGGCGAAAAAAGCGAATCTCTTGGCCAAGAATGGTTGGCGGAAAATAAAAGGTAAATCACACACATATTTTCGTTTGAAGAGGCGGGCGGGACTACTGTCCGCATCCACACTTCTGCTGCCAGGTACAGGTGAACAGACACTCAGACGAGAGGTAGTCGCCGTGTTACACCATGTGAAGACGACACAAACTCACTGGTGGCATCCAACCACGAGAAGCACCTTGCAGTCTTCTTTGTGCGTGCATTTGCCACTTGCCACTTGCCACACCGCGAAAGCACCCGGCAGAGCGTTGGAAAAAAATTAACATAATTACGTATCGTCGTCGTCCGACAGCCGATCGTATAGAGCTGTGCTGTGTGCTGGCGCTTCTAATTGGTGGAAGACAGCTTTATCGTCTTTACATAACAATTAGCAGGCGTCACTCCCGTCCAATTTGAATACATATGTACATAGGCGATCGGGCCGATCGACGACGATCTGTCACTTGCTCGATTGTGGATTTTTTTTTGTTTGGAGATTCCACTGCGCCATCAGTCGATCTCTGGCGATTGTCAGCGATTGGCGATTGGCGATGCCAAGTCATTGAGCTGCCCGATTTGATCGACCAGAGGGAGATTAGTAACTTTCATTTTTCGAAAGTAGTTCAGATTAAACGCCATTTGATGGACGCAATCAGTGATGAATGAGTGATATGCAAAGCACAAAGCGTCCAGCAGTGAGCATATTTTCCTCATTTGCGTCATGTAACCGAAATCCATTAAGGCATCGTGAAACGTGTAGGTACGCGCAGCTTTGACAGGCAGCAAGCGCGTATTTTCATGGGCGCTGTGGCCTTAAAAGGCTCCGACCAGAGCTAATTGAAGTTCGGGTCGTAGTTTGACCCAAAAACCAATAGATTCGTGTCTAAGACGTAAGTGCCTGCTTACACCATCTTTAACCCTTCACTCTTGAGGCTTTTGGCTTTGAAACAAAACAAAAAATCAATTTGCTCTGCATTATGCACTTAAATTGAGGTAGCACACTGGATCCATAAATGAAAATGAAAAATCTCTGTGTCGCACTTAATTGGCCCTGTCAGGATTACGGTCTGACATGGCAAACATCAAAAGTGAGCATAACCGAATTCGGTTTAATGATTTAACAGAAAATGAAAGTGATTGTCTTGAGCTGGACTGACATGAGGATTTCACTCGGCGAAGCGTTGACTTGACTGGCATACAAGCGGCTAAAAAGGGACACGTGACGCTGACACTCGTGAAAGCAGAAGTTCGAACGAGTTTAGCAAATATAACCAATGTTTTAACCGCAATGTTGTACTACAGTTGCATAAGGGAATTAAACTGTTGAAATACCTATTTCCGTGTTACACTGTTGAACGCATTTGAATTTATTGCTTCTATACTTAGTGAGGGTGTCTCTCTTCGCTTGTTAACAAAATGTCATCCTTTTCTTCGCGCGACTTAACTATTAGTTTACTTCATCAAAATGGAAGAGCTCTTAAAGTTTTGGACTTATGACAGAACTCAGTGAAACCACACTCACCCAACAGGGGAGTCAACAATGCATTACGGATTTTTGGCCATTGAACTTATGATTCTGCTCATAGATTGATGTCTTTCTTAATTGTTTACCATAAACAGGGTGGTTCTTAATGCAGAGCCGGGATTAAGTTCAGATTTCGATTTAAGTATCTCAGCCCATGTCCAAAGCACTAACCACTGCGCCACAGTGCCTACATTCTACGAAGCTTACTCATGAAATAAGTTAAAGTAAGAAAGACGCACTGCTTAATAATGTAGATCAAGAACTGATGAAATATCTGAAGCAAGAATATTCGAGCCAAGGACGAAATATTTCAAGGCGATGATCAAAAGCACCTGCTTTTTGTAGTCTAAAATATATGCTAGATAAGTCAAAAAAAATACTATTACTATTACTAAAAGCAAAGCTGCCGTCAAAGTACTTGTAACTTAAATTCTGTACACAAATTTATGAACCGGGGAGAAAAAATAAAGTGTCGTTCCGTTGGATACTCTATTAAGAGGCATCAGACACCTCAAGTCGTGTACTATTCTCCGAATAAGTGTAAACTAGGCTGGAACCTAGAATCACGATTCGGCACAGGCTTTGAATTTCTAGGGAATTATAAACAAAAATTTGAAGTATGCATAATCCTCAGCATTATTTTCCAAACTTAAGGAGTACCTACCTAATGAAAATTTTGAGCAAAGGAAGCCTTAAAAGCCCAAAAGCCCAAGACTACAAGGCAGAGAAAGAGCATAAGTATCTTACAATTATTCTGGTCTGATTTCCAAAGACAAAATTCCATAGACCTATCTCGAAATTTAAGGCCCAAAACGGATGGCAGGCAGACGGACGGACATTGTTAAACACTTATCCGATAGAATACAAAGGCCTATCCACATATTTGTGATGCGATGTGATCTTCCTGATGACCCTTTTGTTATGTATTAAATACAAGTTTCCTTCGACTGAAATGTATAATTCATATTTAAATTTATTTATTTATTTTTTATTTCTAAAATTGCGAATTTATCTATTTGATAATAAATCTGTTAATTCTATTAATTAAATAATCTTTTCAAATGTTTTCGTAAGATTTTGATGAATTCTGACTTCATTTATAGAAAGTCGAACAAAACTGAGTGAATTCTGTCTGTCAGCGTGGCTACTAACGGGTTGACGGATTTTTATCAAACTTCGTATCTGGGGTCTGTGGCGTAGTTCCTAGAGGCGAAATTGAAATTTTTGTTTTAGACCTAATATTAACGGTACATTACCAATTTAACAAAAAAAAATTTGTTGCTTAAATTTCATATTTCGGCATGTTTGTCCAAGTGCTATGGATGTCGTACCACATTTTTGGTTTTACTGTATATAAAAAATTTAAATTTATATAAAACTGGGGTAAGATAGCGTTCCGTTTTTTGGCTAAAAGTGAACATAACGGTACTTTTCTTAGGGTCAAAAGGTTATAGGTTATAGGCAAACGACTTTAACGATTTTGATTAAATTAGATGTTTGAATCAGCGTAGGCAAATACTGTCAGATGGAGTACCACGTTTTTGGTTAAAAATGCGTATAACGGTAATAAGCTTATTAACTGGTTTTAGAAACACAGCCATTTCTCCGTTAGACCTCAATGGATTTAGGTCAAAATGAAAATGTGAGCAAAATTCAATGTATGATTGCATTTAAACTTATGTTTTTTGTTTCTATTTGAATTTGTGATCGATTTTTGTAGAAATATGTTGTATATTGTTGTAACTTCGAATACATTTTGATAGATTTTGGAGGGGATTATTTTGGATCAATGTACTGGTGGCAGAGAAGGTTCACATTTATATTCTGAACCGAGTTCCTCTGAACGTTTTTCATAAAAATAAACGTTTTTAAATACACTATTGAAATCAAACCTTCAAGCTTAAAGAGTCTTACAGCATTCCCTTCAATGTTGTTGCACATCTAATAACTTGCGTTGCGAAAGAGGAAACCACTAACATCTGCTCCTAACCATCCTTTACCTATTACCGTTTGTTAAATCACCCCATTACATGGCTCACGGGTTGTCAATCGACGACGACGTTTTGATAAACTACATAAATAACATCGCCAAGAAGAGTCCAAGACTGATTTTCTATCAGCGTATCATCTCATTGTCCGATGATCTAAATTGTGACTGTCATGTCTAAATGTCAGCATGATTTGATCGATTCGTATGCGCGTTGAAAGACAAACGGCCAACTTACCGCTACCGCACATTACAGCACAGGCGAATCCCAACAACCTGCCTACTTTTGCCACGACATAGCCATCACTCCGATCTGAAGAGCTGTCTCCTCTTTGCAAAATCACTGGACTGAATGTTTAAACAAGTGCTACGCCGCGCGCAGTCAGCGGTATTTATTGAACTTGGTAAAGCCGAATGCACTTGTCTCGCAGTGGTCCTCCTCTTTCTCCTGGCTCGATTGGAAGGTACATCCACCATCATTCGAAATGAGGCAGCATCTCCTCTCTGTCGGAAGTGGAGAAAAAGTCTACCAGGAGGGATCAGATCGTTTAATCACCACGAATGCAACCCAGCAGCGGCATGGCACATGGTTAGCATGGCCCATCAGCTTAATCGAATGCGACTGGAACTGAATTACTTTTGATTAATAATCCAGCGTCAAATAAAAATGAATGTGGAGTGAAATGTGAAAGAGTGACATCAGGTGAAAAGGAGCCCGCCAACGAGAATAGGTCGTGTCGAGTGTGGAGTGTGTGCTGATAGAGCGACTTTCTACTCCTCAAAGTGAATGTATACGTCAAGTTGACAGAACTCGAGTGAAATATTAAATCCTCAGCCGACGTTGGTCCACTATTCGGCTTTGGCTACCTAAAACACGGCATTACCTCGGTTGTTGTAGTACTGTTATCATTGTCAACTCGTAAATATCCAGACACCCACAAAGATAGCCACAAAACAGCTGAACATAGTACGAAACGAAACGAAAAATTTGACTTTCGCGCAAATAGAGCGTCGTCGTAGCACTCGCTATCTGCATTGCATCGGTCCATTCCTTGCAGGATCTCTCTTACTAGTTGTGTGCCCAAGAAAGTGTCAACATTTTAACGAACCAACAAAACCCTGGCCAACATAAAGCAATCTCCCTCCACACATAACAACGAAACTTCTACAACGACGACGGCCAAACGACGGCCACGAAAAGAGGAAGCAAAACAAAGCAAGACAACAACAAGGCAAATCCTCCAGAGCGCTACTGACCACTTGATATATTTCTACATTGCGAACGATCCGAACAAGCAATATTACACGATGGTGTGGGCGATACTTTATAGCTATGGATTTGCAGTGAAAGATCTCGCATTTGGCGCAAGACATCGTAAATAAAAGGCCAGGAAAACTGATCACATTTTTTCCTAAAGCAACAATCGTGTCGCATAAAATTCGAAAATACCCCGTGTCTCCTCTCCGAATGCGAAACAAACATAGAAGGAACAACATCTATCCGACAACTACGACGACTACGACTACGACTACGACGACGACGACGTATCCCCTTCTCGGTGCCACCATCGAGACAAGAATCCAATTTTGGAAGCGCTACTTGTCAACCCGCCGCTGATGCGCGGCATAGTAGGACCGAAAGTGTTCAAGTGATGCTGTCAGGTCTGTGTCTTGGTGGCGGCGACAACCGGAACCGCACCCACTCGCTTTATGAATTTTTGATTCATCCCCAGAGTAACGCGACTCCGCGCTCGCAATTAATCCAATAAAATTACAGCAGCAATCAAAAGATGGCCAAATGCGACTGCCAGTGACTGCCAGTATCTATCGAATGCAAATGTGGTGCGCCGCGCTAACACCCGTTTGGATCGACGTAAGAAGGTTGTCCGGTTTCGCTGAACGGACATACGCACACTACGTTGGTCAGGGCGTGTAAGGCTGTTTTTGAGAGCACCTAGTTGACATTCTAGTAACAACAATCAACACACGCAAAGGCGACCGATTGAATATAGTTGCAGTTCAATTCTGTATAAGGCATAGGCACCGGCACATCGGCCCAAGCATAGTTACAGTCACAGGCACAGACGCAGACGCAGACGCAGACGCGGACAAGCACCGAACTTTCAGCGCGCGCATAATTTAAAAAGGCATTGGAACTGGGCGCGCATGTAGGCGACATTTCTATGAATTTTATAGATACTGTCTGCTACTAAAGACAACGAGGAAGTCTACCTATGTGTGTGCCGTATACCGTGTGCTGTGCTGCGCTGGCGAGATGGCGATTACCATCCGAAGGTGATTCGGTTCTATTTTCGCTTACGTAAATTAGATCTTAACAAGCCACAATGGGTTATGTTATGGCTCCGGTATCTTCGATCTGCTGCGCCAAGGAAATGGGCGGATGAAAATGAGTATAACATACGAGAGCGCGCGCATTCACATTCAACTGGATCTTGTTTGCGTCGCAAAAAATCACCCATATAACCGATTAATAGTATCTATAGAGGTGCATTGCATACGGATAGAGTGAAGGATGGATGATGTGGAAATTGGTTCAGGCGCGCTGCTGCTGCTAAAGTATAGCATTCTAAATCCAGTTCTCCTTCCGGACTAGTTTTTGTCCAATGACGACTACAAAGACGCGTACGCGTACACGGATTAAGTAATATTTGCCATCCAGTCGCAGTCCCACTCCCAGTCCCGCTCCCGCTTAAAAGCGAAATCGAGTTGCGTGGCAGTAAAAAGAAATAGAAATAGAAAATATAATAGGAATCCTTTCTATTTCATAGATATTCTCGAAATGAACCAATTATGTCACTCAGCTTCAGTTTCTAATTGGAAATAAGTTTCGATCTGAAAACCGCAATGTCGGCTGCCCACTACAACTTGTTGTTTATTTAATCAGAGGATAAATTTACACGGCCTATGATGGCAGTAAAATGCGGTTTTAGATCGAAAAAAAAAAGAAGAAAAAACCGAGCTCGTGTAGCAGTCTTAACTGGACTTACTTATGGCATCTCCTCTGGTGCGATCTGCTGTGGATGCAGCCTCAGCCAGCAGCACGACTATGTGTGTTGCACAGTATGTGCTGCTGCGGACTACGACGAACGACGGGCTATCAGATATAAAAAAGTGAAAACTGGAGCAATTTGAGCTACAGATGTGCTTATGCGGTAGGTAGTACCGTCGTCGTCGTCGTCGTCGTCGTCGTAGTCTTTGTCGTGGTCGTCGTCGCTGGGTATGCGCCTAATGGGGATACACCTCTGCCTCACAGTTCACTCACCTATATAATCAAAAGTGGCCGTTCGAAAACTGGATGCCAGGAGATATAGCTAGCAGCAGCAACAACTCTTTGCTGCTTTGCTGTTTGCTGTTTGCTGTTTGCTGCGATGTTGGGTAAGGCGAACCGCAAAATGTAATTGCACTTCCAGATATCTTCGTTGAATGTTCTAACGGAGCGCACGCTGCCTGCTGCAAACTAGGTTACTATTTCCACATCACAGAAATGAGTTTCGAGTTAATTGACCACCATGATGGACGAAAGCTAATCCTAAACAGTTTACCTCACAATTAACTCACTTCGGTAGGGTAATGGTATTTAAAACTTTCAATGATTTATAGTTTTCTTATTACTCGGCTGCTGATGGTTGTGGTTCTGAGGCTAGACCACACATTGTTAACGTTGTTACGCAAACAAGGCGAAGAAAGTCGTTCGACTCACTCCGAAGAATCGAGATCAGTTTTATTGCATTGCATTTCATCCAATTAAAAAGCTAATGTTCTCGGATGCTTTCTGCCTTTCAAATAGGGGATAGATAGTCCCTTCCATTGGTGGAACTCTGTTTTCAGTTGGATACTTTTCGGGAGGTCCACGCACCATCTTGTCCGGAATTTTGCAACACATTTGAGCTGCCTCCAACTGCAAAGAGTTCTATTCCTTCTCCATAGTTGTGTGCCACTTTTGTTCTGTCATGATCTATTTCGGAACTAAGATCCACTGCTTCCTTCTTCTTCGTATAGTAATGGTCCTGTTCCGTTTTCATATAAAATTGATCATCGGCGATAGGGTTTGGCCAAGAAAGAGGATTCAAAATGATTGTCAGAAATTTACTTACAGAGGTACGAAGGTTTGTAGCTTGCTTGTGGCAATGGTGTTGACCTTTCAAGTATTGCTTCGCTGCTTTGAGTACATTGCTTCTCCAGATTTTGGACAGCATTCCAGAAGCAGTTTTAGCCTTCCAAATTCTTTTGGTCAAACTTCTTAGATACAGAAATATTTCTAATTTCTCGAGTTCCTTTTCGGCAATGTTGAATGGAGCGCGGGTGTTAAAAGAAGTGCTCAAGGCTTTAGTTTTGGCTATGCTTATTTGGAGCTGCATTCTGCTTTTTCAGCTTCTAGATTATGTACTATCAGCGATGTACTCCATGCAGCAGTGGCTAAAGGAATTCACTGATGACCACCAGAACAATAGTGGTGATGGCATTCACCCCTGTTTGGACCTCAAATCTTTTGAAATCCGTTAGTTATTTGCAGGAGCCTGTCTATTGAACCTCTATCGAGAGTTGAAGCGATACAAATGTTCCTTGAGTCGGTGTAGAGGTAACCAGCTATTATGCTGGCTTGCAAATCAACCAATATACTTGCCAGCATTTGAAATATCACGGCCTTGTTTTTCCTGAGGGACTTGGTTGCTGTTTTAATGTATATCGGCTTCTCGGAGGCTCAATAAGAAAGTGCAATTTTGTTGCTCGTAATACTCCTTCGAATTTGAAGGCG
Organism: Chalcosyrphus nemorum; assembly: GCA_949716465.1. Taxonomy (NCBI): domain Eukaryota; kingdom Metazoa; phylum Arthropoda; class Insecta; order Diptera; family Syrphidae; genus Chalcosyrphus; species Chalcosyrphus nemorum. The sequence continues at coordinate 53,048,833 of OX454335.1, forward strand.
TTGGCTTAACAGCGTAGAGAGGAGAGGATAGGATGGATTCGATATTTCTTAGGTGGTGTTTGTAGTTGGCTCTATGCCCTCAACACATGTGTAGAAGTGCTGCTACAGACATTTTTTTTTACGTGGATTGCATCAGTTCTTTCATCTTTTATTATTGTCCTTATTTTCTGTCTTTCCAAAGCCCAAATAGGTAATGCATCCTCAGAAGCCGGTGATAGCAAATACTTTAATTATAAATATTATTATTTTTTTTGTTCATTGTGTTGTGTGAACAAAATGTTGCAATGTGTTGACAAATAGAAATATCTTGCAGAACAGCGATGCAAGATGCAGAAATTCACTTCATACAGAATTCTGCAAGTGTATTTGGGACCAGGCATCAGACTGTTGATATCTTTTCTTACCGAGGTGCGTAACCCGATGGTGCCTTGTTTTAGAGCTGTAAGAGAATGCAATCATTTTTTAATAAAAGTCCGACAAATGAATTAATTCACTGACTTCAATAAAAACTTCAGAGTAAACAAAATAAGTCACCATTAATTTGGTGGTCATGATTGCAGCAATCACTTGCAGCATTCAGAATGGTGAAGTCAAATAAGATGCACTGTTTTTGATTGCTCTGCATTCTTTGAAATCAATTGAAGTTACTTGCATTGAGTTGCTTGAAGTTAGTAATTGCTTTCACTTAATTAAAGTCATTTGAAGTTTTTAATGTCTTTGAAGTCAGGGTAGAAATAATTGGCAGATCCAATTTTTTAGTTTTCCACTAAAATTTTTTAGGTTAATAAAAAGGACTAATCAGAAACACAGGCAGACATATTACTATAAATATTCTACAATTGTGTGAGGTTAATATTGTACTTAAATTGTATTGCAAAAACAACAATAATTCATTGCAAAATTAATTTAAAATATGTACTTCAAAATACTTTTCAAGAGATTACAGACAAGTTACAGAAATAGTATTTGTCAGTAGTGTCTGATAGCCAGTAAAAATTACTTTGTGAACCAATGATATAGAAAGCTAATGCTTTGCAGGAAGTCGGATGGTACTCAAAACTTTTTAGCCACTAAATCGGAAGAGGTAGTTTTTGCACCACATGTTCGTTAGGGTCAGAGTAAGGATCTACATACTTCTTAAGGGCTTATCCGCTGAACCTATTTTGATGAAATTTGGTACGGAGAAAGCCTGAGCCAAAATTATCTGTTTACTTATTATAACAGAAGTAATAATTCGGTAACAGTCTATAAAATATATATATATATAAAAATATTATATATATTAACTAGTGTTCTAGTACAAGGAATAGTTACATAAAAAGACACAAAATAAAATATAAAAACTAAATGAATTACATAAAAAATTTTAAGAAATTTCAAAAGTTTACTAGGTACATATGAAGTTCAACAAATGCCTATGTACACGTAATTCAAGTAACAAACAACATTTACAATTCTCTAAAAATGCTACTGAATTTAAATTGATGAAACAAACTACAAGTACAATTTGCATATGTAGTAACCTGCCTGTAAATAAATTTCACACAATAAGTTTTCTGAAAGTCCACAACTGTAATTAATTATTGCCTTCATATGTATTTTTTGTCAAATTTGCATGTGATAAATGCTCGCATTACCTATAATTTTTTTTTATGTACCTACATATATAGTGCTAATGTAGACCCCACCTCCGAAGCGCAAACACCTTTGAAGGCCATGCACGCTTTAACCGCAATGACGAGAACATCATCTGATATTGCTTTATAAGAAGTATAAGTCCCAACGTACATAGAATCGAGGTTGTTGAAAGCTCTCTCGCGCACCAATTCTTTTAGCCTACCACAACAACATTCAAGCCAAGTATAAACAGAGAAGCAGAGATCCAAAATGCTTTTCTGCCAATTGAACTCTAAAGCTCTACTCGTTTCTCTCTGTTTACATGTGGTTTTGCTCCAGTTCCTCATTTTTTCTATGAGTCATTCTTTAAGAGAAGCAAATAACTCTTCTAAGCCAGACTAAAAAGACACATGGCGAGAAGACTTAGACTCTCTTTTTGTGCTCTCTCTCTCTCGGTGTGACTTTGATTCTCCCTCTTGTGCATTTCAACGTTGGGTGTGTTTGTATGCGCGTGCCTCACCGCGAACTCGTGGGCTGTGTACGACCATCCGCTGCCGCTCAGAAGCAGCAGCAGCTCTCGCACTTTTCAATGAACCAACGATCGAGCGATCTTCTACGATGCTGTGTGCTGCTGCTGCTACTCTTGTTGTGTTTTTGTTTTGCTTTTTTTGTTGTTTTTCTTTTCCATGCACTTTATTGTAACAGTTTTATATAGTTTTTTTTTTTTTATTCCTCCTTGCTTCTTTCTACCAACAGACCGACCGAGGCATGTCTTTTTGAACTGCCCGCAACTTTGGGTATGCTAAAAAGTTACGATCGTTTTCAGTTCAGTACCTTAACTCGAACTTGTAGCAGACGACACAGTATACGGATAACGGTGCACATGATGCCTTAAAGTGTTTCACTCGAGCCTTTCGTCTTCCATCATTGAGCACGTAGCGCAGCATCTATCGGAAGAGTATCTGTTTGCCCGTTTGGCCGTGTTATATTCAATTTCGATCGAATTGTAGTCGATTTGATTATATTGGAGCGGTTATCATTCGCGCTGTCAACGCGCGTGCAAGTGGCGCAGGACGCAACAAGAGGTCAAGCGTGCGGTTGATTTATTTTTTTCCCTGATACAGGAAGTATTTTTTTTTTTATTTCGCGTGTTTCCGGGTGTCGAACTTAATCAAACGGGAAAAAAGGATAATTTGTGTGCTTTCCATAAAGAAAAAATTTTTACTAATAAGTGCAATCTAACGTACCCCGATTTTTAACATTTTTAAACTCCATCCTAGGGGATTATTCTATTTACCTAAAGTAGTGCATTTTATATTTTTGTTTTTAAATAAAGTTTACACTGTGATAATAAAGTGAATAAATATTAGAAGAAAAAAATGCCACTCATCTATTTAATTGGTGATACGTAATATTTTTAACGGAAATGAATTTAAAAAAGTTCAAAATTCAAGATACATCAAACCATGTATGGAAGTGAAAAAGTAAATAAAAATATTTATGCAACGTGAATTTTGGTGATTACTATAAACGACAAAAAAGGATAACTGACTAATTTAATTGGAAGAGAACGGCTACTCACAATAACAACAAAAGTAAGTAGATTTCCTAAATTTCCGGAGTTTGTTCTCCGTCGGGAGTTTGGGCTGAAGAATCTTTTGTACAATTTCAAATGTTTTCATTTATTTATTTTTTTTTGTAAAGCAAATTAAAATTAGTTAATGTGAAATTTCAAAAATGAAAATATTTTTCAAGAAATTTTAATTTAAAAAGAAAGTTATTTGATATTGATTTTAAACAGCAGCCAAGTTTTGTCTCTGACTATTTAAAGTTGTGCTGAAGGTGCTATTTTTTGAATCTTAATGCTGGGTTGTTCACTATTTTGTAATAAACTAAGGATGTAATTTAACTTCTTGTTTAATATTCTGAAAAACACTACTTTGGGCATTATTTTTGTTTTTTAATCTGCACATGCCAAAGGGGATATGAATGCCCTTTTGCAGATTAACAGGGCATGGGCGTTAGTTAATTTGGAATAGACGAGAAGGGATAGGAAAGAGTTGGTGTAGTGGTATTTTGAAACTCAGATGATATTAGGTTTCAATATTTATTTTCCATGGGTGGTAAGCAATTTGACTTGGGAGAGAGTTGTGTGTGATTTTTGCATTCGTTCGTAGTTCACAGTATTTTTTCGCGTTCATGTTAAAATACACTAAGAGCTTTCTGAACGAATTATTTAATTGTATCACTGTGAAAATTGAATGGATATGGTGGGGAACTGATCACCAAACCCTTGATTCAATAACCGAATACATTACCACTACACCGTGGCCTCTCATCGTGATGATAAGATGAGAGCTTGTAAATTATGGTAATTACCTTACATTTAGATAATTTTGTTTTAGATAATTGTTGCGCACTTATGGCATATATGTATACTGATATTTAATGGCGGGGAAATTGAAAGACAGAAGAAGGGATGGCAAAGACGGTGGTATTGTTATTATCTTATACACATCTGCCATCCGTGGTTGGTTTCCAAATTGTTTTTGGGAAGAGTGTGACATTTCTTCAATCGTTTGTAATTCACTGTATTTTTTTGCGTTCTTGTTGGCATATTCATTAAGTGCTTTCTGAACGAATTATTTAATTTTAACATAAAAGAGATTTAATCAGAAGAATGTGAAATTGAAAACAATTCAACAAGGACCTCGTATTTAAAGGAAATATTTTCTTTTTGTAGTTAGAAGGCTATCCGAATTCCATGAGGTTATCGCTATACTTGTCCAATATTTTTTTAAATGTATCTTATGCCTTGAAGTTCCTATCGAATACTACAATAAAACATTTTAAAAATACTGACGCTAAATATCTGTTAAGGTTAGGGAAAACACTGCAATTGATCATCTATTTTATATCCCTTTTCCATTTACTTTCTAAACTATTTTTGTATAGTATGTACTTTATAAGAATTTGAAAAACAATGACTAGTAGAATATCTTTGCAATAAGCATAGCTAATTTAATATGCATTAACGCTTTCCAACTACAAAATAACTAAAGTTAGCGCCTCTGCACATTGGATAGTACATTTAACTACGCATCTTGCGAATGCCTTCAAGGCAAAATCAAAGAGAACAACATTCAAAAGGACGTTATTTTAATCAACAAGGCCCTTCCAATGTGATATATGACTATAATTCCATTTCATTCACGCAAAACATTATGAATGTATGCACAACAGGTATACTTTCGAAAAGCTAGATCTAGGCCCTTCAAATACTACTTGCACTTACTGTACTACTTTGTATACTTTGTATAGTGAAGAAAAGTTGTGCATCTCATCTGCATGATCTCGAGTATTACTATTCCACCTCTTGCTTAAAAATAAATAATTCTATGAATTTGAATTCATTAGTAGGCCTGTGTTGACTTTCGTCTTTCTAATCATGAACACCTGCCTCTGTAACTTTAAGTCAGGGATACGACTATCATGAAAATCTGTAAATGTACACAAATACTTTTTAACAACATATTAAGTCCTTGGCTCGTTCTGTAAGCTACTGCTCTTTTGATCTGTCTTCCTCTATGATGATCTAGATTTACTAATCTTTAAACAGTACTTCAAGCTCGCCTGAAACCACATCTGGATAGGATAAAAAGAATATCCTCCGAGCTTTGACAGTCTTTGACAGTTGCAAAAGTAATGAGTATATTAGGCATCGCATATTACCCAGAATATCCAATAGTCTTTTGGACAAATTTCTTGCAATAAATATCCTTGAAGTAGCTTTCAACCCCAAGTCTATCATTTTGCTGATTCTTGGTCCTTGGTCTATAATATGTAAAAAAACGCAGCAAGCTGCATAAAAAATACATAATCGGACACATGCAAAAGTGTTTTATCTGAAATAAATGTTCTTCTTCGGATTTATATTTTTTATGCTAAATTAGATTCTTTGCATATCATTAAAGAATCTATCAAGTAAGGCGGATTCCCGTCAGCTATTAAGCCTGCTAAATAACGATTATAAAGTTGTACTTAATAAATTAAGCTTGAAGTAACAAATAAAAGTTGGAACGGAATTATTTTATTACTTGGGTGTGTCCCACCCGTACCCGTGTCGTTGCCGGATGTATTCTAGTTTAATATTTCTGATAAAACTGTTGCTGCATACTCATACGACGGGACGTTCTTATTTTATGTGCACACAGGTATGCACTTTGTGTCTACTATTGCATCGTAGGCGTCGTCGTCGGTGTTACTATCCAATGGTCTTCTTAAAAATTTACCTTCAATTGCACAATTATTGAGTTAAATGGTGTTTGCTTTATTGAAATCGTTTAAGTAAGTGGATTTTGTGTTAACCCGGAACCGATCATAAACTGACCGCTGCGACCTGTGTGCACAGATCCCACTTATATCCGTTGCAGCCTTTTTTTATGCCACATATGGCTCGACTAATTAAAGTTGCATAGCTTGCTATCCAAAGCATGCAGCCATTAAAATTTGTCTCCCATTTTTACAGCTTGCTTGCTTTGAAAGCCTAAACGCAGTCTTTTAAAACGGTTTCCCCGCAAATGTCAGACTATGATTGGACGTGGTATGCACCATCGCACTATATTAGTTCTAGTTTTTAGCAAAAATCTTCTTCAAGCTGTTAACAAAATTGTTGCTGCAATAGGATCAATCTGAATCAATTATAATGAAAACATTTATTATGTTAGGTATAAATGCATCTAACAGCTCTTCTGTTTGTATACTCAGAAATAGGCCAATGCCCCTTGGTAAGTTGTTATTTCAAACACTAAAATATTGTAATTTATCTATTTAATGTTTGCGATCTTAAAATGTTTGCAAGATTTATTGCGAAAAGTTATTGGAGCCTCCACTCGTGAGCAATAGTACTAGGAGTAATTACTGGCATAAAAGTACATGACTTGCTCTAGTTTAGCGAAAAATATTTATTGGAGCCTTTAACAGTTTTCTTTTTACGATTGCATTTATGTTGTTGTTAATAATAAGTTTCAAGTTGAAATGGTTGCACCCTATAAACGATTTCAGGCCAAAATCCTCATGGTATTTAGTAACTTTTACTCATTATATTTGCTTGCGCAAATTACACACTTGGTACTGGATCATAATTAAATTACTTGAGTGAAGAGATTACAAAAAAAAAGGAAATACTCTGATGCTGCAACACACTTGTAAAATAATATAGAAAGTACTCTAAATTAATATTTGCTTCAATATACCTAAGAAGAATATACTAAAAGTGTGTATACTTGATACTCAACATGATAATAAATTTGCGTGTAACATATATCTATGTTTGACTAGGGCTTACAACCCAGACAATGCAAATCTCAGTGATTGATTACGTGTTTTCATCGTTTGTGGATACCTGATCTGTTTTAGAACGTGCTCATCCGCTAAAAATGGCCACTTTCCCAACATTTGCTAATCTAGCTGCTAGAATACTTTTGCATTGAGATGATAGATTCTGTCCTAGACGCCGATTCGTTAGCGACAAATCTCTCATTCCGGTCCAAGCAGCTAGATTAGTGAAGTGTTGGAAACGCGGCCAATATTTTGGAAAATTACAGTTAAGTTGTATAGCAATTGGACTAGATGACAAAGAAATTCTTACGGTTTGCAAGCAGGTATATTACTTGGACAAACAATTATTGAGCTTATTTCTGAGTTTGCGCACATAGGGCCTTATCATGACTTAAAAAAATTGCCGACTTAAAAATTAATACATATCTTAGTCTAAAGTACACCAAGAATGTTTTAATAGTCAGTTCCTACTTAAACTTTACTTTTTCAAAGAAACTACTACATTTTCATCGAATCTACTACATACTATTGTTTGACGTTGAGCTACGGTTGTTTTCTTGGTTCGTGCATATAAAATGGTGATGCCAATGTTTCGAGGTTAATACTTTTTGTTAGTTGCTTTTTCCTTTCCAGACAGAAAGTGGATTTTATGTGAAATTCTTTTCAAACTCTAATATAGTACTATTTTCATCAATAAATACCTGCATATAACAAAACATGTAGGAACTCAATGTTTGTGTTCAATGAAGCATTCACGAAAAAAAAATTAACAATTTGTATGCGCAAACTATTTTAATTAAATCATAATGAAGGCGAGGAATTTTTAAAATTTATTATACAATACAACTAATTCAGTTTTAATTTGAAGCAAAATTTTAGTAATTTAGGTACCAAATCTAATCCGTTTTAGTATTGTTCTCAGTATTTTACTGCGCATTGGTATCACTGTTCTGTAATGTCAAATTTAAAGAATTAAACATGGCTTCCTGTTCATTTAAATGTAGCTATACACCAGCGTTGCCAGATTGGGAGTTTGTGAACTCTATTCTTTTCCAAGATTATAGCTCCTCCTTTCGCCAATGTATTTGCTTCAAATTTTTTGTTAGTTTCAAAATTTCTAAAAAAAATGAAAGGCTTATGAAAAGTTAGTATCAGTGAGTGGATAAATTTTAAAATTGTTCACACTTGTGCTGTAATTTTTTCCAAAGACTCGTATACCGGTGGAGTTCTTCTTTAATATATCTTTATGTTACAAACTATGTATCAAATTTAAAACAGGGTATATAAATTTCTAAAAGAGTGCCAAATCTTGGGGCTTGTAAGATTTATCTGGGGGGAAATATATTGAGCATCTGGGAACGCTATACACTAACGCTAAACCAGACTATCAAACTCATTATTGGTACAAACATTTTGGAAAGTATGGAGATTATAGGTGCTTAGGTTGTATACAAAGGCGTGACACTGTGGAAATACCTCGCATAGAACATTTGATCGGCCTCAAAACATAAGTCTTAAAAATTAATGGCACATGGACAAATGAGTAAAGGAACAGCCGGGCACGAACGTGAGTCAATCTATTTGGCTAGTCCGAATCTCTCTCTTTTACTGTGGTATAATCCATATGTCGAACTAAGTAAAGGTCCCCATTGGATATAGTATAAACAAGTAGCTGATGAAGGACGAAGGATCAGTATTAAACATTCTATGGACACTAGAACACAACTAAAATTACACTGAAATATGTGTTCACCGATCGACAAGTGCAAATAGAAGTTTATATAATTACAATACAAGAAATAACATGTCACTTTCATAATAGATAATGAGTATTACGAAATATCAGAGGTCTTACTCCCAATTAATGTCAACACAAGCCACGAAGAAAACAAAACCACCCAGCACGTAAGTTGCTACTCCGAAAAATCATTCAAGTTATGCAAATTGACGCTAAGGGTAGCTATGACCCCTTAATGGGCTGCATATTTAATTTGAGTAGTGATTAACTTCTGTTTGATTACTGTTTTTAAGTTCATGTACATGCTATTAAATAATGAACGTCTAGGAAGTAATATTCAGATGCTACAAATAATTAATACTTCTGAACTTATTTCACTTGTGCTGCCGTAAAGTTAACATCCCTGTCGACACCACGCAGCAGCACACCGATGATCGTGGTAAGGTACTGTTCCTTACATTGGAAAACAGGAACCCAGGAGGAATAACGACATCCCGCAGAAGTCTTAGATGAATACTATCGCGCGCCGCTGCTCATTATAGCCATAAAAACTGCTCTGTATTCATAAAATTTTAATGTCAATAATTTGCAGTGAAAATTGCCAGGAAAAATTTACCACGAAGCAATGCACGCGCGCGTCAGTTGCCAGTTACCAAAACAGCCGAGCCGAGCCGAGCCGCCCACCCCCATGCAGTGTTCGTCGTCGTGGCTCATGCGCCATGCAAATCGATTTAACAAAAATAAAACGAATCTCCTAAGCGTTGTTGGGACGGTGTTTTTGTTTTCTTCTCTTTTTGGTTGTCTTTAGCCCCGGCCAAGATTTGCGATTTTCCTAGTCTACTTCGGTCGAACGATATTAAAATGTCTCTGGTCCCATTTCTTTGGATCTTTTTTTTTTGCTTTTTGCTAGTTTTGGTGTAGCATTTCCTTGTTGATCGACCGATCACCAGCAAACGGTCGGTCCACCGCATATCGGAGCGGACAAAGTAGTGCACTGGCAGTACTTTTGAAAGTCGTTCAAATTCCAGTTTGTATAGGGACTGTAAAATGCCAACGATCATCATCGATTGGAACGTATCACTGGGTATCTGTAGCAAGAAGATTCAATTAACCAAAAATCGATCCGCATCGCTGTGACGTATTGCAGCAGATGCTGCAACGAGCACAATCAGGCATGCAAATTTTTTTGAAATGTGCTCGAGTGGGTACGTTCTGCGCCGAAGCGTACGTTGATTTTTTCCTACATCCTACGGTAAAGGAGTGAGCGCGCGAAAAGGTTCCTCGCTGCTCGTCAAGATCCACTTGGGGAGTTTAATGGGACGACGCCATACCTAACAAGCAATTGTACCCATACCACAAATGACTTCTAAGCAGTGGTAGCGCACATCACAAGCACGTGCTGTGCCAGTGTGTTCCGATATGCTACATACCATGGCCAATGCAATACGAGTGCATAATGTGCCATACTTATCCACCGCCATTAGAGACACACCATTATTTGATAGAGCACGGTATGCACGCGCTCGCGTTCACTATCCGTATCATTATTATTATTGTGGCGTACTCATTCGATGTGGACCAAATGAACAAATAAATAAGCATCAACATCACCGAGTCGCGCGTTCACATTCGGCGGTGTATGATGACGATGACGACGACGACGACGACGACGACGACGGTGAGTGAGGTAAACAGGAATTGCAAATCTAAGGTGAGCTGGAGGAGTTTGTGTCTCTTGGGCGGTTTTCAATTGCCTTTATATACTTACTTCAGTGCGCTGCTGCTGGTTCCAACTTCGCTGAAAGTTCGTCGTAAAAATGTCGAGTGACCGCCACTCGGTCATATCGCTTATTAAATTATATTTTTGTATACATGTGTGCCCATGTCAGTTTTGGCATTGCTAGAGGCGGCATACTCGTACTGTACGCACACACTAATGACTGGTGACGGTTATTCTAAGACCATTTGTAATAAATCAAAATGTCCGGCGGCTTCAGTGACTGGTGGTGGTTGGTGGTGGACGACGCCTTGCGCTGGTTTTTTAATTGAACACACATATCTTCCAATTTAAATAAAATCGAATTCATGACATGGTTGTCCTCCCTCCACATACTATACAAATACGAGTTTATAAATTTCGATGTTCGAAAAAAAAAAGTTCGCACGTCAACTCTTTTGTTTGGCAGCATCTATTCGTATGCGACAGCTAGTTTTTCCTTGATACCGCTTTTTTTCTTTTTTTTTTCTTGTCTTTTTGTGTAGCTGAGCATTTACACAACTTAGCTAGTCATACAATAGCGAGTTTTAAGTACCAATTTATACACTTGAAATTGTTAGTCTTACTAAATACCTGGCTCAAGGTCAGAGATTCACGACGACGCGACAACGAGATGTATTCGTGTTTTTTTTTTTTTGTTGAAAAAACCCCTTGCAATATCAATTATGCTGACTCTGCATCATTATAGCGGGGACTTGGGGAGGAGCCCTCGTCATTAATCCATTATTTATACGCTTCAAGTCTGGCCTAATCAATGTGCTTTCATAAAAATTGCTCCAATTACACATCCAAACACCTCACAACGGCGGAAAAATAGATGAAGAAAAAAAAAAAGAAGTGGTTCAAAATCGAGTCCACACGAACAAAATAATTTCGGCAATTCACGGCTAATATTTTTTTCTTTTCTGTTAGGGGCATCAAAGAAAACAAAATGCCCACTAAGCACAGAAAATCTTCTGTTACGCAACTTTCGTACATTGTGCTACTGCCCGAGGCCACAATGGGCATCTAGTGAAACCATTACAAACGTCCAAAAAGACGCCGACAAATAATAACGAATAGATATTGCAGTCGGCGCGGCGGTGGTGGCAGCGGAACCGTCGCCGTCATCGTCGTCGTTGTCGATGGCTTGCCTTGTTGCTGGAAAGTACAAATTCATCTCGAAATAATTTAGCTGTCAATGGTTGGACCATGCCCACACCTAGTGCTCACTTCAATTAACCAAACGGGGATTGTTCCATATCTAGTACTCTTTCTTTAGGGTATTTCATTTTCATAGAGAAGAAGAAGAAGAAAAAAAAAATTAATTGGTTCAGATCATGTAGATGGTATCCTATCCTATGAATTGACCTATAAAAAATTGGGCCATCAATTACGCACAATCATGAGTACGTGTTATCCAACCGGTTGGTAGATCATAATAAAGATGATCACTTCGTGTGCTGTGGTAAATCATAAAAGACCACTTTGTAAATTGCCAACCGTGCTAGATGCTAGATTCGGCAAGGTTGACCAGAGTTAATGTATTAAATTTGCCGAAACTCATTACCAGCATTTTGTCAAGAAGATATTCCCATCTCCCTGCACATCCGTTTGGATCTGGTTTCGCTAGCTAACTGGTGATTCATTGAGTTGATAAATTAATTTTGGATTTATTATTTCAAGCACACACAGGCGCATACAAAGGCAATACAAGATTATAGATTTATATCCACATGTACGCAAGGAATTAGAGAAGGAGAAGAAATACCGCAAAATAAAGTGAAAGTGCTCCATATGCCGCCGCATCGTATTTAGCGTGAATGTTGGCAACCAAACGACGGACGACTATGCGTTGATCTGCTTTTATGGTACACAGTACACTGGTACTGGTGGAGAAATGTATAGTGTACAAGAAGAAGCAATAAAAACAAGAAGTACTTTGGCCGATTGCATCTGATCATGTTCGCTCGGGAGAGTATAGATTGTGGTTTTCCTCTGGAGTTGTTACTTTTATATCAAAGGTACTCTTCCGCTCATCAGTGGATCATCGGCTGATTAGCTTAATTTATAAATCAGAGTGGGATAGGCTTTATGAAAGTGAGCCATAAGATGACTTGGACTATAATATCGACTGGCATAAGATAAGCCATCAGGAAGTGCTATTCGAAATTGAAAGTACATAGACAGTTGAACCGGTGTTGACCTAGGAGTGATTGCTAAATTAAGAAACATTCTTATGTAACCTTGTAGAATACCCTTTCTCCAATATCAAGATTAATTGGGATAACGAAGAAGAAATCCTTTAACACATCATTCATGACTTACTCCAGTAACTGCCGCTAGTTGCTCAACTTTGTAAAGCCGCATTAAGTAGTTGTAGTTTGCCCTGTTAGCTTTTTTTTTGTTTCACCAGTCTAGGACATGGTCACAAATCACTTAGAGTGACATGCATACAACGAAATGAAGATACGTAACATCCCATAGTGATGATAGGAAACTTGGTCGACATATTAGACTTGACGTTCTTTTTCAGGAAACATGCACTTCTTTTCTATGTTAAAAGACTCCTACGAGCGGGCTCTCAATAGAGCTCTCAATGGCCGCAATGTACTCTATTCCATACAATTTGGCAGTAGATGATAATGATACTTATTTTGGAGCGAGTTTGTTTCTACCTTTTCGGTTTAAACTGTCGTCGGCAAAAGTTTCTCAACACTAACCGCAGCCATAGAAGCGATTCTAAACATAGGTACTATTAGTGCATCCAAAAACGAGAACTCACAAGGCTCAGAAGCCTTTAACACTCCAAAACAGATGGTTACATGATGTGACACCACGTTCGTCAGTTCAGTAGTAGGTAGGCCAAACCGTACCTCTAACGAACAGCATATGACGAAAAAAGTGGCTGTGTATTGGCAACACTCTCCGAAAGGGTGACAGGTTGGGACAGAGACCCTCTTACTCAGAATGACATTAGATAGGTGATAGAAGTATGTGGCACCAAATAGTTGAGAAGGAACCACGTAAACTGGGAAAGAGATGGGGAGAGCTGAGGCACATCTCCTAAAGATGGCACGTAGATGTTGCAGAGGCACTAGGACAGAGAAGGGGACACAGGACATATGTAAGCGAACTGGGAAAAGAGCCGAGCCTATCAGGATCATTTGCAATTTGAATGTGCTTAATGGAATTTTACGGCACGATCGTTAATAATTTAGTACACAAATCGTAACTTTCAATTTTATATTATCACTTAAACCGATGCACTATCGGATCATGTGCAAATGTTAATCGGAAGCTGTACAATATAATGGAAATGCTCTACCAGTCTAGTTTGTCCGGCATCTCATATACGACACTTATCCGGTGTGCAATATTAATTAAATTTCTTTGATCAAAGATAAATTTGCTTTTAGCTCCAAGGTTCATTGAAACCGAGAAACTTTCCAAAGGCGATCCTCATCATTACATTACCAACGATCGTACAGTGAAACTGTCATCATATCATAATGCAGCACTTCTTTGCAACAAGCGCATCACTTAAAGTGCGCACTCTTGCTTGCTTTTGGCGACAAAACAAAACCAGAGTAGAAAGATGAAGAAAACCCGGTCGATCATTGAATGAACGATGAAAATTTCTTTCACACATGAATGGGTATTATTTTTCTTTTTCCCAACAACTCTCTGGTGCTGGAAAATGTCTTGTTTAAAGCCTTCGCTCTAGTGCGTCTCAAAGGAAATCAAAGAAAAAAAAAACAAAAAACTAAATCTTAACATAAAACAGGAAGATCTGGAATTTCGCATCTCTTATGGATAGAGTATCTATTCGATACGATGCGATGATTGCAAACTGTGCGCGCGCAAAACCTGAAGTGCTCTCTCGGTGAATAGCATTTGATGTGGTGGGCCCCCAGTTGATGGTACATACTCGTACACTTTTAAGTGATGGGAATTATCTTGGACACTTTTTGAATGAGCTGGTTGTTACACTTTCCGTCATGGAGATATTCGCAAATTACGTTTGCGGTTTTTTGTTTCACTTTTCCCCCAACAACGGTGGACGTCTGTATGTACATCTTTAACTGTATCGCTTGAAGAGTATCTTTCGATGCTCTGGTCAACAGAGTTAAACTCTACTCCAGATGGTCGAGCTTCTGCTGATGTAACAACACACAACCAGGCATTTCCAAGGAAATGCACTCTCGCTTTCAAATTCGATAATTTTCATTATGTGTGGCGGTGATAGAAACTGTCACGTAAACCAACTTGGCTGGTCTTCTTTCTCAGGCTATCATTAGGAGATTTCACTTTTAAACAATGGCTTCAACTGACCGGTTAGCGTTAGAAAGATGATAAGTTTACTCTTGACTGCACTGCTTTTGCTTTGTACTACACAAACAGATCCTTACGATGTATTTTGTTTTATTTTATTCAAAAATGCAGGCCAAGTAAAGACTTTTGTCCAAAGGGTATTAGGACTTCGTTATATTGGATTAGTAAGCACAAAACTTTGACAATGAAAAATTTCTTACCTTCAAATCTTACGTCACTTCATGAATGATGCTATGCTCCGTGTGCGTCAAATTTGTAGATCCCTTTGCATCAAAGTAATATTACTCAATCTTCAATAGGAAGACCCAAAGCCTTCACCGCAAGTTTTTTTTACTATATACATAGCTTGGGACATAAAGTTGTGAATAGCTCATTATCGTTTGGTGGTTTTTGTGACAGTTGGATAGATACCACAATGACGTAAAAGAAATTAAGGTAATCTATGCTAGTTGATCTGATCTGTCATTTCCATTTTAGATAGGTTTTTTTATTGAAATTTAGTTGTCACTGCAAATATTCAAATAATAATTTGGCTAATAAAGAAGGATTCAATCTGGCGTTAAAACCAATCATAATAATAGAATAAGCACAAGGTGTTTCGAGTTCTGAATCCCAAAATATGCTTCACTAAATTTCAAGACTTCAAATGCAAATATGCGTAGCATGTCAGAAGTCTTAATACTGTGGTAGCGTAATATAATCTACAGTCACAATCACAACTGACGGGCTGTGCTCTTCATTGAAAAATTCATATTTCGACATTTTTTGGCAAATTTTTAATGGGAACATGGCATCTGACAAAGTTTAAAGTGCAGTAAGCACTGAGACGGCTCCAGCGAATATTAGCTAGTTGAATTCAGGCTCTGAACGCTGCCGTACTTAGTCAAACAAATACACACAAATTTAATATTGCACTTGCACTTATAATGACTTTCCGCGCAGTTTCGTCGAGTCTTCGTTCACTTCTGACCCACACACAGTGAGCGGTTTCATTCGCACATTCCATATGAAGAAAGTGGGTGCAGAAATGTATACCACGCCCAATACGTACAGTTGTGAGAAGATAGGCCTAGGTTCTCTAAGGCCTGCTTACGGCCTTATATACATATTTTTTTTTTTTTACGAAGAACTGAGGGTGCCTACATTGTGTGAGAGCCAAAGAGAAACGATATGACATATGGTCACGCTTCTTTAGTCCAATTAAGGGTGTACTTTGATGTTGACAGCGAGCGAACCGAATTTTCGTTCAGTTATGACATTAGCTGTCACACGCTTAATGCAATTATGGTTCGTGTCTTAAATGACTGCAAAAGCGAACGAATATTTAACGAATTGCAGCTGTACAAGAAGATTCTATGAGGTTAGGTTAAATATGCACGGATATGTTGGCAAATGTTGATTCTTTTCCGCACTTATGGCCCTGTCACAATAGGCATCAATCTTGGTTCTACCTTCACTTTTTAGTAAGTTTATTCCTTCATGCGGTAAAATACTTTCAGTTTTTTTTTGCGATAAGTTATAAATGTATGTAGGTTGGGTCTTTACGAGAGTGACACTAGTTTTTTTATTATTATTGTTACCGGTGAACGTGAAGTTGGACACTTAAAAATTCATCACAAAGTAGTAAAATGCGTTTAGAACAAAGACATCAATAAAAATGTGTCGTAGACGGCAAAAAGGAAATCAATTTTTTCATATTATGAATTAAACAATAATATCTATAAAAAGAATAATGCAAAAATGAGGAAGTAAATGTTTGTGAATAGCGACAATATTTTTCAATCGAATTGTACCTGGCAGAACCAAAAAGTTTGAAGCTTCTGAAGAGCTCTAATTAATTAAACTCTATTCTTCATCCAACGCTGTGACGATGTCTTCAAATGTACGTCGTGACATTGAAATTATCGGCTCAATCTTTGGTTTAATAAAAATCATAATTAAACAACGATATAAGCCTACTTAGTGTTCCGCCAATTTATGTGTAGATATCGTCAGCTTCCTTATGTCAAACTATGACTTCTTTCAATTTGTTTGCACCTTAGAGTTTATACCATCGACCCACGCATAAAGCGCCCTTAATCTCCTGCTACACCTTGTAAGCGAAGGATGTGTCATAATTCAGTTGACATATTTCGGAAGAGCAACATTTTGAAATATTCGTTTCAAATTGCGCACTCTAATCTGTTTTAACCCGTCTGGGGAAAAGAGAATACGATCAGCTAATTCAAGGCTATCGGAAGCTGCGGATTATGCCCACAGCATTTGACGGAGGCTTAACATTTCATCAATGCTGAACGTGGACATGATTTACTTACATGTTCGTAGT
Source organism: Chalcosyrphus nemorum (assembly GCA_949716465.1). Taxonomy (NCBI): domain Eukaryota; kingdom Metazoa; phylum Arthropoda; class Insecta; order Diptera; family Syrphidae; genus Chalcosyrphus; species Chalcosyrphus nemorum. Next base: position 53,065,945 of record OX454335.1, read on the forward strand.
TCCATTTTTAGGAGGCTGCTCCATTTGCAATAAAATCAAAACAAACACGAGGAATGCGGTAGTCGATTGGAAACACTTCCACAACTGTTCAGAGCACACTTAAAGCACTCAATAAATTACCACCAACTCCAGTCCGTCGTCGTCGTCGTCGTTTGCGTCTTCAGAGAGCGAGCGGTGTGTGTCGTATAGCACCTTGTATTCGCCAAAACATGATCCATGAACTAATGAATTTACCACCGGTAGTTTCCCGTCGAACAAGAGCCATTGAGAGCGGCAGCGGCCGAGTTCTCTTGGCCATAGGAAATTTTCGTCGAGAAAGTTCAAGTTTACTATGATGGAGTAAGCATTCCAAATTACGCGGCGGCGACCGATGAGTATTTGCCGTACGGTAGCCAGTGATTTCTCCTAATTCAACACCGCTCATGCCCGGCCAAGTGGTGGTGCTCTATTTGGTGCGGTATTCCAAATGATCGTAAACATTTACGATTGCTAATTTAGGAGTCATAATTATTACAGCGACCGTACTCGTTGAGACGTTGCAATAAAATTGGTAACACGTCGCGCGGCAAAATCTCAATCATATGCGAATGCCAACGACAACGTATAACGCTGATGATCGAAGGAGGATCACCTCGAACAGTCATAATTGCTTCCATTTCAATATTTAGAGGCTGTTTGTCAATCAAACGGAAGTCACTCAAAGACAGCAACAAAAACCAATGAGACTAACTCCAGTTGGCAGACAGAAATTCTTGGTCGTGATGACCCCCAAGGGCTTTCAACAAAAAAAAAAGAAAAAGGAGAAACAAAAAAGTTTCTGCAATGGATCCTCAAGATAGCCACGGAAGCAGGCAAAGGTCTGCTGCATCATCCACATCCTAGAGTAGTGCCTTTGACCATCTGCAGACAGATCCACGCGCGTGCATATGAAATGGATTTCGACTTTATTAAAAGTGAATTAGAGGGACGAGACTAAACCGCTGGTGGGTGGTCCGTCAAGTTCTGAGATCTCTCCCTCTTCGTTTTGTTTCCATCTGCAAAGGTGATCTGCCGGTTAACAATAGGAGACCACGACGATGACTACGACGATGACTACGACGACGACGAAGACAGTATCGGGGATTCACTTTTGCACACTCAATTGGGTGGGGTGGTTTGACCGTCGACCGTCGACCGCCGACTGCCGTCATCCCAACGCGACGGGATGAATGAGTTATTGTAATAGGCTGCCACCTATCTCACTGAACCCTATCTCAGATGCAAACAAATAAAAGGAGATGAATGCTTCCAGTGTTATGACATCTTTCTTGCCTCACTGTATCTTACGAAAGATGGTTTTATTTTCTGTGATTCAAAGTCAGATACACACACATAAATACATATGTATGTAAATATTCTACACATTTTGTGACTTTAATTGAAGGTGAATGAGCTCATCACCATAAATATCGAGTTACGAATGAATTGTGGTTTTTGGTCATCAGAAGAGGACGAATTTTCGGTAGCTGACATAATTTTGCTAATGAATATTTGTAAGATGCATTTTGGTGGACCTTTTGGGCTTGAAATTTGATACCCCGAGTGCACATCATCTCCTGTTTTAGAAAAGAAGGTTTGTTCCTGCAAAAGAATGCATTTTGCGTGATCGCCGAACAAATATTTATTATGACAGAATCGTTAAAGCGCATTTGTATCCTTGGAGAAGTTATTTCTCACCGATGCGGAATATAAGAAAGAAGGGGTGCACAACAATTAGTGCATCGGAACTTATTTTCAGACTCCAGGAACTTCTTCCTTATTTATGAAAGAGCGTAATACGTTTCCAGCGATTTCTTTAGAGTATAAGGTCAGAGTTATGTAATTTGAATACGTGGAGTGTTACTTTTACTTACTTATGTCCTGTATCTCCTCGTGGGTGCTAGGGCCTCTACAACGCCTACGCGCCATCGAGTGCGGTTTCTTAAAATATGCCTCAGCTCTCCTCAACTCGTATCCAGTTGCCGTGCTTCCTTCTCAACTGTTCTGCGCCACGTACTTACAGGACCACCTCGTATCCTGTCTTCCTGAGTAAGCCGGTTCCATTGCGTCGCGTGGTTGGCTATGAACCTGTCACCCTTTCGGAGAGTGTGACCAATCTCCTGCCACTTTCGTCGTCGTATGGTTGTGCCTGTAGGTTAATGGCCCGTTCTCTGATAAAGCTGTTCATTAAAGATACGGTTTGGCCAGAAAATCCTTAAGATGAAGCGTAGGCACCTATTGATGAACGCGTGATAATGACGGTCACTTTCCAAATACCACATCCACGGATTCAACGTTGGAACGGAACACTTGTAGCTTGTTTTTGATTTTGCTTTGCCCTCAGCTCAACCAACGATTATGGTTCGCATCAGAGACCTGTAGCAAGTGGTTCGGTGTGTGAGCCATTCGAATACATTGGTATTCATTCACAAAAACTATTCGCTCGCATTCCATTACCTCTCATAAAATGAATCTGAAGCGAGCTCCCATTTACATTCTTACCCTTACACTTCGTTGCCTGGAACGAAATTAGGAAAAAGGAAACGAATGTTGTTTCGAGTGACTCATGCGATCTTCTATCTTTATATGTATGCTTGTATTTGTAGTGTTCTATGTTTGTTTCTTTTCTGTCGCCTTTGTTGTTTGTACTTTCAGTGTTGTCTGCTTTTTATAAAACCATTCAAAAGCTCGTGAATCATTTGTACATTTCACTGCTTTTGTGAATACTCCGATTGAATAAAAATTTTGAATGCGATCCTACTACGAATTCAAGCATTCATGAATACCAACACCATGATGATTCGTTTTATGATCCATACTTGCTTGTTTTTTGTGTGCGTGAGACTGTGAAAGGCTCGATTTCTTGCGAATGATTCACAAAGGCAAATGAATGGATTCATGCAGTTCTCTGGTTCGCATGATAAATAGCATTTACTTGACAACATTACTACTCTTCTTACCTGCTCCTTAATGGCTGACCTAGTTTATATGACCAACTTTGCTGCCATCAAATGACATTTAAAACCATTTATCGACTAGAAAAATCCTCGTCATTCCCAGGATCACATTTTGCTACCAGTACTTCATTTAGTGGAAAAATCACCGTGATCGGATCTTCACCTCAACGTAGATATTCAATATTAAAGTAAAGTAAGTAAATGTGCAAATGAGGATCATCAAACCCGACGATCACTACTGAACCCCATTCCCACTTATTTGCATTTTATCATTAAAGATAAAAGAAAAAAAGTTGTACAAGACAATCTTCCCAGTAGTACCGCAGTGGCACCAATCAACGTGCCCGAGGCCTAATCGAATAGCAAAGGTCTCTTACGCTAAGTAATTCTGTCAGGAGGTAAGTATTTAAGCCTCAAGCATGTAGCGCGATTATTACAGAAAAATAAAGGCGTGTTAAGCTTCCGCAAGGAAGCATCGAATCGATCGACTGCGACGACCGCATCAATCGAAGGTTCATTATAGCAGACTATTTGTGCTACTGTTTTCATCGCGAACGTGCTTATGCTTATCGCAATGCAAATACAAGCACTTAGACCGAAATAATCATCAGTTAATAGCCGAAAAAAAAATACTCAATCAAACCTAATGCGCAGATCCGGCTGGTTATGTTGATATCGCTATCAAACTGCTGCCATAATCCCATTAATCATTATTCGGAGGAGAACTGGTTAATTGATTTAGCATCCGCCAATTAAAAGAGTAGAGTTTCTTTGGGTGCGCATACATATGCTTTTGCTCTCCTATTTCATGACTTTATGTACTTCTCACGAACTTATGCTGAGCATTTTATAAAACGTTTACAATATGTTTGCTCGTCGGAGGAGAATAACTTAAAAAAAAAAAAAAAAAAGTTCGTTGCTCAACTCTTTTGTTTTGCTTGAGCATTTTGCGCGCCGCTGCTATTTAGCAGTTGGCATGGCAGACTGTGTGTATTGTGTGCTACGGGCGGGCAACACACCACACAATATAACACAAACAAGTCACGGTTCGATTAATAATTATCATTTACCTATCTGAAAAATATTTTCATTGGGCGTACTGAGGCATGTACAGCAGGTTCGTGTTGTTAGGATTCTGCTTCGATTCCGCGGTATGTAGAACTTGTATCTGTATTCAGACGGTTTTGTATGTAGGCAACGTAGTTAATTGTTATTACCAGAATGTATAGCTATATTTTTTTTTGCAGGTGTGATGCTAACGAGATGACGGATCGCCCAGATTGGTCTAGTATGCGATGAGTTAGCCAATCACATTGCGACCATCATTAGAATCACGTGTATCTGGTGGGGAGAATAGACAGATGGAGGCATCTGTGAATTAAAAGATTGATCTTGAAAATTTTACATTCTCTATGGTAATAGTTAATTACCTTGAGTCATGTCGCCTCTAAGTGAGTATGCACGCATTGAGCCTATGCAAATTAATGTTTTCTCTCGAATACGAGACTCCATTTCTTTTTGCCTTATTTGACTGATGGCACTAGGTGATTAACGGTCTAATTCACTTTGAATAGAATGAATACAATTTCTTTTTTTTCGATTCGATTTCGTGATATTTTTATTAGCAGAAAAGAATTCACAGAAACCAGACTGAGACGCCTTAATCCCAAAATCCCGAAGTGGTACATTAAAACGAAGATGAAATGTTTTTGTCTTCTGTATGATCATTCCGTAAGAAGTCAAGAGGCATTGTCAGTCCGGAACGACGATGTAAGCAGACAATTCGATCGAAGATGAATTCAAGGGCTCGGCTCTATTCCATCGTGGGTTCGTGGCTATGGGAGAAGGTACTTCCAACTTGCAAGTCATGTGTATTTTTGTTTATATCTTCGAAAAGCACTTATTGTGTGTGTGGAAATTGACCGTATGAGTTTTTCAATGTCTCAATCAGAAGACATACCAGTCGAAAATGCTTAATTAAAAATGAGAAAAAAAATAATATCGATTGGATTATATTTATGTTGAATGTGTTTATACATGAACAATGGATGATGTTGGTGCGATATGATGGTACGCTGGTCGTAAACAAAAATTAGGAATACCGCACATCAAAGTAATTAGTTACGTAACTGGTCTGCAATTTGTTCGGTTTGGCGTGCTGGGAATACATGTATGAAATCATCAGCACACTTGTGGCACGCGATTGTAAGATGTTCTTCTAGAGGTGGTCAAATTATTTGAATATATGAAGAAATTGGTGGAGTACAAGAAGATTCAATAGTGTTGCCTAATTGCCTTCTGGTTTAATATTCTCAATAGAAGATGGAAAGTGCTAGTAATGGAATACAAGATCTCTTAAATGTTCATATCGGTTCAGCACACAATTGGCGGCGAAATCCGATGTCTTGTTTGCGCACCCAGAAAAGTAGAAATGAGCCAAGCTAACCTTTAACCTTGAGCTGGTTTGAAAAAGAAGCAATCTACGCCTCTAGGACAATCAAGCACCATCTTACAGTCAGAGGCTTTTGCTATCAAACTCTGTACCAGAGAATGCATTAGAACAAACCTCCGCATATCACAAACAAACGTATTGCCAGATAGCCAATTTGTACTTAAAGCTCTTTTTGAGTCGAAGCTGATTTGGGCTGCTGATGAACTTGCCAAGTCAGAAGCCCAAACAAGGCTTTTCAGGGTTAAGTTAGTGAGAGATTTTCTATTTGAACACTGCTCTCTAAGTTATCATCGCACGAAAATATTCCGTGCCCAATCGTAATATTCATCCTTATTGTACATTTGGAGTCGAACCGACTTTTTTCGAAATAAATATGAAGGGCTCACAGATGTACTGAACCAAGTCACAAAAGATATTCAAAATATATGGAAAATGCAAATCAGTGACTTTATCTTTTTACCGGAACTTAGGAGTTTAACTTTACGCAGAATTAAGCACTTGTTTTAGTCTTGGTTCCTTACAACTATGAGCCCTTTATATGTAAATAACATTTCAGGTTTTGATATCGATGCGAAATTTTGTAGAGGGTGGAGTGAGTACTCCTCATACTCCTCAATCAATAGAGCATAGATCTTTTTGTAAGTAAAATAGAATAGATCTCTACGAGTTAGGTTTTCTGGTATCCGCGTTCCTAGAATTATTAACATTGATGAGAGTAAAGGATGAGAGTGGAGATAAATAAGCTATACCACCCTCTTAGGCAGTCTTACCATTCATCAGATAATTCACATTATCCCAGAGCACAGGGCAGGCTATCCTCCACGTACTTTCTTTTCAAAACCAATTGCAAACATATGCAATGATGGTTCTTTAGTACAACCAATGTTCTCTAGATTTGATGGAACCGTTGAAATTTGTTCAAACTTTGAAAACTGTTAAACTTGTCCTCTATCTCATCATCATAACGCCTCTTTCAAGGAATGAAAGCAACCGCCCTTGGAGGGAATCGGAGGAAACCGGAGTTATAACAATTACCAAGCTGAACAAGTGCTCGGATATTAATTTTTAATCAGAATAATTTTTGGAATCTCTTTCATAAAATCGACTACCTAGACTTAGCCTTAGAGTTCTCTCCAAATATGAGGTGCACAACTAATTTCTCGTTGTTTGACCACAGATGGCTTCAACAGTAGTGGTCGATTTTGACATATTCAAAACGTGTTGAACCATGCTTAGACATATGGTAAACAAACCGTTTTGACACATTGGCGATTTTATTTTGGTTTCATATACTTTTGGTTGTGTGAAAATGTCTGATTCTGAGCGGAAAGTGTTGATTATCTTCTTTTATTCCAAGAAAACGGCTAAAAAATTTACTGAGATGCTGCTCTAAGTGAAACAATGTGCTGGTGTGCTTGGTTCCGGCGGTTAAAAGATTGTGATTTCGATGTTGACGACCGTCAACGTGAACGAAGACCCTGAGGATCCGTGCTCGATGAGAATCCATGCCAAACTGTTGAAACCATCACTGTGAAACGGTTTCGGCTTCAACTGATGGGATTGAGCCAAAAAACTGCCACAGTGATTCCACAGCATGACAACGTTGCCTAACCCATTAAAACCTCTCTGGAAACGCTCAAATGGGAAGTTCTAGCCCACCAGCCATATTCAAATGAAAAAAACTGGCTTAATTTGTGGATAGATGAGCACTTTTACCACAACCGTAATCGAGCTCTGACAGGGAGATCTAAAGAAAAGTTGTAGTTAACGATAAAGTTACGTTTCGTAAGGTAGTTACGTTTGGACAATACCTATTATAAAATGATGATCATTAGTACTTGATCTCTATTTGATACTGCGTTTTTTCACAGGTTCTTTCAATAATTGCTATATTCTCTATCTCTCTTACAAAGATCAGCCAAACGGTGGGGTACAATGTGGCATTTGTGATTTAAAGTGTAGCTTCCACTTTCATGAATAAAAACACACTAAACTCGTTTCGTCAATGACTATCGCATCTATAAGAGCTGCATTCTTCTGCAGCGCTTCACTTACAAAAAGTTTTAAGCGCCACTGCACTCTGTAATTAAATTGTTTAACTAAGGAATCTCACTTTCTTCGCAATGATAGCGAATTTCTCTCTTGTACAGTGGCCGCTGAACGCTGGACAACACATTTCGCCAATGTGCAGTGATTCTATCAAAACCAGTTCAAATTGCACAAATAATAACAAAGCATAGTTGCACCGCTCGGTGGTGGGAGAATTTTCCACACCAATTTCACCAACACGAACGGTCCGTGCATACCAAGTGAAAAATGTACCATCGGCTGGGCTGCGGTTAAATCAATTGGAAGTCATTTGCAGCTCCGCAGAATTTTTCACACTCGACTAACTTTCCGATTACGACTAATCAGCAATTTCCATGCTCTTCCATTACAGATGCAATTGTCTCTGCTGTATCTGCTGCAGAAACTTAAATCAAATTTGAGCCCACCAGTTGCACATACCATAAAACGGTTGCCTAATGAACCAATTCGCGTGCAGACACTATAGAGCGAGCACCCACTCAGGCTCATTCCAGCTTTTTAATTGCCCACCGATTGCGTACATGCCAAAATCCTCCATTTGTTGTCGAACTCTTTATGAACAAATTAAGTTCAAATGACATTCAATTGCATTTGCATTGAAACAATGCAATGAGGTTGTCAACATTACGAGCAACAACGAGTCGAGAGTCGTCCTCTTACCCGTCCTCTATGCTGTCGAACTTGGCTGTAAATCACTTGCTTTTCATCTGGCGCAGGATGTGATATGTTCCTAGATGATATGATAGTATCCCACGCTTAATACAGTCACAGACTGAAAGATTGTCATTGTGCACAATGTTGTGCAGAGGTGTCAATGTGCCATCGTGTAAGAAGGTTTATGTTTTTGTTGTTTTCCTCTGGCTGCTGTCATGGATTGTGAGCGCACGCGCACCGTTTTGAGTCTAGGGCGCGGATATCTAATGAAAATTAGTTGAATTCGGATGACATGAAAAATCTGTTGCGCCTAATTCGCAGATAATTGATTTATCCATGCCCATCATAATCATCTGCACGATTTCGTAAGGTAGCAGGAATGTTCGCATTGTAGGAGGCATACCTGTCACTTGCAAGCAACACTGTAGGACGTTCGGTATGCATGCACTGTGTAGGAGAAGGAAGCGCATTCCATCACATTACACGCCATTGTGCTACTTTCGAACCGGAACCAACTTCAGTGGTCGATGATGATGATGATGATGATGATATACCCTTCTGCAGAAGGAACTCGACTTTAAATGCCTGTAAAACAGTGCTTCGCCTGTGAAAAGCAACGTTAACAAGATGTCTCTTGGCGCATCGCATCGTCGTGTACTATCGTTTTTATCGGCTAAACTCGAGCTACGAAAGTTCTACTCGCTACTCGTTGATAAGCATCTTAACCCGTGTTCGAATTCGAAACAAAAGGACTCGATGTGCTCTGTGCACAATGAAAACAGCGAGGAGTCCAAGTGCATCCATCCCTTATGGGCGGCTGGCATTTGCATATGAAGCTAAACACTATCGTGGAGATTATTAATAAACGGTTGCTACAGTTGTTTGCGCGCGCGTTGATATATCATTTATGACCTTATCACCCATCTAAACCAGATATGGAGTACATGATAGGGCATAGGACATTAGGAAATCCAAGTTCCTTCTATGTGGCGGTTCCTCCACCGAAAAAAAAAAAAAACTCACTCTTTCAGAGAGAAAAGAGATCTCGCCAAGACGATAGTGTTAGATGACGTTCATATAGTTATTGGACAGCATCTGCACCTCCGCCGGTGGTTGCATTGGTCCCTCACGACGACATTATTTATTATTATTGCAGTCTTCTTTTTTGTGTTTGTATATATTCACAGCAGTCAAGACTGCTGGAAGAAGAAGAAGGAGGAACAAGAAAAAAAGACTCTCTGTTGTCGTTGCGGGCTGAATGTAAAATGTGACCATTGCGCTATCCTGCCATTTTGTCTTAATGATACCAATTTGAGGCTATTTGGATTCCTGTTAATTCGCATTTATGCAGATGGCTTAGTCGCTTTAAGTCTCCTTCTCCCCCCCCCCCCCCCCACACACACACATACACAACCACAACAAAAAAAATACTATAATACCTTGTTGGATGCAAAGTAGTGCAAACTCTGGGCCAAGATGAAATTACTGATATCAGTAAAGTTTATTTCGAATTTATGACAATGATGCAAATGAAGACAAATATTACGAGTTACCCCAATTCCATTATTTATACTGCACTAAATAAAAGTGTGAAATACAGTAAGTGAAATAAAAACGGTTTCTTCCAACACTTGGACACTTTTTATGTTATGAAATTGCTGTTATGTCTGCAGTACATCCTGTGCGGAGCTGTAATGTTGCTTTATGTCGAGACATATACGGTTGGAGTCTATGCCATATTTGAAGGCACAATTATGACATCTCAATGATTTCAAAAATTGATCATGGTTCGTTGTGTTGTGTTGTGTTGAACCACGTCATTCATTTGATCGGAGCAGGCATTCTGAAGCATCTGAGAGACTGAATGCAGAGCTGGTCTGTATAAAGAAATGCACAATAAAGTAGAATTTACTACTTGTTAATGGATACTAGTTATAAGGAAGTTAGGGATTTCACAAGTTCAGCATACGAGTATCTGCATACTTGGCAGCACTAAGTTACATTCATACTTCAACTTGCTGATTGAAATTTGATTCAAAAAGCTTTTTTTAATAAATGGATGCTTGCTTTGCTGTTAAAATCAGTAATAAGGGACCATACAAACTGTCAACTAAATACAGTCTTAACGTTCACACGCTGGCATTTATTGTGTTCCTCAAAAGGCGTTTCTTCTCTCGTCTCTTCAAGGTAAAACTTGCACAAGTTTCCCATAGCTACTACCTCCCAGGTAACCATCTACAGCTACACTGTGCAGAAGTTTCATTTTCGTTTGGAAGATCCATGAGATCGCGTGAAATATGTTCTCAATAGTGGCATTGTATTCGTTTGCACTTTCGTTTGACAGGTAGCAGTTGCTAATCTTTTGCGTCTCTTTTGTACGCATTTCTGGGTCGATCCGCGATTATTTTGTAAAAAATTCACTTCAATGGGGAATTGCCTTCACATAAGACAGCAGCGGTAGGTATCTGCGCGGCGTATCCAATGCACAGGTGCAAACGCATGCGAATCTCACACGCCCTTGGCCGGAGGCACAGATCACTTAGCATCGTTTTGTACTCATTCAGTTGGCGATCATCGGATAAGATCTCCAAAAACAGAAGAAAAAACAACTAGAACGACCTGAGACAAGACTTTTGTCCGGATTATGAAATTACCATTAATGAGACCAGATCGAATCAAGTGTGGGAAAGCATAGCAATTGTCTTCAAGAATTGAGATCACAATGAATTGCTGCGCATTGCATAAGCCAAACTGGTAATCCTTTAGAATTGCAACTGCAATTGCACTAATTGCGTAACATTACCAGCTGGCAGCCAACAATCCACCATCAGCATCTTGGGTTGCTAATTTTAGTTTTCACATCACATCCATCACTTCAATTGCGTATCCGTACGCATACGCACTCTGTTTGCCAACAAGTGAAAAAAAAAACGACATAATTAAAAAACGACAAACGAAAAACTCGAGTCATAAACTTGAAATAAATTTTAAAACCATATCTCATCATCTCACACACTTGAGAGTGATCATAAATCAGCGTAAAACAACAAGTAGCCAACTGCTGTTAATTTATTTGCTATTTTATTAACTGTTTGTCTGCACTAAAGCTTGTGTTATCACCGTAGTTTCATCGGTGTTGAGAGTATTTGTTTTTTTTTTTTTTGTGTTTTATTCTTCTTTTTCTTCCTCTTTATACAAATGTTGTTAAACAAAACGAGAAGAGTAGAAACCACCGCAAAGACGAGGGAAATAATACAAAAAAAAAAAATAAGAAAGTGTTGCATTTCCTCTCATCCGGATTTGAGTTGAGTTCCCATGGGCATTTGTTCCTAATTTTGCACAGATTAGATAGAGATCAATGGGTCAGGAAGGGTGTTGATGAGCGAAGCGAACGTGCATAGTTATGTAAGATTAATAGGCTCTTGGAGCACGTGGCTATAACTGATTATGCCATTGAAAATGTTTCGATTTGTTGAGGCTTAAAAAAGGGTTAGCCTTTTACAATATCTTTGGTAACTGATTAAGACTTTGATTTTTAAGTAAATGGGTATTTTTTTTTTTTTGGTTGGAAGGTGGAAACCTTTCGAAAACGAAACTGAGCCCGTACTCAGTAACAGTGTGGGACTTCCACCCACTCAACCCACCTCCACTTCTACCCCTAATCCTCATGGCACTGCCGTGGGCGGACTTCAGCTTTGTATACTCGGCTCGTTCGCAGTGCCGTTGTCATTCCTGTCTTCGTTGCTCTTTCTTGATGGAAGCCAAGGTTTCACTTACTGCCTTCGAAGCTTCTTGTGTCCTGAGCATCAGTCTCGTGATGTTCTCCGGTGATAAGTTCACACGCATTCGCTACATGTTTCGGCCTTCACGATATACCTTTATGGAGGTATGAAACATCCATGACCAGTAAGCATAGAAGTTCACCTCTCCAAAGTTCGATATTGGGGATCAATCTCTGTGTCCATCTATCTTGCCATTCTTGCAGGTTTGTTCTTCATTACTTCGACTAGTTGCTGTTGGCATCGTTATTCTGTTGGAACGTTATTTCCAAATGGCTTCTTTAACGAGAAGATCTATTCGCACCATTCCAGCCAAGCACACCGCATCCTATGAGCTTGTTCGGAAGGCACTGCATACTCTCAAGGCATGCTTCTATCTTTCTACTGTAGGATTTGGTGATCATTGCCCCAGCCCATATTTAGGAGCCATAGACAATCATCGGCTTCTGTACTCTTGCCAAGAGTAGTCTCTTCCTATATTCGGCATGATCCTTGCCAGGCAACCAGACCGTCTGCTGCTGTTTAGTACAACACTTATGTATGACCTCGATGGCTTCATGTCATGTTCTAGCTCTTCAAAAAGTTTGGCCCCTACAATGATCGCTATATCGTCAATTACTTTCGAGGACCTCGGGATTCGAAGTTTGAGGACCTCATCGTACATAAGATTCCACAGTATGGATTTCTCTCAGTAGTTAACTGATGTCGTAATTTGACCTCTGGACTCTTCTGTGTTTGCTACATAAAGGCACTGAGGATAAATCAATGACTAGGTAGGATGGGATCTGTTAAAACTCATAATTGAAACTTGATAATGTATGTACATGTCACACAAAAATCAACTTATCTAATTTCATTGCCAACGGAGGTTGAACAACCTCAGAGTTCATTCCCAAGAAAAGAAATGCAAACGCAGCAACTTTGTACATTAATTCTAGACTAAGCATTTATTGTTTATTATTGTCTGTACTTTAGATATTCGCTTAGTTGCAAACTAAGCATTTATTGACTGTTAAATTTAGTATAAATAAGAGGAATAAAATTAATGATTTCAATTGCTTACGAACAGTTAACCAAGACTTTTATTTCTTCAAGTGAGTCTGCTTGAAGGACTGTTCCCGCGATTCGCATAATCGATACAAGAATCGACTTGTGCTACTACAACAATCGGATCTAGGTTTATGCACCTACGATCCACATCATCATAGTTTGGATAAAAGAATCCAATCTTCAACATTTGGCGACCGTGACAGGACTTAGGTCTAATAACTCATCAGAGAAGCGTGAACGGGGCTTTAACATCGTTCAAGTTTGTTTTCTTCTTTTCTCGTCTCTTTTTTGCTTTCGGGATTGGCGTATACTGGGCCAAAACACAGTACGACGGATCTACATAGCGGATTAAAGGATCTAAGCACGTACAGATTTTGGACATGGAGCTTAACAACCATACTCAACACCAGGAGAAGCTTGGAGGTGACATCCTCAAGCTATGGAAGGACCAAAAGAGGGATGGCGATGAAAGGAAGCCAAAAACGCGTAGCTCCCAGCAGGAGTTCCAACAACGGCTAACACAGCTTGAGGAACTCTGGGAGGAATTCGATAAAACCGACAGTACCATTAGGGAAACCTGTCTGGTTGATTTGAATCACCCATATTTCCAGAAGGACTATTACACAGAAGTCCGGAAGGTGGTGGAAGAGCTCCGGAGAGACCTAGACAGGTGCCTAAACATGTTCCCTCACGGGAGAACCAGTGAGGAGGAGGACTCTAGCGCAATGATTAAACCACAGGTAGTCAGTAAGACGGGAGCATCGTCAGTATCGCTGGAGGGGAACCAGTTCGGTGTAACCAAGGAACAACCCTCTCAGCCGTTGAATCCAAGCAAGGGTGCCGTTCCAAGGCCTAGTAAGGAACAGTGGTTACCTCAACCATCTCAGTCAACACAGCAAACTTTTCTCGCAACAGGATCCATGACCAACCTTAAGCAAAGGTATAAATGGGTTATGGACATCCTTAGTAATTCATTGGATAAGGCCGGATCGGATCAGGCTAGGTCAGAACAGTTCTGCCGTATTAAAATTCGTACGATGGAACAAAATTGGGATGAGGTATCAACAATGTATCGGAAATTGGAGATGGAATTAGGACACGAAGACATCAAGGAATACTTTGAGATGCAAGAACGTGTCTCGATGTCACTACTGGAGCTTTACGATGGATTGGAAAGGTCGACCTCGAAATTGGTTACGCAGCAGACAACAATGAAAATGCCAAAGGTAGAATTGCCAAAATTTGACGGTAATTATCTTAAATGGCAGGAATTTATGGATTTATACATTGAAATGATCCATAACCAACCCATGTCAGATGGCCAAAAAATGTGGTTTCTGAAATCAAGTTTAAAAGGGGAAGCAGAGAAGTTGGTTCGCCACCTATCAGTGTCAGGCGCCAACTATGCAGCAGCATGGAAAATAATAACTGAACGGTACGATAATCCTCGGTTATTAGTTTCATCTTGGATATCAAAACTGTTGTCCCATCCAAATGCACAAGCTGGGAATGCTAGATCCATTCGAAGCTTGCATGATACCATACAAGAATGTTTGCTGGGGTTGCAAGGTTTAAGGGTGGATACGAACACCTGGGATCCGATTTTGCTTCATCTGTTTCTAAAAAAGTTAGATAAGGATACCCATACACTTTACGAGCAATCGCTCGATCACCCTCGGCAGCTACCATCATTCAAGAAATTTTTAATATTTCTCGAGAATCGGTTCCAGTCGCTTGAAGCACTAGGAAATAAGGATAAAACGCTGGAGTATCAATCCAACAAGACAACCTTTAAGACGTCATCGGCAGTGACATCTCATCAGACAAATTGCTCAGCATGCAAGGGCAATCATCCTCTGTACAAATGCCAGCAATTTTTAGATCTACCATCGTCAAAACGAATGATCTTGGTCAAGCAAAGTGGTCTCTGTGTCAACTGCTTGAGGTCCGGGCACTTTTCAACTAATTGTAATTCTGGTAGTTGTTTAAAGTGCCGGAAGAAACATAACACGCTGCTGCATCAAGAAGCAGATAGTACTAATTCATCTAAAACTTCAGGGGATTCCAAAATCTCCACAACAATGAGACCAACAACTGCATCTACCGCTTCCAGCACAGTGGAAAGCACGTTATCAAAACAGCCGCTACAGCGGGCGTTGATTTTACTAGGAACTGCAAAGGTTACGATTATCGGACCTAATCAAAAGGCTATGTATTGTCGAGCATTATTGGACTCTGGTTCTCAGGTCAATCTCATCAGCCGTAGAGTAGTTCGAGCTCTAAATCTGATGCCTGAGCTAGATTCTCTGATCATAGAAGGTGTAGGCCAAGGGAAGCACAAAACAACCCACCGAGTAAATGTAAAAATTGAATCTTCTATAACTAACTATGCCTCGAGGGTGGAAGCGTTTGTGCTCAAGGACATTATTGCTCCGCAGCCTTATCAACCATTGGACATTTCATCATGGAAAATACCAAAGAATATAAGGCTAGCAGATCCAGAGTTTAATCGACCGGATAAAATAGACTTGCTATTGGGTGCTGAGTTCTACCATGAGCTGCTCGCAGTCGGACAAATTAAACTTCAAGAGGATTTGCCAATACTACAAAACACAATGCTCGGCTGGATTATATCTGGAAAGGTCAGCCGTTATATCGCTACAACGGCCACTTGTGGAATATGTACGGAAGAAGAGCCTTTAAATGAAATCATCGAGAAGTTCTGGCGGTTGGAGGAAATTGGAGAAGACACGAGTAACATCACTCCAGCGGATCAAAAATGTGTAAGCCACTTTGACAAATCCTTCCGGCGCGACACAAACAGTGGAAGGTTTATCGTTAGTTTGCCTTTCTCACGTCAGCCGTCAGAATTAGGTGAATCTAAGGAGATAGCCCTGAGGAGATTTTGGGCCCTGGAAAAAAGACTAAGCAAGGACGATCAGCTCAAAAATCAATATGCAAGTTTCATGCAGGAATATCTCCAATTGGGACACATGAGAGAAGTAGACATAAACAGCATTAGGGCACCTCACTACTTCCTTCCGCACCATGGTGTTTTAAAACCAAATAGTAGCACTACCAAGCTAAGAGTTGTGTTCGACGCATCCATGAAAACGTCATCAAACAACTCCTTGAATGATTTGCTGCTAGCTGGGCCCACAATACAAGACGACATCTTCTCCATACTTATACGATTTCGAACTCCAAGATTTGTTTTTACCGCCGACATCGAAAAAATGTACAGACAAATCATTATGAAGGAGGAAGATCGCAATTATCAACTAATATTCTGGCGGAATGGACCGGATGAAGAACTCAAATGTTATCAGCTAAATACAGTAACTTATGGCACCACGTCTGCTCCGTATTTAGCAACACGCTGCCTTCAACAACTATCTACAGAAAATGCACAAAGGTTTCCATTGGGTGCCAAAATTTTGGCGAATGACTTCTACATGGACGATGTCATGTCCGGCTCCAATAGCCTATCCGAAGCCATAGAAATGCGACAGCAATTAACCCATATTTTGCAAACAGCTAAATTCAACCTTAGAAAATGGTGCAGTAATATACCACAGCTGCTAAGAAATATTCCAATGGGCGATCAAGCCATACAATCTGATCTTCAAGATAAGGAATCACGAACGTTAAAAACGTTGGGGCTCATCTGGAATCCACAAGCGGATGAGTTCCTCATTAATTCAGCAATACAGGAGAATAGGAGAATCACAAAAAGAACGGCCTTATCGGAAATTGCACATATATTCGACCCATTAGGCATCGTCAATCCAATAACAATCACGGCGAAAATATTTATTCAACAGTTATGGAAACTAAAAATTGATTGGGATGCCGCCTTACCGATGGAACTGCACACAACTTGGAAAAATTTCCGAAAGGACTTAGAGCAAATAAGAGAAATAAAGATTCCCAGACACCTATTCTCTACACAAGTCCCAAAGAAGACCCAGATACATGCGTTTGCGGATGCATCAGGAAGAGCCTTTGGTACTGCCATCTACATTAGATCAATTTACAACGACGGTACAGTGACGGTTCGACTACTTTGCTCAAAATCCAGAGTTGCGCCGCTTAAAAAAGGGAAGGACGAGGAGGTAATCACTACAACCACTATACCACGACTAGAACTTTGTGCAGCCAAATTAGCGACAGACCTCACTAATCGGGTCACAAGGGATCTGAAGCTAGGAGAATTAGAGACATATTTCTGGACGGACTCTGAGATCGTGTTGGCCTGGATAAATGCGGAAGCGTCTAACTATCATCGTTTCATAGCCAATCGAGTAAGAGCAATCAGAAGCACGACCTCTCCTCAGCAGTGGCGTCATGTGCCTACGAAACAGAATCCGGCAGACATAGTTTCAAGAGGGATATCGGCTTCGAAGCTAAGGGATTGTAACATGTGGTTTTATGGGCCTTTGTATCTATATGGGCCAGAGAACACTTGGCCAGGCAAGTTTGAAGTAAACAAGACAGAAATAGGAAAAAAAGGGTCCAGAATTGCACTCACAGCTACGATCGATACATCATCAGGAATTATCAACATGACAAAGCATCATAATTCATTCGGACGTTTACAACGGATTATTGCCTATATCAAACGATTCGTAAATAATTGTAAGAAGAGTAACAAAAACCAGCGATTCAGCGACCATCTATCCATTTGCGAGCTTGACGATGCCACTCAAGTAATAATGAGGGAAATGCAACATCAAGAGTTCAAGGAGGAGCTGGAGCATCTGTCGAAAGGAAAATACGTCAGCAGTCAAAGTCCACTGAGTAGTCTATCGCCATTTTTGGATGGGGAAGGAGTTCTTCGCGTAGGAGGACGCTTAGAAGCAGCCGATCTAGATTACGATGCCAAGCATCCCATTGTATTACCATATAATCATGAGGTCAGTAAATCATTGATGCGAGAAATCCATCTGAAGTATATGCATGTTGGACCTCAAGGATTGCTGGCAGCTGTACGTCAGAAATATTGGCCCATCAAAGGAAAAACTATGGCACGTTCGGTAGTTCAAAAATGCATTCGCTGTGCCAGAGCCAGACCTAAGTTAATGACGCAGATTATGGGAAATTTGCCGGCGGCGCGTATTCAACCCGCCAGACCCTTCGTAAATTCTGGAGTGGACTTTTTCGGACCAGTGTGGATTCACTTCAAGGTAAGAGGAAAACAACCGCGAAAGGCATATGTAGCCGTATTCTGCTGCTTCGCAACTAAGGCAACACACTTTGAAGTTGTGGGAGATCTAACCACAGAAGCATTCATAGGTGCACTTAAGCGTTTCATAGGCAGAAGAGGAAATTGCCAGAATCTCTATTGCGATAATGCGACAAACTTCATCGGAGCAAGAAACCAGCTTATGGAGGTTGAATCATCAATACATTCTCCTTCGTCGAAAGAAAAAATAACCTCGTTTTGCACTGCCAGGAGTATGGAATTCCATTTTATTCCACCTCGAGCACCCCATTTCGGCGGATTATGGGAGGCTGCCGTGAAATCAGCTAAGCATTTTCTGAAACGCAACCTTCTTTCTTCTAATCTAACGTATGAAGAACTTGAAACGTTGATGATCGAAATAGAAGCTATACTAAATTCCAGACCGCTGACTCCCTTGTCATCTGATCCAAACGATCTTACGGCCCTAACACCCGGACATTTTCTGATTGGGGAGGCATTAACCTCAACAATTAATGCACGAGCAGAGGATACATATGGCAGGTTAGGCAACAGATGGAAGACAATCACAGCAATCAAGACGCAATTTTGGCAACGTTGGTCACATGAGTATCTCAATGAGCTTCAACACCGTTACAAATGGAAACATCAGCAAAACAGCATTATCCCGGGTATGTTGGTAATCATCAAAGAAGACAATCTACCACCGATGCAGTGGCAACTGGGTAGGATTGTAAATTGCATCAAGGGGACCGACGATGTGGTACGAGTGGTGGAAGTAAGAACTGCCAACGGGCAGCTTAAGAGACCAATACATAAACTGGCTCCTCTACCAGTGGACGATAATCCACCTGCACCAGTGCAGCTAAAACAACAACCACCAATCAAGGACGCAGTTAATTCTCGGATGGACAAGGAAGAAGTACCAAGAAAAAGAATAAGGCGATCATTAGGCTCCAGTATTGTCACGATCCTTTTGGCTCTGATCATACTTCCGTGGAGCGAAGGAGTGCCTGTGGAACTGATGCCATTTAATTCACAACCAGGAATTTATTTTGAAAATATAGGAGCAGCAAATATTTTGTCTAGTGAATGGAATATTATTGCATATTATGATATGGAACTTTACTGGCAGGAATTTCACCTCTTAACAAATTCCACTTCTTCACTAGATCACCTATGTAATCTTATGAAGCCCAAGAACGCTTGCGATAAAATATTTACCCAGATACAACACCTGGAAGAAGAACTTGTAAGGACCAATGAACTACTATCAGCCACACCCAGAAGTAATCGGATGAAACGAGGTGCCTTAAATCTTGTGGGAAATGTGGCCAACGCTTTATTCGGAGTACTAGATTCTGAATACGCAGACAAAATATCGAAGACAATTGAAGGAATCCAAAACAATGAAGAATTACTACTAAGCCACATTAAAAATCAGACATCATTCCTCGCGGCCACCGTGAATATAATGAACCGTGATCAAGAAGCAGTATCAAGCCAATTCACAGCTATATCCTCCCACATTAAGGAATTAACCCACCAAACGAACAACATCTCTCGGGAACTATACCAAGAACAATTAGCTCAAGGCTTTTTATCACTTGCAATACAAACACTCACAACCATATTTAATTTCCAACGCATTCAAGGTTCCCTATTGGATGTAATAACGCACAGTCAACATGGAAAATTCAGCCCACTCCTGATACCTTCAACACAGTTACGTCAGGAGCTACGCTACATAAAGGAACATTTACCATCATCATTAAGGCTTCCTACATCTTACTTAGATCTCACAACACTTTACAACTTGATGACTATAGAAGGGAGAATATTACCGAAGCATGCAATTTTCAAAATCAAAATACCATTAGTATCATCAGAAGACTTCGAGATATTTCGCGTCATACCTGTGCCAGTATTGATAAATGGAACTTTCAACGCCATACAACCAGCCTCGCCATACCTAACAATAAATCTACATCGAGACCAGTATTATTCCCTTTCGGAAAGAGATATGAAGAATTGCCTGTCAATTAACCACGAAGAATACCTATGCAAACAGAGCGGTCCTCTACATCATAAGGGTTCAACCGCCAGTGCATGTGAGATCTCCCTTTTTAATCACCTACCTGGCCTTGATAAATGTCAGGTGCAAAAATCTGGAGATGGACCTCATTGGATTCAACTACACAACCCAAATGAATGGATTTACACCTTACTACGTGAAACTACCATCAATGTCGTATGCGGACAAAACACAACACATGTCACCATCCGAGGATCAGGTATTGCAAGGCTGCAGAAGGATTGTATAATGAAACAACAATTCCTAACTATCCGAGGACATAATATATATCCGTCGATCTCGAGATTGTCGTACAGCCCGCTGAGTAACCTCTCTGATACTATAATCCCGGTTCAAGCGACAACTTTGGCTTATCCACAACAGTTTTACCAACGTCACATCGCGGATATCGAAATATTGAAGCAGAGTGTCGAAAAATTCCGCAATGAGCTGCCAACTGGCCTACAACACCATGAAATTCACCATACCATAGGACATGCTGGGGTACTAATAGCAGTTTTAATTATCATCTTTTTGGTCATTCAATGGTACCTCAAAGCCAGGAAGAATAGACACATCCATCCGCCCACCCCAAAACCAAGGACACCAGCAAAACCAGAAGTCCAGGAGGACAGATTTAGTATACGTATTGACAATAATTAATTAATAATTATAAAAATAATTAATTATTAATCCTAATAAAAAAAATGTATTTGCTTTATACAATATACATAGGTAGCACACCTAAGAATATTTTTATTGTTGAACCATCTGTTCAACCGCGGGCAGAATGTTAAAACTCATAATTGAAACTTGATAATGTATGTACATGTCACACAAAAATCAACTTATCTAATTTCATTGCCAACGGAGGTTGAACAACCTCAGAGTTCATTCCCAAGAAAAGAAATGCAAACGCAGCAACTTTGTACATTAATTCTAGACTAAGCATTTATTGTTTATTATTGTCTGTACTTTAGATATTCGCTTAGTTGCAAACTAAGCATTTATTGACTGTTAAATTTAGTATAAATAAGAGGAATAAAATTAATGATTTCAATTGCTTACGAACAGTTAACCAAGACTTTTATTTCTTCAAGTGAGTCTGCTTGAAGGACTGTTCCCGCGATTCGCATAATCGATACAAGAATCGACTTGTGCTACTACAACAATCGGATCTAGGTTTATGCACCTACGATCCACATCATCATAGTTTGGATAAAAGAATCCAATCTTCAACAGGATCTATCTTCACAATTTTGATAAATTCGAGGATTCACGTTCAGCAAGGCTACATAATTTTACTAACAGTGGCTTCTCACCAGAGGACGATGGCTGTGATTCGATGGACTCTTACATTCAAACTCTCACAGATCGACTACACTGCTACGATGCATGTCTACTTCCAATAGCACTGGGTCCCACCAAAACCCAAGAACAATCTTAAGAACCCACCCACTGACAGCACATTCATTTAACAAACAATTGCAAAATGCTAACAACAACTGAACAATCTTGAGATGTGGACTAAACCCAATTCCGGCGGTGACATTGTTTATCCGCCGAATGAGGCATTCTTAAACATTCATTATGTTATTTTGTAATTTTTTTTTCCCCAAATACAATGCAACTGGCGCTGGCGGTGGCGGAGGAGCAACTCCACTAGGTCTTCCAAAAAATTCCCATAATTATTCCAATCCCTATAAACAAATTATCGTCGGCATTTTTATTTTTCTTCCCCCGAGTTTCTTTGCTCGTCAATTAAGTGTTTACGCTATTACAAATGTTGAACTAGTTTCCGAATGTGGAAATTGTCATCGTAATTATCGGTGGCGGAGCATGCGGATGTTTTGTAATTTAAGAGCCAAGTGGATGTAATTGGGAGGAGAAATTGTACGTTAGGTAGGATTTTTTTTTTTTGCTTCGTGTTCGGGTGTATGCTTATACTAATTCAATTTTGAATGGCCAAGGGTATACTTTTGGCGGACTTCGGGAAAACGAAACAAAATGATTGTTCTCCGCCACAGACCGACGACTTTTTTGACTTGGCTTTCTTTGGCTTACGCGTGCTTCAGCTGTGCTGGGGGTTTTCACTTTCAGCGCGTCATGCGATAACATTTTCATTCAACAACAGTGATCTTTACCATTCGGATTAAATAATCATCTCGCCGCTATTCGTTTTGCCAAGTCTGTACACATTGCCACCAGGCCGATCCGATTGACCGCAAGTTCAATTCGCTTCGTCGTCATGATCGGTGATTACTTAAAATATCACGTGTGGCAAATTCATCTCACAGTGAAATGAGCTGCATAGCATCGGTCGTTCGGTTGGCGTGTGCAGAAAGATGGGAGACGGAAACAAATGGCAACAATAGCCACAGTATGAATGAGTTCAGTGCGGAGCGGACCTCGGGTCGAGAGAAAGAATTAAACCCGGGAATGACTTTAAATTTCCCGTAGACAAATTATTTGGATGGAGATTTATTAACTGTGCCCATGGATACTCTGCCTGGTCACACACAACGCTTAATGGAAAGGTAGAGTGCATTAAAGCCAAATATATCAATATGCTGTCACATAAATGTGAGTCCAAACAACCGACGACGCTATGCAAAGCCCGTGGAGTCGACATCGCCAGATTTATAGGTTTAATACGTCGGACAGAGTGAAAGAAATCGGGATGCGGCTAATAAATGTCGCAATTACCGTAATTAAATTGAAAATAAATAGACAATAGAAAGTGTGTACACAAGATACCAGTCAAGCAAAATATCAACGGGTTAGCACTATTTGAAAAACTGCTTTCGAACTATTGTATATTGGAACGAGGAACGCCCTTCGCCCTTTTAGATTTAATTCGAGATTTCAGTCTTCATCACACTGGGCTTGTTTTTATCCCATTTTAAAACGGAATCTTTGTTGTAAGTACACGGTCCCAAGTACAAAGGCCAATAGTCCATAATTGGGAAAGTCATAAGTTCACCGCGACTTTCTGCGAACTTATGAAGCTATGACTCACTTTGGAGATTCTGTGAAAAACAAGAGGAGACATGTGACACATAATTGTACTCGTCACAGACCCAATCGTTAACCGAACCGAGGTCCTGAAGAGAGTTCCTCCGAGCCTTGATTAGTAATCTCATCGGTGATCTCATTTCCTGAAATCCTAGTGTGACCTAAGACCCAGCCAAGACTGTCAATCTTGCGACCCAATTCTACTCTACACAATGCGCTTCGCTCCAGTGAATGTGTTTTTGAAATATCGCATGGTTAGGTAAGTAACGTTTCTCAATATACCAAATAACTAAGTTTATTGGCGAGTCAATCAACACGATTCAACAGCCGATTCTGTCAGTCTGCCAATAAAATTTTGTAAAGAAGGTTTTTAGAAATGGAGCATGAAAACACTGAAATATTGTAAGGCATCCGCCCACTGTCATGCCCATTTTCAAAAAAATCACTTTTCTCAGTAATTATGTGTTACCCTATTGCCTAAATACCCCTTTTCTTATATTCATATGAAGCTCCTTCTTTCACCAGTATATGAAAGAAAGTTTTTTTCAAACATTTTATAAAAATACTCCAAAACTACAAGTCCCTCTCCCTTAAAAGTAGGCGTGGCCATACAGCAAGTATAAAAGATATGTAGAACAAGTGATTATGTACATATTTGCTTAAGTTCGTTTTTTTCGAATTTC
Organism: Chalcosyrphus nemorum; assembly: GCA_949716465.1. Classification (NCBI taxonomy): domain Eukaryota; kingdom Metazoa; phylum Arthropoda; class Insecta; order Diptera; family Syrphidae; genus Chalcosyrphus; species Chalcosyrphus nemorum. The sequence continues at coordinate 53,089,918 of OX454335.1, forward strand.
AGCAAAAAATTATAAAAAAAGTTAGTTTTACGAAAAGTGGGCGTGTCAGTAAGCGGATATGAAAAATGTTTACATTCGTATAGTTTAATTTTGCAAGCACCTCGTATAATCTCACATAATCTTCTCATCCTTGGAGGTTGGTGTGCGAATTTGAGGATTTCTTACAGATTTCACTTATTCAGATTCTTCGAAAGAAAAATATTCGAATGTAGTAAGTTGAAAAATACTCAGTTAATGTCTTTCCGTTCAAAAACCTCGAAATTTGTCAAATCGATGGGTGATAGCTACTTATAACAAATTCACTACCAATTTCGTATCTTTAAGATAACAACTCTGTTATCAATTAACTTAATTCTATTTGATAACTGTTTCAGGCGATTAAGTAACTCGTCTGCAGTAAATAAACGTAATGAAGAATAAATTGTAACGGCGAAGGAAGCCCTAACTTCAAGTCATGGATGGCGTAAGAAAACTTTGTCGGCAACGATGGTGGCGTTGGTGGTGGTAATGTTCAACATTTGTTAAGTGTCAGATTCATCTTGAAATTAAGTTGTTCGCTTTTGTAATGTATCTATGAACCAGTGCTCCAACAATAGACCCGGAGCGGAGTGCACAAAAAGAACTCTCGCTTGTTGCTAAATTGCGTTACTTCAATGTGAATCATCATCATCACCATCTCAGTGGCGGCACAACACTACCATCATCGTCTTATTAGAGGCTGCTCCAATTCCCATAGTAGTTTTGCATCTTACAATCAGGTTCGTCCTCAATTCTGCTTCTTTTTCACATATTTGCAAAACGCATTGTCTTTGTAAGGCACACTTGAAATATTTATTACAATTCTCATCGTATGTATCCCGCCCTCTCATGTGTGTGAGTGTGTTACGCAATGTGCCTGTGTGCCCTAATCCATTCAATAGAATGGCTCTTCCCCGCCGCGCGCCGGTGTTCCCATCGTTATTTTAAAGGTTACAAAGAATTTGCATACAAATTACCAAATTAGAATGACGCGACGGCCGACATCGAGTCGTTGGTTGAAAGATTTGCTCTTTTTTTTATGTCTTGTAGATGGGCTAGCGATACAGTTGGTGGTAATTACGCGATGAACTTGGTAGCTATCCACCAAATGACGGTGAAGTGCACATAAAATTAATGAGTGATTTCGGAGTTGATGTTCACTTTCAATTTTGTTTTTTTCGTTTTTCCATTTTCGTTTGCATTGTGATTTAATTGAAGATTTTATGAGATTCATAGGACATGGCAAGTTTCTCTTGTTTTTTGCACGTAAATGTCTTAATTTTTTGCAATTTGTTAATTGTTAAATGATTTGTACTATGTAGACGCGTATTTAAGGTACTGATTGCAACACCATTTTGGTGAGATATCCTGTCTTGTTTGTAGGGAAAGTTGCTTAATGAGATAGCCTACATAAGAGTATCTTGGCCTTTGGAAGTGTTATGACTTTTTACAAAGAACTAAAATGGCAATTTCATTAAAATAGTTGCCTAACTAGTCGGATAGGACGGTTGACTTGACGATGGTACGACATTACCGCTCACCTGCGAAATTTAATTACTAAAAAAATGCACTTGGTCTTCGGACGTTCGTAGTAATCAATCTTATTCCTAAATGATTTGCTTAATCGTAATTGAATTGATTGAAATTGGGGAATTGCACTCAGCTGGCAGGTGTCTTTTACAGTCACTATCTAGCAGACGAATTGAAAAGGACAGAGGTGCCCTAAAGCTGCCGTGATGTGACACAATAAATCACTTTTTATGTGAACAATTATACCGAACCTATCGATGAATATCGACTATTAAAAACTTTTCAAAGACTGATTGAGAAACGGCCTTCAGACCTTCGAGTGTTGTAGGTACATTCTATGTTGGGAAATATAGGTTGGTCTCAATTCTTAATTAGTTAGAACAAATTGAACTAAAGCTCCAAGGAAAAATATCTTTAGCAAGTTTCGTACTCTTCTCTTGCAAGGCCATACAAAGCTAAGAAGTACCGTGGGTTAACAGTGTGTGCCTAACCTAAAGAGATGCCATTCAGTTCTACAAAATGAACGATAAATGACCTTGTTACAATTCGAAGCCTGTACTATAATTAACAGACTTTTACAACTCTGACTCATCCGATAGCAGACTATGTTGCGAAGTTATTTATGATTGTAATTATGCCTTAACAGCTAGTATGTCATTTTCTTTAACTTAGTATTAAGTTTCTTTAATGATTCCATGTCTATGCGCAACTGGAGAGGCCGCCAATAAGTTCGTGTCAATAGCGAGTTTTGGTATTGCTATTCGCAGGATTGGTCAATGGCACGTTATGTGATCTGCTAAAAGGTCCCAGTCTGAAAAAGGAATGGAACTCATTACTCTCTATTTTTGATATAATGTCTGCCCAAGGACTTCGTTCTTACGAATCCATCCAAGAGCTTGGCTTCTGTGCTCGTTCGTCTGAATATGTGGCTATAAATTGGGATTTTACTCCAGGAGAGCACACTTTTAAGGCAGGGAAAAGTTTACTATCCTCCTACTGCATATGTAGCTTAATATGTGCCTACGTATGTCCAAACCATACATCTTCAAAACGCTGTATGAGGTCTAGGCGGGGCTGTCTGTCTCTATCAACGGCCTTCTATCATACTAGGGGTCCACACCTCCTGACGCCTTAAAGTTAATCAAAAGCTGAAAGCAACCACCAACCAGTTCATGTATCCAGTCGAGCTTTATAGTCGCTTAGGTGCGTTACGCACACTCCTCTGCATGAAAGGCTTCAAGCAAGTCATCCAAACAACGAATAATACGTCCAGTCGAACTGCATCTATGTGAAAAAGTGAAAAATCGGAAGTTAACATCTAGCTGGCTGGAACCCATTGCATGTTCATGTGACGCTCACGCTAACACCCTTTGAACTTTCCCCAAACGACCGTCGCGTCAGTTAATCACCGACAAGGCAACGAACGTAATCGTAATCGTCGGGCACAAAAACAATGAACGCGCGAACAATCCGCCCCCACATGCATATTGAAAGACAAATTAAATTCTATCGTACGTACGCCAAAATAGGCAATGCCAAAGCCTGTCCAGCACCACTGCTAGGACCATCAAGCCAAAGCCATAGACATCAGACGAAGACTTTAAGTAAGATCTCGCTCCAAAGATCAACCTTCTGCGTGTTGTGCAATGAATGAGCCAGCAATTTATTATCCATTGCTGCAGCATAACAACAAATTATTACCATTAAAATGCAAATTTGTCGTCTATACTGCCACAACAGCAGAGAACTGATTCTCCATCTGCATCTCCCCCGTGCAGTTCTATTTTGTCGCTTTGCAGTGCAATTTGTTTGGACATATTTTAAGCCTACGTATGGTTCCATTCATCCATACATTTAGTTATCCATCCATCCATCCATCGACTGACGTAACTAGTATAACGCTTCAGTTGAATTTACATTATTTACAGTTTGTTCAGCGCGAAGCAACGCGACGCCCGCTTTATGGAATTATTAACATTTTTAGAGAATTTCTTTGCATCTACCACGGCCGGCGCGGCGGCGCAGCGCAAATTTGATTTATTTGCCATCTCCCCGCACTCAAAGTCGGTGTGTGATGATTTGATAACGATTTATTCGTATCTGCATCTGCATCTAAAAAATGTGCATACTAACTAGTAGAAGATTGCAAAAAACCCAACGAGGTTGCTGCTGAATGGCACACAACAGATACTCGCATCTCGATCAAATTGGGTTAGGTTGGTGTTTTTGAATTTAATTTCGCGCTTTAATCAGCTCAGATGCATTTGGTGTCGAACTTGATTAAATGCAAAACGGCTAGGCGGCTGGCGGTAGATACTGTAAGAAGAACCTCGTCAAATGTAGAACAGACTCTTTAACATCTCAATTGCGTAGGCGTAGGCGCAAACAGAGCAAGAGAACTCGGTACCATACCACTGCTGTTGTAAAACCACTTATGCAAACATGAATTTCGGAATTTGTTTGTTTTAAGCAAGCAATTCAACAGGTATTCGGTTGGGTGGGGGCTTGGGCTCAGTGTCATTTAGAAATTTGAATTTATTCTGGGCCTCGATGTGGAAACATCAGTGTAAACAAGGCCTTAACAGCTGTGCTGATAAACTGACTAATATTGATTGCCGAAAGTCGTCAGCAAGACAAGTGTTTTGTTTTTGGGGTTTTGAAACAAACAAGGATTGTTAAGTGATGTAATCGGGTGTTTGTCTGCGGCAGAGGAATGTCTGAAGGTTGCATTCAATAGGTTGGTATCAGTATTCTTTGAATTGTTTCAATAAGACTGCGATCAATGATTTATATTTGCATTTGACGAGCAATGCTAACCAACTGGGCGCAAATTGAAAACAAGATGGTTTTACTGAAAGCACAATTCGATAGAATACACAGTACATTCTTTCGGAAGGCGGCCCATCATCAGCCGATGGATGAACTTTTACTTTCTACTTAAGAAGAGCAGAGAAACTGTCATAGTCATCATTGACAATCAACTGATTGATGTGACGGATTCTATGGTACTGTTCATCCGGCGATACGTCAACTTAAATGTCAACGTTCAAATTCTATGGGTTGGGCCCTTTACTTTTCAGCAAGCAGCACTCATTGTACTTAGTAAAGAAATTTTAATACTGTAGAAGCACCTTCATGTTTTTGTATACAGCCATTTTTTATGTCAATTAAATAACGGCACTATTGTTTGCCTTGAGCTCGTCAATGGTCTGTACACTTTGTTTTTCAATTAACCGCACAAGTATAAGTCTGACCTCTGTGGAATCTAGAGATCCGAGTGGCCAGTCAATGTCGCAATTTTTGACAGCCCAGTCAAAAGTTACTTTTTGGTCATGCATATGTGTTTTATGGATCTTCTGTAAATTTCCGTTCCCCAAATACGGCGATTAAGGTACATTCACAGCTCAGCGACCACGAACAAACCAATTCCAATTTTACTATTCCTAGGAAGAGAGCTAATTTTTTTATATTTTATAGAAAAAAGTTAAATTGTAATTAATTTCTGCGAAGAAATCAACAATTCGCTGATACTTTTTGCGAACTGTCAAATTCTATTCACATTCCACAGATGTGGAACGCAAGAGACATTCGCGGAAATTTAACCTCACAATTCTTTTTTTCTTTGGTAAATGACCTTTACTGTCAAAGTTATTCAATGTTTACATACCGAGTTAAAAGATGGCGCACCCTTTATATTTAAGATATTGCGGTAAACTATTATGTCTGCATTTCGTTTTGCCCATTTAACTTCCAGTCATCAGTTTTTGCGCCTTAAATAGTGAGTACAGGAAAAGGATAGGGTATCATTGCTCCTTTCTATCAACCTATTCCCCACAACCTTCCGAATTGGGGTCTTCTTCAGATCGAAATGCACAAAACATATACTTTTGCACAAAAGTCTATTTCAAATAACTCAGCACACGGTATTATCACCACCAACGCTCTAGAATAAATCTCTCTACCTCAACTTCCTTAAGTAATTACAGAAAATTTGAAAACAGGGTATCGATCTAGACATAGAAGTAATTAGGGGTTTGCATATCGAACGAATCTCATGAAACGGTGCTATGCACTCAGCCAACCAACAACTGTGTTACATCAAAGCAGCCCAAGCCATAGCCTACAAACTGGCAAAGAGCGAGCCCAAAAACAGAACTTCTTATGGTACTTCTCACTTTGAGTTCGATGTTAAGAAAAGCAGGTAAATAGGTGGAGGCCAAGATCGAATCCGTTTCTTTATCTTTATATAGTATATTCCCAGCGCAGCGCCCAGTCAGCCTGTTTGGTCCATCAAATGCAACTGGTTGAGTTCAATTTCAAGAGTTATTAAGTGTGATTAGAGGTACAACTGTGCCAATTTTCCAGCTACCGATAGCAACGTCGCCGTTTGCCGCCACCGCCGCCGCGCTGTAGTCTCAGCCGTCTTTATCTCAGAGGATACTCTCCCAGATCGATTTCGACACTTTCTGCGCTTTGATCTCTAGACCCATGTTTTACCATAATTCCATTATTGTTATGATTATGATTTCGCAAAGAGCCAATAAATTATAGAAAGAGAATGAAAAGGTATATGTAACCGGGTCGGTATTCGGCCTGAGATTGTTCGTTCGTCAGCTGCAGCAGCAAAAGCAGCAAAAGCAGCAGCCAACAAGCAGTCAATGCATGGCAGCAGACGTGCTACCATCCATCTGATCGGACAGATTGAGATTCATATTGAGTGCTCGTGTACACTCGGCTTACTGACAGGAAGCACTTTTTTTAACGTATTGGTTCTTCGACAGCTACTCGATGGCAGATACAGGTCAACCATTGGAATTTTCTTCACTCGCCCAGAAATTGATGACCCCTCTTGTGCTTGTGCCTGAGTGCAGGCTGTGCGGCAGCCAGCGTACCTCGGCGTGGTAATGATGGCGGTGATGATGATGCACATGCAGATCGCACATTAATGTTTCAAAGATTTATAACGAGGATATAATTAATCTTTGATTTGACTTTATGATTTTGTTGGTGGCCTAGCGCATTTAGTGTACGGACTTCCACGTATTTTACAGTACGGTACGGTCAATTGTTCCGTTCAAATTGGAAATGGATGAAAATGCCACAGATGATATAAGAAGAGGTGGGCCAGTTGGGGCTCATGATTGATCGATCGATAAACAAAACGCAGCAGGCATGCTGGACACTTGGGTGCGATTCCATTTGATTGTTGATTGGTTAAAGTGTTAAATTTTCGACGTTCGTAAGGCTATATTTTCTGCTCTCGTTTACAACTTGGAAGCTACTTGTGTTTGCGATGTATTGTCTTGCGTCGGTTGCACGCAGAGCAGAAATTGAGTTCAAAGAGTAATCAAATGGCAATAAATTAGCAAAATGTCGGGTCGAAAGATACAAGTGCATGTATGAATAATGCTGATCGTGCTAAGGAGGATCGTGCTAGCAAGGCAAACTCGATGCACTTGTGCAACAACTTAATTTGACGGTTCAACAACTTATTATTTATGAGCACAGTCTTAATCAGTGGTCCGTTCAAAATTGACATGTTTACCCGGGGTAAGGCACATAAACTCAGAGTTCAAATGCAAAGCGTCAACAAATCTATGTATAGACTGTTTTTTTTTTCGCTTTTAATTGTATGACCCAATTGCGATGATTACACGGGGACACCTCGTACTTCACAGAATTTCAATTAATTTCTCTTTCATTTTCGCAATCTGAGAGGTGTACTCGTAGATCGAACGTATCGTAGACGACACACGACGACTAGTTGATAGTCAGACTGAACAAGAAAAGTGCCTAACCAGAGCAGCCACACACACTTTAATCACACGAAAAACCCGTTTTATTCCGCAATTTCCATAATTACTTTAAAAAGTGCTCCAGATACAGCTACAGAATATTAACCAACCGCTAACTGTCGTCATCCTCGTCGGCAATGGCTAGCCCACATGAAGTGATCTCATGAGGTGGTATCCGAAGGCACAATCCGATGCGAACAACTGATGCAGAAGAATGTTATAATATCGTTAATTTTTAAAAGCTTTTTGCTGTGTAGATGATTTAGAAAAAAAAAAGTAGTTTTCATAAGAAGAGTGCTTAGATTGAATTTATGCAATAAAGGCATGTGCCGAATCGATAGTTTAATCAGCAGCATGACTTAGTACATAGCTTCACTTACAATTAGAGTTATGATATCGATCTCATCAATAAAATTTTTCTTAAGTTAGATCAAGTCAATGGAAATGTGAGAAATTGCAATGCAAATCAGGATTATCACTTTATCTGGTAATATTCATACTGTAAGATTAAACCATTAATGTGAGTAAATTCCCAGATAATATTAGTTTTATCTATTATTCATCCTTTTTTTGATAGATTCATGAGGACATAAATTTATTTTTTCAATCACTGACAATCCATTAGCTTACGCATTCACGATACAAGCTCTTATAAGGTAGGCTGCTAGCCCGCTAGTCAGTAGTTCATTTGGACAATTCCCAGCAACTGCAGGCCAGATATTTTTTACACCTATAAGTTTATATCTTTTACTTAGTTTTTCATATATATACGATTTTGTACATAAGCGGTCTTTCAAATGTGAAAAAAGGAGGAAAAGAAACCGAAAGAAGATGCGGCTATGTTCGTAAAGTTTGTGAAATTGTAAGAGTGATTGCAAATTTTACCGAATTTTTATCCAATTATGCTAACTTTCTAGTCCATTTCACGGAATTGGAAGATTTTTCTTTGAACTAAACAAAACTTGTTGAAGACTCAAATCCTTGGACTTTGTTACAATTAGACTATGGAAGACATTTTTTTTTCTTTAAATTTATTCATGGTTTGTTGTTTGGTCCAAGTAACACCATCTACAACCATTGTTACGACTTCACTTCACTTAGAGCCTCAGAGTAGGCTATTAGAAAATGGATACCTAAAATCGGTGTCTCTAATTAGCACTTAGACAGTGAATTTGAAATTGATGTGTGACTCAATTCACCTAAACCAAACTTTCTTAGAAAGGCTATTGTTTTGTGTATGAATATTGATTTTCCTAAGCTGCTAACACAAAATGAAAATAGAGTCGAGCAAGACAACTTATACTTGGATCAACACTACGAACGCACCCTACGGTGAACCCATTTGCCATTGTGAATCATTTGCTAAAAAACGAGCATTTCACAGTCTCACGCATAGAAAACAAGTGAGTATGAATCATGTAGGAAACGATAACGAAGTTCACTTTCCGAAACGAAATGAAAACGAATAATCATGCTGCTAGTATTCATGAATGCTTGAGTGCCTTGTAGGCTCACATTCCAAGTATTCATTCATTCCGAGTATTCACAAAAGCAATGAAATATACCAGTGAATACTTTTCGTGAATGTGAGTGAATATATACTTAAAAAGAGCAGTGAATGTTTCGAATGGCTTATAAAACGAGCCACTTGCTGCAGGTTTCTACTGCATACACAAATTATAATACCGACATCTAAAAACTCCTCTGCCCGCAACGTGTGAGCTATAAGCTTATCGTACAGGTCATTTCTTTACTTTTAGTCACAATATTTTGTACAGACTGTAATTCAATTGATAACAACACACAAACAACAGAATCTACGAAAATGTAACACCCGCAAAAATTACCAGTGACTAAGTACTTAGGTATGTCTGTTTGTGTTACTCATCATTTTATTTTACACAACAATCAAAATGCGTTCAAAATCAGTTGTAGATTGCTACATCCATCAGACAGAAGGTTGATGTCTATAGTCTGTGATGTGAAGGCTTTCCTACTAAGAGACGGACTTTAGGGGAAAAAACAGTTGGCAAATGGAGAGGTACTTTACCTAGCTTATAGAAGTATCTAATGCTAAATATTTGTCAAACAAATTCTTTTTTAACACCTACCAAACGAATAAAAAATATTTTTTTTCAAATTTGATTCAAATTTAAGAGCTTGATGTTTGCTTTCTTTAAAAATACTCATTAAATCTACTTGGCTTATGTTTTTCATTCCCGATTTCTTGATAATCTGCTATTAGGGTGTACATCATACACGGATTTATGGGCGTGTTCGTTTACCTTGTTCTTAACTCGTGCGATAATCAATCAATATCCGAAACAAAATAAAAAATAAAAAAAAACATTAGAGTCATGTGTCAAGCCACTGTGCTCTTTGACTAGAGGAAGGCCGCTATAAAAAAAAAAAAAAAAAAAAAAAAAAATAACAACAATGATCACCCAAACCTGCACACTGTCAATATCCAATGATCCATTGAGAGCCAACACAAATCCCAATCTCTGGTGCACGTAGTAAATTTAAGTGGAAATAATTACGAGATACCATGCATTCAATCCCGCCAAACCCTTCAAACATCAGATGTACGAGTATGTAGCTAGCTAGACCACTTCGTGTGTTGTGTGTATGTAGCCGATATAATCGAATTTACAGTACACAGAAGATGAAAAGTGGGCGGTCAGGTAGCTAGAAATCCCCAAGAGATAACACGGGCATTCATCATAATACCCAACTACCCAACTTTGAGGCTGCGAGATATGAGAGAATCATGTCACATGACTGACACTTGACACTTGGCTTGTACACAATGGAGTGCTTTGAATGCATTTGGTAACTTCCAGATTGAATTTAAAATGTGCCATCAAGATCAAATGGATTACTCACACATCTATCGAACGGATGTGCACATCGAAACAAATCGGATAATTTGGTTTTGGTATCCATAAAGAATCGAAGATCGTAGATGTACTGTCAGATTAAGCGTAAGCTCTCTAACAACTATGAGTACTCTGCCCTTCATCCGATGAGGAGAGTAGAATTCCAGAGCAAATCGACATCACAATAAATTTAGTTTTTTTTTTTATATAAAAAATTTTATATAACTACGTAACGTAGCTAGGCAAAACACTTCATTAGAAACGATGGCAGGAAAATGAATGGAGCGTTTCCATGGCATCGGATGTTGCCATTTTCATTATTTCACTTTCCTGTCCTGCGCGCTCATGAGAGTGCACAGCATATGCAATCTTTATGTATGCAAAAACCGTTAAATGACGTGCGACCAAACTCATCTAAGAGCCTGGCTCACCAGGTGATCAGCAGCGATCTGTTTTCAATCACAGCAGCCTGACCAGAGGCTGTCGTAGCCTTCATCTTCCTCATCCTCTCTAGTCGGTCTCGCTGCTTGTGATGGTTGGAGATGCTGCTGATGTTGACGGAGCCACCGCATGCTATATCATTAAAACAAATATGTAGCAGGCATCAGGCACTTTCTACTTTCTAAGAGTTTCATATGCACACCATGGATGCAACTGAACGATATAACCGCTCTCAAGCCGGCCGCCGCATGTATCTTCAACAAAAATAATTTTCTTTCTTAAATTACTATTATTTGCTCCAGTTTGGTGTTCGGTTTATTTCTTGACTGTGGTCCGCGGCTTATCCCCCCCTTTCACTAATCCTCCCATCATTGTATGCATAGCATACGAGTACACCGAATGAGCTCCTTTCTTTCCTTCGGCTGCAGCTTGTTGCAGATCAAAAACCACCGTCGTTGTCGCGTCCATCGTCCGGACACTGTGTGCTGCAGCGAATGGTACAGACTACGTCATAGGAGAGTGTCGTGTGCCATCCAATTTACCATTTGGCAAATGCACACCTTATCAGTAAGGGGATCTATGGACACAAGGATCTAGTGGTGTGTATTTCGCTACCGCATGCATAAATACGAGCACTCATGTGGGTAGGACAACAAATTTAAATTTTTCAGGTTTATCTGCTCTGATAATGGAGCTTCTACAGCAACGGCGAATGTCAATCTTAAACCGAAGACAAACAACGACTTAACGAATGCTCTTCGGCTAGTTGATTGGATTTTACGAAATCATTTTCAATAATTTAACAGTTCAGCGGAAACATGAAATGCTTTGTGAAACTTTTGATTAAATAAGTGTGCATAACTCTTGGGTGTGAAGTGTCAGATATACACTAGTGGGATAGGTATCTCGATTAGGCTTATTAGATCGCCTGATAAAATTAAAACACATTACTTTTCGTGTAGAAAAAGTAAAAGTGATGCTTGAAGGCATTTAAGAAGACTCAGAATACGATGGATGCTTTTACTCTCTTTCGCAGCATACGTCCGAAAGATGAACGGCCTATACTGATGGCACGCAATAAATTTCGAAGAGACGTCACTTCATTTCGATTTGCAGGCATACATTGTACAATACATTCGATCATTGCATTCTAACTTAAGGGCACAATTAAGGTAGCACCATTTCTTTCACCTTTCACTTGGGTAACACGAAGAAGCTTTAATAAGATACTCGTACTTTGTAACCTTTGTATACAGGTACTTATATCTAACAAGGATTTGTTGTAACCTCCAAGGTATGTGTATCTTAATCGATTTTGCGTTGGATCATGTGGATCTGAGGAATTCGAAGTTCAAACTGGGGTTCGACAAGGCTGCATACTTTCACCAATACTGTTTTTATTTCTGATTATCGATGTGCTGAATGTGGCTTTATCAACAGGAAATGGAGGAATTTGATGGACTCTGCACATTGAACTCAAACACCTCGACAACGCTGGGGATGTATACCTACTGTCTCACAGAATAATGGACAATCAGCAAATGACAGTAAGTGGAGAGGAAGCAGACGTTTTTGAGCTGAAAATTAGGACCGAACTCATCAATTAATATACGCATTGCTGTATAGACGGTTGAGAGAGTAGAGAGTTTCCAATACATTGGGAGTACGGTCTCAACCGATGGCACAACCACAGTTTGACGAAGTAATGCAATTAGCTTAAAAACCAAGCTACGACTGCTCCTTTCGAACGTTGAATCCGTGCTTCTTTATGGATGTGGTCCCTGAGGGGTTATCTTCACTATCACGAGGAAGCTGTAAGCGTTTGTCAATAGGTGCCTGCGCTGCATCTTAAGGATATTCTGGCCAAACTATATCTCTAACGAACAGCTTAATCAGAGAACGGGCCATGAAACTATAGGAACAACCACTCTCTCCGAAAGGGTGACAGGTTCATAGCTAACCAAGCGATGCAATGGAACTCGTTTACTTAGGATGACAGGATACGTGGTTGTCCTAGGAGTATGTGGCGCAGATCAGTTGAGAAGGAAGAACGGGAACTGAGAAAGAGTTGGGAATAACTGAGGCACATTTCTAGGAACCACAAGAGGTTCTAGGCACCCACAAGAGGATACAAGATATAAGTAAAGTTTTCCTCAACTTTACATTTAAATCCCGTGCGTCATTTTCGTTGTGTATGGAGAGTCAAATTTTACTTACAAATACCATAGGAAGACCAAAGATTTTGTTGTCCTTTTACATCCTGGTAGTTAAGTCAAACTGGGCCATGGTTTTTATGTTGGCCCTGCTTGATACCCACACTTCTAGTCCCGTTCTTTCCCAATGCATATAGTTTGACTTAAATTCCACACAAATGCTCAATCATCCAAATCAGGCCAGCTATTGATCTTCAACATTTTAATGGCAACGAATTCATCTATAATCACATTCATAGACAACTCCCAACCTCAAATTCGCCCACAAATCGGTGACCAGTCTTTTACAACACACTTGCACCCATATTCGCTATCTACCTCTACCCATGGAATTAATAAAAAGTCATTTTGCTCCTTTTCATCTCAAAAATAATAAAACCGGACTACATATCTGTTGTAAAAGTAAAATTTTCTTATTTCACTGCTACCATTCAATAAACAACGCGATAAACTGGAAATTGCCGAGTGCAGCTAGCTCAGTGCCAGAAAGACATAGATGGACCTACAGCAATGTGAATTGCGAATTCCACAGTCGCTATATCATTTTCGTATCGAAACACAATAAATCCTCAGATCCACACTCTGGCCAGAAATATATTAGGCTGTTAGATGGTTTATTAACCGGCCAAGTAGTAGCTCTAGAGAGGCACCAGACATACATTTTGATGTGCATTGTTAACCTTTTATGGATCACACACACTGATGGAGCAAGGCACCTCTGCATTCGGCTGATGATGATGATGATGATGATTTCGATGGTAGCACGAAGTTGTGTCTAGCTTTTTTGTAGATCTTTATCTAGATTAACGTAAAAGGCTGCTACTGCTTCTAAGATGCCGGTTACCACTGCTACTGCCAATCGTCTAATAAATTAATGAAAATATTTGGCCATTTCAGGTCTTCCTCTAATTAGACCGTGCGCTAGTACTGCTGCTGCTGCTACCTGACGGGAGGCGCTGCGCTGTTGCGTAAAATGTGAACTAAAGTTCCAAAGATGTTGGCGTCTTTCCTTGCATACTAAACCACATATAACGAGTTGTTCCAAAGTTAGCGAGACTTGGAACTCCTAAAATGGTCATTCGATCTTTTTTTTTGCGTTTCGCATTTGTATGATTAACGGTAGTTTAGGAGGCCAAAATTGCATTTCGTTTGTGCAAGCCTCCCGCGTGTAATGCTATTTGGCACGCGCTTCACAAAGGAGCTGCTGACGATGCCGAACATCATTAACAGAAGCTCTCTCTGGTCTGCAAAGTGTGCGGATTTGCCAGTAATTTGCTCACTTCTTGTGGCAGTGATTGATTTACCTGGTTCGCATGTCGTCCTACCACACAATAATTGATACGGTATGCATCATCATCATCTCTGGTTCGTGCCGTGTCCGCCGACTACACACAAGTCATAGTACATTTCAATGGAGCACACATTTGTTCGTTAGCCGATGACTACTTGCGGAAGCAACTCTAGTTGCTTCAATCATCGGCACAAATGGGCATTAAGCTGAACAGAATATACACGAAATCTTGAAGGCTTCTTTCTTTCTGTTGTCTGTTGTCGCTCCCGATCGCAATGCCTGAATTAAGGATTCCGCAATTTGAATAGACATTCCTTTCATGGAACGGTGTGTATGTGTGTGGAGAATGAAATTAACCGGCGTGCAACCTAAGGAGTTAGTTCACTCACTACTCAATCAAGAAAAATGCGCATAAGAATGCCCTGCGCGCCTGCGCTGATGCAGGCAGGTACATGTCTTGCGATCTCATTCTCTTCCGGCGCGCATAGCTAACGCCTGCACAAGGAGTTTACCTATAGCCAAAAGCATTTGAATGTAACTGCACGAGCCGGGTGTCTTTTATGAAGCTCAGACCAGAACAAGAGCACATCCTCCCACTCATTCTTCTTGTACAGCATGCTATGTCGAGTAGGAACATCATTAGTTCGAACATCAGGAGTTGTCTTTTATTGTTGGCCATAGTCTCCGTCGTCTTCAACGTCTTCAACGTCAATGTTGTCATTAGTGGCAGATGCCCGTCCCACACTGGACACGCTTTGCGGGCAATGCCTTTGGACGCCATTTGTCAGAAAACCATGTAAATGGGTGATCCAAGACTCTTCCACTTGCTTACAATCTAAAAACAAAAACAGAAACAAAAAACCTTAATCCAAATCAAGCACAGCTGTCGCAAGCCATCGTCATTGATTAATTCGTAATTCGAATACGAATACGTTCACAACCCGATTTAGCGCTGATATAGCAGCCAACGAGCACGGACACTTGCAGACTTTATAAGATGCTTTCAAGATTCGTAAGGTAATGTGCAGATTTTTGATCTCTTTCTCTCTCTTTCTCTCTCTGGCTGGCCAGAGATTGACTGACAAGGGAAAGTAATTAAGTTTATCGCTTACTGACTGCAATTGTGCACTGCAGGAAGATGATGGTTAAATGGCATTGAAGACCAAGATCCGCTTGTTTGACTTTCGGTAATTAAAATAACACTGTTGCGGCTTTTGATGGCCAAGAGTTTTATGTTTTTTTTTTATGGTCTTTTTTGTCTTGCCTTTGGATATGAAAGTATCAAAGGTACACGCGCCAGTAATTAAAGCGAACAATCGCTTTATGCCCTTTCCCTACTTTGAACAGAAAACAAAATTACATGTCAACATAAAGCCACAAACGCTTTACATGCAAGCAATTGTGTCCGCAATGTTAACATGTCCTTTCATTTTCATAATTTTTAATTTTTATTCGTTTCCCGTTGCAGAATTGCTGAATGCTGAACGTGGTGAATGCAGCCGCCGAAATATGGAGGTACTTCACATTTGAGTGGAAACTGGATTACTGGGTCACCAACACCACCACCACCAGCACGCGGCGGGTGAAGGCAGAGAAGTAAAGGTTGGAAGAGCAAACCTAGGGCGAAGCCTGCATTCACACTAAATCGGGCGCCAATAATGCGAGAAAAGGATCATTCACCAAGAAAAATGCTTCCTAGTCCAAAGCAAGGGTCAGTGTACCCGATGTTAGGCCAAACACCCGTCACTTATGCATCTCATGTACCTTACGACTTGTCACCAGCAACTCGAACGTCTTCATCGTCCGGCCATTTTCACCACAGCAGCGTAGATCAACCGCTCGACCTGCGATTGGAGCATAAAAAAAACTCTTCATCGACTAGCAGCAACGATGAGCCACTCGAAGACGAAAACAGTAATTTGATTCTACAAAACGATCGTACTCCGACTTCTGATCGAAGCCCAAGTCCTGTTAGTCATAAGAATTTCGAAAATAACAATAGTAGTAGCCACAACAACAACAACAACAATAACAATCTCCTGATAAGCTTAAATGATTGTAAAAAGAAATTTCGGCACAATGCGCTTAACCACTCACTAATCAAGGATGAACTGCGGATATCTTCGTCAGCGAATGACCACCAGCACCATCATCAGCGATCGAGTCTGCCATTTTCTTCGCCTGCCCTGCACCCCTTGATGTTGGAGGCGATGGCCAAGGCGATACCTCTGCCGTATAGAAACCCATTCGTGCCACCAAGACCCCCAGCGAACGCTTTTGAGCTTCTACGACCGCAACAAAAGGACCTGTTACGATCCTTGCCGCAGCTAGCGTCTTCAATAACAAATCCTCGGCTAAGCTCCAACACTACTAGCAGTAATAACAATACTAACAACAATAACAACAATGAGGCTATAGCTAATGCAAATCAAACGTCAGCCGTAAGCGTCAAGAACAAGGATCGCTACTCGTGTAAATTTTGCGGTAAAGTCTTTCCACGATCGGCCAACCTGACGCGGCACCTGCGAACGCACACGGGTGAACAGCCATACAAATGTAAATACTGCGAACGTTCCTTTAGCATATCTAGCAACCTACAGCGTCATGTACGCAACATTCACAATAAGGAGCGTCCCTTTAAGTGTGCCCTCTGCGAGCGATGTTTCGGCCAACAGACGAACCTCGATCGACACCTGAAAAAACATGAAGCCGATGCGGCGTCATTGGGTCTTGGCATCGATGACCGATTGCGAGGCTTGCGGCGCAACAACCGCGGAGGCATGCAGGAGGAGTCATACTTTGAGGAGATTCGATCGTTCATGGGTAAAGTGACGCAGATTCCTATACCACTTCAAACTCAGCTGTCGTCTTCGACCGAACTCAACTCGCCCAGCAGAAGTTCCTCATCATCTGAACCACCGCCATCACCTCAGAGCAATCATTGTCTGCAGGTAATCAAGCAAGAGGAAGGGAGCGGTCACATAACGAACTGTTATGTTAGTGAAAGCTCCCCCTCTGCAAACGTAGGCGAGAGTTTAAGTACGAATATGAACGAAGAGCATATTAAAGTGACCTGACCTCTCCACATTAATTTAAATCCTAGAATTCTATTAGCCCCTAAAATTTCATCACGGATATATGCAATAAGACAAGGACTTAATGACGATCCATTGGCGCAAAGTGTAGAATGTGTGTTCTAGATGAACAAATTAATGAGGCAGCAGAGACGTGATAGAATTACTTGCATGGTTCTAAATTGTTGGACAAATTTATGGCATCTTTTATTTCTTTTGAATGATGTCAATCTACAGAAGTCAAACTTCGTCTTAAGTTAATTTAGTTGAAACGTCTTTCGTATATTTTCTTTGATAGGAAATGTAAGTTTTATTTAGGCAAACAAAATTCAATAAGTTCAAAAATGTCAATTGGCTTTGGACAAATTTTTTCGATACTTTCCGTCTAGTGTCACCACTTTTTTACAACATTAATCCTTTGGGTCTGACTCGGGAGTTCGATGAATGCATCACTGATGTTAAGAAAGACAAGAATTAGTTGACAAAATTAATTTCTGATTTTGTTTCGCGACATCTCTGTGGACATCAAGCCTGAAATTTTGTTGACAGGGCTTGTCAGTTTGACTTTTCCATGTGACAAAAATATAAGACTTGTCTGATTTGACTATTAAAGTTTTGTTTAAGACCGGTAGTAGCGGTGATACTCTAGGTATGTATAAATTGAGCGTAAAACTAACCTTCGAATGAGCCATAATGCATATTTGCATTGCATACGCAATGAGCAATCGAAATGTCTTGTAGTAATATGCGCACCTAAGTTAAACAAAATATTGGCAGACCAAATAGTTGAGATGTAGTCTGACATACATATACCTATGTACATGCATGAAACTAAGCACCATAAGCGAACTAAACTAGACAGTCAACTTCGGGCCATTTGACGGACTTCAAGCTAAAATTCGCCGAGATTAGTTACTGTATTCTGACGTTCAACCAAAAATCAAATGGAAGCTCACAAACAAGTACATACAAGTACAGATGTCGGCGGCAAGCTTGACAGTTCTGGGCAGCCATTTTGTAGAGTCGTTCTGTACGTTTCGTTGTTAATTCAATGAGAGGAAAGAAAGGCACACCACGACATATTTATAGTTACGTCTTGTTCCATTTGTGATATGTACATAATATATAGATGTATCCTTTTCACATCCTCTGACTGTTTATGTCTCTCCAGGTATGAATGTGTACTTGCTAGGTGAATGTCTTAACTAGATTTATGTTTACTACTGTCGTTTTCCATTGGCTTTTTGTGTTCAGAAAGAACAGAAGAACACAAGAAAAACATTCCGAAACATGTTCCACTGGGTGTTCGAAGCGCTAGTTGCTCTTGTTGTTTCTTGTTTTTACTAAGCAGAAGACGATATCGCATGTTCCATAGTAATCCAAACGGATTTGAATCGCGAGTGAAACCAATGGAAAACGGAATTTAAAAAGATTTGAAGACGACCATTGTTTGTTAAAAGAGAGTGTATGCATCTAATGTCCACCCCAAAGATGTATCCATTCCTATAAGTCACTGTGTTGTAATTTTTATCTAAAAACTCTTAATGCCCTTTCATTTGATCCTTAAACACTGCACTAGGTTTGCGCCATTTCCTTCAACGCCGTCACTATCACAAACTAGGATCTATAACTTTTCGATTCTTCCTCGCCCTCGTTTGTATATAAGTAATTACAAAAGAAATATAAATAAATAATATTTTAGTTTTCTGTAAAAACAAAACTAACCACCAATGTTTGTACAACAAGAAGACAAATTCCTGTACTCTTACCTACTGTTAAAAATAAAAAAAGAAGAAAAGCTATAACTACCATAACTCTACATGTATACTGTTTCTATATGAATAAATGTGTAATTGTAGCCTGTAACTTAATCTTAATTTAGTCTTAGCTATACTCCTTTAAGCCACAGACCGTGTTAAATGTAATAATTTAAGAAAACAACCGTGTTCTTTGCCAATTAGCCCGTAAGTCAGGTGGTAATTTAATATTAGTTTAAATGAATCACGAAGCGAAACGGAATTTTGCCAAAGCATTTTCAAACTTAAACATGTACCTTTTCCCCTTTCCCTGTATCTTTTTCCTTTCCGATACAATTCTGACACATTTGGCTTCAGTTTAAATAGAAATAAAAAAGCACAAAAGAACAGAACAGTTCTGTCTTCGTTTATGTTTTAAGAAAATCATCGCAAACGTGCGCAAAAAGCAATCGCAACGCAATACTCTTCTAATTGCTAGTTACCTACTTTGTATTTTTTTTTTTTTTTGTATGTTTAAAAATTAAGTAAAACGTTTAGTATTATAATAAATACTTGTATCTCTTAGAAAGTCCTATACATTTCAATTTTCGCTGTAATAAAATAAATTAATGAATAAAACTCTGTACTATAACTTGTAAAGTAATCGCAAACGATGTTAAGAAAAATAAGTTTTAAACTGGGTGCTATTTTGATATTTGGTGTAGTTACACCGTTTTTTAGCCTAAAGAAAGCAACTACCATGTAAATGTAAAAAAAAAAATGTTTTGTAGAGAAATATTGTTGAATTTTATTGATTTTTATTGTTCAGAAGTGAATGTTTGTTTATTTGAATAAATTTTTTTTATTTTATATGTGATGGAGGTGTGAGTTTTTTTTTTGTTTTTTTTTTTAGTTCTGTTCTGTGAAGCATTTCCGGCTGCGATGGAGTAAGTATTGATCCGGTTGCGGCAAAATAATTGTTTTGTATGGTTGTCACAGCGGTAATCTGTAACACCATCATATTGGGTGGCATTTGAGATCGTATGCCTGGGGCAAATTGGCGTCCTGACCCACACCCGTTTTTGCGATCCAATTTTGCAGCGACCACATGCAAATTGAGCGCTCGGTTGAATCTATTTTGTGATACAAATGTCAAAGTCTGTCACTTTGTGATATGATTTAATGGCATTGTTCTGATTTAATTAACGTTCGGCAGAGACGCATAGAGATGCAAACGTGCTCTCCGTGCCAACCACCCACCCATCGGTTATGATAAATTGAACTGTACTTGGCGCCACGAACTAAAAGGTATCTCCGCTGGTACACAAGGCAAGAAGTGAATGCATTTGGGGGCGTTGATTGGTGTTGGTGTCTAATGATCAGGTTTTTTTTTTTTTTTTTTTTTTATAATTTTAACGTTAATTTCTGCTTGTTGCAACGGATACTTTTCTGTAATGAATGAAGATCGAGCAGTTCACTAGGAAATTGATTTTGGATTATAAAACTTGTTTAGTCACTAACGGTGTATTATTTAAGTAAATTTGCGAAATTTTACAAACGCATACATACATTTATGCACCAAGACCGTTGGTTAAAAAATGACTTAGACAGCAGAGTTAAAAGTCATACCTAAGAAAGAGTTCATGTAGCAAAAATTAAAATTTGACGAACTCGTTTCGCCTGCTCATCAATTGCCGTAAACGCCTCTACGACGGCTTGCCGGGATCTTCCGATGATGTCAATATCGTCTACGTATCCCAGCAGTTGGACGAATTCGTAAAAGATAGTGCCTTTCTCGTTGACACCTGCCCTGCGCACTATCGTCTCCAACACGATATTGAAGAAATAACATGACAGGGCATCTCTTTGCCTGAATCCGGTGCACGTTTGGAAGAACTCGGAAAACTGGTTTCGAAGTTGCATAGAGTATGATGTGTTTTACAGCGTTACAACGGGACACATCTGGATAAATTTTGACCGTATCCCGGATTTGGCTAAAGGCTGGTAGAACTCAAGACGATTAATGCTGTCATAGGCGCCTTTAAAGTCGATGAAAATGTGGTGGATTTCGACTTTAAATTTCCTGGTCTTTCCAGGATTTGTCGAAGTGTGAAAATTGTGTCTATTATCGTTGGACAAGCGTTCCTCCACCCATACTTAGTTGATGACTTGATGCATGCACCCTACCAAGACATCACCTCCGTATTTAAAGAGTTCAGCTGAAAGCCCATCAGAGCCAGCGGCTTTGTTGTTCTTCAATTTTCTGATGGCTACTTTAACTTCTCTTCTCGCCAGTTAAGCAACTCCTGGAAATGTTGCTTAAACACATCAACAATTCCCTGTGCGTCGACATCAACACTTACCAAACGTCTAACCATCTTTAAATGTAAGTTATTCATTACGGACCTTCTGTTTAGGTGAAATCATGTAACATGCTTCGTAAAACTACTAAGCAAAGAGTTTGGTAAACATTTTTATATTATCTCAGATAAAAAAAAATAAAAATACATATAAAATGCAATTAAATTCTTTGAAAACATTTTTCCTAATGACAAACAAGTTGCAGACACATTCAGTCGTAGGAATAAAATAGAACACGTAGCACTTGATTGTACTAAGATATCACACTAAGGACGGTAGCATTAGAACTTCCACGGCAGTGGCACAAGGCCCCACTTCTGCGTTACCTCATCTGGATCGCATTTTTCAGCGCTGACAAGCTTTGGATGCACCGTTAAAGATTTAATGGTGAGGCACATTTTTGACTGTCGATGGACTATTTGCTGAGTCTTAAAGGAGAAGAATATGTTATCTAACTAGTTAAGCATAGAACAACAGTTCACTTACATCGATTTGATAATCCCAATATTGCCGAGCGTGAGCCGTGCACCCAAACAATTGTATATTTGTTGTTACTCCAGGCTTTGTACTCTTGTTTGTGTGCTCGTTGTAATCTAAGCACATGTTTTCATTGGTCATAAAGTGCCCATCATTAGTTACGATAAACATTGATTGCAACTTAGAGTCTGGCAAGCAATCGCCAATCCTCATGGGAGCCAACATTGATGAATGAAGTCCTTTAGCGTCCCTGACAGTACGCAAGCAAGAATCTTTATAGATATCCAACATGGCTGTGATGCCACTGTGCTTTTGAATCTCAACAAGAACCCGAGAAAGTTCTCGAGGTACCAGTCGGCCGGGTATGTTCTTGAGCATTTTTACATATTCTCTAGCTAGTTCTGTTTTTCCATTTAGCCAGATAACTTTACCAAAAAATCTGTCGTCAGCAGGAAAGAAATGCTGTGGCCATACATTGCGGAGGTACCATTCAAATGGTTTGCAATTCAGTCGTTTTCGCAGAGCAACTCGGTCAGTTACATTCTAGATATTAAAAATAAAGATTGAAAATAGTATTTGACATAATTATGGAGGAGAATCTACTTACCAATGTATTTTTAAGCTCCATTTTCACGGAACTATACATGAAAAAGAAATCCTGCCACTCGTCCATCCATACTGTTGCGGCACGAGCCAAATTATTACTGAGTACTTCACTTACACCTCCAGGAAATGTGTACGGTGTACTTTTTCGGAAAACATGACCGACGTGTGAACAAGGACTAATCTCAATGGAGCCCCCGCATTGCCATATTCGGAAAGACATCTCTACATTCTCACCGCCCCATATCTGTTGTGTTCAAACAAAAAAGGATTATAAAAAAATTACAGCACAGGTCAAAGAAGGAATATGGCAAATGTATAACGTACTTAAGAAAGCCTTACAAACAAGTAATTCGTAAGTAAGTAAGCGAAAACCCTACACAGAGCCACTTGCCAAATAGAAAGAAGTCTTGTAATCATGTTGTTACAAGTTGAAAACTTCAAGATCATTATATATGATTAAGTCTTACCAGTAAGGTATAGGTCACCGGGTCGGAAAACCCTTCTGATATGCAAACTTATGCGGCTGTCGAGCAAGTACATTCTTCGCTTAAGTACGTGCTCAGTAAAAAACTTTTAACAAAAATGGATGTACACTCATAAAAGCTTGAAACATAGAGTAAAGGTGACGAATAGTAACTGTACAGTAACTATGTGATCTTCATTACATGATAAAAAAGCATGACGGCCTTGGAAAACAAATGTTTTGTATTTGCTAACAGAACTTAAGGGTTTACCAATTTTTGTATAGTAACTATTGACTTACTAGCACAAGTGGCATAACTGTGTAAGGGGAAAGCTTTGACGGCTACACCCTGCTTAGTTGACTTATATATTTGTACGTTACGTACCTATGTGATTCACGTGAGATAAGGTTTCGAAAAAGAGCATTCGGTGTAAATGTACGAACATGAAATCAACTAACTTACCTTCATTGCTTCATCATATCCGCCCATATCATAGAAATATCCCTTATCTATAGCAAACAGGCCACCAGCCATGCCTGGAGTGGGAACTGGCTTTGTTGCATCGTCACCCTCCTTTAAAGTAGATGCAAACCACCTAAAAGTTAACGTTTGTGTGAATTTATTCGGTGATATTACTCGTCTCATTACAAACCTAAAGCTTAACTGCCAATTAAAGGCTCCCCAGTGATTTTCAAAAGTCTTCGTATATGCAAATGAATCATCCGAAATTATATCGATTACAGGACACACCACACTCTTTCTATCTTCCTTTATCCGAGCGAGCAGCGGCTCCAACCATCCAGGCGAGCACTCGCAATGAGCATCTAAGAATGTGAGTACTTCACCATCAGCATTGGCTGCGCCTAGTAGCCTAGCTGGTACAAGTCCTTGCCTGATTCCAAGTCGGAAGAGCTTCGTCCGAACTGGCAGTTGGGTGATATACTCCTCTAGAGGCTTCTGGAGGTACTCTGAAGGAAACAATTGCTGTTTATTAGCTTGATGATCTTAGAGTTAGCATACCTTTATCACTGGCGTCATCAATGAGGATAATTTCTTTCAGCAACCGCTTCGGGGAACGACCTATGACGCTCCAAATGGTCCGCAGCAACACTGACCACGCTTCATTGTGAAATACAAGAATCACTGATGTGGTTGGCAGTTCCGCTTCGTTGTATTCAATCGTCTTGCACCTGCAAATTGAATTGAGTGAGTCATCCACATAAAGCAACCCAACCCCACTACTCACTGTTCCATTCTGTAGTCTTTCAAGGTTCGATTCAAGGGAATCCTATCACTAGCCAGTATGTTGAAACTGTGAATCTTAAAGAGACGCTGCATTTTGAAGCTGTCCTTTGCGGGTATGACCACTGGCCGTCCCAAAGCCCCCTCGCCCTCCACCGGCTGAAAATCGTTCACATTGTATTCATCTGCAAGCAGAAAAGTCCACTTTCAATTCTAAATTCAACAAAAAAAGCGTAATGCAATCTTGCACAACCCCATATCACAAGAACAAAGCAGAAGAAGAGAATGGTATATGAGAGAACCTTTGGTCATGTTTCCGAAAATGTTCCCAGCGCCGATGTAATGTGCGACAACAACAGCCGTTGTTGAGCGTCGTGGCTTCATGACAGCAGAAGCTATTTCTCTGTAATTTTAGTTCAAGCAATTAAAAATGTTTAAACATATGGTGATTAAGAAAATTCTTTACCGTTTTCGGAGGTCACTCGCTTGCAGGCTCTGAAGGTAGACATTAATGCTGAGCGCAAACATGAAGAACGCGAAAAACAGAAGGAACAGGTACAAAAGCCAAAGTTTGCGGAGCTGTCGGAACGGAAGACCCATTTTGCTGGCGTTGACAAAACCGAAAGATGATTAATTAATTCAAAGTCAGGGAAAAGAACTCCAATTGTGCCTTAGGGCGAATGCGGTAAATAAATTACAAAAGTTGTGAACTATAAACAAATATTTAGACAGCTGTCAGAATTCGGCATTTTAGCGGTGAGCCATAAGCCGCTGTTATTGGGATGCGTTCAAAAGGAGAAGTATTTATTTGTAATTTTACATTAGTTGCGGCAGAATGATGATGTTGTTATATTGTTCTCGCGATCGAGTTAAGCTAATTCATAAAAAGAATGAGGGTGAAGAAAACTTTTGATACGAGTATGTTACTACGATAATTCAAACTGAAATTGTAATTCTACCAGCAATGTGACTATAACAACCAAAGTTAGCACCCACCAATGTTCATTTTAGCGCTAATTAGATTTTATGTACATACTTATGCACGAGTATTTCTAGTTATAAGAAGAACAACTTAGATAAGGAAAATCACGAGACTCTTGTTTCTTCACATCTAAAATTTTTTTTGTTTCATTTATCTGGTTCACTAAATCTGGAAGAGTTGCAAAAGGCACATTTTAAGTGATTTTATAAGAAAATTTAAAAAAAAGTAAATTACTTATTCGTTCAAATTTGAAAACTGAATCCTTTATGTATTGGTTTCAAAAATGATTCGATGATTCACATCAATCATTCAATCGTTCAGTGATAGAGACAGATATATTGTATTGGCCTTAAGCTACGATCATCAATCCCGAATATGTTCATATTGGATTGGTTTCGTATCGGGTACGAATAAATATACATACATATATGACCTGCAATCCATCTATCGCGTTGTCTAAAGTGAGACAGGCATATTCTGAATGCCGATAAAGAAACCATAAAGAAATTTCAATTTCCATTTTGTTTCATAATTGCCAATACTTTTGTTTCATTCGTTTATTAATAAATAACCGAAACAACTAAGAGTGCCTGAGTTGTGAGTGAAGTATTGACTTTGTGATTCATTGGTTTATGGTTGACTGAATGCAATCACCAAATCTGTTGTGGGAACGTGCCAAAATGATCGCATCAATCACGATTGACACAGTTCTACTTTGTACTAGAGCTTCAATCTGACATTGTGCTCGCAGCAGTGTTGCCAGTTGCTGGTAGACAAATTGTGTATGGTGTACGTTTTTTTTTTTTTTTTTTCAAAAAAGTACAGTACCTACCAGTGTAAAACTTTGCTCTCCTAACTCTCCCTTCAGTCTAAAACCACTTCATGTGCTTCCAACTATGCTTCATCTTACTTAGTTTTACATAATATCTATGAAATGCGGGGTTTAATTTAGGGGTTTGCTATAACAAGTTAATACCATCCTTATACCTCATTCCAATTAGACGGTGAACATTTGAAAGTAAGTTTCAAGATCTATCAATAAACGTATCAAGGATTCAAATTCAACTAAATACTACTGCTTGATGTAATAGTACAACAAAGTTCTCATTCCTCAACTTTCTACTGAATAAGATTCATAATTGTATATACACACATACATTGTATGAGTGAATATTATGCATTTGCACCCCATATTAGTAGGTTACAAATTTTGGCATATAACCTTGGTGCTAGACTGCTGAGCTGCATCAATTGAGATGAATCAGCAAATTTCCCGCAATAAAAAGTTCCATTCTCAAGGAAGACAATAATTTGAATGAAATGTCGTAAATGATACAAAGAAATATACATATGTACATAAATAGAGAAAAAAAAAATTAAAAAGCTTTGAAAGTTAATATCGAAGTTGCTTTCAACTTCTGTTAGTAGTTAGTAGTTAGTGGCAATCTATCTGCACTCTAGCGAAGAACACAAATCGTCTCGTTTTTACACTCTACTACGCATTAGAGTAGCATCTTCCGTACCGTAAATCATTTTGCAATTCAAAAAGTATCAGTAATACAGTGAATCGTTGTGCTTCTAATTTCGTCTTGATGCTCTAATGTGAGTGCGTGGAATAGTCCTCAAATCAAACCAAAGAAAGTAAGTTTCCAATTAGATAAGACGCCAAATCTGTAGTCATTTTCCTCCGATGAGTCATGATGCAATTTAAAGAAGCGTCGGAATCTCTTTCATCAACTTGCAAGTGCTGTGACGTACTTCAGAAGTTTATGTATGTAGCGATTCCCCTCCACGAGGCACCCAGTATCCATCCTACATACTACATGCAAATAGAATCCACCACCGCCACCCCCTCATATTCGATGATTAGGGTCACTTTGACCTTGGGATGCAAACATCCAACAGCTTACATCCATTCCATTCAAGTGAATGACGTACCTACCAAACTTTGTCACAATTCAGGTTCTATGAACAGAGGCATACTACTGCGGCCAGGTACACAGTACGTTGCACGTAGAGATCTACATTCATATGCTTACGAGCACATCTAGCAATGTTTTCATTCATCTCGCAGAGATATAGGTGTACGAGTAGGTATTTTATTTTATTTTTTTTAAGTTGGACGCTCAAATAAGCTTGTTGTTCAGAGCTTTTCCCCTCGACAAATGGGATCCACAGACACAATGGTGCTTTTCGCGCTTCTTAGATATTTTGGATCGAACACCTACGTAGCTATAGGTACCGCGGCGCGGCGTCCACAGCACACACCATACATAGTGTACCTCGAAATTGAAAGCTTAGTTAATCGGTTTTCCACGGAATTTATCGACAACCCCTTTAGTTGAATCAAGAACGTTGCGGGGTTGCAAACACGGTCGTGGAGTACCTAGTTCCGGAGTTTTTTCTCATTTCTATTTGCGTCTTTTGGTTATTTATTAGACTACAGACTTGTTGGGTATTACTGCGCTTATTAAAATTTTGTGTAATAGCTACCTATCGTTGCAAGGTCGTTTGTTGTCGCTGAAGTCGCCTTTTCCGTTGGGGCTGTTTGCAGTAAAGTTCAACTTTTTACCCCCCGTCACCACAAATAGCAAAAGAAACACATTTTAAAATGTCATGGAGATATGCGGTATGTTGACAAGTATTCGTAAAAATAAATAAATAAACAAATTAAAATGAATGAAATTGTGTTGTGTTGCATAGTGCCAGTCCCCGAGTTGTTCCACCACCATGTCCATAGATTTAGTCGTTTATTTTTTGCGCGCGGGATAAATTGCAATTGGAAAATTTTTACCTGTTCAAACAATAAGAAGCATGTATTAAACTCATGTACGTGGTGCTTCTGCCTTGAACAACTGCCCTGATAACCTAGTTTTGGCAGCGAAATCAATTTCGCCAGGAACTACTTAGATCTATAGCAAGAGCAAGAGTGAGCTTGGCAAGGAGGGGGCGCATAATTATTTATTTATTTCGTACTTCATGCTCTTCTTGGCTCTCATCCTTTTGGAGGCCAACTAATTTCCATTTGGAATATTTTCGAGATCACATGCACTGCACAGCACATTGTTGTATGTAACGAGGCATTGTCAAGGTCCTGAGGATGTCTACTTGCAAATCTTTGCCATTGTTCGCTTTTATAATCTGCCTCACATATCACCATTGTTGGTGCCCAACTATATTATATAACCTCCACTCCTTTTTTTTGTATGTACGTATATTTCTTCTTGATATATATTTTTTTTTATTCTTTGAAGAAGTCTGCCAAATGAGTGTAACCGGTGGTGCTGGTGGTGGTTATAGTGGGGGTGGGTAGTAATCAAAGATTGTGTTCTCCACCCCATTCACAGCGTTCACTATTGGCAAAAGGAAACCCTATTAGATTTAAGATTGTTTCTGTTTGGCAGTCACGCATTTGCCTGACAGCAGGACCTTTGACATGCTTATGTACCGATGGAGACTTTATAGTTTGTTTCGCAAAGTGGAGTTGACCTTTCCTACTCATATGCTTATGGCTTAGTGTTTGGTCATCTATTTCATGGGCTCTCCTATTTCCAAACACCTTGCAAGTTGTGAACTCTTGAAATTAACGCGATAATATCAGGGGTATGACTAATGCGTTAGTGCCGCACATACCATGCTAAGTACAATGAAATTCTAAGAATAGCGTGGATATTAGCACACGCTACGCAAGAGTTTACTTGATGCAGCTTTAATACAAGTAGTACATATGCAGTAGATGAGTTATTTAGCGAATTGATATTATAAATTAGTTTAATATGGCTTACTAGAAAAAAAAAAAGTAGTAGAAGACATAAAATAGACGCAGATTTCAATTGTCAATAAGATACATATTTTGAAGGCGCGTGCAATCACTTTTATGACGGCCTTGGACTTTTTGTAAACTTTGCAATAAATATTTACTGATTACAATTTTCTGCATGCATACATACATACAATACTATTAAAGATTTTTATGAAAGTAAATTTTCTAATCGAAAATTATATTTTTTTAATTGCAAATGCAAGCGTGTCTTCTATATAATCGTACGCCCATGCGTCACATTGACTCTCAACCTTGAGCAGGGTAAAGAAACAAGAAGTTAAGCAAGTGGACCTTATAACAATTCTTCCAAAATACGACGAATACGTTTTTCGATAATGGGTCGTCGTTCGAAGTAAACAGTATTTAGTTTTTACTCGTATATATACAGTAGTCTTGTCTGTGATTTGCTGAAGAGTAGGCATTGAAATCGAAGTCTTTTAAGTCAACCGTATAGTGCTACATCTGCTTAAATAGTTTTTGGTTTCTCAGCGCAATCTATAGAGTATACATAACAAGTAGTTGAGCATCGTCAAATGTCAATTATAAAGAAATAATCACTGGACAAATATAAAGAAATGTCGCAACAAATTATTCATTTTTAGTCCCTTCAGAATACTTCTGATTTCAAATGAACAAATTCAGTTTACTACATAGCCGTTAAGTCAGAAATGAGCTTCATCGTCATCTCTTTGATAAAAAAAAAATTACTTTATAAGTTTGGCGAAAACTTCAAAACTAAATTTCCACGAGTTGTCAAATTTGACAGCTGGTATTGTAGGTCTCTTCCTTTAACTTAAATTTCGTAGACTTTCGTACGAATTGTTACGAATTCTAGTGCACTTACGTTCCGTAACACAAAAGAATCGTAAGACACGAAAGAGTGAAACATTTCGCCTCCATAACAAAAGTTACAAATTTCTATTGGTAAGAATTGTGAGATCTGTCAAATTTGGAAATTTGTTATCTTCTGACTGGATTTCGTGTTAATTGTGAAAAGTAAAGTGAACATAGCGAAAGTTTCAGCTCTCTAGCTCTACGTCCAACGGTTTAAAAGTTACAGGGTTGTGACAGACAGACACCGTATCTAACACATAAGTGTTTCGTCTTTCCTTTCAATGTCCAGAACACTAAAAATTTGAAAGAGAGGATATCAAATGAAAATTGACGGTTCTCCTAAGGCATTCCAAATTCAAACGCATTACATTACTTTGAAATTACTAATGGAAATCGTGGGTACCAAATGTTTGCCTCCATTTTAAAGATTTTTACTCCCACACTTTGAAACTTGATAATTTACGAGTTTTAGTGCAGAAAGTAAGGGAACAGACCTAACATTTACAGGACACAATTTACATACATAGGTGAAGAATGAAAATCATAACAAGTTGTATTGACATTTAAAATTAAAAATATATATATTCATTCAATATTATGGACTACAATAAACAGCTATAATTAATACAAAAGAATCTTTACTTTTTATTTTTACCTTTGTAATATAATTTTCATAGAAAACCAAATATGTAAATGAAATGTCCATTACAAGCATTTTTCTCCAACAGTTTCAACTCATAATGATGAAAATAAGAAATGAAATTGCCTATTTTTATGCGGGACGGAAGCATTTTCAAAATTAATTCAGCCATGGAACTCTGGTGTCTATATGGATGTCAAGTGTATTTTAAAATTTCATGTCCTAGAAAGTAACAAAAAGAAAAATGTAACTCCTGCTCGAGGGAGCTGCATGAAATCAAATCAATTTTCAGTGTTTTGACTGACATAAGCATCTGTTCAATGCTATTGTTTATGCATACGATGGCCCCATTCGCTCCTTCGTCGAAGACTATGGTGCTTAGCATGCAATCAACTGAGTTGATGATATCCTTCATGTGTTTGTTTTTATGATGTCAACAAACGAAGGAAATCTTTCATCATCATCAACATTATCATCAAACGTTATTGGATTTCGTGATTCGTGTTGCTTGCAATTTTCAATACACTCACCCCCAATAATTTTCAAGAGTTCATTCATTGAAAACAATTTGAAAAAAAAAAAAAAAAATATTTCAATTATTAAAAACGAGCGTGTAATGGGGTGAGGCAAAATGCCAAAAGCAGTGGACGCCATTCTAATATTAACCAAGAAGTGACTCATTCGGTCAGGGTCACTATCAAAACCGACAATCCGAATCTATTAAGTACAACCTGTCTATTTTGACAATAGAAAGATATTTTCCGTCTCAAATTTCCACACCGAAGGCATTCCTAAAAGTATAAGGTAGTAGCTCACAAATATACAAACTTATGTATGTGCGGGAGTAATAATTTCCCTCCGCATGTTTATTTGCGAAAAATCTCTGTGGAATGAGTAAGATATCCACATTCCCGAACACCTCCATGGTGTAGACCCCGCAGATATCGTGTATTTTTGGCTACTGACCAAAAAATTCTGCGAATGGTGTTATTTTTAGTAGCAGAATCGGGCGACAATGAAAACACTGAGTATTTCGAGCATTCGATTGCTTTGTTGTTGATCGATAAAGGTGTGAGTTTGTTGCTTCACCTGTTGATGTGCGAGTGCTTGGATGTGTCCTTGCTACAGATTACTCAACCACCGAAAGTGAAATCTGTTTCACTTTTTTACATTATTGTTGCCATATCATTGGCATGGCACCATTAGTTATCGATCAGTGATCCAACTTAAGAATGCCAATCAATCGAATAGTGCCCACTGAAGCATGAATACTGATAGCAATTAATCAATCTATTCTAAGAATGGGATATTTGCATTGTCGCCCCACTGATGCCCAGGTGAAATTTCACAACAAGGTATAGGTACACCTGAGCCAAGTAAACAGCGGATAATACGCAAATTAATGTTACGCTAATTCGAACTGACAATTCAAAAGAATCGATTCGCGATTCAAATTTGATAGATAGCCGCTTACAAAGAGAGGTGCCCCTTTCCGCATGCCAGTGATGTGTAAACTCTTTAAATTATTTAAATAGATGCTTATTTTGAACACAGATCGATTCAGTCGAATGAACTTGGAATGTCTAACTAAGTATATAAGCCAATAAATAAAACGTATGTAGTTTTTAAATTAGAACGGAAGAATGCGATTAATTACATTTTGCCGTCGTTCAACTAATAATACCGCCGCGACGCCCGTTGCTACTCGCGGTACAGTCGCAGCAATAAAATGGTGAATCTACTTGTGTTCATATATTCATACATATGTATCTAAGAAAAAAATAAAAACTATTTTCAGACTTGTGAAATGTCTGTGTTTGTTGTCATTGTCGTTTTAATTTTGTTCATCAGTAAGTGTTATTATTGTGATGTGATTAAGTGTAATAATGGAAATAGACTTCTAATGCTCCAACTACTTGTTACTTTTTCAGCTTCTCTTCGATTATCTGAATCAGGTTTGTGGAACATACACTTGATGCGAAACATTTTGACTTTGCATGACTAATAAATTTAAGTTGATTGCATTAAATTTAATTTCAATTAAGTTTCAAGGAATCTTATAAGATGAAGCCTGGAATTTTAATAAATTATCAATAAGGTGCACAACTGCGTCGCACGTGGTTGCCTCTATGTATTGATTGGAAATTGATTATACTTATATATATATACCATACTTCTAGAATCAGTTAACAAGCGAAGTACTGTCATAAACATTTACAGCACTTGTTTCAATTAACTGAAATATGACATTAAATAAAAAACGCAGATCCATTTTCGGAAAAATCGCCTTTTTCGTGAAATTAGCCTCTGTAACTGTTGAAAAAGAGTTAGAAAACCGTTTCCACCTCGAATAGTGGCAGAGTTCAGATATGAAATTGGAAGAAAATCGGCCTAGCATCGGTCCATCATCAAAATATGTCCCGCGGTATTCATAGGTCTGATCCCGTCCAGACTAAAACTACGAAATCTACGAAATTTTACAAAAAATAGTGAATTCTTGTTCTCGTACGTCAAACTTTCGTAGTTTTGCACAAAGAGAGAGCTCACGAGAGTGTAAGAAATTTCCCCATGCTGTGAATTTTAGTCCAAGAAATTTCCTTGGGAAAAAATATGAGTTCTGTCAAATGGTTGTGTTGCTGTTGGCAAAATAATTTGAAGTAAATTGATTTACAAAATTTGCAAAAAAAAGTGACGTCTAAAAAGTGGGCAGATTTTTGTTCAACCCGTTTTCGTACTTTTTTGGAGAATTTACTCTGAGAAAATTTTACACCCACTTTTAGAAATTTGGCAAACTGTGAATTTTTGTGAAGAAGGGGAACAGACCTTTTGTATTAAAAACAGAATTTTGATTTCTAATTAATGTTCTGGCATGGTAATACTAACAATAGAAAGGATTTGCTGTCGCGACCAACTTTAACAACAGTGATTTGGAAAGTGGATTATCGACTGCCGTGGTGGCCAATATCATTGCTCCACTTATTAAGAAATCGTATACATAGGTGGCAGGCATAGGCAACAAAGTCTTTTACGCTCTTCTTTATTGATAGTAAAATGAAATCCATTTAGTATATGGAAATCAACCAGTTCAAGAGCCACCCCAAATAAACCAGCACAACGTGAAATGTACATCCAAGTTTGTTTTACAATAACTTAAACAATACTCGTACAGTAATGATTTTTATTGGAGAGTCTTACTGAGGAAACATTACAATGCACATTAGTTCCTAGTCTTTGCAACATCCCTGTACATTTACTACACCCGGAAAACTTTGACATACATTTTATGTTATAAAGATGATACCCTTGACCTACATAGTCTATGTAATCGCGGTCAAGGGTATCTAGGCAATGTCAGTTTTATATTGCATACACAGGACTGAAGAAACTAATAACGCAATTGAGTTCTTCGTGCGTATTTCATAAATATGTGCTTAAAAGTTGAAAGGCTTCAGACCCTTAAGTAGCTTAAAGAATAAGAAATATGTACTTCTCGCATCCGTAAAACATGTTTCCGCATAAATGAAGTATAGCTATCCACCCTAGTGTGTAAAGAAAATGGTGTCTACGTAGTTGGCTGTTGGACTTAAGGATTATTCTTAGTTCTTTATTCTTGAATATACACAGTACAAACTAACCCATGTACAAGATTGAGAAACGTAAAAGACTTATTTTGACTTGTTTTCTTATATGTACATATATTTACTTACATATATATATATTAATATATATATTAATTTTTATTTTAAGTTGCAGTTATGTACATAATGTATGTACATTTCGAATTGAAATACTTTCATCTAGGTGCAATCAATAAATTTTGTTTATGTAGTACATGCATCTCTGGCTTGTGCATTTTTTGGAAAAATGATTTATGCTCCTAAAATTAATTGGTTTCGTGGTAGATTATGTGATAACCATACAAATATTTAATCATAAGTTGAACTGCAAAGTAAAAATTTCCCCGTTAAGCACAAATGTTGCTTAGAAGAACTATTTCCTTCCTTTTATTCCTTGAGGATGCACCATCAGCAGAATTTATAATGGAAGTGAGGTATCGTTTTCGAGTGCACATTTCAATGAAAATTATCGCCATACAGTAGGTAGTTAGACGGCATTGTCTCATGACATTGTTCATATGCCAAGCAAATTATTTTATGCTGAGAACATCTATTATTTAACTTGGAATGTTTTTTGATCAAAAGAAGACAGCATGGTCCCACGTTTGAGTTCGATTTTTTTCTCTTGATATACAACATGAATTATATGGAAATATTCAGCAGAACTAAGAGGGAATCTTATGAGCAAAGCTCTTGCGACAGGTGTCTTTGATTGAAAATATATGAACATCCTGAAACACAGCTTCAATTTTATTTTACTATTACATATATATTATAAAAAAGTTCACTAAATATCTTACTTAAATAGACTTAAGATAAGCTAAGGCAAA
This sequence comes from Chalcosyrphus nemorum, assembly GCA_949716465.1. Classification (NCBI taxonomy): domain Eukaryota; kingdom Metazoa; phylum Arthropoda; class Insecta; order Diptera; family Syrphidae; genus Chalcosyrphus; species Chalcosyrphus nemorum. The sequence goes on from OX454335.1 coordinate 53,124,771, forward strand.
CATTTTTAAGGACAAATTTAACTCATGGATAGAGTAATAAAAATTGCATATGTAAAAATTAAATGGCTCTTAAAAAATGGTGATTAATGTTATTAAAATAGTTTCAGTTTTTCCAAATGCTAGAAATTTATAAATTAGAAATAAAAAAATAAAAGTAAGCTCTACAAATGTAACCAATTGCGTTACAATAAATACGATGATGAACTATGAACATGTGGACATATATATTCGATGAGATGATTCAAAGTTATAAATTACAGGTGTTGACACGAATTAAAAAAAGTGTGTGAAAATATTTCTACCATTGCCAAGGAAACACCTTTCAGAATTGTATTTGCCCACCCGTCAGTCACTTTCAATTTTATACCAACGAGTCTATAATTTTTTATTTTTAGAATATCTATGTATGTATGTTGGTTTCTCTCTGGCCTATTTGTGAACAATATTCACCTAACCTCTCATAGTATATGAAAACAGAAACAAGGACACAATCAAATCAAATATTCATTTGAATTCGTTTTGTTTCCTAAATAAATGCAATGACAATAAAAAAATCATTTGCTATACATAAAATGTTAGTTTAAGTATATAAATTAAAATAAGTAAAATACAAAATATAACATGATAGTTTTTTTTTAAATAAATATATCTTTCCAAGGTCGTTAAGCTAGAAGAAAAAGTGAAAAGAATGATATTGCTAAACAGACAAATTGCCTTACATTCTTTGAATTGCATGACGTAGTTCTTGGCAACGATATTTATTTTAGGATTGTTTAAGGAATGCATAGAGAAATTCAAAGCTATAACCATTTAAATATGTCTCTTATAGCAACCAAGTAGGATGGATCCAACAGACCAAACTACGGGACGCCAACTACAAAGGGTGCTCCACTACTCAGTCACCCCATGCAGACCATTGCCAGGGCTCCGAAGATCAGAATGTGCTATTCATGATGTAGACTGTGATGAAGTGTATCCCGGTATTTATGTGGGTGATGCGTGAGTTTTGCAAAACATCCCTTGTAAATTGTGAACTCTAACATTGAAATTATTTTGCATATTTAATACGAACAGAGCTGCTGCCAAGAACAAAGTGTACCTCCGACTAATGGGCATCACACATGTTTTGAATACGGCAGAAGGATGCAGATATGGACAAGTCGATACTGGGCACGTATACTACAGAGACATGCCAAATGTAAGGTAGGTATTTGTAAAATTTCCACAAACAACCTGGCACCTGTTCACACCCCCTTCTGTCTTTAAAGATATATGGGATTTCCAATGATGGATCAGCCAACAACAGACATCTCAAGATACTTTTATGTGGCGTCAAAGTTTATTGACAATGCAATAACCAGTGGGGGTAACTAAAATAAACAATTCAATCTACATCCTTTTTATTAAACATAATTTCTTTATTTAGGAAAAATTCTAGTGCACTGCTTGGTTGGAATGTCGCGCTCAGCTACCTGCGTTCTGGCTTACCTTATGATTTGTCGAAAGATGACAGCCGTGGATGCGATACGAACAGTGCGTATGCGACGAGATATTCGTCCCAATGACGGTTTCCTACAACAGTTGGCAGACTTAGACAACGAACTGAAACGCAAGCGTCTATATCCCTATTAACACGGGAGTATTGTCATGTCCACTAACAAATAAAACAAAAAATAGCAGAGTTATATGCAACCACCAAAGTATAAAATTTAATAATCTTTTAATGAAACGAATATTATAACTATACATTATATTACGATTATATACATATATTTTTTTATTTTGCAATTAAAAACTGATACTGTGTTAAAACCAGAAGATCACTCATTAAAAATTTCACGTGTTTTTTTTATATCGTAAATCTGGAAACCTAATAATGAAAGTCAAAGACAAACGAAAAGATCCTGTAGTTTCCCACAATTACTTTATAATTAAGTTAACCACATATCCAAGATAGTTGTTTCTTCATCTTAATGCTGTATTTTCACAAATCAAAGAGGATCATTATAACGAATCTTATAGAAAAAAAAAACAAAATAATAATAATGTAACAATACAATAATAAACACAAGAAATATATAGAAAGTGCAATTGCAATACAAAAGTGTACCTCTGAAGTGATTTTCATTTTTTTATGTATTTACCTAATAATATAAATTAGATACTAGAAAAAAAATATAACTAATATTTCATGGCACAAATGGGATTACTTTTATTTCAATGGATTTTTTGAGTTTAAAATAAATACTATTAAAGATAAATAAAAAGAAATCGATAAAATAGCTAAACCACCCCTCACATGACCTAGTGCATATAGTAGTTTCATTTTACATGCTTGTATGTGAGCTCATTTAAATATGTAATAGATTGTTATATTTTACTTATGACGTCAATTTTGTTTGCAAAATTTTATTTTCACTATTCACAACATTCGTCACGTGTTAATGCTTTTTTTTGACGCCCTAATGTGCCACTTTAATAAAAAAAAGAAAATATTTACATACATATATACCTCTTTGGTAGTTGTAAAAATTCGATTGCGCTCATTGCATTTTTTATATTTAAATGCAAACGTTTTTTCACTTCAAAATTGTATAAAGCATTGAATTATTGTTTAGAATGATAATCTAGCGAGTAAGTGATAGAAAAGAAAAAAAAAATGTGTAAGAGGGTTGTAACTTGCAATGAAAATATAAATTATTAATTTTTATAATCATATAATCAGTACAATAATCGTATGTTTTTGTTAAATTTAGTCTCATAGTTTTGATTTTTTTGTAAACATTTTACTGACGTCATTAGCGTACTTTCTCTTACTAGAAATCAGAACTCGTATTGTGTGCGCCACATTATGAGTTTTGTTAAACAAAATTTTAGATATTGAATGTCTTTTAGTCAACTGTTATTGCATATTGCCTATTTCTCTTTGTATGCGCTATAGTCTGAATAGTTTACATCCGAGCTCCGTAGTCTTTTCGACCATTATCAATTTTTACCTAATCATCTGTAAATATGATGATCTTTCCTCCTAAGTTGTCATGTTTTTTTCATACAAATAGGCCTTATTTTCTTTCTTTCTCGAATTTTTCATATTTATCATTTTTTAAACAATTTTATAACACATAAACCTCTATGCCATTTTTTATGATAGAAACAAAATTTAAATGTAATACAAAGTTAAACATTTACCTTTAATAACAGTTTTAAATCAAAAATGATACATTGATCAATTTTTTTTTTCAACTGTGAAATGCATCAAAATTTCAAATAACGGTACTTTACTTGTAGCAAACCTTAAATGCCGATTTCGTTTGTAATAAACACTGAGAATAGTTTTATAAAGTCCTATAAGATGGTATTTCACTTTTGTGACTTCTTATAGTAAGTGCAATGTATTTCAGCAGTAACAATGCAAACCATTCATAAATGTACCAACACATATGTTACTTCATATTATGTTACACCTATAAACTTTTAATACGTTCTTAACAGTCTTATAGTTCAACCTGAAAAACCTCAAAACGAGAGCTACTACATTAGCTGCAAGTCGCTTCACATAAAAGAGCATAAAAATAAAATAAATAATAGGCTATAGATAGCCAATAGAGGGCCAAGACCGTAGACTAGATCTAGACAGTCAACTCGAACTTCACTGGCCTCCTTGCCTCTTTGTAAATAAATATGAAGTAGGTAGCGTGTGACCAAGACCTAACTATAAATTTGTCGAGTTCGCTTTCATTCCTTTTGAACATAACATTTTTTGCAGGTTGTTATTCCATTAACACAACAAACTATATGCACAAAATGGCTGCGACCATAGATGTACAAAAAAAAACTGCCAGATTTTGTAACTGTTGCCTGACCTTTGTGAGCTCGTATTTGATTTTGATTGAACGTCAGAATGCAACGAAAAAATCTAGTGAGTTTCAACTTGTGACTTGGGAGAGCGAATGTCTCAAACGACCCAAAGTTGACTGTCTAATTTTCGTCCTCTATGGTCAAGACCTAACTTCTCACAACTGTATGTTCGTGTTGTGCGTGGTATAAATTTCTGCACCTCTAAGGAGACCAACAGTTCTATGCTGTACCCGAAGGGTAAAGGAATTTTTCGAAACAACTTTGACAGTATTTTCTTCATTCAAACTAGAAATTCCATGCGCAGTGGTCCAATGCATCCCATTCTTTACACATAGTAATCAAAACCAATAAGTTTTACTGCTGCTGTCAAACGTCAAAAGTCAAATTTCAGTTAGTGTCTTAGATACCAATAAATTGCCTCCACTGCTGTAGTCAAATATCCATTTTTGCAGTTGTTAAGATAAGGATTTTGAAATGTGTCCGATTTAGGATATTTTCAAAAAATAGCCAACTGAGCTCCCGGACGCTATAAAAAAACCTCTAGCCCTAGCGCAAAATTAAACTCTATTCAGGTCTGTGATGAACTAAGTGAAAAAGTGTTTCCTTCCTAAGTTAGGGTCAGTGATATCTCTCGAAGAAGATTATTTACTTAATCTCTAAATATGTTGGAATTCCCTTTTTCTGACTTGGTTCGGTACAGCTGTGAGCTCTCCATGTATTTTCAATTGCATAACTAGTAAACAATTGACCTTGAACTATTATTATTTTGCTCGCATTTCCTACGGAAGGGATCCATCTATTTTATTCATATTATCATATTCTTTAGAGGTAGCTGATTATAAAATGCATTGCATCTCTGTAATTGACCATCGCAATGTTAAACGCAAATCTAAGCAAACAATCATACTATTACTTAAAAATTATCTCATTCTCAAGATGTAAACGTAAACCATATTAAATTGAAAGTCGAATGAATCTACCAGCATGATAACTTCAAGTTCAATGTTTAGATCTCTTAGTCAGCACAAGCACACAAACAAAGCGAAGCGTCAATAAATCTTCCGGAAATCTGGGATCACGTGCACTTGTGACAATATACCGTGATAGTTGCATGACGGTCACCCTGGATGAGAACGGTTAAGTTTAAGCTGATAGAATTCACTATGTGTGGAAAGTTACTCAAACATCCTAAGTGTTATAATGTTATAACCACAAAGCTAAGCTGGTATTTTCCAGATGATATACACCCACCCTTTCGACAACGACAACGTAACCATGTGGAACAGTAGTTTCTTATCAGAAATAATTCATATGGCGGTCATAACAAGGTTAATACGGTCGCATCGTTTAAAAATAAAAATATTCTGTTTATTGTTTTGGTATTTTTTATTTCTTACATAAACTTGTTAAGTTTTCAAAATCCAATCTACTCGTAAAGTACTCGAAGGGATAAGTACTTGTTTCTACACAGTAAGGTATAAAAGGTAAGCTTCACATTTAATTTAACTATCTCAAGTCAAATAATGCAAAATAGTAATTTATTATTTCTCACGGGGACGAGGGAACGGATAAATATGGTATATTGCCGGTGACCATATTTTTGGAACCAAATTTGGGCAGAAAAAGAAGCTTTTGTATTGAACTATGAAAGTTTTTTTGATCGAAAAGAACAAGAAAGACAAATTCCAGCTTTGATGACGTAACGAAATCGAAACTAAGATTATAATAAACTTAAGAGTTTCACATTTTATTAAAGAAAATAAACCAGCTAAGTTAGTTTTAGCATCAAGTGTAAACAAAACCGCTATAGCCGCTTCACAGCAAATAAGTTTTTTTTACTTTTGACCAAAAATGTATTCTTGCTTATAGAATTGCCAGACTCACAAAAATTGGTGCCCAAATTCATATCATAATGTGGCATTAATTCGTTTTTATTAATTATACGTGAATATAAACTTTTATCTGCTACGGTAAGCATAGTGAATTATATTGCAAACACAATAACAAATGCGTTATCTGTGATCAGCCTTTAAACGTAACATTATGGCTTCTATAGATACATATGTATTACATCCGCTGCTAGGTTTGGACTTTGCAAAAAAGAAACCTATTTCGGCTCAAGTGGACAATATTATTAGGTAAACATTTTAAAATTCCTGAACCATGTAATAGCTTACTCAATGTGCACTCATTTACCACGTTCTGATTGAAGTTCGAATATTTATTTCATAAATCTACAATTGCAAAACAATTTGCTCTTTATTACAGTTTGGTTTCCTCCAACTGAAACTGGTGTTATCAGTCCAACAGCAGTTAACATCACTGCTCGTGATAAGAATTCATCTTCTAGAAATACACAAATACACATATACAATTCATCTTGTCAGTGCCGAAACTATAGGATATTTTCAAAATATTCAATTAAATATTTAACTCAAGATTTCTTCAAAGATACAGAATATGTGTACAACAAACCGAATCAATAGCCGACATGCATGTTGACAACCTGAGAGGCTCGTCCCTGCAACAAGCCTACAAGTTTTCTGGTCTTTTTACTCAAACCTACATATTCTGAACATTAAGATAACGGGATACAGTTCAGTAGCTCTATTTTTAGTGCATATTATTAGCAGAATATTTACACAATGGTACAGTATACAAAATATTATAATATGGTTCAATGACTGGTCAACGTTGACACTTGATAAACAATGTGGAAAAAGTTTGAAACAATTTTGAATCATTCCAAAGCTCACAAAAGAAAGCTATTCGACAATACAAACAAACAGAAATCAATTCTTTGAGAAATTGTCGCGTTTTGCAATGATTTTGTGTTAAGTGTTAGACAGCCGTTGCGTCAGTAATTATATACTTATATTCTTTTGTTCTTGGCCTAAATATGATTATAAGAACAATATAGAATGTCTAGAAAGAATGAATGTGCTTCTTCGTAGTACAAAATTAGATGCTTCGAAAATATGAGTACTTTCCAGATTCAACGAGAATTATCTGAAATGAATTAAATCATGCAATCAAATGAAAAATAATTAAATATTTTAAAACTACATGTATACACTCATACTTGTTCATTTATATTAATTTATTTATTGTTTGCCTAAACAAGATAAACAAACATATTGACTGGCACTTATATTTTTGACTATAAGTTGACATGAAGAATTTCAAGCTTAAGTAAAATTTCCAATAGTTTCCTCCTCAAGAACCAAAAGATTTATCATCTCTTTGGATTTAGGCGACTTTTTATGGCAACGATAGCTGAGAATAATCCAAAAGCGGAGCACAACTAGCTAAAGCTAAAAATGAAGGAACACGACCCTGAGCATCATGCATCAACACGGTAAAGTATCCTACTTAACGAACAAAATTTGACAGGTCTTAAATTAGGTATATACCCATCAAGATTTTTTTTATGTCATAGTATAATCTGCACGTGCCCTTTTACTGATTGACGCACGGGCGTTAGTTAATTTGGAAGGGAAGAAGGGTCAGGTTACAATATTTATTCTCCATGGATTGCATCGAATTTGACTGCGGAGAAAGTTGTGTGTGGTTTTTACATTCCTTCGTAGTTCACAGTTTCTTTTTCGCGTTCATCATAAAAGACGCTAAGTACTTTCAAAGCGAGCTACTTAATTTTATTACTGTGGAAATTAAATGAATATGGTCGGGAATTGATCACCAAACTTCGAATTCAATGACCGAATACACTACCACTACACCGTGGCTAACCACATTACTATGTATAATATATTAGGTACCACATAAAGTACATATATAAATGATCAGCCGAGTCGATTACGAGGTCTTTACAAAAGTGTAAGAAAAACAAGTATAAAAGATATTAAGACTCAATTAATGACTCAAGCCCACTTTAAAAAAAAAAAATATTTTTTTCAGTATTTTTCTATGCAACTCAAAAAAACTTATTTATGCAAATATAAAGATATTTACTGGCTCTACATATTTCCCATTGCATTTTTTTAGTTAATCGTATGAAATTCGTTTTGGCTAGTTGTCCTAAATTCGGTGAAAAGTATGTATCTTAATATTAATAAATCAAAATACCTAGTATACAGTCGAACCCGCTTGAATAATATATCAAACCGAAATTTTGATTTGATTCAAATTTTGACCGTGTTTTTTTAATGGGACTTTGGATGAATGGAAAACAAATAATTCAACGGGTTCCATTGAAGTAAAGTAGCTAGCCAGGAAAAAATCTGACATCAGCAACTGCTTATAGTGTCGAGAGTGTGGATGGCGCCTTATGCATATATGTACATATATTTTTTTCGTAATATTTAGGCGGTCCCTTGCTTGCTTCGCACAAGAAAATCTAATCTTTGGTATTTGTGAAAATCTTTTATTGCTTGTCGAAAATGAATACCTATTAAGTTAACTATGCAGGTTAATAAAGAAAAATGGTTTGATTAAATTTTAATAGACAATCTGGGTCTTAGTGGTTACTAAATATTTTGCAATCAACTTATGTATCATTCTTTTTTATAGCAACACTTTTTTTTACCCCCACATCTTGAAAGCATCCAAAATTATTATTGTCATGAAAAGCTTTTCAAAAATTTCCTGCCTTTGAGGTATAAAACTGCACTAAATGCGGACAAATGTATACCGGGCAGGTACGTAAGAAGCAAGACCTCTATAAGTTGCTTAATTGCCTGAGGTAAATTTCTTCAATTAAGGGATTTTGATGTCGATTAACAATTCCTTATATTCTTAGTGTTCCACTCAATATCAATACGTGTGCCTGCGATACAACTGAATAACTAAAAAAAGTGCTGACCCGAATCAATGGAATATATTTAATTATATGCAATTCATGTTGGCATTGTTGAATACATAAGAAGCAGACCAGGTCTAGAATCACACAAAAAATTTAAACTGTGATTGGAACAAAAAGGTTCATCCTTTTGTTTACTGGAATTAATGACCTGATGTGTCAACGTGTAAAATATATTTAAAATTAATTAATTCAGTTCAAAAAAACAACAAGCAAGAGAGTGTGTTTTCAAAATATAAATAAATAAAAACAATTTCTTCGGAAAACAATTTTCACCCTTCTATCGGGTGTGGAATAGTTCGAAAGAGATACTTATAGCGATCACAAAGAACAACACTTTTGAACGATTAGTAGTAACGCCGTTTCAGATACCGCCTACTGTAATCCCAATTATAAAACGAGGAAAATAAATTTGAATACGTTATGTCTTTAAACAACAGTTAGAGTTACCAAACAAAGTCGAACAAAAATAAAAGTAGAATACTGCTCTCAAAATCAATATTGTTGGGTGTTATTTACCCACTTATAAGCGAACTAAAAATCAAATTTCTCGCAAAGATAAGCGTCTGCCTTGGTGTTTGTCTGAGAATGTAGTCAACGTTATTTTTTAGTATATATTTTTTTTAAGCACTACGCTCTGACTCTTGTAGATTTTCCTCACAGATTACAGCTGTAGGATTCACAAAAGGTCGACTTATGTACATATGTATAGATTCTTGCATTAGATGTAAAACAAAAAGTATTGCTAATTAAAATATCGAGTGATATCTTTGTTTTGATTGATGTATCTAATTTTTTTTTTTTTTGTATTGTTTACCCTCCTCTAATGATAAACTTTGCACATTCACATCAGTATTTATTGTAAAAATCATAAGAAAGCTTTATACACGCAGTTAATTACATTAAGAAATGCTTATTGCTTATAGCTTATAGCGTTTGGGACTGATAATGAGGAGCAGCTAAAGTGTCTGTGTGTGCGATTGCTAACTTATTCGGATCGCATTTGAGGTATAAATATTAAGCCGACAGTGAATAAAAACGATTTTGATAGGGAGAGTAGTAACACTGTCGTCCGTGCTTGTCAGTCAATCAGACAGTCTATCTGAAGAAGATTACCGGTCGCCGTTTTGGAGAGTTTATATAGATTGACATTGGTGTATTTCGCAGAGATTAGGTCTTTCGTCTAGGTCCTGTTGATTATAAAATTAGTTCCCAATCATCTGTACAGACTGATGGATCATACGTAAATAATAACGGATCTCAAAAAGTTTGAATGTACTTGACAAGTGTTAATTATAAAGTATTTGTGAAAACGCTTCTTTCCCTATAAACATATTTTGTGTAGTTTTTCACCTCCTTTTTTTTTTTTGTTGGATTTAAATATAACACATTGCCCTAAGCAAATAAATAATATTTCTTGTAACCCCACGACCATTATGCTAAAGTTTTAGAAAAAATCAAGTTTCGAATTTAATCCTTTTTTCATAAAATACATAAAAAAAACAAACTATTTACAATGTCTGAACCAGAGATTGTGGTAACCTCGTCCAACGAGTTGTCAACAAAAGCGAGCCTTATTGTGGTATCTAATAGGCTACCCTTTGTCCTTATACGGAATCCTACTACCAACGAGCTTGAAAGGAAAGCAAGGTAAGATTAATGTCATGTTTTTTTATTTTTCTCATAAGTTGGTGTTCTTTCTAAAACTCAAGCTAACTGCCATTGTAAATCACTGCAGCACATTCATTACTAATAATTCCGGGCTAATCTATTTGAATAAGTATATATGAACGTATGTATAGCGAAAAGTCTCAAGCAAATATTGACATCAAACTTTAGCTCGCTTTCAAGGCGCTGAAAGCTTAGATAAGATACAAGTCTCTTCACATTAGAAGGGCAAGGATTATCACGAACTCGGGCCATGCTCTGCACGGGTATTGCAATTTTTTATTGCTCCCAAGTGTCGGCGTTTGATCTGCACTTGCGTTGACTACGTATAATATTTATAATCTTTGATCGTTCCTCCCTTTCCTCTTGTCTTTTGTTGTTCGAAGCTCGAACACTGCTGCTGCTGCTAATAGTGATAATGGGGTTTGGAAATGCTTTCACTATCATAACTTGCTATTGACATGTATTGTCTCCATGTTGTCGGTGTTTTCAATTTTAATAGTTTCGGAACAAGCAAAGGTCTTGAGATTATTTGGTGATACGAGCATCATTGTTGTGCTGTACTATAAATTCTTGGTGCTGATAGCAGCGTCCAGCCTTATTTGCATGTCAATATGTTCCCAAGGAAATGTCGACGAGATCATTCTCCTACCACTACTAATACAATCTGCAAACAATCTGCATGCCCTGTTGGTGCCAGTAGTAATGCTTAATCTATTTTTTTTTTTATTTATTTCCTAATCTAATAGTGCGGGTGGTCTTGTAACTGCAGTATGTCCGGTTGTCATCAAGGGAAAGGGACTCTGGGTTGGATGGTCTGGTATGCATTTAGAGGATCCGAATGAACCGATCCCTGAGTCGAACCCTAATGACCACACTCCGACGGCAGGCCTTAAGTCAGAACAAGTAAGTACACTTATGAAAATTGTTGACATAGATAGTTTTCTACGAGCAACCAATCAAATCAAGAAACACAAAAAATTATGAAGTTACCAAAAATATAACGTAGGTAATATCACACATAACTTACATGTCCTGAAATTGAATACAAACAATTCATTTAATTTATTAATCTGAAAAGAAAAATATGTTTAATAACTAGCACAAGATTAGTGATACTTTGGACAGCGAAAAATTTACCAGAATACATACGAACTAGGCCAAATAAACATTAATCCATAGTGGAAAAACGTGTTTGTTTTTAGTGGTGTATTCTCTAAATAACAAATTTAATATACGAGTATGTATCATTCAAAGTTGTACCCATGACGCAATGAAAACGTATTCGGTTAATAGGTGAAACGCTTCGCTATCAAAAGTAATACGAAAGAGAAAAAATACTGTGAATTATAACCTCAATGATGTTCACAACCCTTACGGAGAAAAACACTATGATTTTCAATTTCCAACTCTTTATTGATATTTCTTTTCTCTTTCAATTAAACTAATTCTTTTTCAAAAATATATGTGTTTAGTTAGTTCAATACTGTGGATCAAACCTTCGTAATGTTAACATTTAAGGTCACTTTACAACTCATCGAACTGTGATCATGAATGAGCGAATATTCGCCAATTTTGACGTTTAGCTACTTTTTTATCTAGTCGCTACAATCGGCAAATTTCACCTGTCATTTACCTAACGAAAATATACAGTAGACTCTCGTTAACGCGATCCAATAAAAATCAAGACAGTTCACGAGATAGAGTTCAAGATAGAGAGAAGGATGAACTTTAACAAGAGGACGATCAGAGTAGTAGAAATACTGATAAACCAAATACGTTACGAACTGTACAAGAAGGGATGTTTTACCACAAAAATTTTAAGTTTTTAAGTCATCTTACTCAAATATCACAACTATTTGGAGCGAAAATAGTTGATCACGTTTTAGAGTGTTCACGTTTTAAAGATGTTAATGTCACAAAAATTCTGTTCACGCTAACGAGTGTCTACTGTAAATCATAATTATTATGCTATACCTACTCAGAAATAATGATAACAATTGCATTCTGCTTTGTTGATTTTATTCAATTTCTTAGTCAAAAGGATTTTAAAATTAAAATTTTCGATTACAAAAACCAAAAACAAACAAAAATGGAGTTGCCAAAGGATAAAAAATCAAATATAATGCAAAATATCTTCGGGACTATTTTATTAAGCATATCAATTAAAATAAAATAAATTATAATCTAAGAGAACTTTGTGAATAAATAAAAACTGTGAGGATGCATCAACAAGTTTAACTGCAAAATATGTATATTTGACAGTAAATAGTATCTCGTACCCTTACTGTCTGTATTCAAGGTCGAACAGGGTACATAAAACATTAATGCTCAAGGTTAAATAAAAAACTAACAAATCTTGATAATTATGTACTACATTTCTATTTTTAGTACAAATAAAACAGATCTAGCCGTTAAGTGAATCAATTCTGAACTATTAAAGTAATGCTTAACAGACGTAGACGTCCTCAAATGTTTCACTAGGTCAATCCAAACGAGAGATTAATCTTACGAAAGAGCACCCATTAGAATAAGGCAGAAAAGATTACAATTTCCCTGCTAGCAAAATAGAAAAAAAAAACTATTACTTATCAGGAAAGTTAATTGCCTATTTTTGTTTTAATTTATTTGCCAGCTTGCAAAATAAGAAATTAAGATTGGAAATAACGCTCTTTGTCTATGTAAGGGCAAAGTATTCAAGCCTATTAATTACTGGTCTGCATTTGATTTGATTAGTCGCTTAGCATTATGATAAGAATGAAAGTAATAGTTTTACTCACTTTAGGTGGTTTCGGTGAACATCGATCCGGTTGTCTTTAATAGCTATTACAATGGCTGCTGTAACAACACCTTCTGGCCTTTGTTTCACTCAATGCCTGGCCGGGCAAAATTCGGCGCAGATCACTGGAGGAACTACGTCAAGGTCAACAAGCACTTTGCGGCTCGCACTATTGAGGCCTTGGAGAAATGTCTGAAGTCGAAAGCCAGCAGCAATAGTGAGACCGGCAATGGTAATGGCAACGGCAATCCACCAATCGTGTGGATTCATGACTATCACCTTATGCTAGCGGCGAATTGGGTCCGAGAGCAGGCTGAAGAGAAGAAGTTGCCTTTCCGATTGGCTTTCTTCTTGCACATACCGTTTCCACCATGGGACATCTTCCGATTGTTGCCATGGTCTGATGAAATTCTTCAGGGAATGTTGGGCTGCGACATGGTTGGGTTCCACATTCAGGACTACTGCTTGAATTTCGTCGATTGTTGCCAGAGGAATCTCGGCTGTCGTGTGGATCGCAACAATCTTTTAGTAGAACATGGAGGTCGCACTGTGCGCGTTCGACCACTGCCAATTGGCATTCCTTATGAACGTTTCGTTGCTTTGGCAAAAAAGGCCCCCAAGGTTCTGAAAACTTCTAAGCAGCAGATCATCTTGGGTGTTGATAGATTGGACTACACAAAGGGTCTTGTCCATAGACTCATGGCATTTGAAGCACTCCTTGAGAAATATCCACAGCACAAGGAAAAAGTAAGCTTGCTTCAGATATCAGTTCCATCTAGGACTGATGTCAAGGAATACAGAGAGTTGAAGGAAGAAGTAGACCAACTCGTTGGTCGCATCAATGGACGCTTCACCACTGCGAATTGGGCTCCGATTCGTTATATCTACGACTATGTTGGACAAGATGAGCTGGCTGCCCTTTACAGAGACGCAGCTGTTTGCCTTGTCACTCCCTTGAGAGATGGCATGAATCTTGTGGCAAAAGAATTTGTCGCGTGTCAAATCAACCAGCCACCAGGTGTGCTTGTAATATCTCCATTTGCTGGGGCTGGAGAAATGATGCACGAAGCTCTGCTGTGTAACCCATATGAATGGCATGTAGCAGCCGAGGTGATCCATCGAGCACTGACCATGCCAGAGGATGAGAGGGTACTTAGAATGAGTCGCCTTCGACGACGTGAACAGGAGACAGACGTTAATCACTGGATGCGATGTTTCTTAAAAGCAATGGGTACATTGGACGTCGATGATGTTGGTACAACAACCATGCAGCCAGTGACTGTGGATGATTTTGATGACTATCTCCTTAAGTAAGGAAATCTTTACATTTAAACGAAGTAAGGTTTCTAAACTTTTTCTTTAGATACATTGGATATAATCACAAGCTGGCATTACTCCTGGACTATGATGGTACTTTGGCACCAATTGCCCCACATCCCGATCTGGCCACTTTGTCACCAGAGATCAAAAATGTCCTCTTTAAGCTGTCAAATCATTCTGAGGTGTATGTTGCCATTATTTCGGGCCGAAATGTGGACAATGTCAAGAAAATGGTTGGTATCGAGGGCATAACATATGCTGGCAACCATGGGCTCGAGATACTTCATCCAGATGGCAGTAAATTTGTCCACCCAATGCCAATTGAATACGAGGAGAAAGTTAGCCATTTACTAAAATCCTTGCAGGATTCGGTAAGAATAACTTTCTTTTGATTTATGTATAATCTTTTCTATAATCTGAATCATGTTCCAATTAGGTTTGTCGCGATGGTGCTTGGGTTGAAAACAAAGGCGCACTTCTGACATTCCATTACAGAGAAACCCCAGTTCAGCTTCGGCCAGCAATGATAGAAAAGGCTAGAACTCTAATTGAAAAGTTTGGCTTTAGAGCCACTAAGGCACACTGTGCACTAGAAGCTCGTCCTCCTGTACAATGGAACAAAGGCCGTGCTTCAATCTATATTTTACGCACATCCTTTGGAGTGGATTGGAGTGAACGCATTAAAATTATATACGTTGGTGACGATTTGACGGATGAAGACGCAATGGTGGTAAGTTAACTCTTCGATTTGAAACTTTCAATGCGATTCATGTGATTTTCTGTATTTTAGGCTCTTAAGGGAATGGCAAGGACTTTCCGGGTCACATCATCGGATATAGTTAAGACAGCGGCAGATCACAGATTGCCTTCAACAGATTCGGTGTATACCATGTTGAAGTGGGTTGAGCGACATTTCATGGGCCGAAAGGCACGTGCAAACTCGTTGACATACAGAAATCGTAGGGAAGACGGTGTACAAACGCAAATGTCTTTGGAGATATCATCTGCGGCGAGTAGCCTCGATAGTGGGAACGTGTAGTTAAAATTTAAAGAACACTTATAATTAAGTAATCCTGGCGAAATTCTTAATTTCACTATTTTTTTATTGTTTATCTAATCATCAGCTGTGTTTTATTTTTGTAAATGTTTCGTTTTGTCCACCGTTTAAAATTTAAATGTTACGTTTATACAAAATAAATGTTAAATATGATCACTGATTCATCGTACGATCTAGGTATACATGTTGCAGTTTACTTCTTTCATCTTTCTTCAGACAGACAAAATTCTATAGTGAGTGTTTCAATACCTGAAAGCAAAACGTAAAGGTCATTTGTGTATAGACTCAGGTCCAGGTCTACAAGCCACACAGTCAGTATAAGCTGAGACTAAAACAGAATAAAATAGTAGCAGTAATGCAAAATAAATGTGGACGAAGACTAAGAAGCAAGTTACCCATCTAGCCATAGTTTTTCCTTTATACAGTGTTCTGCGTTTTCTACCTACCGAAACCATTCGAAGACTCGTGAATCATTTGCACATTTCACTGCTTTTGTAAATACTCTGATTGAATGAATACTTTGAATGTGACCCTTCTACACACTCAAGCATTCATGAATACCAACACCGTAATGTTTCGTTCATACTGCATACATGATTCATACTTGCTTATTTTCTGTGTGCGTGAGACTGTAAGCCCTTGTCTTCAACTTCCATACCATTAGTTATCGTAGCATACGTCCAAAGAGATAAATTCAAGCATATTACAGTTTTTTAATTGATAAATCCATTTTATTTAATTGTGTGATATTACAAGCCACGATACAATAAAGAAGAATAAAAATATTGGGTAGACGGCTAGTGCTTTACGATGTGGGGGTTGACTGTCGCCCAAGAATATGAAGGAAGCTGCAATAGAAACCAAACCTAAATATTTGTCTAACAAAACTAAATGTTTGTCTAACATACCATATGTGGCCCAGGTGAAACCGCCCATTGTCGTAACTAGTCGCAAGAAGAATAACAGCGACGACTGCTTTGCCATCAAGATTACCCGGCAAACAATCAGAGCGATTGCCACGGGAGTCAAACAGTAGCCCAAGACGCAAACCGATTGGAAAAAGGATCTAAAAGAACCGTAAATACAGTATTTATCATATGCCTCAGAGTCAAAACATACATGTTGCCTCCAAGCAGCTTAGAATTTAAGGTGACCACCGCCGCACCAATCCACACGATCACGAAGACTTGAGCAAACTCTGGACCTCCATCGTACATACTGTCCGCTGATCCTTGCAGAATTGTTGCCATGAAAGTGCATAGAACCAACGGACCCCAGAGATCCCCTAAAAGTGAAGAGATGGGTCAAAATAGATATATTTTCGAGTGAACTAACTTACAGTCGCGCAGCAAACTCGACTTTTCTTTTGGATAGAGGACGTGGTAGAACTTCACCCCGACTGCGCGGATGTCGCGAAGCTAAAAGGGCAGTAAGTAACGTTAGGGCAAAAAGTAACTTGTGCACAAACTTACAATTGTCTCCTTGATGGGCTCGTCTAATGTATTGAAGTCAGGCGCTCCTGGCTGTGACGTGTTTCTGTTCCTCGAGGGCACATTCATGTCGCCCTCGAGATTGTGTGGAATGTCGTCGAACATCTGCGGGTGCGGTTCAAAGTAAGCGTGCCCGAGTTATATAGTTATTACATACCTCTAATGTGGTTTCCATTTTTGCTTAAAATCGAAATACTTTTGTAGTTTTATCGGCGGAGAGAAGAAAAATTAAACATCTTTCGGGATTATTTACACTGTGGCCGATGACAACAGTGCTGATGAGAAACGTCAAATTTGACAGCTGTTGACTTCGCAAAGTGCTGCCAAGTTCGGTCTAGGAGAACTGTTCCATTTGATGGAAAGACAAATCAACGAAAATTTTTAAATTTCACCATTGAACTTAATCGACTCAAAAAAATCACAGTCGGATGTAGTCGCAAGGCAAAGAAAAAAATTATTCTTCTATTCTATTATAAAGAGGAAAAGAATATTCTTATACGAATAAACAGCGCATAGAAGATGAACAAATTGGAAGAGAGAAGAAGAGGTAGGAAAGAATTGGTTTAATGGTTATAATTGGTTTCAACCTTTATTCTCCATGTGTTGTGTGCAAATTTACTGGAGAGAGTTGTATGTGATTTGCACTCGTGTGTATATTCCAACACAGTATTCTTTTGTGTTCGTTGAAAAATACAAAGTGCTGGCTTGCAAGTTAAATTAGTAATCTTGTTACTTTGAAAAATAAATAGATATAGCTGGGACTTGAGTACCGAATACGCTACCACTACACTGTGGCTCCAGGACAAAGTAGTTACCTAAGGTTACGGAGACTTATGACATTAGACGAATAATGACAACGACTACCGTGAAACTTTGCGAATTTACTCCTTACCACCAAATTTAAAATAATAAGCTCAAAATGTTCCGAAAACATTTTCCAATTAGAAATTCAAATAATTACAGAAATTCTTTCGTTCATAAAAATATATTTTCTCCAGATCCACGCTCCTTAATCTGCTAAGTAAACAAAACGATATGCGTACAATCTAATTTATTAAATCTTCAACTACAAGCAGTTTTATAAAAAAAAAAAAAACACACACGTTATGCCTACATCTATAACAAACATTGACAAATAGATATGAAAATAAACTTTTCGCCACCATTCATTCTGTTTACTTGTAACCTTCAAATGTTTATTACTTTATTTTTTATTATGTTATGTTTTACATAAATTGCATTATCCGTTTTTTTCCTAGCCCTTACGGCCAAATATGTAAACTTGCAATGTAGAGAAAATTTTTGTTTAATTTTAAATTAAGTACAATACAAATGTAAATGAGAGAGAAAGAGAGAGAGAGAGAGAAAAAAGAAAACATGAAAATAATTTCTGGTACAGCGATGGAAATTTACAACTTCTTCTTCTTCTCATAGAAAGACTGAAGCCACTTTAGGAGGTAACCGACCTCTTCGGGAGTTTTGATTTGGTAGTTAGCGTATGTCTTCAAGTTTGGCAACTCTGATACACGGAAAGTTTTTCCAATACCGCTGAGCATTTTCATGGCATCCTCATCTGTGGTGTCATCTCCAGCATAAATGATTTTCAATTTCTTCGCCCATTCAGCGTCGAATTGCTTCTCCAAAATCATCTTGGTGCCCTCGCCTAGAGATCATATTAAAAACAAAAATAAAAATCTATTCTCATACATAATAAATAACATGTCGATGGAAAGCTCTAATTTATTTCCGTCGATTAGAATAATTTGATCCGCAATTATTGTACAGAAATGTCGAAAAAACACCGAGGAAAGCAGATCTTGCCAGGCATTCTAGAGATCTCCTTCCATTCACGATCCAAAATAAAAAGTCAAAAAAAAAAAAAAAAAAATACAAATGAAATCGGAGGAAAAACAAAAATGTTTTATTTTTAGTCGCCCAAGTAGGCGTCGAGGTAGGTAGATAGATACGCGCTTGTTCACTTAATACCGCGACTCATGTTATAACGATATGCTGGCGGGCTACACATATATCCTGCATATTCGGTCGGCCCACTTAAACTTAATAAGTGTATAGAAATTTTGCACTCATCTCTGTTGCAAGAGAACCAAAATCTCAAGAACTCTGATGGAACAACTATGGTGGAATGTTTCAAAAATAAAAACAAAATTCGAAACGAAAAATAAAATATCGTACTCTCGAATTTACGATCGTGTAGAAATGGTTTTTCTTTTTTCTTTTCTTTTTGGCTATGATTAAGTAGATATTGGTTGGTTTTTTAATCCGCCCACTGTTGTTTATTTATGAGATACGCGACACATTAATATGAGCTATAGGAGCAGCCGTTAGATTTAATTGCCTTGCACAGGTGCAGACAGAGATTTAACAAAATCGCTTAAGTATTTAAATGAGGCGGTAGTTGGTGTTAATTAAAATTGCTTTGTACATACCCTTATCCCAGTTGACCCTTGGTTTGCCCTCCAATGCGTATGGGGTTTCGATGAGCTGGAATCCATGTGATTGAATAATACCTCTGGCCGTTTCGATGAGCTTGTTCTTCAACTTGTCGTTGACTCCTTTGTAGTGGTATGTGACAGAAATCTTCTTATCCTCAACCCAGGCACCACTGCAAACAACCTAGGGTCCAGGCAGTGACTCTTAATTAGTTATCTCCTATTTTAGCACAGCATTGGTGTAACTTACCTTCTCCTTGAGTTCTTCAACGAGTTTCTTATGCTTCTCCAAGAGTTCCTCTGGCATTTCAATTTTGAATTTCTTGCCCGATGGGTACTCAACCTCCAAACCGTGATTACCAGCGTAGGTAACATTTGGTAACTTGAGGTGGTTCTTTATTTCGGATAACTCGCGACCGGAGAAGATAACGAGGAAGATCTTTTCATTTTGAGCCAATTTCTTAATGTTGATCTCATTGTCTTTTGGCATTACAGACAATTCTTCGGTGAGTGGAGCCAATGTACCATCGTAATCCAAAAGAAGGGCAATCTGATCCTCCAGTGGATTGATGAAACTAGTACGAAAAAAAAGTCCACAATGAAAATATACCCGATCTCGATTAGGAATTTGTTCACCTACCCCTCGAGGTTCTTAATGTAGTCCTCTTCCTTCTTGAGGATTGGAGCTTTCTTTTGCTCGGCCATTATTTTTTTACTTTCTGTTTATCTAGTCTTACGAAAAGCGCGCCCACCGACTGATACAGCACAACTGACAAAAAAATTTTCCAACTTTTGAATACATCCCAGTAGCGGGTGTTTTCAACCAAAGTTCCCGACATCGTCTATACCTATAGATATTCACATAATTCTCTCAAAAAATCTAATTTTAATATTTTTACTCTCAAGCGGTGGCAACCGAACGGCCGGCTCAGCATCATGCACACATAAATAATTATTTTTCTTTCCTTTTTCAAAAATAAAATGAGGGAACAACGTTTATTGGTAGAACGGCGGCCCGAAGAAGCTCTGCACAATACGAAAACATTGTTGAAGAATTCATTAATCTTCACGGTGTTGTTTTTGAAAAGCATCGATAGAATTCAGTGGTTTTTGGAAGAGAAAATACCTAAATCAATTGGGGACATGCACGCTAGACATGGGCTTTACGCTCCCCAAACTTTAGGTCTCAGATTTGTTGTGAACAATATACCAATTTTTTTTTTGTTTTTGTTTTGTCTAAAAGCATGAATTTTGGCATTTTTGAAAGCATTATTTGTATCAAAATATATATTTCGAGCAGAAAACAGCTGTCAGTGTCAAAATAACCTTTGATTTAAAAAGAAACCACTAGATGGCCCACCCTTTATGTTTGCAATATTTTGCCAAATATAGGTTCAAAAGGTTTATCCTACTATATATTTAATTTCTAGATATATGAAGAAATAATATGTCTTAATAAATAAACAATTTGTCCACAAATCAAATTTAAAAACGAAAGTATTTCTCTAGCCACTCATAGTAAGTGAATTATAACAACCATGAAAGTTTTTCTCTAAATTTATTACATTTCCTATGCACATTCAGTTTTTCTCTTTAAAAGCATATCGCTATTACCAAGCAGGTACTCAAGTAATATTACTGATCCATGAGAACTTGCCAAACGTCGCCTCAAATATTGTCACACTTTAATTTAGCGAAAAAGTATTTTTGTTTTTATATATTTTCCTAATGCAAATGCAGTGAAAAAAAGCAAATCCATTTAAATGAATGTGCCCCCCTGGCGTTTCATAGCTTTAACGGTATTATGCCAAATTTGCTAAATTTGTCATCCACCCAAACCATATTATGCAAGGTAAAATTATCTAGTGAAAATTCTATATTATTATATCGGTTGCATGCGCGGATATTTGTATTTATTTATGCGTGTGTATAACATCTAACAAATACTGGGAATCTATTAATTATTAAATGGACCGAGTAACTTGCGACATTTTATTATTGCTAATCTGTATTAAACTTTAGCGACAAGGGAATAAAAAACAAATTTGATGAGGATAAATCATCAACATCAGTAAAACATTTGTATCGCTACATATAGATAACTTGGATTCTTTTTAGAAAATCTAATTTACGAGTATTACTTAAATTTATTTTATGCTACTAAATAAATAATAAAACAATTAAAACGAAATTGTGAAAGACGTTATTAGACAAATGTCTATTTGCTTCGTTTTTGTGACAATTATATAAATTATTGACATTTTTTTATCGCTAAATTTCTGAAAACTAAATATTTAAAAACATATGCATGCTTCTGTCTGGTTTTTAGAAGACGTTTGAAATCAATTGCACCTCACATTTAGCGAATCAATTAAAATGGGTGTCTCATGAGAAATAGTCACATAAATAACCAATTAATGTTGTACCGATGTACAGGCATGGGCTCGATTGCTTGACAAATCACTTGCTAAGTGCATTTGCCAGCTTAATTGAATGTGAAGTGTACATTCGCCAGAATGTTTCTACAGATCTATAGTACAGTACATACCACTTGAAATGAATAATTCATGTCTTGCGCGTTTTTGGCAGCAAAATATACTCAATTGGCTTGTCTATACATTTATTATTTTACATAGAAATAAACGCAAAAACAGATTATTTTGACGGATAGGAAGTAGAATAATTTAGGACAACCTTAAAGGATTAAGTATTTTTTTTTTGGCTTAAGATTGGTAGGTGTGCGAAATCCATCGAATTAAATCGGTAACCAGTGCCTGTTTTGGCAATCTGAAGTCCGCATACGTCTGGATGGTGGGATCTGATGCTACTCGGAATGATTTTCCTTTACCCTGTAAAGCCTGAATTCAAGGAGATGTTCATTAATCATTTCTAAGTAAAATGATAAATTGTTCATTTACTTTCATAGCATCTTCATCGGTTGTGTCATCGCCAGCGAATACGACCTTTGTTTTTGTGTGCCAATCATTACCGAATTTATTTTTGAGAATAAATAACGCAGCTTCTCCTGCGAGAGAGAAAGACACAGTGACGTCAGTAACAGAGAAAATAAATTAAATCAATTACCCTTATTCCAATTTACTGGGGGCTTGGCTTCAATAGCCGCATGGGCTTGGTTCGCTTTAAAGCCATGGGCCTCAATGATTTGCACTGCTTCTTGCCTTTGTTCCTCCACTATATCAGCAGGGGTGTCTCTGTAATGATATGTTAGAGATACCTTCTTGTCCTCCACCCATGCACCATTTTTATATAGCTAAAATATTAAGTATTCATTATCATAAATGATATTTAAAAACAAATGCTCTTCATACTTTTTTGTTAAGCTCTTCGACTAAACTTTTGTAGGATTTTTGCACGTCCTCAGGCAATTGATAGTCCTGCCTAACACCCTCTGGGTTTTGAATCTCAATTCCGTGGTTGCCAGCGTAAGTAATGTTTTTGATTCCAACCTTCTTCTGCACATCGTGTATTCCCCTTCCCGATATAACTGCCATGAAAACCTTTGGATTTTTAGCGAGATCATTAAGAATCCTTTCTAGTTCCGGTGCCATGGCAGTATTGTTCGGATTGTCAGCAATTGGAGCCAAGGTTCCATCATAGTCGAGCAGAATGGATAGAGTGTCATCTGCATTAAGGAATCTAGAAACGTATGATATGGTTTTGTCTTTATATATAACTTCAAATACATGGTTTCAAAGCTATTTTAAATTAGACTTTGTTTTCTACAGCGAAAAACTAACTCTACTGCACACATTAAACAAAATTAAATCTTTTTATCTTGGAGATATAAAATCTGTCCCAAGAATAAATACTGTAGACAATTTGTGGCCGTCAATTGATAGGTAGGTAATACTTAAAAGAAAAATTGCCAATTCCTTTGAAACCATCGGAAAAAGTTCTATTATTAGCAAGTTCCAACGGCGACTGAGTCATAAAAGATCTTTTAATATTTGACGTAATTTGTGCCGCCAAAATATGAATATTTTTCCCGAAGTACATTCAAATAGACAAATATTATTGTCGCGTGTCTTTAAGACACTCAAAGAAAATAATTTGTACTTATTTTTATGTAATCTACATTTTAATCGAAGGAAATTCTGTAAGAATAAATATTTACGTTGTTTTCCGACAACAATCAATAGCTTTGCCAACTGTTGGGAGGAAGAAATAGCAGCTGCTAACATCAATACTTCAAGTATCAAGTAATTACAGGGTGGAACTTTTAATTAGAATTTTACTTGGTTTTATGCATGTTGGTATTTATCAGTATTATTTAATAAAGTACATACATATCTTTGATTCGTATGAAA
The DNA here is from genome assembly GCA_949716465.1 of Chalcosyrphus nemorum. NCBI lineage: Eukaryota > Metazoa > Arthropoda > Insecta > Diptera > Syrphidae > Chalcosyrphus > Chalcosyrphus nemorum. The sequence continues at coordinate 53,148,540 of OX454335.1, forward strand.
AAAAGTTTTTGCTTAAGGGTTTATAAGAATCTATTCTCAAACGGTGATAATTGAAATATAATAGAAGCAACAAGTTGAAACGAACATACCTACATTATCTTATAAAGGATGTTTCCTTAACAGTATATAGGATAAAGTTATAAGTAAATAATTGAACGCGATGGTGTTATTTGTGTATTTTCGGACAAGAAAGGAGTACTTGCGATCCTGCCTGAGAATCTTAGGAAGCTTAAAATTTCGACTTATGTCATGAACCCTCATACAGATTCAAAATTCTTAAAAGTCCTACATTTTTGAAATTATTTCCCTCTTTTTCTAAACGTTTTTAACAAAATGCTTTTTATTTAATAGAGGGAGGGAGGAGGACAAAATGTCGCATCATCACCTCCCCGTGATGCCCTTCGGATAAGTACGTAGTTCATTTAGAAACTCCTTGTCTCACAAATTATCAACACAGGTTACTTGACTATAAAAGCACATATTTTGACCAGCTATCTGCATATAAAGGTTCTTTGACAAGGAATTTCACAAATGTATAGTTTGGGTGTATATTTTCTGAGACAAAAATATATTAAGCTTACGACAAATTTTAAAAATTTTACACTCGGATCTAACAGTTATAACAAAATAAGATTATAGCGTGTACCAATGAAAACAAACAAAATCCAAAACAGATTCTGTAGAATATAGTTTCAATTCAACGCCAAGCTGGAATTGATTTTTTTATTTTAAATTATTTATTAATTTCCCGCATTTAAATCCTACTATCAGTGTAAGCGCTAATATTGGTCACAAGTTAAATAGATTGAGATTAGGACGGTTTAACATTTATTACACATTTACGAAGACAGCTTACATAAGTCAATGTTATCACTTAAATATAAACAAACAAACTGCAGTCATCTATATAGTATAAGTGCACTGATAACTCATATTTGAGGTCTATGTCAAGCGATAGCAACTTACCCTGGTAGTTTTTGCTCGAACTCCTCAGCTTTAGTTATAATGGGCACAACTCGTTTCTGCGTCATATTTTCGTTCTGCTCTAAGCCACTGACCGCGATTAGGGGCACCAAAATCACAAATAAAACGTACAAATTCACTGAAATAAATAATTCAAAAGAAATATGTACGTTGCTATCGATTTTTGTTCCAATCAACCAAATCGATACACGACTATCAAACTAGACTGCAAATGCAAACTATTCACTCCGCCGCCGATACAGCTGATATAAATGCTCCTCTCCTCTGTTCGAAATTCACTCGGTTCGAGGATGATTCGCGAGCTCTATGAAACTATTTTATAATGAAGTGATAGCTATGTAAGCAAACTTCATACGGACTCGTACTGGCAATCACACAGTGTTCTAATGAAATCAAACTAAAACAATGATAACGACACGAACGCTGATTGATAACAGCCCGTGAAAGTTCCGCTCAAGGCAGACAAACAGTTAGTGAAACAGCCAAGCAAATTAAAATAATAGCAAAACTCGGAAATGGTTTAATAAATATTAATCACTTCTGAGGTCACTGAGCACAGTACAGAGCTATTATAAATTTCAGCCCAAAAAAAAATTATTGGGGAAGACAATAGCTTGTGACTTCTCGTCCCGCACGAAGGCACGTCCAAATAAAAGTGCTCTGTATATTGTTTATTCAATGATAAAAATGCAAAAGATTGAATACACAAATTCTTCCGTACACGGTAAATAGCCGGACAAATGTACATGATATATTTCGTTCATGTCATCTTGTGGGGTGTTGTGTTGAGTGCAGGCTTGCTCTCAGCGCCTGTATTTGGCACTTGTCCAAGGTCGTTTCAATTAGGACAAAGAACACATAAACAAAGAAAACAGAACCGGAATTGGTCAATGATTCCAAATGCCCGCAAAGCAACATGTGCCGATTCGGGTCAAGCGTGCTTTGCACACACGACAGGACCATCGAATTTGGTTTTGATCATACTTTGTAAAATCTGATGACATTATAAGCTCTTGCATACACGACATTCATTCATTTAATTAAATTTATTTAAAGCAAATATTTAACTTTTTTTGAGTCGATGAGGTTTTCTGTTTTTAATTATCTTTTTTTTTTTTTTGTTCAATATTTATCGGTACTCAGGTTGTCCGAATGTACACCAGGGGTTCACGTGAGCTACATGTGGGGTCTGCCACATTTGATACAACAAAATATACTCACTTTCTGGGAACTGGTTCGATATTTATGTATATTTGTTAACTTAAATGAATGCAATTAATTGCTTGATTCAAACACGATGATGTGGACCTCTAGACTGATGATTGCTTCATCCAATAAATCTTTGAGCAGAAAAAAAATGTTCGTGGTGTCATAATGATAACGCTGGTCAAATACTCTTCTAGCATCTATCTCGTGAAAATAGCTCTGAGCGAATAGAATCTAGAGGCACTCGCTTGTCTAAATATATGCTTGATTGGGGTACAGTATAAACTCGGCTATCCGGTCTTTTTTCAAAATGATTGTACTTATAGAAACAGTACGAAACAAATATACGAATTTATGAACTATACCCAAGATCGGAGCCCCACTTTATTGAAGTAGAATTGTTGCTTGTATCTCTATGGATAGTTTTTAATTAAGACAACAAAAATAATAATAAATAGGAGAAGTCATGCAGTGCTGGGATAAGAATAGTCTTGCTCTGGATTAAGTAATAAGTTTTTGGAAATTTGCGAGTGTTCTTCAACACTGGAGGATGACGTGTTCATGAGCTAAAAAAACTATCTAAAAATAATGGATCATATATTTTATAATATGTGCCAGCAGCGAAGCTCAGAACAGTGTTCCTGCATGCCACTGTAAAATAAGTCTATTTTTAGACTAAGGAAACATTAAAGAGTGTAAAGTGAAGGCAGGAGGAATATGTCAATTTGTCAATCTTCGTATTTTCTGTTCTGATCGAGGGTGAGAGAAATAGCAGCTACCTTTCGATGTGCTGATATGAATGAGAAAAGATTTATGATTGAAATTCACTATTCCATGAATAAGATTAATACTATATGAGCATAGAAGAGAAAAGTCTATTAAAATGGAAACACGGCCATTAATTTATACTATCATTGCATTTATAAATCTCTGCAACAATTAAGCATACACTACACATAGAAAGAAGCTGAACTTCGTTGGATATTAGGTCCCTTATGCGAGGAGGGCGAATGAAGGAGAAGATACAACCGCGAAGTCTATGAGCTACACCAGGATGTGGATGTAGTCCAAAAAGCCAAGATACGCAGACTACATTGGCTCGGCCACATCGAGCGAATGGACAACAATGCTCCAGCCAAGAGGATCTTCGAATCACAGCACCCAGGTTCGAGACGAAGAAGAAGACCGAACCTCCGGTATTAAGACCAAGCTGTCACGGATGCCAGAAAACATGGTCTTCAGAACTGGAAGCAGCGCGCCAGGGAGCGCAGAAGATGGAAGGCGACCATTTGTCAGTCAGGGACCCAACAAGGGTCGGGAGCCCTTTAGGTAAGTAGAGTACAAATTTTATTTTCAATCTCTTCAGCCAAGTGCAGGGATTTCAGTGCACCAGTTGTACAAGATTCCGTCCAAATTGTTTGATGGGATTCATTTAAGACGATGAATACTTGGAATACAAAGGTATTCTTTGCAAATTCTTGTGATTGCTACTCAAAGCTCATTATATGAATAGTTTTCTTGCATTCAGTTACACCCAGCATTATGAAATATGAATTTAAAACAATTCGGATAGTTCTTATTTATATCCTTTTATATTTGTTTGTAGTGTACTTCTTTGCATCAACATATTAAAAAATTAGAAAAGTCTCCCTGAAAAAGACAAGAGAAAAAATTGCTTACGCAATTGATTGCAGGAAAATTTTACATAAATCTCCTTTTGGTTCATTAGTTGATAATGTCTTCTGCAATTTGTGTCTGATATGTTAAGAACATGTGAAGCATAAACAACGGGGGTGCAATGATGGTGGCACGCTGGCTGTTTCAAATATGCCCCCCCATGAAAGTCAGCTTATATGCTTCCTTTTGCAGTTGAAAGTCAACTTTCCCATTATTGACACCTAATTTATTAGGACATGCAGGTAATGAACCGTACAAGGTTGTCAATACTCGTTTGCATATATGTACATACATATATATGCGGGGGAAAATGTACATACGTGTGCGGGTGTATTTCTAACCGAATATTTAATATCTCGACTACTTCTCTTAAACGAATTTAATAACGTGCATAGGAATCGTAACATTATTATTATACCATAAATTGTAATGTTAAATTAAGTATATTCTAGGAACTCAACTAGTCATAGTTTAAATCGCTTAAATCAATATCTTTTTACTTAAAACAATAGTTTTATATTGCATTAGTTTAGTTAAAAAATTAGTTTTAGGTTAAAAATCTAAAATTTATGATTTTTTTTTATAGAATAATGATTCAATAAAATTAAAGGTCTAGTATAACGCAAAAGAAAACATCACAAAATAGTGTATAGTTCTCTCCTAAGTTAAATAAAGAAGTAAAGTAAAACAATCACTGTGTAACTCGTGAATTGTAATCGTAAATTCTAGCGAATGGTTGAAGAGTTCACAAGTTTCACTGTACTTTTTAGAATAGTACTAAACATGTTTTTGAAAAAAAAAAAAAAACTGCTACGAATCAAAGATCAAATGCATATAATACAAAGTAAGTCAAATGCTTTATTGTAGAGACTACCAATTTTATGATCGTACTTATAGTATAGTGAAATAATCGCGACAACAGACCGTTATGTTTACTGCAGAAACCAAGCAAATTTCCGTTAACGCAACCACGTGTCCTGGATCATTAGTGCAGGGAATATGGAATAAGAAATTGGTTCCCATCTGCAAGACCACTTCAATCGAAGCAGCTGCTGAATGATGTCTTTTAACTTCACCAGAGCGAAAATGACCCCCATAACTCTATTAAACACTGGTCAGATAATAATTGACTTCAAAAATACATGGCAACGTCGGAAAAAAAACATATGAAAACGCTAAAGTCTGTCTAGAGTAGATTGAGTGATACTCTATCCTCCTTCCTATCCTATTAATTTCCTTCTTCCACCATTATACTTACTTCAAAGTTTTTTTTTTCAAATTCCTTCTAAAATTACTCAAAAACCTAAATTTTCGCAAAAAGTATGCGTTGGTGAGCGGATTTTGAAATTTTTTTAACATATACGTACCTACTGTATTTTACTAAAAAGTAGGCGTGGTCATACAATACCATACTTTATTGTGTCTGTCCTCAATATTTCTCTATGTTACAAACTATATATTGTATCAAACTTAATATACCCCTAGGATAGGGTATACCAAGAAGTTATTTTCTGCATCACTCTAATGCTCTTGTATGACTGCATGAAGAGCCATCAACTTTCTGCCGTCCTCAAGAACCAATGATCAGACCAGTACTTTATTACCCAGAGTTAACGCCGTATACTTTATACCTTTTCCCCAAAAATAAAAAAAGTTCAAATGAGGATATTATTGGTTTCGTCTTTGGGAAATGTCTAAAAAGATGGTTTCAATGACTTTAAGACTGTAGTATAATTATAAACGAAAATTTCTTACAAATCTGAAGATACAGAGAACAGAGAGGGGAAGTTAAAATATCGGAAAATATTGTGCGTTTTTTTTTTTATACTCATCTCGTGTGTTCGTTTGTTCACACTCCCATCATTTCCTTAACAATTTTTTTTATAAACACCTTCCAAATGACGCAGGTATACAGGAATGCCCAGCGTGTTTACCATAATAAAAGCCATAATACAAAGCCGATGACTAATTACGCATTTTTCTAACATTTCCTAGTGCAATAAATAATATACATATGTAAACCATAGATACATAACAATAATCTATGTATAAGGCTAAATTGCACTCGTGATAAACACACATACCTACTTGACACGAATTACTAATCGATTAACATAAATTATGGTGAGTCCATCAATTCCTGTGGCCTAATTTCACTAACAGCTCATAACACTCAATTGAGTAAACTTCAGGCCAATAAATCAAATGTATATTCCTCCTTAATGCGGTGCCAAAGAGAATCTTCTTATATTTAGAAAACATACGATTTCCGGATATCAAAACATGTTTAGGCCGCCTAATACACGATGTTATGACTGACCTCAAATGTCAGAAATTTTATTTGGAGTACTTGTATGTAAACAAGGTTGCCGTATTAAAAGTGTTGTGATTACCCATGCTGGCATTAGGCAAACAAATAGTCATTCAAAAACACAACACATCCACAAGAGAATCAAAAAGCAAACTAACTTCGGGGTAGTTAAAGTATCTACTTGTTACGTAGTCCTGCGCGGTTTCTTGGGAACATTTGTTGCGATACTTTTCACCCAGTGCGCGGTGCCATGTAAAAATTGAAAAAAAAAAACACCCCCTATCACATTGAGATACAATAAGCCAAGAAAGTTAAGGGTTTTATTGCCGCAACAACATGATGCTAAAGCAAGTTAATCTATCTATGAGTGTATCTCTGGGTACAAAAGTGCGATTTCCCACAAAGCATACAAAGTCCTCACTTGGAGTAGACATTCTCAGAGAGTCTGCCGGTGCAAACGGTTTAATTTGTGTACTACGAAAGTAGAAGTCGTCTCTAAGCATCCGATTTAGGCGAGTTCAAGTTATGTCGCCGCGATAAGATTCGTATATAATGGCAAGGAAACGAGTTATCAAGAACTAATCGTCCACCAACTGTTGATCGAAATTGTCTAGGCGTCGCGCTGTGCAACGTGCTGAAATATTATGATTTATAAGTGTAAACAAAACAAGAAAAATATATACAGTTCGTGTGATTAGATGTGCTATTGTGAACAAGTGAATTATACACCTCACATGTTTTAATACTGAGGCCTAAATTCAAATTGAATTATTTTTTATAACCGAATAAACCGTAATTGTAATTGTGCTAGTGAAAATGTTCAACACGTTTGTCGTTTGTGTATAAAGTTCATGTCCTTATGAACTCTTAAATCCAATCAATTAACTGGTAACCAAAATAATCACGTATCCATCGCTAACAAAGGTACATACATATGTGAAAAGGGTACCTTGTAACATACCTACAGCTACAACAAATCAGAGGAATTGAAATAAAGCCGTTTATTGCGTAAATGTGTTTTGAAATATTTTGATCCGCTCTCGTTGGGATGATGATGGCATGACTGGTTTTATTTAACATGAAGCCCTATTCAGTATACAAAACCCCATTGTTATACTCATAGGTAAATGCCCCCTGGGGTGAGATGTTAAAAGCAAACAACCTCAATGACAACAGTTTCCAGGCGATAAGCACAATTAAAATCAAAAGGATGTCTGCTGCGATGGCACAGTCGTGAGTGTCGCTATTGACGTCCGGTTGGCATTTCATTTGCTTAAATGCGACATATTGTGTGCTCTGGCTATTATATATTTTCATCTAACACCTGTCGGCTTACGTTACTTTATTGTTTCCATTATCAGACTGGGAAATCTCAACAAATAACAGTTTACGGAATTAATCGTGCATAGCAATTGCACAAGAGTAGAATTTGCGTTGTAATGATTGAATTCAAGTTCCACCCCGCCGGTACTTGTGCACTGTCTTCCACTTAAGCGAAATCAAATTAGACTAAACCACAATTATGCGGTGTGGTTTTATCGCAATTACAATATCAGTATATAATGTACATATGCATATATGGTTTAACGATTTTTAAATTATTGTGAATTCGTTTGATGTGATTTTTCGATAAACTGACTTATGTTTAAGAAATTTCATTGAGTACTCTATCTTTTTGTCCAATCAAAACTCTCTATGATCATGCCAATTGGCTGTACCTACATATATAAGATCAAAACGCTTATGGACGGTGTTTAGTTATACAGCCTTTATTGAGCTTCGTTAATTACTTATACATCCCGTTTTCATGCCTACAACTTCTATAAAAGCTGTGCAAACCTATGCAGCTTTCAACAAAAATATTAGTTCGTAGGTAGCCTAGTTCCTCGCATCTATACGTGTAATGCCTGGTAAAGATTTTTGCACGTATAGAACGGACATACCTTTGTGGTATCTTCCGGTAATCAAACCTGGAACCCCCCATGTTTTCAATTGTGAACTACTTTGTATAACGGTTTCAGTAACTCTCAAGAGTAAAAATGTGTTTGCTGCCCAAAACAATACAAGACAATTTAGCTTTACGAAATATCAATATCATTTTGCCGGTCTGAAAGTTCCTCATTTTTTTTCCTTTCTTTTTCGTAAATAAAATAACCATGAACCTAACATAAGTACGCACGCTGTGTATATTCAATAAAATAACACATTGTGCGGATCATCTTCGCCTTATTATCATTAAAGCTGAAAATTTGGCGAGTATATTATGTCAGCATATCAAATCGTCTGCAGGTTTTATTACTTTCATTAATAATGGTCTGACCTCTACAGATTAAATTCTTCTTCTCTTAAATTGAGTGAAAAATTCCACTACGTACTGAGGTATTGCGTTTGTTAGACAATCAATTTTTATTGCTCTGTCCAATTATCAATTCTCGTATTTAGTTTCAAATTCATTTAATGAAACACTCTTTAGAATCTCACTGAAGGCAATATAAAGCATAACTCCGTTTTCATAACTTTGCAGTTAACCACCGAAAATGTAAGCCTTAAGAAGCTCTTAAACCCCAACATCATAAACGCCTTGAAGATGAATACAACATCACCGAAATCATCGTTAGCTAAACTTGGATTACACTCAACGAAACATAAAACAATCAAAGTCATGGTTCTCGGACAGAGCGGTGTTGGGAAAACAGGTAAGCATACAGCAATAAGATTCTTAAAGCTTTAAAAAAAATTCAAAAAATTGAATAGTAAAAGAGAATAAAATATAGAAAAACCTCTGTATTGGAGATAAGAAATGTATTGTTGTCATTGGGGGTATCATAAATCTTTCCACTTTTGCAGTTAAATAATTGAATACGAATTGATTTTATTTTGAGTCTTATATACAGTACGAGCACATAGTCGTTGATGCAGAAGACATTATTATGTATATACCAGCGGATATTACATTTTTTTTTCAAAACGACTAAACTCCAACTTTGTCATTTTTATTCTAAAGAAAAATATAGTCAGCCGTACAAGGAGATTTAATATCCAACCATTCCAAATAGAATGTTAGTTCTTAACAGTACTTGAAACTTATCCGAAATTAGCACAAACTGGAAAAAAAAAATGCAAGAATGTTTACGTACATACCTACATCATATAATTTGCGGAAGAATCGCATCTAAATCTTATAAATTTTTCAGAAATGGAATTCGTTCGCGCAATATTGCGTTTCAATAAGGGGAATTCCTTTTATTGTGGTATGTTTCCACTGAATACCGTCCTTCGGTACACAATTTTGTGTGATAAATTTGTGGAAATTCGTATGCTAACCTTAATGCTAATGGAAGTACAAATTTCATCCGAGTTTGGTAAAATTCACACTTGAAATAGCAATAACATCGTCATGGAAGTGAATTTCAAATCGTGCGATTAACGGTACATTAATCGTTTTAGAATACACCTGCAATTTACTTATGACAGTATTATTTTGGCATTTTCTTAGACGATAGCAAGAGCTGGGTTTTGGAAAAACGTTAGTGGTATTTTTTGGGATTCGAACCTGAAACCTTTCGCTTAGTAGGTCAATGCAATAATCACTCCGCGAATCTAAATCGCGATCGAAAACTGAAACTAGGCTGCACGGTGTATTTCTCAATAGCGGTCATATATCATTTTAAAAATGAATTTTGAACGCCCATACAAAATCTTCCGCGGCCTAAATTCATGCAGTCTAAATTCCACCCCCTTGTGGCAATAAATAAATATCAATAAATTAATATCAAAAATGTGCAGCAATTTTTATGTCCACTTGATGTAAACTTGTTTAATTTTCATAATCTGTTTATGTGTTTGGGATGGTTGGGTGCCAGCAATTATCATTGTGCAGTTTTGAACTTATCCAAAAATTAATTGAAAGATGTGGAACGGAAGTTAGAAAAATAGTCGAGTGCCAGTAAGTACGATCTAGTCCTGGACTATAATTCAAGCATACCAAACCTTTTCAGAAAATAAATTGATAGATTATGAGTTATACTTTTCATAATGTTAAAAAATATATTGAAGTCGTAATAAACACCTATGGTCCTTCTTCAATTTTTCAAATAGTCACGTATTTACTTCAGGTCATCAATGTCTCATCCATTTCATATTTTCTGCCTATGCCTTGTGTGTCCTGTTTACTTTTATAGTGTACATCATTTCCATTACTATACTCGTAGCAACAATGTGATGATAAATGACTGACCATGTGTAGTTCATTATTACTTTAATGCCCTCATAAAGATTCGCTTCTTAGAACCTTTCTAAAAATCGAACCCTTAAGGACCCTAGGTAAGGAAATAAATGAATTCCTAAATTACGTGTAGTACTACTATTTAAATTAAAGTAAATTTGTTACCCTTACAGACTACTTTGAAAACTAAACTAAAAAACAAACAATTATCAGATTCAGCGAATAGTCTTTTGTATCCCTACAGGCACATTAGGTTCACATGTTTTGATTAAACAAAAAAGATGTTAACACATTTTACCATTCAACCACTCGTGACCTTACAAACAGTCAGTTCAATTCTCCACAGGGTATTTTAAAATAATGGCCACATAGCGTGCAATTATTGTGAGTGGTTTATGTACTTTCTAAAACCCATGTGTAATGTATAATTAAAATAATATGTTCCTTAAAAGTGCAATGCAACTGTTTTCCTCTGAAAACAATAAAACAAAAAATGTACTTCCTTGATGTAAGTTTTCATTGACAGATACTTCAATAGATTACACTTGTATGTTTCCAGGCACATATCAACTTATATTAATCATCCTGCAGTTAATATTGTTTGATTAACAAGATAGTCCGCAGACAAGCTGATAAGGCTGAACATACTCCCTGTGCGTGTTTTTTTTATGTTATCCACTTTAGGGTATTTATATCGAAATCCAAATAAAAACAATGTAAGCTAAATTTGTCTTCGTGTGCTGGAATGGAATAGGGACATTAAATGAAACATGAGCTGTTTTCTCCGTTTGCTTTCGCTAAGCTATTGCCTTAATGAAGATCTCAATATCCTTTGAACAATGTAAGATAGTGTTATAAATTGCCAACTGCTCGTAGTTTAAATTGGGAGAAATTGCCGGTGTTTTCATTTAGAATTATTAACTTTAATTGAATTCAATTTAAAGAAATATCGATTTTCAGTTATGATTCCTTGAAAACGTAATCCATCACCATCCCTTGTAGAACACTACGAAGCCTTCCGTGTGCAAACATACCTACTTGTATTGATGTACCTTAATCAGAAAAATTAAAAGGTTCTCTTAATGTATCCTTCTATCGAATTATAAAAACTCCTTTGAAGAGTAGACCGGTTTAGTTATTGAGTCAAAATATATTTTAAATTTGATGTGCTAGAAATGTATGCATACAAAGATATACAGTTGCGGGCAAAATAATAGCAGTGAGAGACAACAGAGCAAATAATTCAATAAAATGTATACACATTGCTTATGAAACGTTATAAAAAGTGTATTTTTATTTAACAACAATAGTTAAAATTCAAATTAGGTAAAAAAAATATCATTTCAATGGAAAAAATTAACAAAAACAAAAAAATTTACTTCAAGGTATGAATTTACATCGGTCAAAAAAATTGCAGTGCTTATAATAATGTAAAAAAAAATTGTTTTGAAGGAAACAAATTAAAAATAAGATACGAGAAATGGCTAATATTTAGTTGTAGACCCTTTATTCTTTAGAACGGCTTCACAACGGCGCTTCATTGAATCCACCAAACCCTGACATCTCTCCGATGGTATGTTTTTCCACGCTGTCTGTACTATGGCCCAAAGTTCATTGTTGTTCCTAGGTTTATATCATATATATATAATTACCATATCATAATACTGGAGCCACCATGCTTTACCGTCTTGCGTGTATACCTAGGTACATACTCAGTATTAGGTGGACGTCGAACATATTCACGGGAACCACAGCCGCCATATAGGACGATTTTACTCTCATCCGTCCATAAGATGTTCCGCCACTCTTGGACGGGTCTATTTACATGGGTCTTGGAAAACTCTATTCTTTTAGCGATATGTTTTTTCGTCAAAAGCGGAACTTTTCTTGGGCTCCTGGCATGAAGATTGTTTTCTCTCAAAACTCTTCTTACAGTTTCTACACTTACTGTTAAATCTAACTGTTTTTTTATCTCGGTAGCGGGCATACTGGGTGAAAGCTTTGAGCACCTTACAATTCTCCTTACCATTGTCGTTCATAAAACTTTTTTTCTGCCTCGAGTTTCGGGTTTTTCTTTATATTTTTTCGCATTTGAGATCATCTTTGCAGATATTCCAAGACTTTTTTGAATTTCCACATAAGTTTTCCCTCCAGCAAGAAGTCGGCGAATTAGTCGCCGTTGCTCCGTAGTGCAGTGTTTACGGCGGTCCATACTGTAGGCGAATATTAGTATATTTGTGTAAAAAATATGGGGATTTGAAGATTTACCTTAAGAAATTAACTTGAAATTATTAAATTGAAATTCTTTTATTTTGAAAACACACTGAATCAAAAAACAACCGAAAACTAGCGAGCACTGCTATTATTTTTCCCGCGAAGAAATACGCAATAGGTGCTTTGGGGTGACGTTTGGAAAGGAACCGTTATTTGATCGAACATTGTTTTCTTGGAAATTTAAGACACGTTGTTCTGTTACCAGAAAACTAGTTCAAGAAAGTAATAGATTATTCATATCTCAATTTTTATTGAAATATGTCATAGAAGAAGGTGCACTGCTATTATTTTACCCGCAGCTGTATGTATTAACACCCTTATTCGACGTAAGTAAGTTCAAAGCAAGTCTCCAAAAATACATATTTCAAATAACATCAAATGGTTTTACCTTACTGATGTGACTTGTTGTGTCTGTGTCACCCGCTGTAAGTGATCAAAATATGCACGCATCATTGAATGTAAATATGAATCAAGCTAAAATGGTTAAAAGAGTTTATGGGAAGTACATCAAATTTAAAGAAATAGAAAATGTTTTTTAAATATTTAAAATTCTACTGTGGGCTTTAAGACGGGAAGGTAATGTTCTGTTTTCAAAGTATTTTTCTATCGATGGTATGATACCTTATCGTTTCCTATAGATCGATACACACATTGATTAGAAAATTAGGCTAGTTTGTTTATAATCACATGAATATGCATTATTAAGTCAGATGTAAATGTCAGATGTTAGCTCTTGATTTGAAAACAAACAAAATATTGTTGAGAACAGTGCATTGTTTACTTCAGTTTCGACTGTTAAGAATTTAAACATAGATTATAAACATAAAATAAGAAATTATGAACATCTGGTGCACAGTATACGAAACTTCAATCTTGTATTGCTTGTTTTGTTCTACATTCACGTGTTAACATGGTTAGAAAACATGAAATCAATTTTTGAATCAGCAGACATTACTCGTCTTTTATTGATTGAATTTGGTCCAAAAAGCTGATAAATAGAGCCTCGACTGTAGTGTACGAAGTGAACGTGAATGAAAAATATTTGAAAAGCCTTTAAAATGTCATTGATTCTTTGTGGAAATAAGTTTTTTGTTTTTGTAATTAATTACATGAATTGAATGTTTCTCAACGTATGTTTACCTAGATTCTGTTGTACATGTCAAATAAACACAATCACCTAAAGTTTATCCACCCATGCCTCACACCGCTAAAAATAACATTCTTAAAATTAATTTTTTATTATCTCATACTACACATCACTAAAAGTTAAATGCACCTAAAGTTCAAACATCATATCACACATAACATAAACAAAAAACAAAACACAAACTCGTAGACTTATCTAAAATTGGGTAGATCATTCACAGCTAGATTTCCAAACGCGAATTCCGGGTGTTGGAATTCGTCTGTTTGAAAAAAAATCGCCGTTGTAAAAGGAAGTGTCAGAACCAGAAGTCCAGAGCAAGTTCTTTCCGCTAGAGTTCATTGAGATGCTTTGACAGCTATGTGGCTAAGAAGAGAAGCATAGTCTGAGCTTAAGAAAATTTCACTAGAGTTTTGCAAAACTAAAAATTGAGATTTAAATTTAGATCCGCACTTTTGCCAAGTGCTGTTCTGTTTAGATTCTTCGGCGGTACAAAATTTGAGTAACAATAATATTTTATTCCAAATTTAAATTAGTTAAGTGATTATTTATTTTGTCATTTTTGAGAACTGTAAACTTAAGTCTTACTAAATTTATTTTTTACCAAAACTAGCATTAACATAATTCTTTGTAAAAATACCTGACATATTCTTGATGACATTTTTGACCCATGATATACTTCAGTTATGACAAAAATGAAATCATTAACACTTTAACAAATGCTGTATGTTCCCACAAACATTAATCTAAGGCAAGGTACTTTGAAAGCTTTGAGGATAGAAATACTTTAACTTGGGTCAATTCTGTGTGTCTACAAAGAAATAAGGTAGTTAAATATTTATTGTCCTTCATAAAGTGGCTACGAATCGGACTATGGAAATGAGGTATCGGCAAAAAGCGACACGCAATCCTAGAAGGTTGTGGTGGAGAAAAAATCCAAATCAAATTTACCCATTCTCCTGTAGAAAACAGCCTACAAATATGGCTGTGCGTATACAACGTCATTCCACGTAGTGGAATTTATTAGTTACCTATTATAAATGTCTTATCTAAGGAATTTTAAAGAAACAGACTGATAATTCAAATAAAGTCTTAAATATAATATGACGCCATCTAGAATCGTGCATGCCTCTGAAGACAACAAATGGTGTTAGAGATTCCTCTGTACATGAAAAGAATTACTCTTTATAAAAGTTAATTGCGTATTTCTAATAGAATTATCCAGTGTTTATTTAGGTAAAAATGAAAAAAAAAAAAAAAATCCCAAGGACGTATATTATGGTTTTATTTATTTGGCCTGCTGAGATATTTTGATGAGCAGATGAATTCTTTCAGAATGATAAATAATTTTAACATTTTATCTAGCTATTTTATCAGTAGTAATGCGCTCTCATTTATCCAGTTTATCACTGTTTTTTTTTGTTTGCTTATTCTGAGATACAAATTCCAATTAAACATGTGTTCAAGAGACACTGATATAGTATTAGTTAATAGGTTTGTATGCATGCACTATGTGAAACGGGAAGCAGACAGGTGTCATGATAAGAGAGAGGGGAAATTCACAATACAACAATATCCTCGTGATCCCAATTGTAGGCATAATCTAAAACTGAATGATTTTATTATTTAATTGCTGATGAGATTCCTACCTTAGAAATAAATAAAATAAACTTAAAGAAAGATTGTATCTCTATTTTATAGTGATTTAAGGAAGGTTGAGAAGTCAAGCTAATAACCTTTATTCGAAATCGGCCAAGAGGTCTTGTAAGAGCATAGATAAGGGAAGAACCAGCAGGGGCTGTGTTATGCCACACTTCATATTCATGAATTGCATTTTGTCAAAGACATGACTCCATAATTATGGACACATTGTCCGGTAAATGTCGTCCTGAAACGAAGAACAAATATCCACTTATATGTATAATACATTAAATATCCCACAAATGATGTGTGCGTATTAAAAAACATAAAATAGTAATCAAGATAGATACCTTTTTCGGTGAGAAGGGTTAATCGAATCATCCTTGATTTTCTACCATAAAACAAAGCACACTTGTATGTACATACATATGTGACAAGCAATTTTTCTTTTTTCAGCAATGGTAGTACGATTTGTTACCCGGCGTTACATCGGTGAATACGACCCCAATTTGGAGAAAATCTACACATGCACAAGAATGGTGGACAACGAATTGATACAGTTCGATATACTCGACGCTGCCGGTGATCCTAGTGTAAGCAAATTATCTTTTGACCTTTTTCTGAAAAAAAAAAATATCTATACATAATCATGTAATGAATACTGCAGGAGACAGAGTTACGTTTAGAATCTAACATCCGATGGGCAGATGCGTTTATACTCATGTACTCTATAAATGATAAATCAAGTTTCGATGAATGTAACCGTCTCAAGTTTCTTATAAACTACAACAAAAGAAGACGTAAGCTGGGATCAACAACAAAAGTAAGTGAAATCATCATTTGCCATGGGAATATCTATGCCGCATTTCGAATATAATTTTATTTCTGTGAAGTGAAATTCTATTGAAATTCTCCTCAATGGCCGGTTGTTTAACAAAATCACTTGCACAGAGACGGCAGTGATATTAAATTTTTTGAAATAGCAACCTTTCAATAAAAAAAACCTCTTGTCCAATTATATGTCCAATGAAACGATGTAAATTACATTCCTGGTGCTCCTTCTGCATGCCGGGATGAGAACAAAGTATGTCTCTGGTCTGCACCCACATCAGCTTAAGGCTACCAGCCGCACATACCATAATCCCCTATATTTGTGTGTGTTTCTTTTTGGTTTTCTCACTCAAAGTTCTACCGCCTTTTAGGATGGAATTTCCGATGTCCCTGTTATCCTAGTTGGCAACAAGACGGATCAACCAGACCGTATGGTGTCATTCGAAGAAGGACATCGAAAATACAAGGAAATTTCTTGTGTTTGTTTCTATGAGGTTTCTGTCCGTGAAAATTTCAAGGAGGTAATAAAAAGCACTAAGGTAATTGGCAATAGAATTTATAACATTGATTTTGCAGGAGGTTTACGCGGTTTTCCTAGATATCTGCCGTTTTTGGAGGGTCCTTAGCAAGTTTCCCAAACTCAGGCGATCAACGAGCGATGTCCAGAATGCAACGGAAATGGTAGTAAGTCCAGATTCGGGAGCATCGTATTTCTCACAGGCGTCGGTCAATGAAAGTGATTCCCGAAGGTCATTTCTAATAGTCGGTGAGAAGATTCAGAATGACAACGGGACTATTTCTTTACACCTTCGTACGTTCCTAGATAACACTGAAGAACGCGGTGAACAGAATGAATTTGGCGATAAAATGGGGTCAAGCAGCTTGGGCAATTCGAAAACTGAAATAGAGACACCATTTCGTGGTCGTGCATCAACTGATGGAACATTGTTGTCGCGACCAAGGCGGTGGCGTTACCCTCCTCCTGGATGTGATTTACCGCATTCGAATCGTGTTGAACGTCGAATGAGTATATCGGCTCGGGGTAGCAATGCGAGTTATTAAAGTGGTTATTTATTTTTCTGTTTGCTCAGAGAAATATCATTAAACTTATCGACTGAACAATATATATTTATATACATATGAATGTGTATATGTGTGTATGTGGTGTTATTATATTATGTATGCTTATACATTCATTTAGGTGTTACTCCAGTATGTGATCTCAAATTACATTTATTGCTGCGGTTTCAAGCCATGATGCGAATTAAATTAATGAAATGAGATTTTTTTCTCAGGTTTTCTACCCACGAAACAAACAAATACCTGTAACAAGGGGACGGAATACGTTTTTTTAATAATTTATTATATACACAATGAATATTTAGCTTAAAGATGACATAAACATTTACTTTAAGAGAAAGGTTGTAACCCTTATATGTATACAGTGAGTTCTCACCAAAAAGAAACAAAATGTAAACTACATATTTCTGTACAAATTATACAAATGTAAAAGATTCAAAATAACTAAATGTGCTTTAAAATTAATAAACTAAAAAGAAAAGATTACATTTTTTTTTCCTATTCCTTTGCCTATAATAAATCTACAGAAGAATACCTCCTAGAAAAACGTGGTTAAACGAGTATGAACACATGCATGTAATATGTATGTAAGTTTTTTCCGATTTAAATATTAATAAGGTTACTTGCGTTTTATTTTTCCTTCTTTTTAAAGCTTTAAAGAAAAAGTAAAGTTTTCTACTTAAGGGGAAGGAAGGTTGATTTCAAAAGGAATATCGATTTTCGTTTTATTTTAACTTACATGCACAATACATATTTTGAACACTTTAAAGCGAAAAAGACTAATTCTAGTAGAAGTCTAGGAAACTTTAAAGCACGCTTTTGAAAAATCATAACCTCTTTTCGACTTTATTTAAATCGGTTTTCATCTCGTTTCCACTTAGACTGATTCTATTTCAGGACAACTCTACGATAAAAGTTATGTGTGGCCCAAGCTGAAAGTTGGTAAGAAACACAAATAATTTGGAAATAAAAAAAAAAAAACAATTAAATTAAAGTCTTAAAAAAAAGTAAGAAACTAAATCAACTTAGGACAAGCACATATACTGTATACCCTTTATACTTATACTGACAGTTTGGTTCGGAAGAGTTAGACCAAAAGTTTAAAATCCCGTTCTGCTTAATTTAAACGTCAGTCTAAACTCCCGCTGTAAAATTGGACACGAAATTGGACATTCGCTTTTTCCAGCGAATTTGTTACTATAGGGTAATCACCAACTCCTACTTCACTGCATTTCTTACTCCCCAATCCCCACTTGTGGCGTTTGACGTATATAAAATATACATACTTATGTATATGTTATAAAATGGTACGCAATATTGCTTTACTGCAACTGATGTACTCACTCGTCCAATAATGACCTAATGGTGCTACCTAGTAATTATTAGAACACCGGCTAAACTTCTTCATCAATAATACGCACTACCTTACCTTCATGACAAATAGTCGCGATAATCACCAATTTAAGCTTTTTAACTTTATTTAAACTTCTTAGCATGGACTCGAATCTTGAAAAAAGCTCCGGATTATGCATAGAATCAATTAATTAAATTAAGAAGTGTACCAATTATTCGTTAAACGAGAGGTACAATAATTTTAGAAAGTAATCAACTTATTCCCGAAGATAAAAAAAATAAATTGTGTATGTTGCCACGCCTGGCAGTGCCGTCCTACTGCCTTTGACTGACAGCTAATTGGCTTTTGAATTTTAGCTAAGTAGTCGACCATTTTTCTCGTAGAAAAGGGATCAATAAAAAAGCAAGATAAATTACAAGAAAACTGTCATAAACATATGTAGTTTGTAGTCTTCTTTAGGTATCTTTATAAATATCCCGTACAAATTCTGACTCTATTTTTCGAGTTAGCACATTCTTTCACCAACAATGGCTGAAATTACTTGAGAGATGTAAGAAATTCATTTTAGCTTAAAGTTTTACTGCATACAGATACCATTTCATTCTATTTCATTGAGTGTTTGGAAAAAGCTTTATTCTATTCAAATAGTACTAATAAGTTGGTAGAAAACTCGATTTATACTCACTCAAGTTCACGATCAATGAAAAGATCGCTAGGAACAGTGTTGCCGCAAGAGTTTGGAAAAAAGTATCTGCGCAGACAAAATAAAACTATCAAACAGTATCATAATAGGAATTATGATAAAAACTGCCATTATGATTATTTTGTTAATATTAAAAAAACGTATACGAGCTTTAATGCCTAAATAACATGAATATTCTCAAGTCTTTTACAAAAAATCTATCCATCCAAACAGGCGTCAAGTCAACTACAAGAATACTTAAGTAAATTATCAAAAAAAATACGGAAAAATAACTCACAGTTCAATGAATAAGAGTATTGCCTGGCATATTATAGCATTTTGTTGTCGGAATTAAAAAAGTATCAAAATAGGCACTTTACAGAAAACGAAGTATCACGAAATTAAGATTAAAAAGTATCACTATGGATACTTTGGTATCGTTGTGGCAACACTGGCTAGGAAAGCTTATCTTCTCTCACTCACTATTTCCTAAAACTAAACATAATGACTAATGAGCCTGGTCAACGAACGCTCAGTTGCAATATAATTTTTATGGGGGAGAGTTTTGTTTTTATTCCGTGTTCTTGATGTGTTTTGTAATATTCCAAGTTTTTCAATTTGCCGAATTTGATTTAATCTTTATGTGATAAACAGTATTTTAAAAGTAAAGTATTCAGCTTATCTTTTCCAAATTTTATAGATTTCCTCACTAACGAAATCGATAGTCATTTTCAAATATGTGATAGACAACTTGAACGCGATAACTTTATAGTTTTGTTTTTGAACTGATGACTTTGCATATTCTCTTCTTAAGTTGTTTTACTTTGAGCGCGGTTTAGGTTTTAATTTTTTAATTGGGTGCTGTTGTATTTACAACAAACTACTTGGTCGTATCTACAAACGTATGTATGACGATGCTTCGGTCTAATGAATTGCTTACGTTTGATGAACTGCACAAATTTAAACAAACTTTTATAGTGTCCACATAATAATTATGTAAATAACATAGTAACTGCAAGTCTAACCTTTCATAATGTGCTGGATAACCCTTGATAGGGTAACTTACCCAATAGTCAGCCTTTTTGCACTAAAACTTTATTTCGAAGAATTACATATGTATGTAAATGCACATGTATATTTTTATGTAAATATAAAATTAAAATAAAATAATTTTTTAAATTAAATTTATTTAGTATAGTTAAAATAAGTGTTCTTTTGTAATTATAATTAATTAAAAATAAATGCTTTAGGAATTCAGTAGTCAGCCAAAGTCGTCTGTCCCTATATTTATAATTCATAACTGTATGTACATAGATAACAAGTAGATTTTGATCTTCCTCATATAACTTTCCGAAAAAAATAGAAGGCCTTAATATCTATTGATAACCCAATTTGGTCGCATGCTATTGTATCTGAGATCGTGGTATGCGGTGTCACTTATTTTATTAGTCATTATCAATTTTTTACTTTTTCTTGATCTAATTTATTTTTTTACTATATTTCTTTAGATAACAACGATGAAACTGTACGCTGTGATCGTGTTGCTGTGCATTACAGGCACAGTTCCACCAACTTTCAGCTCTAAGATATTAGGTCTCTTCCCTTACCCGGGAAAGAGTCACTTTGACTTTTTTCGTCCACTCTTTTTGGGTCTTGCAAAGGCTGGTCACGACGTTACAGTTGTAAGTTATTTCCCGAACAAGGAACCAGTAGCCAATTACACAGACCTAGTTTTGGACGGCTTACCAATTCTGGCCAATATTGTTGATCTTAAAGTAAATATTTACATACATATATTTAAGAACACATTTTAATAACCTTTTTTATATTTTAGCAAATTGAGCAAATGCACTTCTGGTTTAAGAATATCCAATTTCCGAATTTTTTCTTCTTAAATCAAATCGGTTTGTCGTCTTGTGAGGTAGCCTTCGAATCGAAGGCCATACAAAAAGTATTAGAGTCTACCAATGAATATGATGTTGTCCTGACGGAGAGTTTCGTAAACGACTGCATGCTGGCAATTAGTCACAAATTAAAGGTTCCTGTTATCGCTCTTACGAGTCATGCTTTGATGCCATGGCATTATAAGCGGATGGGAAGTCCATTTGTCCCGTCGTTTATGCCAAATCACTTTTTGGGTCACACAGCTCAAATGGGATTTGTTGAGCGATTAAATAATTTGTTCCATCAGCGTGTATTGACCCTATTACATGAGTATGCTTGCCTTTATGCTACAACTCCTTATAATCTAACATCGACTATGTCCATTTTAGCTACCTTTGTCATCGACCTACCAATGCTCTTATACGAAAATACTTCGGAGATTCAATCCCACCAATAGAGGAATTAGTTTTGAACACAAGTGCGATGCTTATAAATCAGCACTACTCACTGAATGGTGCCACGCCCTATGCACCGGGGATTGTAGAGGTAGGAGGACTTCATATCCAACCCGCCAAGCCCTTAGATTCAGTAAGTTTGTTTATATTTTACTGTTTTCACTGCTTACTTATTCATTTCTGTTTTAGGAAATCAAGCAGCTACTAGACAATGCTAAAAATGGAGCTATTTACATTAGTTGGGGATCATTGGTGCGGCCAGAGACTCTTCCTGAGGAAAAGAGAATTGCACTTATTAATGCTTTGTCACGCTTCGACCAACTTATTCTGCTGAAATGGCCAAATTCTTCAATACCAAATGCGCCTAGCAACTTTTATCTTCGCGACTGGATGCCGCAGAGAGACATACTTTGCCACCCTAACGTCAAGGTCTTTATGACCCACGGTGGTCTTCTTGGAAGCACTGAGGGTTGCCATTGTGGGACTTCTTTGGTTGTTACTCCTCTGTTTGGTGATCAGTTTCTAAATGCCGCTGGAATACAGGCCCGCAACGCTGGTGTCATTCTCGAATACCGCGACTTGCAAGAGGAAAATATTTATCAAGCAATTCAAACTGCTTTGAGTCCAAGGTAAACGTATATATTATTAGTTCAAATATAATGTTGTTTACTCAATTTCCTTTACAGTATGCAAGAACAAGCCAAATTCATTTCGGAAGTCTTTCGGAACAGGCCCCAATCACCTTTGGAGCTAGCTATTTGGTGGGTAGAACATATTATCCGAACGAAAGGAGTGCCGTTGGGTGTAAACCCGTCATCAAGGATGAGTTGGATTACTTATAACAACTTGGACGTATACTTAGTATTATTGATTGCCTTTTTGTTAGTGACTTTCAGCTTAAAACGCGTAATTAAGAATTTATACTGCTCATCCAAAAAGTCAAGTAAAAAACTAAAACAAAAATAATTTTTAACTAGTGACTAGTAAATGCAATTTATAAAATAAATTAATGTTAGTAAAAGAGTATGTATGTATCATAACATTTATTTCACTCATTATTTCATTGAATTCAATTTCTGCCGAGTTCAAGCTTCTAATGGATTTTATTTTGGAAATACTCAATATGAAAGCGATGGTCATGAGTTCCAATTTGATAGTTTACAAACCGCTTTGCAGAGGGTGTAGAAGGAGCATTGTTAAAGGTACCTAAATACGAGTAGATATATCAATATATTTTTTGGTGGTCGCTATTCTACCTATTTTCCCATAAGGAACCCATAAAGCAACTAGAAACCATAAAGCCTAGATTTTCACAGTGCAAGGAATACATTTCTGCACGCATAGAAGGAACCTATAATTTTATGCCGTATCCGAAGGACTGAGAGTTTTTGAGAAGCTTTCTCATGACAGTAATATTCTTGGGTGTTTGACAGACGCTTTCTGTGAAAGAACTTTGATAGTAGCCTTGTTTTATTGGACAGTGTATAGTCAGCTCTGTGGAGAAAGAGAATGTGGAAAAAGTCCAATCATAGATGGCGTAGACTCCAATTGTGGACAACAACCATTAATTGCTTTACGTTGATAGTACGATTTGTTCGTTAATGGTTTTTGTCTACAATCCGATTCAGCGCCATCTAAGATTCAAATGTAATTTAAAGATAAAAAGGAGAAGTGAGTATAAAAGTCAGTATGGATGACAGCTCGCTATACACATTCCAATAAAACAGGGCAAGCATGTTATTTTCTAAGATTCGAATCTGGAACTCCATCCATAGTAGTCCAGCGCACTAACCACTCAACCATTGCACCCGCTAACAATGTAACCGTTGTATTTATCTACCTTTCATCATGGTTTCATGTTTATATGCAATTTGTAGGCCTGTTAATTTTAACAATTTGTTTAATGTTCTTATAAATTGACTGATACTATCTATCAGGTGTTTACGTGCGAGATTATCATCCAACAAAAAATGGCGTATTTATCACCCACTTTTCTTCTAGAGCGACGATATGGTAGTCGTATATTTATGCAAAAACAAGTAGGTATGTATGTATGAACTCCTTGAGAAAAGGGGTCAGTCAGATATACATATGTATTAAAGATGCTCCCTTTTCAGGGGGTTTTCTTCTGCAAATAGATTTTAAATTTCTTAGAAAAAGGGCTGTGCAAATCATAGCATTTTACTTCAATAAGCAAGAAACATTCCTTATTTGTCGAAGCAATGTTAAATAAATAAATACTGACCGAGATCCAATTTGAAACCCTTTCCCTTCAAAACATCTGCACAATCCTTATTCACTTGTCAATCAATGTCAAATGACAGCAATGAAAAGGTCAATCAAAAGCTTACACAATAACTACTGCTGAGAACTACAATCACCTTTTACCTGCTGCAAAATATGATTTATTCAAAAGTGCTTATTAAATGTAAATAGAAATCATGATAGTTTTTTTTTTAATAACAACAACAATATAGTGTTTGTACTTTATTGCCGCGGCTTGCAGAGCTTCTAGCATATTTCAATTTAAACGTCAAAGTTCATTGACCGCTTTTTTGTTCACGAATTTAATTTGTTAATTTTGTTTATAAATAGTTGAACCAGGATGTGCAATGAAGCATCTACTAGAAGCCACTTCAGATAGTACAATCCACTGACAAAAGATAAGAAATAGCAAACCACCCCCTGGCAATTCAAAGCTAAAATCACCACCACCGCGTCGCAGCAAATGATCTCAAGATTGCACCTTATTGTGAGTATCACAACAGACACACAACACAACAAAACAATAATTCAACACATTCATAGTTGCTTTGAAACTTTTAGAACGTGTAGCTGCCATAGGCAGCACAGTCGATCTTCAGCGGTAAAAGCATGAGGCAACAGTGATCGGCCGGTGTATCTAGAGCAATTTTAGACTTTTAATTGAACACAGTTGAGCGGACTATCCGCCGACTACAATTGTTATCGGTTTGTTGGCGTCATACTATCTCAAGCCATTGGCAAATAAGTTAAAGGTACCACGTTTTTTAAGTTCATCACACTCATTATTTATTTATTCGAATTGCGTAACATTTTTTTTCGTGAAAACTTTTTAATGTGTGTCTGCTGACGAGTGAAATAAATATAAATTTGGCGCATTCGCCATAGTCAAAGTGCCTGCGCACTCAAGATCGTGTGAAACTGTAGCAAAATTTTCATTTCACCCAAGCTAAATTGTGTAGAGCAAGGTCACAACCTTTTGCGGCACACTGTTATCGTTTGAAGATTAGTTGCAACGCTTTGAAATAAAACCGTTTAAGGTGTAGAATTACAGAGTGAATTCGACCATGTAACCGCAGTGTGTGAAGTGTTATCGCTCCTTAATATCTAACTTCAGAATGGCCTGCATTGGCTCAACCCGATTGGATAAGTGAAACTATATAATTGTACTTAATTGCAGATGAAAAACAATCGATAAGTTGTGGGCAGGTCTAGAACTTTAACATTCAAAAACATCACGATTTTCCACTGCGCATTGTGAATGCTCGTATGTATTGTATAACTATCGTTGCATATTGCATCTTAGGTGGTGCCGAATATCAATTTTGTGGTAATATCTACATATGAGGTGCCATTCGATACGCTATTCAGCGTCGAAGGCTGTTGCATTGCATTGGTCTCTCCTCCAAGTAATATGAGATAATTATGTTGTCTAACATTGAGCTAGTGTCGAAATTTAAGACCCTGTAACTATTCATACATAATAATGTATTTAAGTTGAACGATACATATAGTTACAAGTTTTATGAGACATTTTCTTCATAAAAAGTAAGATGAATGTATGATCTTGAACAAATGAGAAAAGTAAACACATTTCTCGTCCAACTGCAACCATTCGTGCAAAATTTTCAACAAATTACTTAAATTATTTTTACGTTTTACTTGATGCATGGATGGGTTTTCCTCTTATTAAAGGAAAAAATGAACGTGAGAACTATCCAAATAAATGTGGGTGCTTAGTTTCTATTCCTCGCGAGTCACGACAATAATAAAACGCGATAATGCAAAACAGTCAATCTCTCTTTCCGCTTCCGTGTTTGTTTATGTTGTCTAGAATCAATACTATCAGCAAATTAATACATTCTAGGAGTTTTGATTAGTTCCTAACCGAAAGACGTAGTTTCGCCTTCATTGTTGTGACAGCTTACTCATAACTCATCTCATCTGTCGGAATTACAAAGGGAAAACTTTATCACCTAAAAAAGCACCAAAAGCAAAAAACACATGAACAATAAATAGAATAAAAAATAATAAAAATAATAAAAAACATATAGAAACACTACAATCCATCGGGAACGGATCGTTTGATACCCTATCTCTTTCCAATATACCTAAATACATGTCTTATAGAATTACTCCAAAACACGAAATTTCTTAAAATTAAACGCATACTCAACCTTATACCGTAGAATAGAGATTATTTGTAGGAAATCGAAGACAATCTTTTTTTTAAGAAAGCCGCCCCTGAAAAATGGGCGTATTTTTTTAAAACCCAAACAACCGATATACCTAGATTGCAGGACAATAAAAAGTACACTCATGTAAAAATAATATATAACATGAAACTCGAAAAACTTTCTTAAACAAATATGTAGATATTCACTTGCTTCATAAAGCTTAAATACATTATGACCACGCCCACTTTTTAAGGGTGTTTTCTTATCTCAAAAACCTGTTTTTCAACGGTTTCATTAGAATCATATTACTTCTTAGGAACAAAACATAGTATATGTTGAAAAAAATACAAAATCCGCCTATTACCACGCCCACTTATTTAGAAATGTGTTTTTGAGTAACTTGAGGAAGCATATTGGTGGAGTAACCTTGTAAAATTATTACATTTGTATTACTTTTTCAAAGATCTCATATACAAAATTTCTTCGAAAAAAAAAAATGTTGGACCCAAAAAATGGTGACACATTGACGGATGGAGACGGACCTAGTTCAATAGACTTGGCCAATAGTGTTGATCATTTAATACAAGTTATGAAAACTCTGCCTGTGAAAAACTCTAGCGACAACAACTAAAATTATTCAACTCATGCAAAATTGAGGTCTTAGACAATAGACTAGCATTTGTGCACCCATTAAAAGATCACATTTGGTTGCATTAACTTGTTTCAATTGTGGCCATAAATTCATTAGCTTGACATGTCTTAGTCATTCTTGGCGACCATTTGAATCAATTATACGCTCTTTTTTTTGCAGAAAAGATCATGAAAGCTGCAGCTTCAACATTGATCGTGGCCTTGCTCCATTGCACGATCACTTTAACTTATGGATCCAAGATACTTGCATTGATTCCACATCCCGGCAAGAGTCACTTTGATTTTTTTCATCCATTATTTAGAGGATTGGCGGAATCTGGCCACAGTGTGACCGTGGTTAGTTACTTTCCAAATAAAGAACCCATTGCCAACTATACGGATGTTGTTCTCTCAGGAATGCCCATAATTGCGAATAACATCGACTTGAAAGTATACAGTTTTGAGGATAAAATCTTGGATTGGGTTCTAAAAATATTTTAATTACATTTCAGGTATTTGAAAACGAACAAGATGTGTTCGCCTTTAAGCTGCCAACATTTTTCATGCTCAAAGGATGGGGTCTCGAAGGCTGCGAAGTGGCTTTCAACTCAAAGGCCATTAAAGATCTCCTCAGAACGAAGCAGCACTTTGATTTGGTCATTGTTGAACAATTCAGCAATGACTGTATGATGGCAGTGGCACATGTGTTGCAGGCACCTGTAGTGGCCGTGAGCAGCTGTGCCATTATGCCATGGCACTACAAACGAATGGGTAGTCCATTTATTCCGTCTTTTATGCCAGTCAACTTTTTGCCACACACTGATGAAATGGGATTCTTAACTCGTTTGAATAATGTCATCCACTATCACGCAATGAATATACTCTACGAGTAAATGGACAATTAATTTAAATCGTGCATTTGTACAGCAACTTTTATTTTTAGCTACACTACACAGAAGGCCACTAATGAAATGATAAGGAAGTATTTAGGAGACTCTATACCTCCAATAGAAGATCTTGTACTAAACACCAGCGCTATGCTAATCAATCAACACTATTCTCTGACTGGTTCAATGCCATATGCTCCAGGCATTGTAGAGATCGGTGGATTGCAAATACAAGAACCTGTGCCCTTAGATCCAGTAACTTTTTCTTTCAGTGAATTACTTTTTGCATTCCTATTAATATTTACTTAACTTACAGGAGTTACAGGCATTGTTGGACGGAGCTCATAAAGGAGTTATTTACATTAGCTGGGGATCTATGATTCGTCCTGAAACTCTATCTCTGGATCGAAGGGAAGCCCTCTTGAGAGCCCTTTCACAATTTGAAGAGACCATATTGATGAAGTGGTCAAATGAATCTTTACCAAATCGTCCAAAAAATGTTCATCTACGACAATGGATGCCACAAAGAGAGATCCTTTGTCATCCAAATGTCAAGGTATTTCTAACTCATGGGGGTCTGCTCGGTTCTTCTGAGTCCTGTT
Source organism: Chalcosyrphus nemorum (assembly GCA_949716465.1). Lineage (NCBI taxonomy): Eukaryota > Metazoa > Arthropoda > Insecta > Diptera > Syrphidae > Chalcosyrphus > Chalcosyrphus nemorum. The sequence continues at coordinate 53,176,846 of OX454335.1, forward strand.
ACTGTGGAGTGCCAATGGTTGTGACACCAATTTATGGTGACCAATTCCTTAACTCGGAAGCGATAAAGAAACGCAAGATTGGAACAATTTTGCGATACAAGGATATGAAGGAAGATGCAATCGTGAAAGCAATTAGAACAGCATTGAGTCCGGAGTAAGTTTGAAAAGAAATATTATTTATTTGTATATGACAATTGACTTCTCGTTTTAGGATGCAAGCAAATGCGAAATTCATTTCCAATGCTTTTCGTAATCGACCGCAAACTCCGTTGAAGTTGGCCATTTGGTGGGTCGAATACGTTATTCAAAATAAAGGATCAGCGCTAGTGGATAATGCATCATCGAATCTATCCTTAATTAGCTATCATTCCTTAGATGTTTATGCATTTCTCTTGGTTATCGTTTATTTCTTCATATGGATAATTATTAAAATTGTTAAGGTTTTAGGCTCTTGTTTTAGGCATAATAAAGCTAAGAAAGAATAAATTTATTTTTAAAATATCTTTGTATTATTTTTACTACTAAGCACTTTTATTTTTTATAACTCGCCATGTATAGTAATAACAACACATAGATGGAGTAAATTATTGACGTGGAAGATCTGGCCTCTCCTTGAAGCTCCTATCTTTGAGCAGAAGGTACGTAGGACTCACAATAGGTACAATTAGAAGACACTGCCTGATAGAAAGGCATGCAATTAGAATGGGAGTCCTGTAAAACGACACGATTTTTGCAGAAGCTGCAGAGACGAAGTAAAAGAAGAAAAGAAGAAAAGAACCTACAACCTTTCACTAGCCATTCTGAGAGAGAGACTACTAGAAGAATACTACTTTGAAGATCTAAGTGATTTGTTTAACATAGACATTTCTTATCTATAAATACAGAATCATATCAAATTTTAATCGGTTTATGTATATAGTGGGTGCCGTCGCTCAGTGGTTAGTGCGTTGGACTACTGCGCGAGGGGTTCCAAGTTCGAATCCAGAAAAATACCATCAAAAGTTTTTTTACGGCCCCACCTCTTCCGAGTGTCTGACAAACATTCAAGAGTATTCACTGTCATGAGAAAGCTTCTCAAAACCCCTCTGCCCTTCGGATACGGCATAAAACTGTAGGTCCCATCTGTACGTACAGAAATGTACATATACCACGCACAATACGTACAGTTGCGAGAAGCTAGGCCTTGGCCCTCTATGGGCTGCTTACGGCCTAATATTTTTTTTTTTTTTATGTATATAGATACATTGTGGAGTTCTCTGTTCTACTACTTTGGTAGAATACTTTTGATACTTTTTATTTCCGACAACAAAATACTGTAATATGCCAGGCAAAACTCTTATTCACTGAACTGTGAGTTATTATAATTTATTTAAATATTTCTGTAGTCGACTTGGCGCCTGTTTGGATGGATAGATTTTTTTTTAAAAGAATTGAGAATATTCATGTTATTTTAGGTATTATAGCTTGTCTTAATTTTTTTAATATTAACAAAATAATAATAATGGCACTCATAATTTCTATTATGATACCTTTTGATAATTTTCTTCTGTCTACGGAAATACCTTTTTCCAAACTCTTGCGGCAACACTGATCAGGAGATCTTATATCAATGCAAAATGTGTAGGCTGCTCTTCAATCTCGAGAGGCCACTTGGCACTAGCCTAATATGCGGCAAGGGAAGAAAGGGTTCTGATTTGTTGACTAATGATGCATCATTACATTATCTACCTATTTCCAGCTTCAAATGAGTTATTAGCTCTATCATGGTTTCCGCAAATAAACATAACATGCGTTGTGCATGTTACAAAAAAAAGTGTAAATAATCATTTACGAGCGACAAAATGTACTAATTCATATCGGATGATTATAACAAGATCACCGGGACACCGAGACAATTATCACAAAATGAATAGACTACTTTTAGTATTTTCTATTGAACATTAAATGCTTACTCATATAGGTCATCTAAACAATTTGGACAACCCCAACTTAAATTTGGCAATCAAAACAATACTATGCTTCATGGTAATCACGTGAATGTGGCCAACGCAGAGATCGCTCTTAAGAAATGAGATAAGACTAGAAATCTAAGAGAATAAACGTATTCTTTCTTAATTATAACAAATACTCTTAAAGTAAACAAAGACCACACATCACTTTCAAATACTTGCAGCGCTGCAACTTGTTGCTTCTTCCTTTCTATAAAATTTATCATTCAAACTTTCCCCATACGACTCTAGCTCAGTCAGTCATCCATTGGAGTGGAACGTGTAAAGACATCTAGTTCCGGGCGTTTGAAATTTTACTGGTAATAGAATCGCTCTATAATCCTTTTGAGGATTGCCTTATTAAAGTTAATTGTATTGAAAGGTGGAGGTAATCATCTTTAGTGGACATTAGTTCTTTAAAAAAATGTATTGAAAGAAAAATATAACTTAAAACAGTGATGCAACATTAATTTACATAATCCTTAAATACGAGGAGTTTTTACTTTAAAAAAAATAGAATACGCGAAGAACAAGGTTAAACGTTGAATTTGTTGTTATATTTTTAATGTGTGATGTTTTGTTTTTAAACTGAATCAAACGAATGTTTTTCAGGGCACAGTAGAATCATTGTTAATTTATCAATGAACACCGCACACTATTTGAGATAAGGAGATTCATTTAAAGAAGTTACATCACATGAACTATTCAAGTGATCCTATTGATTTTCGATTTTGTGATTTAACGTGACACCGGCGATTACAATTTTCTTATAATGGGGACAATGTCAGTGCAATCATCAAGGTCATAGTGAGTAATGTGTATCAAAGGAAAATAGTGCCAACGACCCCAACGCGAATATTTAAAATTTCTATAGTGCCATTACTGTGGCACATCATTTTCCGCCTCACCAATCTAAAAATAATTCAGTGGAATATGTCGCCTCTGCATTACTGAAACCATTTGAGATCGCTCTGAATAATTTACTATTTGAATTTAAATCGATAAATAGAGCATCGTCAGTGAAATTGTAAACAGATCTTTGCATACATTTATTATGATATCTTGTATTTTTTTTTTCAAAACATTTCCAATGCAATTCGTAGTGATGCGCACTACATTATCTTTAATTGATAAAATGTTTAAAAGAAAAACAAGTGAGTAAAAGTATTAAAAATTTTAATCGTCCAACAGAACATGAATCAACAATTAATACTACTTGTCACACTTTGTGGATGCATATGTCTAAGCCAGAGCTACAACATCCTCGGTTTGTTTCCACACCCTGCTATTAGTCACTTTCACTTTTTCCATCCGATAATGCGTGGATTAGCAGAAGCTGGACATGATGTAACAGTGGTCAGTCACTTCCCTGACAAGAGTCCGCCGGGTCATTACAGGGACTTAGTACTAACCGGTGTGGATACATTAACAAACTCTATGGACTTGAAGGTAAGTTGATGGATGTTACTATCAAACCATAAAGGTGGGGGTCATTAAACTCAGACTACCAGCTACTTGTGAGATTTCTAGCTAATTCTTACTGACTTGAAATTCAAGAAGACGGTGTTGGTTTCCAGTTAAGTGTTAATACTGGTCTTATGCATTTCATTGTGCAACTTTGTGATATCAAATTTACACGCAATGAATTTCTATTTAGAAATGATTTGTTTTTAGTGTTCCGGACCTTAAAAGGTAAGACGGAACACTTATGGGTTTGATACGGTGTCTGTCTGTCCGTCTGTCCGTCTGTCCGTCTGTCCGTCAGTCTGTCACAGCCCTGTAACTTTTGAACCGATAGACATAGAGAGCTGAAACTTTCGCTATGTATACATTATGTGGAAGCCTGCACAAGATGGCGGCAATGAATTTAATTTTGGGAGCCCTTTTTTGGGCACCTTGTATGAAGGGCAAAAAAAAATTATTTTGTTCCCCATCATGTGGCATATCAATTTAAAGAGAATTTTGCAAGGGCTCCATATATGTAAGAAATATTTTTTTCTGGCAAAATTTGTTGAACAAAAAAGCTCGCCAAACATTTGAAAAATGTTGTCCCCCCCCCCCTAGCAGCCAGACCATAAATGGTAAAAATATGAAAAAAATTGGAGATACGTAGAATTTAGTGTAGATTGTAAAAACAATACAAAAATTCCTGTATTTTATATATTTTCTGAGAAAAATTAAAAAAAATGGGGCATCTAGTTACCCCACTGTATCTCCCCCAGTTTTCATGTTATCCAAATAATTTTTACAGCTGATCAATTTGATACTACGATTTGCTCAAGTTATAAGTTTCATCTAAATCTGCTAAGTAGTTCCCGAGTTACAGATTTTAGAAGAGCGCATGGACTTCCCTATAAGCTCGTATCTTGCTGCTACTGCATTCGAATTCGATTTTTCAAAAACAAAGTCATTTGCACGAATGGATCGTATATGTTAGCTCTATGCTGCTTTTGAAAACTAAATAAGTTTAAAAAACCATTTTTTTTTTAATTTTTTTTTTTTTTTTTCAAAAATATTTTTTTTTTTTTCTTTAGTTTTTAAAACTCTAAATGCTGTATTCCTTTGCATGTCAAGTTATGCCAGTGTTTTGCTTTACTTAAACCATTTAACAAGCAAAGTACGGTTACATTCATTTTTATCCAAAAGCTTGGTACGCCATGTTTTATATTGAAAGTGTAAGTTAAAATGGACTGGAATCTCAGCTCAGTATTACTAGGACATACCTACGTACAAGACATTACATTATTCATATCAAAACCAGTATTAGGTGTACCTATGCAGGATATGAATAAATTGCCTTCTATTTAATGACAATATAAAATGTCCGGAACACTATTGCACGAGGCCCTCCTCGCACTTACCCAATTTTTTTACTTTGGAATCTATAAATAATTGCTAACATTGTTTGTTTGTTTTCTTTTTTATTGCGATGTAATTTCTTAAAATCAAAAAACTTGCAAGCAATTCGAGTGAAATAAAAATTTTAGACTTTTATTTATTTTGGACGTAAAGTGTACTACGTTAGGTATCTACTTCGTTTATCGTTTGTAATTTACCAGGAAAACTAAAATTCTAACTAAATTGTACAGCAGAACAGGGGAATCAACTTTTCATATTTGTTTACACTTGAAATCGAGTCAGTCTAAGGAATTTACTATCTGTATATGTATTACCTTTTCGGACAAGAGATCATATCCTAGTTGGTTGTTGTGAATAGAAGAATTCTTGGTAATTGTATACGATTTCCCCTTTCAAACACATCATATAAGTACATATGTACCTATAGTCACAACAAAATCGTATCGTAGTTATTTGCTCCTCCTGGTGGCTCACACACTTTGAATGGATGGATATCTTGCACTTGTTCTGCGAACAAGATGAAAAGTACAGTCAGTATAAAATCAACATTACCCAAAAACCAGTCTTAAACCTTAGTCTAAGGTTAAATTAACGTTTAAACTCACATTTAATAAACACATAATAAATAATTAAAAAATATTTGAAAGATTATTGGTCACTAACCATATATTATTTTTTATTATAGTTCTTTGAGAATCGACCATTCTATGGCCACTTTATGGAGTTTTTCCTGCTCTACGAATGGGGAAAAGAGGCTTGCAATCATACGCTTAGATCGCCTGCACTGGCGCAAGTACTAAAACAGAAAACTCATTATGATCTTATTATCATGGAGCAATTTAATACTGATTGTTTAATGGCAGTGGCTCACGTTCTTCGGGCACCAGTCGTGGCCCTGAGTAGTTGTGCCCTAATGCCATGGCACTACGAACGCATCGGGAACCCAATTATACCATCTTACATCCCGGCATTGTTTATGGGCCAATCGGAGAAAATGGATTTCATGCATAGAGTTGCCAATTGGATAACGTTTCATGGACACAATTTCCTATATAAGTAGGTGTTTTAATTTTTTTCTCTACACATGTTATTTGCAATAATTTATAATTCATTTATGTACATATATGATTTTTAGGCATTATTCCCATAAAGCTGCTACAGAACTAGTACGTAGGAAGTTTGGACACGATATGCCTGATGTTGAAGAGCTTGTCAAGGAGACATCCTTGTTCTTCGTGAATCAGCATTATTCGCTAAGCGGCGCCAAACCGTTGTCACCCGCTGTTGTTGAACTCGGTGGGATTCATATTCAAAAGGCCAAAACACTGGACGTGGTAAGATCGTAACACTTAAGTATTTCAGCCCAAAGATAAACAAAAATGCATTTTAAAGGAAATTCAACGCTACCTCGACAACGCTGAGCATGGAGTTGTTCTGATAAGCTGGGGTTCAATGATAAGGGCCGATACTTTGCCAGCAGCAAAGCGTGATGGGATCCTTAAGGCATTGAAGCGCCTGAAGCAAAAAGTAATTTGGAAATGGGAGAACGACACTCTACCCAACCAGCCGCCGAATGTATTTCCAATGAAATGGTTGCCGCAAAGGGATATCTTATGTCATCCTAATGTAAAAGTTTTCATGACTCATGCCGGTTTAATGGGAAGCACAGAGGCAGCCTATTGTGGAGTACCTGTCGTTGCTACTCCTATGTATGGTGATCAGTTTCTAAATGCTGCAGCTTTAGTCCACCGCGGAATGGGTACATTACTTAATTATGAAGATATCACAGAAGCGACTGTAATCAAAGCCATCCGAAAGGTTCTTGAGAAAAAGTATGTTTATATACGCATGTTCACAGACCTTAGACAATTACAATTTGGTTTCTTTCAGATACATGGACAATGCTAAGAGTGTCTCATTTTCATTCAGAAATCGTCCGAGAAACGCAATGGAGACAGCTGTTTGGTGGGTCGAACATGTGATAAAAACAGAAGGTGCACCTCTGACCAAGTCTGTTTCCATTCAAATGTCGCGTTTTGTTTACCATTCCCTAGATGTGTACACTTTGTTTATTTCTATAATACTTTTATCGACTATCGCCTGGTTCTGGATCTTTAAGAAATTCTGCCAGACCCGTAAACGAACAAATAAAATGAAGAGCAGTTAACATACGTAATTAAGTCAAATTTTATATAATATAATAATGGTAAATTAATTTATAAATTCAACTATGGATGAAAGTAAATAAAGTAGGTACATTTGGCAGGTACATAATAGGTCTGTTCTCGTACTGACTAAAACTGTGGAATTTTACGGAAATCTGCGAATTCCTGTTCCCGTACGTCGAAGTTTCGTAGTTTTTCATAGAACTCACGAGAGAGTAAGAAACACCAGGCTGCGAATTTTAGTTCAAGAAATTTCTTTGGGCAATAATATGAGTTCTGTCAAATGGCTGTGTTGCAATTTGAAGTGGAAAGTGGGCAGCTTTTTTGTTCAACCCGTTCCCGTATTTTTTTGGTGATTTGTCTTTCTCTGAAAGAATTTTACCCAAACTCTTAGAAATTTGGCAAGCTGCGATTTTTAGTTTAGAAAGTATGGGAACAGATCTAATTTGATGCCAAAAAGAAAAAGGAACTCCCTGCCAAAAATATTTTATCCAAAAGGAAAGGAAAAGATAACCCGAGATATTTATTGTTAGGCCTTGACCATACGCCAGTTCATATTTTAATAGGACAATTTAGGATCCGCTTGTTCTTAGAAATGACCGGACAGGGGAAGTACGAACGTACTGTATAGTTTAGGTCATCTATGGTCTCAAGTATGCTCGTGATAAGTTCCTTCTGCTTTAAAATGAGATCGCTATGTTTGCATTTGCTTCGACTTGAGCGCATAATTGTTCTATAAAAATCCAATATGGGGTCGAAAAAATTTCATAAAGGTCAAAGGCAAAGCTACCTGTATTCTGTAAAAAACAAAAAACACTTGTAAAAACTCTATTCTCAAAATGTTCCTCTAAATATGTGACTACTCGTTGTTAAAACTCCCATCTCTACCGCTTATATACAATACGTCAAACTGACGTCTGACGTGACTGGACTGGTAAATAAAGTGAAAATGAAAAAGAAATCGTCATTTACCAAACGTCAGTCGCCTAGGTTGGACGGTCCAGCTAAAGTTCCTTCTTTTGCAATAAGTTGAAGAAGTTTTTTTTTTAGTTTATTACTATCAGAAGTTAGTATCGTCGTTAATTAAGCAATTATAAAAAAACAAAATGGCTAAGACCAGAGTGTACGTTATTGGAGTCGGCATGACCAAGGTAATTATTCGATTAAATGCAACTTTTGTTTGTACTTTAACATGGAATACATTTCTGTTTTGTTTTGAGACATGTTTTTAAAATGCACTTATGCCTTATATCTTAGCTGGGATTAGTGCCAAAGACCTAAGTTGAACTTTGGTCCTAAAAAAAATCTTGATAGCACTTGCAACTTAATCTTACAGGAAAGTTGTTTTTCTGATACTGTGATTATCATTAGGAGATAAGTCACATAAAGATATTCTAAATATACGCCTCCGGCAACTCATTGTTTAGGCAATTTATACTCCTCGGATTTTGGTAAGTCCAAGGTTTTCTTAATTTGAAAAAAGTCAGGTGTTGCACAGCAACGTACCGACTTGTTATTTCCCACATTGGGGGCTTGAAACCCTCCACGGACATGGTGCTGATTTCGAACTATGGCCCCTTGGTGTGTTAATTGCCCAATTTAATTTTATTATTTACAGGGTGATCTTGTTAGTTGGATTTTATTTATAATTTTTCTTTGACTTAAAAAGCCATTTTTTTATTAATTTGAAATACGAAATTTTGCTGGGCTTTGGAAAATAAATTAATTCCATTATTTGGTTAATGGCGAAAAGAGATTTTAAAGAAACAGACTTAAGCCCCTATAACTTTGTTACGAGAGGAGATGGACCCTTCGTCAAGTCACAGTTTATTTCTGCTATTGCCTTGCCCTATCACCCTCTGAAATCTTATTGTTAGGTCTTAAATCAGTCTGTATGTAATCTTTGATCTATAGAGCAGGGGTGATAATATTTTCATAAGAGTTAGTTAGGCTTTCTATTTTCTCTATGAAGGCTACGCAAAATGATCATTTAATTAATTTGTACATGAAAGAAATTAAGAGTAGGTATTTCAGTTTGCCCTTCGTACAATGTTCGCTACCATCTCCGCAAAGAGAAACGATCAACGATCAAATTTTAACTTCGGTATCATTCAATCCATTCGAAGGCAATAATCATTTGGTAGTAATGTGAAAAATATTCACGTGACTATTTAAAACGCATGGACGGATCTGCCATGAGATATCTTTACATTTGCGGTTAATTCTTTTAGATATGCCTGGCAAGTTCTTGAAAAACGGCAGTGTAGTCCGCTTTTCTTTATTAGTCACAGCTACTTTCAGTATTTTTCTTGTGAAGATGAAAATTCTGTAATCTGGAACTCAAAGTCCAGGTTTCGCGAACAAAAAATTCTTGTCAATTGAATACTGAAAGACGTCATTCATTCAAAAGAGTCAATCGTGTATGAGACCGGTTGCAGCGAAGCATTCACTACTCAGCGATAGAACTAATAATGATAAATAGCTTATAAGGCTGGCAGTTGCAGAGCAGTCGTTATCATAAATTTTTTTATTCAATGGACAAACTAAAAATGACATAAAAACAGAACATTCGGATGTGGAACGTGAGTCTCGGCTCCATTTGAGCTTGTTTAGACTGATTACTTATAGCGCTTAGGGTACCTCTCACACTTCTCCCCTACATACTTGTCTTGCCTTGCTTCTTTAATTTTATTTATTATATAAGTATACTTCTTTGATTATATAAATCAACGTTAATTAAATTCTTCAACAGTTTGAAAAGCCAGGTCGCCGCGCAGATGTCTGCTACCCAGACATGGCCAAAGAAGCTGTTACAAAAGCTTTGGCTGATGCTAAAATAAACTACTCCGAAGTGCAACAAGCCTGTGTTGGCTACGTTTATGGTGATTCCACATCAGGACAACGAGCTGTTTATGAAGTCGGCATGACCGGAATTCCCGTTTATAATGTAAACAATAACTGTTCCACCGGATCAAGTGCTCTCTTCTTAGCGAAGCAAATCGTTGAAACTGGAAATGTGGACTGTGTTCTTGCATTAGGTTTCGAAAAGATGGAGAAAGGATCCCTATCAGCCAAGGTTTGATCCTAGCATATATAATTTTATTATACACATTTAAACAATTCTGTAACACAGTATTTCGATCGTGCCAACCCGATGGAGAAGCATATTGAATACATGAGCGAATTAGCCGATATTGAAGCTTCTCCAATGGCTGCCCAGATTTTCGGTAATGCTGGCTTGGAACACGTAAAGAAGTACGGAACTAAGCCAGAACATTTTGCTAAAATCGCCTGGAAGAACCACAAGCATTCAGTCAACAATCCGTAAGTTAGAAACTAAATATTTATGGCTTGGTAATTTATATTATTTTTATATAGCTATTCTCAATTCCGTGATGAATACACATTGGAGCAGATTCTTAAGTCTCCGAAGATACATGGTGTCCTCACTAAGTTGCAATGCTGTCCCACTAGTGATGGCTCAGCTGCTGCTATTGTTGCATCGGAAGCCTTTGTCCGTCGTCATGGATTGGAAGCTCAAGCAGTTGAAATTGTTGGCATGGAAATGGCCACTGATCCAGAATCGAGCTTCAAAGATAAGAGCCTTATGAAAATTGCTGGCTACGATATGACTCGACTTGCTGCGGAACGTCTTTTCGCCAAATCTCAATACAAACCACAAGACGTCGATGTTGTTGAACTTCACGATTGTTTCTCAGCCAATGAGCTGATCACATATGAAGCCCTGGGTCTGTGTGAGCCTGGTAAAGCTGGTGAGATGATTGATAACGGTGATAATACCTACGGAGGGAAATATGTCATCAATCCAAGTGGGGGTTTGATCTCAAAGGGCCATCCTTTGGGCGCTACTGGTTTGGCTCAATGCTCCGAGCTTGTATGGCAATTGCGTGGTCAGGCTGAGAAACGTCAAGTGCCGAACGCTAAACTCGCCTTGCAACACAACCTTGGCTTGGGTGGAGCCGTTGTTCTAGGACTGTATCGTTTAGGCTTCCCCAATGCTAGCAAACCTGTTTCACAGAACCTAACCGCTGCAAATGATATAGCCGAAAGTCCTGAAGGCTTCAAGGTCACACCATTGTTGGCGTTGTTAGAAAAAGCAATGGAAGACGACACTGACAACCTTATTGAAAAAGTTCGCGCTATATATGGCTTTAAGGTGACCAATGGCCCTAATGGTAAGACCGGCTACTGGGTCATAAATGCAAAGGAAGGCAAGGGCAAAATCACTTACAATGGAAAAGGTATGACAATGAACACGAGCATATGTTTCATTTCTATAAATCTTGTTTGTTTCTTTAGATAAGCCAGACATTACATTCATTGTGGCTGATGAGGACATCTTTGAACTGATTTCTGGTAAACTTCCACCACAAAAAGCATTTTTCCAAGGCAAGGTTAAAATTCAAGGAAACATGGGTTTGGCAATGAAACTCATGGATCTGCAGCGCACAGCTGAAAAACGCATCGAAGTTTTACGTGCGAAATTGTAATATGTTTACTTCTTATGCATTTCCAAACCTTACGAGGGAGCTGGTTTTTAGTTTTTATATGTTACTAACGTTGAACAGCGGTAGTGTTTTATTGTATATAAATGTTCGATTCGGATTTTTGTACTGTTAAATATTTTACAAATAAAAATGGTTGTTTGAAATTGTTCGTTCTTAAATTGAAACCTCTTTTGAACGATATAGTTGAATTTCATGCTGAATATTAGAGAAGAAAACTTAGTTACAATTGTGTGATGCACTCTACAACCGGACCAGAAGGAATGCAGTAAAGTGGGGGTTCTTTCGATCATAACCTCGCCCCGTCCAGTCCAAGGCTGTAGGAACTGCAGTACAACTTGTTCATAAACTTCAATGTATCGTCAGTGTCGTGCTGTTAGATTAGATAAAATATTCCGCCTGCTTCTTGACTGAACACATTATGCAAAGTGGTAGCGTCTAAAAACACATAAGAAAAGAAATTTCATTGTGCCTATGCTCTTTATGAATACATCCTTATACACAAAAGAATAAGACCACTTCCCCGTGGAAGGATTGTTTCGGAAATGCGATTTGAAGTTAACCCTTGAACAAAGAAACGCATCTTGAAACATTAACGCGTTATAAAACGCCAACGATATGTTGTAAACGCAAATTTGATTCAAGCTGTGAAGCCGCATCGACGCACTAATGTTTGGTGGTGGTGGTGGTTGTGGTGGTGGCGAAAAACAAACAATTCGCATGTGGACGAATAAGTTTTTTGTTTTATTTTTCTCTTTATAATATTTCGCTTAACAATATTAAGTAGCTACATATAAATATATATATGTGTATGTGTATTTGTAACTTCTATTTACATGTTCAATTATAACTTATGATTTTGATTAGCTGATAGTGATTCTCGATAGGCGTCACATACATCTCGGTACATGGCCTAAGTATTGAGGGAAAATAGGGGTGAAGAAATAAGTTAAACCAAGAATGCATGTTCCGTCGTCGTATGGGGTCCGAACTAGAAGGAGGAGGAAGATGTGATGTTGTTTCGCGCACTTGCCGTTGTGCTGTCCATGCTGGCCATTATCGAGCTGAGTAGATCTGATTGTTTTGCGGCACTGCTCTTACTAATTGACACGTTTCCTGATGAGGACAGTAATTGAGACGGCTGCGTTCTGTTGGAGACTTTTGTTCGACCTTCGGTTAAGGCTGCTACTGAATTTCCCAGAAAGGGACTATTAGTTGACGCCGAAGGAGGAAGTGGGGGTGGTGGTGGTGGTGGTGGAGGAGTTGGCGGGACTAGTTTAGGGGAGGCTGGTGCAGGTGGCAATGGAGGAGGCGATGATTTCGGTGGTGGGAGAGGAGGCAACGGGGGCGGCGATATTGTGTCGACGATAATCTCTTCTGAGACGATTACTTCTTCTTCATGATCTACTATTAGCTGATTCTGTGGACCAACTAGTATGCTATTCAAATTGGCATCACCACAGGAGTTCATTAGTTCACCGTCAACGTTGGCATTACGGTTTTTAGTGCCCACAATACCGCTTCCAGCAGGATGTATCTTTTCGTCTGAGATAATTTGTACTTGGATTTTAATTTCGGGTTGCTTTTGATTCAAACTGTTGAGGTACGCATCCTTGTGGGCAAAGGCTGATGGAGTGGGCAGTGGTGGCGGTTCCGGGATTTTCGGAGGAGTTCTTTTCGCCTCAACTATTATTGGGTTACAAAGAGGATCAACAGCTGTCGTCATATCGAGTTTCTTAAGATTGGCGTTCTGTGATGGTAGTTTCTCCTGCATTGGAGCCGTTACATTAGCGATTGGTGTCGTCGCTATATGATTGGGATCCTTTCTTTCTCGATCGTTGTCGCGATGTCGGTGTAAACTATTACTACTGCTCTTAGAATGCGTTGAAGTGGAGGAGGTTTTACCTTTGCTTTTAGTACTGATTCTTAAAATACTCTTACTATCACTAAGACAGTTACTATTACTATTACTGCTGCTGTTGCTGTTAGTTCCACTGGTTTTGTGTGCACTCGATGTTGACGAGGCCTTATGTTTGTGGCCTGATGTCGTTCCGGGCGTAGAAGTTTTGTGGTTTTTGTGTGGATCGAGAACTAATTTCCTCATATCAATCTTAGCCTCTTCTTTGGAAATCTTCTTTTTTGCTGCCGCCCCTGGAGACAGACACTCACCTTCTTTCAAATTGTTCTCTTCTGCGCCACTCTCGCTGGATCGCCGCTTATCGAAGTCGATTATTTTCTTTTCAGACGATTTCTTCACCTTGCCATCGTGGGTGCGTTTGCAAGGCGTCGACTTCTTTTCCTCGAGCAGTGAAACTGGATGTGGAAGTATTGTTTGCTTCTCTTTATAGTGGGGTGGTTCTGCGAGGATGGGATTGTTTTTCTCATTAATTACCTCTTGACCAGGGTAATACTGTCTCAAACGAAGGTGCCAAGCTGGAAAGGAAAATAATTATGTTAAGCTAAACGCTTGAGTACGACTTGGCTCTACTTATGCCTACCTATGCTGGTTACAGCAGTCACCGTACGGAATTGATGAATAATATTTCTGGGTAGAAAATATATGTCATTATCACATAGCTGTATACGGGAATATCGAATGCCCTCTCTTCTTAACTGATTGAGTTTTGCGTCTTCTATCCACTGGACGCACTGGGATATGGGAGGTTCGTGCAGATCTAACTGCAACATTTCTACTAAATAATTGAAGTCTTGAGCCGCAAATGCGACTACATCTTTTGTTACACGGTTTTGTGTGTAGGGCTGACCGCAGTGCACGGCTTTTAAAATACCTGTTGGAAAGCAAATCACAAATTACACAAATGAAGTGAAGAGTAATTATTTGTTTTTATTAACTTACCAACGGCGGCGGTTGTTATCCGCTCATGGCCATGACCTACGTGATCAGCATGAGCCTTAGTTCGATCCTCTATCATAGTCTCTCTCGCTTCGGACAATCTGGGCAAATATTGTAGATTCCTTAATTCATTTATCCGCGTTCTAAAATAAATGAGAAACATCGGTGATGTTGTTAAATCCACAATATAATAAGATTAAAAAATATTTTTTTCTAATGCTTAAAGACACGTGTCTATGTGTCTACGTCTCATGGTTTTTTAAATGAAACCTTCGAAGAAGAAGGATCATGATCACAATCCTGCCACTTTACTGCATCTCTACTGGTCCGCTTGTGGGTTGGCGGTTGGACATCAGGAAGTCCGACTCAGTTTTCAGTTCTGGATTACTTTGTAACTAAGGCCAATAATTTATTGCATTTTTCGGTCAAAAATATACCGAAGTATTCCCGTCACCTTATCCACCTTATCTCATCAAAAGTTGATTCACTATTGATTGTAGACCCTCGTATTTTTCGCATTTAAGGGGCACCTTTCCATTCAAGTAAATGTCTTTAATAAGGCACAGATAAATAGTAGGCCGTAAGCAGCCCATAGAGGGCCAAGGCATAGCTTCTCACAACTGTACGTATTGTGCGTGGTATACATTTCTGTACGTACAGAAGGGACCAGTTTTATGCCGTATCCGAAGGGCAGGGGGGTTTTTGAGAAGCTTTCTCATGACAGTAAATACTCTTGGATGTTTGTCAGACGCTCGCAAGAGGTGGGGCCGTGAAAAAAAACTTTGGTGGTATTTTCCTGGATTCGAACTCGGAACCCCTTGCGCAGTAGTCCAACGCACTAACCACTGAGCCACGGCGCCCGTGGCACAGATAGTCAGTCTTTTTTTAACTAAATAATATGTTACACATTTCCCCCACCGCATCTACATAAAACTCAACTGCTCCTTGCTTCTTCTTCTTCCTTTTTCTGGTTCTACTCCGTTCCGGAGGTTGGAAATTATCAATGCAAATGATTGTTTGTTAGTGACTCCCCTAAATATTTCTATCGTCGAAAGGTTGAGTCATTCTCTTAGATTTGATAAGCATGTCAACCTTTGTCTTTCTACACTCCTTCTTCCTTTGATTTTTTCTTGTAAAATTAGTTGGAGAAGTTGATATTATTGTTATTTCTCATTATGTGTCCCAGATATTCGAGCAAAATTATTTCCCTTTTTCTTCTAACTCGTCTAAGAACTTCCTTCTTGGAAATTCTGTCAACCCACTAGGTCCGTAAAATTCGTCGGAGTATCCACATTTCGAAGGCTTCTATTTTTCTAATTGTTGCTCCTTTTAGTGTCCATGTCTCTGCTCCGTATAAAAGAATCGACCAAACGTTGCACTTTCTTTACTATACAGATAGCTGCGCCTGCTTTTTCAAGTGTCAATTGGATATCTTTGAAGGGGTTTGCATTGGTATTTATTAATGTTCCCAAGTATTTATAGGTTCTTACAATTTCGCGTATAGTGCTTTCCTTTGTGCAAAGGAGCTTGATGACTCTCCCTCCACTGATAAGGCATTGATTTACTGCACATAAATTTGGATGTGTGAATCATGAGCCAACTGGACCCGATGTCTGCCATATTTGTGGAGTTTTTGATCTCTTTATTGTTAAGGAACGGCTTTTGGAAAGTATACTCGGGGAAACTGTTCGTACAAGTCCTTCACAATACTGTCGCTATCTGTGGGGATTTTTCTCGTCTTCTACAAACAACAGCCCCTGAGAACTTTTAATAAATTTAGTTTAACGAATCTCCTGAACATATTTTTTTCCTCGGAGCTATTTTGAGTAGTTCTTGTTGCGCCTTTATTCAAGGTCCTCTGTCTACCAGAATGTTTCTTTGCGTCTCGGCAGTGACCTTTCGACGTTCCAAGCAGTATATTGGATCTCTCCCCATAAAATATCGCAACAACAATATATTTTTTAGAGCGATTATTAATACATACCTTTGCCTCTTTAGCGGCGTCTTGCTATTCAACTCAGCTGTTGGCACCAACTGCTCCCCTGCTCGAATCCACAAAATGGGCCCATCATTCGAGAGCCTCGGATCGGTTTGTAAAATCGAGCTTGCACCCCAAGGCATTGTCTGAGAAAAGAAAAATATATATTAACAATTTCTTCTGTATTTATTTGGGAAAGTTTGTAAAATACCTTCTTTAAAAATGGATTCTCTTCGATGCGACCAAGGAGATCTGGAAAATAGCCTCCAACTTCTTCATGAACTTTGCCAACTAAACTGATCTGGTGTAGTGGACCATATCGAAATGTTCCTTGTGAATAGTTCTTCACAACCTTAAAGGAATAAAATAAAAATAAAAACAGTTAAATCTTCAAATGGCTTCACGGAAATTATTTAAAAAATTTACCTGCTCATTATACTGGCTCATGGTGCATGTCTCAATATCCGAATTGCGACCAAGCACCCCAGCCTTCACTGTCAATGTCGAGTAATTGTCCGCCATGTGTTCCAGCAGGTCCGGCAGATAGGCTGCTGAATCATGAACAATTCCCATTACATGGTGAGCATATCCATCATCGTCTTCAGCGAAACAGACACTAAAGAACTCCTCCACCAACTCGTTCATTTCGTCAGGAGTGAGTGAATTGATTTCGCTTTGATATAAATGAACGACAGACGCTCCACCATTGGGGTGAACTTCAATACGGAAGAATCGAGCGTATTTAAGATATTCTAATCCCTTCCGCGTACAATTCATGTCGCGTATGTTTGGAACTCTCTCGACGTTCGTTGGATTTGGTGCATGTTGCTGGCACTGAGTGCCGACACTAGTACGTCTTATTTTCGAACGTTTGTAGCACTTGGAGCACTCTCTACTGCTTGTGGACGATGAGGAGTGCTTTCCAGACTTATGGTGGCTGCTGGTGCTACTGTTACTGCCAACACTGTTCTTCCGTGGATGAGAATTGTTCTGCGAGGAGGATGATAAGGAATGATTATTTTTAGTCTCATGATTAACCTTTGGTGTGGCTTGAAGAAGTGTACTCGACGGAGCTTTGACTACCTGTTGCTGTTGGAACTTGCTGCTCTCTGATATTTTCACAACATGATTGTTATTGTGATTTACAGGTACAGGAGCAGGCCTTGGAACAGTCTTTGCTGATGGGGTTTGTTTCTTGACGTCACATGTAGGCAACGCCGTATTCGGAGTAGATGTCACTGCAGCTTTGACAGCTTGTTTAATTTCGTTCTGCGCCTTAGTGTTGTTAAAGTCCAAAATCCTCGCAACCTCTTCGCGAGATTTTTCGGTCTTGTTGGGTTTAGCTGCGAGATCCCCTGAACTTGAACCTGCTACATCTAATTTTTCTAAAGATGCCGAGCTTTCAGCATTTTCGTTCTTAACAATCACAGATAAGAAAGTTGCTTTTGGAATTGAAGAGTCGTCGTTAACTGATGACTTTTTTGTTGGTGTATTAATGGACGTACATTCGTCCTGTGGGATCTGGGGAATCGTTTCCACTTCCATCGGCTCAACAACGTTTATTTTAATTGGAGTCGCCGCTTCGTCGCGTGGGACTGTGTCGATTTGCATTGGCTCAACATTCACTTTCATTGGAGTCGCTGCTTCTGTTCCTAATACCCGAACAGGTTTTGCCACCTGGTCACACAGGTAGACCACCTTGTCGTTTGTCGATGGCATTATTATGGGCTTATCTTCTGCTTTCGTAGATTTGACGACACCACCGGGCATCATCTCTATTGCTGGTGTATGTGGCGTAAGGGGTTCTTCTTTCTCCGAGTTAAATGGAATAATTACCAACTTTAAGTCGGATTCGATTGGTTCTGATTTAATTTCATTGGCAAGTGCACCAATACCTGTTTTAGGCAAACCATTTGAAGAACCCTTATCTTCTGCTTTAGTGTCAACAACACTCAACTTAATTTCTTCTTTAAAAAGTTCAACAAAGTCTGGTTCCTTTTTTATTTTAGTCTCCGTAGAGTTCTCTTTGACTGCTGCAGCTATTGGTTCAACTTTGATAGGTTTCTCTTCTTTTTTAGGACAGTCAATGTCCAAAATTGTCGATTTACTTGGTTTTTCTGATTTGTTTAATATTTGTGAGCGTTCATTACTCTTAGCCGATGAACTATCTCGCCTCTCAGAGGTATTTATCTTCCTGTTTGATACTGAGCTTGAGGATTTGGAAGAATAATTGCTCCGGCTACTCTCGGAGCTTCTTCTCCTTTGCTGTAAGTTAAATAAAATTAAAAAATTATTAAATAAGCAATCAAAACAAAATCTTATGTTGTAATCGACGTTGAACAAGCAGATTTCCGATCTGGATCCTTCTGTGTCGACCAAATTGCAGATCATCATTGAACAGTGCGTTGAATATCGTTCACCAATTCACCTGCTGTTCATCGATTTTTAAAAGGGTTTGCCATTACCAATCAGACGACCCTTGCCCATAAGATGTATTCCTGATAAATTGATAGCATATTTTACTGTTTATGCATTGTGGACTTATATGTTTCCAATTTTCGAGTTAAATTAATTCTCACTCCTATTGAGAAATGCCTCCATACTGAGAAAGTGGATTTATTTTCCACTGAATGTGGAATGAGTTCCCTGATGGAATAAATTGCCGTGGAGTTATTTCCCTGCGCTAATGGAAAGCAAGGCAAAAACAAGGACTCAAATTGGCAAAAATTGAAATCAGCTCAAATATCAAATCATTATGCTGAGCTTTGTTGCAAAAACCAACAACTAAAATTTGTCTTTAGCATGAATCGCGAGACAACAGCCCCAGAAAAAGGAGTAGGGTTTCAAGTATTAATTAATGGTTTTCATTTTTTCTATCCTTTTATACTGTTTATTCTATTAGAGCCCCCAGTATCAAGATATAAAGAAGCGCGTACTCTACAACGATTCGGTATCAGCCGATAAAAAGTTTGAAGGGATTTGATCAACTGTGATGGCTTAGAAAATAAATCATACGTCGAATTTTGGCTATGTATGGGACATAAAGGGTGAATAAGCTTTGTTAATAAGTTGGACATTCACATGTTCCAACGTTTGGTGAATAAAGATCTCGAGTGTAAAATGATTTTTCGACATTCTGTATAGGTATATCTATGCAAAGGTAGCTAAGCCATAATTTTATTTTACAATAAAAGCAAACAACTAATGTTCAAAACCTTGCTTCCACCTACAACTCCATCTAAGCTTTGGAAAAAAGTTTCCTTATTTTTTGAGCACAACTATCTAGATTTTTGTTCACGCTTACCTTCTCCTGGTCCCGTGAAGAAGACTTATGCTTGCTGCTACTGCTCCGCTCACCACATCGGCTTTTATCCTTTTCGCGGTTGGACTTTTCTCTGTCCTGATGCTTGCTGCGGCTTCTCTCCTTACTGTGGCCATCGGCCTTCTCCTTACTGCGATCTTTCTCTGTGTCTTTGTGGTTGTGACGATCACGCTCCTTTTCCCTGTCCCGGTCGCGATCTCGATCACGGTACCGGTCTTTTTCCTTCTTCTTCTTCTTGTGACTGCGCGACTGATCATCTGAAATATTGATAAAATGTTGCTTTTCTCCTTCTTCGAGCGCATAAAGACAAACTATACCTTTATTACTACCACTTTGCACCTTTTGCGGAGTGGCAATAAGGCCTATGCTCTTTTCTTGCTTATCGGCCTCCATAGCAGAATACTTTTTGGTCTCGGTCGGTGCCTGAAAGAGCTCAGCTCTGGGCATTGCACTAACTACGTGATTCTCGGCGCGCTCCTCTGACAGCAGAAATTTTTCTCCACCACCACCGCCGTCGCTGCTACCACCACCTACTACATGATTCACCTCAGCAGCCATTTTGGCTCCAGAAATGTTTGGTTTTTCCGCGACCGCCGTCACCACCACCGGAGCATCAACTGCGGTTTCCGCGCGCCCGTTTAATAAAACTTTTTCCACTGGGGGAGACACCCGTGCTGGAGCCTCCGAGTTTTTCACAGTTTTTTGTGTCGCAATTTCTTCTTGTTTTGATCGCGATGTAGACGAAGACGCCATTGTTGTATGCAAATTCAACTCTCGAGTCAGAAGCACCGGAGTGACTACATATAGGCGAACGATAAATAAGTTAAAACAGCACTTTTCACACGAAATTGGTCATTTTTCTACCGAAATCTTAACAAAATACGATCCGAGATATATTTTAGTAACAATTGCGCCTCAAAATAACATTTCCTTGCGAATTAATCTAAAAAATCATCGCACGCTCTCAAGCAACACCATTTTGACGATTTAATGCACGAAAAAAATTCTTCGGAAGTACAATCGGGTCACGTACAATACAAATGGTGAATTTGTGAAGTATTCATCCGTGGAATTCATCGACGGCAGTGCGCCTGAATACATTCGCGCGGTTGTTGTTTTGGCTAACTGTCAATCGGACAGATATAGGGTGAATGCGAATAGTAAAATTTTCAAATCTTAACATTTTAAAGCAATAAATCCATTCAAAATTTTCACAAAATCATTCAAAAATATCAACATTGTATTTTTTTTAATGGGACATTAGACCAGTTTAATTTTATTTGAATGAAAAGATTCAGAACTAGATTCAGCTTTTGCAAGTAACTATTAAGTATCGGAATTTCTAATATACAAAGAAATTGTATTTATAATGTGTGTCCTGGACATATGTTACATAGCAAACATTTTTCGTAAATTAAAATAAGATTTACAATTATTTTGGAAATTGCTTAGTTTTCCAAATGGTTCCGATATACATAGGTATCCTTCCAATTTTCCATTTTTTGCTTTCAATTTTTATACTTTGGATTCGATAAATTCCATAAAATAGCTTTTCACAATTTCTACAAATTCATCGATGTCTATTGTGACAAAGAAGAATTGTTACGTACAAGTTCATAGACGCCAAACTTGCAGCGCTGCTTGTAGTTGAAGAGAACTCAACTTCACGATGCACGACTGAGACTCGGAATGAAATAAACATTTCTCATTTTGCAGTCAAAATCAATGTAATTTTTGTAGATATAATGACATGAACATTATACGCGTATTTTGTCTCTATAGCATCCAATCTTTCGATTTGTTCCAAAAGCTGAGTAAATTAAATAGGATTTCGAGATCACTTCTTTTGCTCAGTGTTCAGAACTTTGTTGGTTTCCCTGTTTACTAATTTGATCAATATTTCTTATAACTTATGCTTATGGTTAAATCAATTAAATTGTAGTTTTTATTTTTCATTAAACAGATAAGCAAACGCAATGCCGCTTTGGAAATTATTTTGAAATCATGAAACTACCCTATTGTCCGACTCCATTTAATGGATTGAGTATGTACTAAGCGTTTCCATTGATTGAACTCCTGTGGACAATAGCAGTCAAGTTGAGTTGGTTCGCCTACCACTTACTAGATGGCATAATGCTACTACTCCTCGGATGTATCCTTTCAGTACTTTTGAGTAACCTTTGTTACTCAATCCGTCTTCAACGACGATTTAATGGGCGGGAAAAAATACAACACACCTAACAAATGTTTTTGATGTTTTATTTGCTCTACGCTCTCATCCGCAACAGCGTCGATAAATCTATTTGTGGTGACCCACTGATGCAACACCGGCAGGCGCCCACGTTGATGCAGTGTAATTTATACGCCTCCGCACCGCACCCCACCGCATTCGTGGTATTCTTAATGCAGAAAAACCATCCCTTGATTAAATTGTTTGCTATTATTAATTTAATTGCGTTCGCCATGGAAATTAAGCGTTTTATAGTAGACGATGATTATGATGGTGCAGAGGAGTGCACCCTCCAACCCATCACGCGTTGTCTGCCTGGCGTGCGGAATACGCGTATCTAGTTTCTTTTTATGACCGGCTTTTGATGTATTAATTATATTATTTTGTAGCATTATTTTAATCCTTTGCGTTTAATTTTTTTTGTTAATGTTTTGTTTTTTATTAATTGGATAAGGTTGTGTAATTAGGCATGGCAGCAAGCAGGTGTGCCAAACATTTGAGAAACCCTGTATGGACCAATTAAATTCACTTTGCAATTATTTGTATGGTACTATTAATAATAATATAAAAATTGTTAAAATTGCGACTATACAGAGCTCAGATATGAATTTTGGAGCAAATCGGTCTAGACACTTTGGCTGAAGGGACAAGCACATAAAAAGCATATTGTATGTAGGGAAGGACGAAGTTAAAAAGAGCAGAGCGGAAAAGAGAAGAGCAAGTTGTAACAAAAGTCCGGGATAAGTTGTAACATCTTACTATTCATTCTGAGCAAATGAATAGATCCCTTCGCGTACTTTTGCACAAAAATTCGTAGATTATCAAATTTCGAAGAGTGGGGGTAAAATTCTCTCTCAGAGAGAGCTCTGAAATTACGATAAAGTAAACGAACGGGTTGAACAAGAAAAAATTGAAAATACACTGGTTTGACAGATTTGACAGTTTTCACAAACCAGCTCAGAGAAATTTCTTGCACTAAAATTCGTAGCATGGGAAATTTCTTACTCTCTCTGTTCTGCGAAAAACTACGAAAATTCTCTGCACGCGAACAGCTTTTCGTAAAAATTCACTGTTTTAGGAGGGTACGCGAAAGCACCTAATTTCGCATTTATATGAGACTTTACATCTTCAGCCTGCGACGACGTGAAGCTTCTTGAAGGTAGCTATGAGACACTTGGAAGTGTCCTGGTAGACGAACACTTTTCCGGTGGAAGAAGAAAACTTCTGGGCGAACTCTGCTATGTGTTGAGCCCGCGAAGTTAGTCAGAGGTGCGAGAACCAGTCTTCCAGAGATTTGCTCAGCGAGTGTGCTACTAAAGTTAGAGACTTCTGGAAGGGATTGAAGCAATAAGGACAAGAATACAACATAAAGCCTATCAAGCGCTACAATACATACAACATATACATAATGTTTTTGTCATCATACAGTGCGGTCAGAAGCAGGATGCTAGTACACCGAGCTTTATAGTCACAACGGCATCCTGAAACTCTTACCACTAGATCTGCTGGCTAATCCAATCTACTCGTACAACTGACAAAGTTATCTTTAGACATTGTATCATTGTAGAATCCTAATCAGGGACGAATGGAAGCTTAGGCGAAGTAATAATTGGGTTCGATTCAACAATCTTCATCGACAGAAGATTATCTCTACATTTCTTAATATCTCCATGTCTTATCGGCTTCCTGAATCCTGCAACGCCTTTCAGGGGGAAGTTTTCGCTGCACGTAACGTAAGGCTCGTCGCCTACTCAAGCAAATCTCCACGCTCCTAACATCATAGCAATCCTCATTGATAGCTCAGGGCTAAATCTAGTGCGAGGAGGAACTTGACTCACTGATTCATCAATTAAGGATCAGTATCCTTTGGCTACCGGGTCAAGGTAATTTTCAGGGAAATTAACGTGCTGATGAACTGAAAAGGCGGGGATTTACCATTGAAAACTCCCAGACGGAGGCGGTGTTCCGCTGGTAGTCCTCAGGGGTAGAATCTTTGCACACTAGCTGATGAATGCTAATAGTAGATGGAAGAGAACACGGAACTGGGTCATGACCAAACAGATTTGGCCCAAATTTAATTGAAAAAGAACACAATATTGCAAGAATTGTGGCAATTAGTACTGGCCATCGGGGTTCATGCGGCCTAAATAGGCTTGCCGCAGCTGCTATATTGCCAGTGAGAAATGTTCCATTCATTCCTTTGCAAGTGTCTGGCTATGGGCAGGATCAACAGCAAATATGAGGTAAGCCCTTTTTTGCCAACCTAATAAAATTAGCGGAAAATAGCATTGGGGGCATTGTAATCTTAGCCTTTATCGCTTACACTGACACCCTCTTTAACATCCGATACGTGACTTGGGTTGTGGTATTAAAACGGCGTTTTTGCGGTACTTAATTATGTTTTCAGCATGGCCTGCTTGACCCATATATGAAGACTACTTTTTTTTTATTCATTGTGTATTTAATTTTTGCTGTTTGACGCAGTGTCTGTCCGAAAATTATACAAACATGGGCCCAGCGTATGAAAATCGACTGAAACGACAACTACCGATCGCTTGCTGCAGAGGTAAAGTAAATCGCAATAAAAGTTTAACATGTGGAAAAACAAATTTAATTTGCAGAGTATTGGGCTTACGAATGTTTTTTCATGCACAAATCCTTCGTTTCCTGAGGTATTTTTTGCTTTCATTTATTTTTTAGTGCTCTGCGGAAAAACCTCATTAATACGAAAGCACCTTATTATCCCACAGGGATTTTTCCTGTGTGCGTCTCGAATTTTGAGGGAACCACTACCTACTAGTATTGCTGCTGTTCCCACTGCTGGTAGCTGGTAGCTGGTAGCTGGTATCTGGTGGTGCTGCAACCCTTTGGGGAATTACGATTGCGAACAGATCTGTGTTTTCTTTTTTGCCAACATTTTCAATGTGGAAATCAAACAAATCAGTTTAGCCAACCGAAGATTGTAATGAACTGTCATCTGTGCGCAGCAGGGAGGCGGATGGTTAGCAAGTAAGGTGGTGGGGTGTCCAGGTCATTGTGAACAAGTGCGGAAAATTGAGGTTGAGGCTCGTTAATGACCACCGTTTGAGTACCTAAACGCAAATCATGTTTTATTCATTAGCAGATGGGCAGTCGGTGGTACTAGCGTTTATCAAACGTTTGTCCAGGTGAAATTCTCTGGCTGTCATTTCATTCCCCTGTCACGAGAGTTAAAGGATCTGGGAAAAATTAACAACTGCTCATAAATGCAAATTAATTTAAAAACGCTTTTAATTTCTCCTCGGACATTATTTTTAATTCAATTTATGCTCAAGTGGTGCTCGGCTGGATAGCGAGTGGTGGACATGACCTGCTGGTCGGTCAAAGTGCACCTGGGATCGACGGACCGCTCCCACCCTTGACCGCTTGCGGTGCAGGCGAAAATGCAACAAATTAGTTTTGTGTAAAATTGTTTTGTTGCTGCTTTTTTTTTCTTTTTTGCATTCGGCCTGTATTGAGCGGTTTGTTGTTAAATTGCCCACTTAATTATTCCGCGCGGGTGTGGTACGTACGGCCGGGGATATAATATTCATAATTTATTTTATAAGAGTTTTCCATGAATTTTTAAGTGGGAATTTGTGAAAATGACTTGTCTCTGGAAAATATTTTTTTCACATGAGTGAGTACGTGAAATTCATTGGCAAAATCAATTTATCCTGATGTTGTGCGAGTAGAAGTGGAGAGCTGGCAGTTTTTTTTTTTTTAGAAAAAAAATTAAATACTTAGTGTAATGTTGCGTACAAAATGATATGCCACTTTTGAATGAATTATAAATTTGCATTGCGCAGTTCAAGGATGTTACACCAGCGAATTTTTATTAAGTATTCATATTAATTAAAATTAAGTGGTTTTAAGTATTTACATACACGATACCGATGGCATAACCATTGCCATGGAATGCTGTGGGATTTACATTTTGTACTTAAACACGGATTAAATAAAGAGGCGTGATTATTTAAATTAATAGGTAAACTGATGTCACCAAAGGTATTATTTGACATTAAAAAAACCTTCGGAAAAATCGCCTCAAAAATTCTATCCGAAAAATGCGCAGCAAGCTCAGAGATGTTACCTTGATTTTTATTTCTATTTTGTATAATTTTCACGTGCCAAAGGGGAGATTAGTACCCTTTTTCTGACTAAGAGGGCACGGGGGGTGTTAATTAATTTGGAAGAGAGAAGACGGATAGGAAAGAGTTACTATTTGAAATTCAGCATGTTTGCTAGTTAGGTATGTATGTTTTTTATATAATCAAATTTATTTGTTACATGAAGAGGTGTGTTCGATAATAATTTACCATAGAAGTTCCAAGTTCGAAACTAGGTTACCATCGACTTCTATCACGACCCTACCTTTTACGATCGTCTGACAAACATCTGTTCAGAGAAAGCTTCTCAAAATATCCTCTGCCCTTTGGATACTACATAAGACTGCAGTCTGTTTCGTACATATAGAAATGTATACTACACACCGTCGTGTGACTGTGATTATATTATGATTGTAATGTCAATACACTTAAAAAAAAAAACTAACGAATTTGATTGTTGGTCGGATTTTTTTAACTAGAGAATCATAAGTATTAAAAAGGGAGACCTGAGTGCCAATTGATCAGAAAACTACTGCCTGCTAGATTGGATTGTGCAAGTAGCGCAACAATCAAGTTCGTAATGTAGTGCCTTGCCTCCTCGTGGTGATCCTCAGGCAACTACAAGTATTAATCTTTATACATGCGGACTAAAATGCAAGTTCGAGTTTGTTCAGGGTCTTATGTCTAGACTAGGTAATTTGGGCTAGCAATAGACGTTGCCAAAAATTTACCCGCTCCAAATGAAGAAATCTGTCTCCTTGGGAGTCTTGCCATTCAAAAATTAGTCAAGAACCATAGTCAAAGTCTTAATCGTGTTACCGGTTCTTAGTCCCAGGCATTGTGTCACGAGCTTGCAAATTTGGCTTACACTTTAAACGGTACCTATCTCGTCGCTTTCTGTTTTTGGAGTATTTGACCTCATTCCAAACTTCTTTGACAATTATGTATTTCTTCATGGTGAGGATTAGGTCTTGGAAATTATAGCCAGTAAAGCTGTTTATTCAAAAGACGAGATCAATAAACGATCAGTATCACTACCCGAGTCGATTAAACCATGTCCGTCAGTGTATCACCAGTTTTTGGCCTTAAATTTTTAGATAAGTCGATAGAATTTTGTATACAACGTAGCAATTCAAGTATAAACTTGTTTTTAATCCGCCCATTGGCACGCCCACTTTTCGAACATTTTTTTCTCAGTATTTTTATATGAATATGTAGATAATTACTTGCTCCACAAATCTCCCACACTTAGTGTATGGCTACGCCCACTTTTTAGGGTCGCTTTTTTTTTCTTCGAATTCCTTCAAGTAATATCAATTCTTCAGAACGAAGTTGATTATATGCATGTTCACAATTTTTTTTACATTCGTCCACAAGTCAACCAGGTTCAATAGTGGAAGGAGCTATGTCTGTTTATAGGAAAGGGATAGCGTATCACACTTTCCACTCAAGACGAATTATAGCATTTCCATATTTTTATTATTACATAAAATAAAAGAGGGACCCGACTGTGAGGAATGATTTTTTTCTATGTCTATTTTCATGCCCTAAATGTTGAACCGATTGCCCGAAATTTGGACCGGCAGGATATTTTTCATCAAAAAAGTTAGTGGTCAAGTTTTAAAGATAAAAGCAAGTTGTTTCTTTGAAGATATACATACAGGGTGTCCCAGTTAAGCGGTATACTCCTTTAAGGGGAGATTTCTGAAGTTCCGCCGAACAAAAAATTGTATGGCAGGGGGGGTCTATTCTCACCCCATTTCAAGTTATAGCCCTCCAAAGTGGGTGACCTCTAATTTGGAGGTGTAGCCATTTATTCCTCTGTATTGCATAGCGGCGATCAAAAGTATGACTTTTATCATTTTTAACTTCCCTTGCATAATGATTTATAACTATTTGCTTACTGGTCTTTAATTACTCAACTGCCCTCATAATTCACTGAACTTATCAATGTATGTCATAAATTAAAACGGCTCGCAGGGTTTTGTCCTTCTGCATTTTTTTTATCGTGCAAAGCTTGTGCCCATATACACATATACGGACACATTTCATTTTGCAAAGTAATCCCACGTGTAAATAACATGTTTCCATATTAACACTATCTGTAATGAAGAATCGACAGCAATCCGATGGCAACATCAAATCCCATACGAATCCCAAAACAAAGCATGACCTCGGGCCGCCTGCATATCGATTACCGCAATTTTTTCCCACAGCCAATGCATGCGGTCGAGTTATAATCGGGATAAGAGCCCGCCGCCGCCGCCGCCGTGTACATTTACATGCAAAAGGATCATGACACCGTGCAACTAATTTCACTGAAACCCCCGAAATCCTCAAAATTGATTGTTAATTCCACCAATGAAGACCCTGGAAGGAGTTGGCGTTTGATATGCCTGCGTCTAAAAAGTTTTTTTCTTTTTGTCCTTCAAACGATTTACTGCCTACTTGCAATCGGATCAGTTACCAAGGTTCCACGTGTATGGTGCTTATAGTTGAATTCCTGCACATGGGTGGCTGCCAGAAGCCCTTTCGATAATTTCGTTTTTGCTGCTCTTCTTTTTTTTTGTTTTTATTTCCATTACTCACGCAGCCTTGATACTTCCGCCGCCGTATACATATATGCGCTCCTTCAGTTCTTGCACCCTCAGGGCGAATTATGCCAGCTCGCCTGGAATTTTGCACAGAGCCAACATCAGTCGGATTGATCGATCGATTTAAATTAACATTTTTAACATTTAAATTGTTTCATCACATAAAAGGATTTTTGCGTAAGTACTCCAGCTTATGGCGGTCTCCCTTTCCCACGCACGCTTCTGTCTTTCGCTCTATCGGCGAAAAAAAAAGATTTAATCATAACAAATTGAAAATATTTTTTAATTGAAACCGTAAAGTACGTGTGTGTACATATGTGCAGATAGTGCTGTACGCGATAATCGTATTCGGCAAAGGATTTTAATTAAATTCCACTGCAGTGCTGATGGAGTTGCTTTTGGCGATTCGTTTTGCTTTGTGGCACTACCAATACCACCGCTGCTGCCACCAATATCCACCCAAAGTGGTCAGCAAACCCAAAGTCTTTCCAGACTCGATGCTCGTGTATGAGAAAGTATACATGAGTGTAGATATACAAGTTTTTCCCTAAGATAATTAAGCACCTTGTTAGGAAGGAGATCCATGAGAATAAGTAATCACCAATCAAGAGGTGCTCCCAAAAGCGAACCGGAGGAGCACAGAGCACAACAAGCAAACGGTCTAATTAAAATTTTGAATCCCATTAAGGGTTTGTGAACTACCAAACTACCTATACATAGTACATATTATAAAGGAGAGCACTCGCTGCCACATGTGGCAGAGGTTGTATAGATATACATACATACCTAAGACGTACGGGTGCGTAAGTGTGCTCCGCATAAAGAATTAGCAATTCTGAAATTGGTTCTTAACTTGCACGCTTGTTAGCTGTTAGCTTTGCAGGTAAAAGTGGCGACGCTGGCTGGTGGGTGGTATCATGTGGGAGGAGCTCTGTTTAAATAGAAGCAAACTAAATTATAGGATTTATTCTGCCTTGGTACAACTTATTAATTAGTATATGCGGAGCAGCTACAAGCCGGAACGTGAACGTTAAGAAGCAGCACAGCACCGCAAAGCTTGAACCAAGATAATAAATTCTGTGTAGCTGGAAATCTTTGCACGACTACATATGGCAAGATAACGAATGCATAATTGATAAGCACCCGAGGAGGTGTGTTTGTTACATTTAAAGCACAGTGGGATCTTGTTTACACACTTACACACATTCTCATACATCGCCAGCTAAAGGATTGTGTTTAAATTGAATTTCGGTTTAATTTCGGTTAAATTCACTGCAAAACTTTCAAACGAACCTGAAAATCAGTTAAATTAAATTTTGACCAGTACCATTCAGAATATATGCAGATGATAACCTACCTCTTTCCCATAAGGAGGCGCTCGTTTTGTAAGTCATTTGAAATATTCATTGTTCACATATTCACTCACATTCGTATTCATTCGCAAGAAGTATACCCTGGGCTCACATTTAATTGCCTCTCATAAAATGAGAGCCTTTATTGTTTGTATTTACTTGCAGTGTTCTGTGTACTTTACCGGCTTTTTAAACCATTCGAAGGCTCGTGAATCACTTGTACATTTTACTGCTTTTGTGAATACTCTGATTGAATGAATACTTTGAATGGAGGCTTCTACGCACCCAAGGATCCATGAATACAGGAACCATTATAATTCGTTTCCTACATGATTCATTCTCGGTTGTTTTCTGTGTGCATGAGACTGTGAAAGGCTCATTTTTTAACGAATGATTCACAACGGCAAATTAATGGATTTTTCTAGGAGCTAGGAGTTATTGGGGTAATTAGCCTCGGACATCAGGTTATTCGAGTCATATTGATCAGAAAATTATTCACTCATATCAAACTTGTCATGTTAAAAACGACCTCGTTCAAATAGAATGTACTGACACTAGTGCTCTGAATAGGTGAAGGCCGAGAGCATCAGATGACCTTCATCTGTCTGTTTGGGAAGATGAAAGCACCTCGGGCTCTGGAGGATTCTGTTCGGCGCTCGCTCACAAATGTGCAAAAAGTATGGCAAATTAACGCCTTCTGAAATGTAGGTAGATATGGACATATTAACTAAGTTTGTAGAAGTTCGAAGATTCGAGAACCCCTATAGGCTTAGTTGGTCCAACCGCCAAGACCCGAATCAGTAAGAAAGCACTAAAAGGGGTGAAGATCAGATCCTTCTATTACCTCGCTGTGAAGAAAAGCTTGCTAGCTTATATTTGGCTTAAGGGTGCTACATACAATGAAACATCGTACGGTCTTAGTAAATGTTGAACGTCTGAACGTTGACGTAGTCAACCAAGTTGTGAAACCAGTTTGGTTGATGCCTGGTACGAGTAAAACCAAATCTGCTTCCATTTATGATGGGCGGAGCCAATGGTACGCGTACCATGTTTTAGTGTAGTTAATTGACAAGTGCTGTCAAAGTTGAAATTCACACACGCAAGTTTTTAAACCTATAACCATAAATTGCTACATTTATCTGGCCAGTAGTGCAATAAATTTGAAATACAATTATATGAGATTCCGAAAAAGATGTTCATACAGATAAATTACGCACTGTGGGTGGTAAGGACACAAGGAAACTTAAAAGGATTGTCAGGAACTTGGTCAACAGGTCGTTCATTTCAATTCATCAGTTTGTACTTCATCATCTTCACAACATTGAGAATTTTTTCAATTTAAGAAAATAATAAAAAAAAAAAACGATTGGCAATAAAAAAAGCATGTCCCAATAATATTATTCATCACCAATACAAGGTTAAGCGTATAAGTATAAACAACATCAGCGCATTCCCACTGGTGGACAATTTCTGATTTCATTACCTCCACTGTGAGTAATTCCCTCTGTGGACACCAATGCAGTATGTGAAATAAACGTATATAAAAATCTGAAGTTAAAATTTGTGAATAAGTCTTTGTTCTTCGCATGACACAATTTAACTCTCGACTCCAACAAATCCCTGAAAAAGTCTATCCGCACAGGACCAACCGCATGCATATCTGTACTTGGGCGGCAATCAGCTGCAGAATCATGGAACCACACGGTATTTCACCTCCCGTACCGCCATCCCAACCACTACCATTCCCCATCCATGGAAACTCATTATGTTCCGGGGATCATAACCCCCACACAACCAACACACCCACGAAACACACATAATATAATGTTAAAACATAAAGGACGATGACTCAACTGTTGGTGATATAACAATGGAAATCGTTTCATTTATCCTGCAAACAATGGCAGCGGCAGTAGCGCTGGTAGCAGCAAATGTATAAAATACAATATCAAATAATAAACTTGCACAGCACCGCAGAGAGCACTTGTGGATATATGCAAACGGAGAATGACTGGAGAGAGGCATGGATGTGTGTCCGACCACCCTAACCCGACCTACCCGTTCAGCTCAGCCCAACTCTGTACTGTACCGTACCGTTCGTCGCAGCAGTGAACAATTGTCGCACACAGCCGAGCATTGCAATGAAATAGGAGCTGTGTACATTATCCTCCCGTTTTTAATGCAATGCTTTGTTTCAACTGCAAAAATATTACTATCATATCTAAGTGCTCCTTTGGCTCATGATGTGCGCACACAAAAGGATACAACGCGCCACATCCCCACATTTCCTCCACATCCCCAGAGCTTTTGGATCCGCCATGCATCCGCTGCTCCTGCAACCTGCTTCTTGGCATAATGAGAATCTTAATGTGAAATATTGCCATTCGGCGAAACAGTGGTGCTGGTGTTGGCGGCGCGGCAGCAGGGTTGATGGTATCTATACTGTGTATCTGTGCCCCTGCGTGGCACAGTGGAAAGGTAGGACTGACTTCCCCGAGGATTACTGTCATATTGTGTACACTTATTAATGCGGTGCCGTCATTATTTCAGTCGATTAGGATACGCTTGTGAGAACCAGACAAAGGCCAACGATTGAAACAAGTCAAACAAACTGATTTAAACTAAAAAAGCTTATAAATATCTTTAATCTGTTCGAACATCGATTAGGGGTTTTTGTGGATCTGTGATGTATAATTTCAGCTTTGACAGCATGTCCTTGGACCGCCGAAGAATTCGTAGCTTGTCGACAGGTGATGCCATTTCGAAGAGAATGCCATTGTTTTTGTATGATCCTTGCACGATTCTCGTGTTGAGATCCTGCAACTTGAGTTTCTCAATGAGCAGGTGTCGTACATCTTCTACCGCGTTAGTGGCTAATGGCAGATTTCCGGTCAAAAATAATTGTGTGCCCACATCCTGGATGTCGATGAGTTCGTCAAGTGTCTCCGTTAAGCTGAGTATTTTATTTTCCAGGGTGGGAATAGTCTCATCCTCCAAGAGGCGCAGTTTCCCTGCGGTAACGTTCATCTGCGTCCAGATGTCTTTAAGAGTGTTCTCGTTGCAAACACAGCCGCACGTTTGTTTGTTTTCAGTATTCTCAGAGCCTCTGTTGCTGCTATCAAATGATGGCCGCGCATCAGTGTCCAAATCTGAAGTTTCTGGTCGTCTGGAAGGCGTAATTGCTGGAGTTATCGGCCTTGCGGGCCTGATTTCAGCATCTGTTAGGCTTCCAGGAATAAGGTCTGAAAGGAAGAAAGGTGAAAATAGTAAGAATAATGCTTATTGTACCTTAACAATTCTATTTTGATGGACAGATTAAGTGCTCCTTATCTGAGTATGATGCAAGTAATTAATAGAGGAATTGAGTTCGAAATAATGTTATAAATTTGCTACACTTATGGTAATACTTATAATAATTGAGTGCTGTTTCTCAAATTTATCAGACCTGTCTACACATACTATAGTCAGTCCTCAAGGTAAAGTGAACCAGCCAGGATCCGACATCATCTAAGGATATCAGCTTCCAGATTCTGGACACAACCCTTATCCTATCTCAACGCTTTTCCTCTCTTTCTTCCAAAGACATCATACAAACTGCTTCCTAACTTTCAGCTATGTTGTCAAATCTTAGAATAGGCCTGTTCCCGTACTGACTCATACTACCAAAATCTAAGAAATTTTACGAAAATAGCGAATTCCCGTTCCCGTTCGTCAAAGTTTCGTAGTTTTTCACAGAAGAGAGAGCTCACGAGAGAGCAAGAAATTGTTCTGTCAAACAGTGTTGCCACAATGATACTAAAGTATCAAAAGTGATACTTTTTAATCTTAATTTCGACGTGATACTTCGATTTCTGTAAAATGCCTTTTTTGATACTTTTTAATTCCGACAACAAAATACTATAATATGACAGGCAATACTCTTATTCACTGAACTGTGAGTTATCTTTCCGTCATTTTTTTGATAATTTACTTAAATATTCTTGTAGTCGACTTGGCGCCTGTTTGGATGGATATATTTTTTTTGTAAAAGACTTAAGAATATTCATGTTATTTTTGGCATTTATAGCTTTTCTTCATTTTTTTAATATTAATAAAATAATGGTAGTTTTACTCATAATTCCTATAATGATACCTTTTGATACTTTTCTTCTGTCTGCGGAGATACTTTTTTCCAAACTCTTGCGGCAACACTGCTGTCAAATGGTTGTGTTGTTTTTGGTAGGCAAAATATCTTAAAGTGAATCAATACTAACAAAAAGTGACGTCTAAACGTCTAATAATTATGACGTATTTGATAATACCTAATCATTTGTGTCGTCTGGTTGGGATTTTTTTGGGAATTTACGCGGACTCAGCATTAATCAAACAATAAGTTTATCTGCATATTTTTGTGAGCATTATTTGATAGTGCATGATCAAAGTATATAAGCAAGATCAAATTCAAACCATATGCCCCATAAATTGTTTAACAAATATCGTGATTACTACAAGTTATCTCTAAGTCTTGACCTCTAGCAAATTTAGCCAAACATAATAACAATGTGATGTCACAAAAATGTTCGTACTCACTTTCAACTTTATAGCGTAAATTATTAATGCGCTGCCCGGTGCCTTTGTATTTAATAAATACCCAAAAGTGTAGAGTATCCCCAATCGCAAGGCGAATGTCATTATCCTTAAACAACCACCGTCCGTTTGTACTTTTATCAATATCACTAGCTATACTTGAGCTGTACATTTCATATCCTGAATTTGCGCTTCTGACTTTGCCGTGAAATGAAAAGAGCTCTAATCCTTCTGTGTCTGGAATAGATACTAATAGACCTCGTGATTGGAACACCTCTATCTTAACTGGTAGATTTATAGTTGCTTTATTGTACCGGAAATTTAATTCAATTTTTTCACTGTACACCGCTCCACACAGGCACAGTAATAATACTAGAATTTGTTGCATTTTATTGTTATATTTGTTTCCAACAGTTTTCTATGAAGTCGAGTAAATTATTAGTTAAATGTGTTAAGATCTCGTACGATACACTGAATGGTTAAAAGAAGACTAAATTTATTGGCGAGGGTTTTTTCTGGTTATGCCACATTCGACTCAAAACTTGTTTTTGTATAAGATTTATTAAAGAGAGATTTCAAGCAACTCTTAATTCGCACGGATGATGTGCGGTTGTTATCAGTTTGGGGTCGTGATCGCCTGGGATTTTTGCTTTTGTTTTATT
Source organism: Chalcosyrphus nemorum (assembly GCA_949716465.1). Lineage (NCBI taxonomy): Eukaryota > Metazoa > Arthropoda > Insecta > Diptera > Syrphidae > Chalcosyrphus > Chalcosyrphus nemorum. Next base: position 53,212,069 of record OX454335.1, read on the forward strand.
CAAATGAGTGATAATTTAAAGAAGGGAAATTCCGAAAACATATCTCTTTGTATGCCCTTTAAACTCAAGCTAGCTACGTACGATACAATCAGACGATTTGATTCATCTCAGTAATGTTGTACTCACATTTATAATAAGGTACATATGTACATATATTATTCTTCTTCTTAAATCCTGTATCCCCTTGTGGGTCCTAGGGCCTCTACAACGCCTACACGCCATCGTGCACGGTTTCTGGAAATATGCCTCAGCTCACCCCAACTATTTCCCAGTTGCCGTGGGGACCTGCATGGCGATTGATCGGGAAACTAATGACTGTCCAAAACATGGATTGGACCAGTAGCGCAACAATCAAGTTCGTAATGTAGTGCTTGCTTTACCTCCTCGTGGTGGTCCCCGGGCAACTACATGTATAAACCCTTATACACGTAGGCCAAAATTGCAAGTGTGAGATTGTCTAGGGTCTTATGCCTAGACTAGGTAACCTAGGCCAGCAATCCGCGTAACCGAAAACTACAAAAGCTACAGAAACCGACACTATGCCTCGGATAAGGACTGACAACACGTTGACGACGTTGTCGTACCCGGACAACGATTGGTTTCTGGAACGTGAAGACGCTCCTTGACTCTCAGAGTGAAGGACCTTAGTACATATATTATTGTTAGGTCATAAAACATTAAAGTTCAAGTAAAAGAATTTGCATACCGACGTTTATCTGACATACCATAATCCATATGACATTTTTCCAATTCATTAACATGTTAGTCGAAAATTTTTCACTAAGAATTCAGCCCTTGCCGTACGACAGTGCATTTGCAGGCTCTCAATCAACCAGAAGGGTTGTAAAAGAATGCAATCATTTCGGAATGCATTCATTGAAGTCATCCTTAGAATTTACATGGATTTGTTTCAATTAAATGACTTCAATAATCTCAACTTCAACTTAGAAAATATAAACCAGCATTCCTTTTGAAGTAATGATTTAGCAATCAATTTTTGCAATTATTATTTTGAAGTCGAATGAATGCAATCATTTTGATTGCCTTGCATTCATTGAAGTCCCCTTGAAGTCACTAGTATTCTTCACTTGAAGTCTTTGAAGTCAGTTAAGTAATCTGTAGTCATGAAGTCATTGAAGTCCTACGAATATGAAAACATCAATGACTTTAGATGACGCTTGAGAACAAAATGAGATGTAGTAGATATAAATCATTCACATTTAGGTAAACATAATGAAGCTGTTTATACCCTATCCTAATTATACCCTATCCTAAGGGTATATTAAGTTTGATACATAGTTTGTAACATAGAGAAATATTAAAGATAGACTACATAAAGTATATGTATAAATGATCAGCATCACTAGCCGAGTCGATTAAGCCATGTCCGTCTGTCCGTCCGTCCGTATGTCACCAGTTTTTGGGCCTTAAATTTTGAGCTAGGTTGTATACGTGGTCCTTGGAAAAGTAAACAATACAAGTGTAAAAATTTTTAAAATCCGCCCACTGACACGCCCACTTTTCAAAAAATCACCTTTTTTCACTATTTTCATATGAAACTCGAAAAAACTTACTTGAGCAAATATGTAGATATTCACTTAATCTACAATTCGTCTATATATTGCATATGGCCACGCCCACTTTTTAGGGGCGTTTACTTCAAAAATTAATTTTCGAGTAAAAATATTTGTTTATAGGGTAAAATACAAAATTTTGTAAATACATTTTCCACCGCCCACTGACACGACCAAATAAGATAGGGATAGGGTATCATACGATTCGCTCCAGGCGGATTGAAGGATTTTTCACTGGTTGCGCATTGAGAATTTTCGTAGTTTTTCACAGAAGAGAGTGTTCACGAGAGAGCAAGAAATTTCTTCATACTTCCTGGAAATTTCTTTGGGCTGGTTTGTGAAAACTGTCAAAATTCGTTCGTTTACTTTTTCTTTTAGTGTTTTAGTTCTCTCTGAGAGAATTTCACCCCCACTCTTTGAAATTTGATAATCTATGAATTTAAGTGCAAAAAGTACGCGAACGGACCTATTAATTGGGTGCTTCTTTTTGGTGTCACTCTTATAACCATTTCTTGATTATGATTTATTGCAAAATGGTTATTTAATCTGAACTAATTCTTACAGTTTATTTATATTGAGCATTCAACTTTGGACTAACTTTGGTATTTAAATTTAAGCTATATTATTGTTTTTAATTTTCGTACAATTGAATGGGAATTCCAAAAGCTTTACAGCTAACAATTAAAAACAAAATAAATTGCATACATGTGTACACACATACATGTCATTAAATTTAAAAAGCTTTGACACGTGATGGCACTTTAATTCACAAAATATTGTTGAACTTAATGTGAACAAACGATTGCGGATCTTATCCGTCTAAATGGCTAGGATCAACGATTGTCTAGTTTTGTTTATTTTATGACGTATTTTCTCATAAATGACGCTGGTTTTTCACCCCATTAACGGTTTTCTTTGAAGCGGTGACATTTGTCTTGGGAATACATAGATAGTAATAAATAAAGATTAATTAATGCGTTAATATGTTTTGTTGTTTTGACATTTTTCTCCAATCCTATTTGTATTCATTGAATTTGTGGTTGGAAATTTGCAGTCGTCATTGTGGGAACACGTTGGACGTTCTTTCTTCTTCTTGAACATGCAAATTAGTTTTTTTTAGTGCCTCATTCACATAGATCACATAAACCGCAGATCAAATGAAAGGGTGACAGCATAATGACAAAGAGCACAGCATTTTTAAACGACGACGTCGATTACTCCCTCAAATACAATTTATTGAATCGCTACTTACTCCTTATATATGAACAAACATAACGCACACGTACCCTTGACAACATGTCTAAGATTCTCAGCATGTAATGATACTCCTCGGTACTGTATCCGTGCCCAAAAGTTAATAGAGTCCCCAGTTAGAAGTTGTAGATCAGGGAATTCCATGATTATGGTGTCTTCCGTAGGACGGGTTATTTGCCAAGACATGTCGCCCCGATCAGATCTCCTTATCTGTGCATTGACTTTGCCATCAAAGGCGAATAGATCTATTCCATCAATATTCGTAACTGTAACTCTTAGACCTTGCGGCGTCAACGCTTTGAAGGTGAAATACAGTGTCTTCATAGTTCTGTCTCGGTTTCTAAATTCAACCTGCTCCGGAGTATCCACATTTGAACTAAACTGAGACATTGTGATGCCCAAACAACTAACGCAAATCACTGCAAGGATCTTCATACTTTGTATCCTAATTTAGCAACCGAATATAAATAAACACTTGGCAAATTAATTTGCAAAAATAACCGACAGTTTCAACGCGAAACCACACTGACCAATATCACGATCTAACTGAGGAGAAGTAAGACTCTTTCACTTACGACGCGACGCTGCGGAAGAGTGCTAAAACTTGTTTTCTGCGATTAAATTAATATAGAGAGTAGAGTATCCCTCCGACATACTTTGAATCTTTTGGATTTTATTAGGAGAGAGTGAGATGGGGCACTATGGAAATTATAAAACTGAATTAAGCGATAACAAATGTTTGTTTTGGTATTATGTGTGGGAAAGCGGAAACGTCATAGTGGTAGCATAGATAGTGACGGTGATGCACGTTTTCCAGTGATCTTGGGGACTTTTAGTCATGGGGATTATTAGAGTTCGAATATGAGTTCACAGTGGTATACTTTTGTCCAGTCATCATTTATTGGCGGCTGAAGAGAAAACTTGTTTGGATTTTGTCTCTTCAATGTGGTTATGGGTTTTGATTGTAAATACTCGTTCGTACCTATCTACTCTTAAGTTTTAACTGTTTGTATGAGAAAATCCGCTTTGCTAAATGATTATGTTTGTTTTTTCTCTTAATTATACAGATATTTATTTTTGTTTATAAAAGTTACATCCGCAACCGCAACTAATCGAAACCGTAAATTTTCGTGAAATGAAAGTTTTAAAAAAACATTGCAAGCGAAACGAATTATTTTTGTTATTTTAAGATAACATTTCAAACGCATATTAGTTTCCAGATAAAGAGGAACTATTAGAAAATATTCCTCCCATGTTTAATTCAAGAAAAAGTACTTAATAATTAAATTTAAATGCTGAGTTAAATTTCCCAGCTGTTTTAAATTTAAATAAGTACGCTGATTACAAAACTGTACTTAGTTTTCTTCTATCACCTCAAGTTTTTCGCTACAGAGACCGCTACGTCTGAACGAGGAGTTAAGGTATCCTACTTTAGATCAAGAGAATTTGCATTTCTGCAATACTTTTGAAGTGACGGTGAAATTGCCTAAAACGCAACTGAATGGTGACTGTTTATTGCTCAAAGCGGAGCTTGAAGTGTTTCCTCTTTCACAATGGAAACTTATTTGATGCATTCCCAATAGGTCACTCAGTTTATTTGCGTGAGGAATATGAACACATAAAGAGAGTCATTGATTTGTTGCCAACCACCTGCACTAATGGATTATCTGTGTTGACCTTACCTCTGCTGTGCTTACTTTTTGTGCCAGTAACGCGGATCTACCAAGTATCCTTGGTTTTTGTGTATGTCGGCCAGCAGAGAAGCATTGGCTACAGTCAAATTAACCTCCAAGATCGGAACATTCTATATCAGCCGCTTGTTGACAGAAAGAGTATTATATTTCGAACTCTGCATATAAGACTGGGATTTAGATAGCTACAAAACGCTTGGTTGCAACATGAGCATCAAGGTTCATTTTCTGCGTAGCCATCTTGCTGACTTCACGGAAGTTCTATGTGCAATCAGTGTTGAGCAGGGTAAGCAATTCCATCAAGATGTAAAGATCATGGAGTCACGGTACCAAGGTATATGGGATGTCTGACTACAGTTGAAGCATCAGGCGAGATTGTCTACAGAATGCACACTCCATGCAGCTATAAGCTATAAGCGGACATTCTCATTGTAAGACCCATACTGACTTATGGAAGTCTAATGTGGTGACAGCCGAAAAACTCACTAACCTTAAGGCTCTCATGTGGGTACAAGGTGCAATTCTACCAACAGTACTATGAGAACCACATTAACCGCTGGTCTCGAGGCTATTCTCAATCTGCTAACATAGATGGCCCCAAAATGGATACGGGCGTAGGTTTTGGCATTTTCTCCAAACCACTTGAAATAGCTCGAATCAAGCTCGGACATGAAGGAATACTGGGAAACGTGAAGGCTGACGAACTAGCAAGAGGTGGCTCAACATCGACTACAGACCTAAATCATCCATCCATGTACATCCCACCTTGTGCTCTCAAACTTGCAGCAGGGCAAAAAGACCACGGGATAGACAGATCACGGGGGAATCCATAGAGACCTGTGTCGTTACAATTACTATGGCCCACGCTTGACAAGTCAGGCACCGAGAGAGAGACTTGTAAGAAAAAACTGGAAATCCATTTCCATCCTTGTGGGTATCGTCACAGGGCACAACACTCTACGGTATCATATGAAAAAACTAAGAAGGACTGAAGAGGAGCTCTGCAGAGGCTGCGATGATGCGGTGATGCTGCGGGCATCGACACACAAGATATAAGTTCCTGGGGAGACACTTCTTCAACGATCTAGAGGAACTCTTCAGCACATCAATGGATTCTATATGGAAATTCATCAAATCCACTGGCTGGTTTGTATATTCGCTTGTTGCTTAGAATAACCTACGGATATTTTTATCAGCTGTAGTGACTATAATCTAAAATATTTTTTTTCACTAGTTATTGCTACTGTAGTTAAAAAAAGATTAAACTGCTTAGCTTCCTGTTTAACGAATAAAATATCTCAAAAATATATACATGCATGTACATAGTTAACGCGATAAAGAATTAAATATCCAAACACGAACTTCTGTTTACAAACGAATGTACAAAATCTATTTTTAAACAACATTCTTGACTGTGTAACGTCTTTTGCTTTATTTACCAGTACTAGTTCTTCTAACAACTGTAATTCACAGGCTGCTTGGTGCTCTGCTCGGTAATCAAATTGTTTATCCCAAAATTGGGTAAAATTTAAAATTCTCTTTGACCCTCATAAAGTAGAAGGTAAAGCAAGCCAAGCCAGCCAGCCAGCCAGCAACGAACAGGGAAAGTTAAACCGAAAATTTGAATTAGCTAAATCGTTTGGGCATCTGCATGCCCCCTGAGGGGCTGATAGCTGTGGTGCTGATGTCGGTGGTGAAACCGAGATAAGAGAAATTCATAGGAACCCATTAAATTGTCTTCCAACAAATTGTAAATAATAAAAATCTCATTGAAAAGTCTCATAAAAAGTTTCGGCAGGGGAAAAAGCTCCTCAAATGTCACCAGGAACTCATTTCATTATGATGGAGGCTGTTGCTTTGCTGTTGTGCTGTTGTGCTACTGGCTGATAGCTACTATGGAGCTGCTTTTGCTCTTGTGCCGCCAACGCCGCCGCTAAACTTGAATGGAACTTGGTTGAAGCCGCAAAACATTAAACTTTTTAATAAAATTTTAAAACAATGGCATGCGATGTGAAAACTTTGCCCTACTCTCACACACACACACACACCAATGCACGGGTTCTTGGGTCCCATTGCTCGTATATAGTAGACCGAGTGACATACCCGAAATGAACCGCTCCTGTTAAGTACGACACCGGAACCACCACAATAAAGGATAGAAAAGCCATATAAAAAACTCAAAGTAAAACAATGAAGTCGACAAGGACACTTGCGTTCACCCACCCCACCCCACTCCACTCACCCAAACAACCCGCTCGTTGTTTAAGGGGGATAAAATTAGTTTGAAAAAAATTTCCTATTCCAACCGAAGATTTCCGGAGGGATTTGTGCTCGTTTTTTATTCTTTCCTGCGTTTGGCAGTAAATACAGTTCCGTTCCGTCGCCACCAACGCTAATTGTTCAGATACTCCGTTAATATAGGAAATGTACACCTCCCATCATATTGAAAAGTTCCGCGGTGGAAATACATACATATGTACATATGTACCATGAACGTTGAGCGAACAATCTTATCGGTATGTGTCCGGTGAAAACCCGTCGGTAAATCTTTTTGTTTTCATCGCTCTTGTCGGAGGCATTGGCGTAATGGACGTGGATTTCTGGCTTAACACATCTTTATCCTTTCAGTCCCCGCTGGCTCATGCAGGCCAGCATAAAGGAGACCTAAAGTGTTCACCGTTCGAGTAATAGAAGGAGATATCCTGAAAATTAATAAAAATAAAATAAAACGCCTGACAGTGTATAGAATCCTCTACCAGTATCCGGGCATCCGGAAATTCTTTTCCTCAAACAAACTTTGAAACTTTTCCGCTTTTTTCCCCAACATTTCACAATTGTTATTGGAAAACTTTCCTCTGCAATAAAGGTTTACATTAAAATTTTCAATGTGCCGGTTGACTTCGGCGTAAGAAAAGTAATAAAGGATACAAAAAAAAAAAAAAAAACATCACTTTAGTGAGAGGCACGCAATATCGCTGTTGTCTAACTTATGCCTCTGTTGTATAGATGTTTCCTTTTTTTCGTAATCCACTGGATTAATAAAATTAATAAGGACAATAAGTTTTTGGTTTCAGGATACTCTTTTTGGAGTGGGTAAAGTACTGCTCAATGTCAGACGCAAAAGCAGTACATGTGGGACATATGCCGGCACAAGCACGTGCAAAAAGTTTTCCAAGTTATATTAAATATCTCGTTGCCTACAGTTGTGTAATTGTGTTTCAAATATTTATAGACACCAACGTACTGTACATATGCACGTACATATAAAATGGCAAACCATATACGCTACATAAATAATTATGTATCTATATTATTCTTTAAAGATCAAACCTACTCCCTCTCGAAGTGCCACATTAGGAACGAGTATCTTATCGTAACACTGAAGCACGTTTTTACGACATATCTTACCACATATGTGAAATGGTTTCTTCTTTAAGATGTATGGATTGTTGGGAAACTTATTTTGGTGTAAAAAATTTAAAATCAAACATTCGGAACTAGCTAAGAAAATTTTATATTTATGTACATAGTTTCTTGTAATTGAGATTTGATTTGATAAAATGAATAAGGGATCCATTTCGATTTTGATGTCCTAAGGGAAGATATACTCTACGAAGTAGCTGAGTCAATCGAGAGCTAATATAGATCGAGAGAAAACATAATGATTCATTAATACAATTATGGCAGGATCCTGCGGACAGAATGCAAGGAACATACCAGAAAATTGCATGAATCCATTGATTTGTCATTGTGAATCATTCGCTAAAAAACGAGCCTTTCACAGTATCACGCACACAGAAAACAAGCAAGTATGAATCATGTACGAAATGAAAACGATTCTTCATAGTGTTAGTATTCATGAATACATGGGTACGTAGTAGGCTCACATTCAAAGTATTCATTCAATCAGAGTAGGTATTCACAAAGGCAGTGAAATGTACAAGTGATTCACGAACCTTCGAATAGTTTAATAAAAGTGGGAAGAAAAAACGGAACACTGAACTACAACAGAAAACAAACAGAAAAGAAGCAAAAGCAAAAAGCACTGCAAATACCCGAGTCACTCGAAACGTTCAATGCTTTTTTCCGAATTCAGTGCCAAGCAACGAAGTGTAAGGGTAGATACTCATTTCTTGGAATGAATGTGAATGGGAGCTCTAGTGACTTTAACTGCATTTTGAAGTCATGAAAAAGTCGAAGTCATTTTGAAGTGTTTTGTGTTCAATTGTATTAAGAAGGGAAAAAGGAGCTAATCGAGGATTTTCTCAGATGCGTGTCATTGGTCTACTGCATTGCTTCATCATTTGGATCAGTAGCCTAAATACCTACCTGCACAATTGTCTTTATCTGAATTGAAGAATTTTTGAGAGATACCCCCCTTCAACTTGAACCTTCAGGCACCACAATTCCCAGCATCTACACATGTTTTTTCCGATGCTCGCTCGTGGAAAAGACTGATCTTGAATCAGTTACCCCTAATTTCTCCAGAAAATGTACACGTTGAGAACCAACTTCCACTGCCCCCATAACAGCTGCCATGAAAAGAATACCTTTTGTCCGTTTTCGACCATAGCTTACTCGAAAAGTGATCTGATCCAGTCGACCATGCGTCCAACCCAAAGTGCAATTACGATGGTGATGATAAGAAAGCGGCTACGTTAGAGGAATGCAAATTGTCGCAAACGAAAGTTTGTTTTTACTATTCCGCTTGCTGATAACCTTATGTTTAAAGTTCAACAACAGTCCGTAGGGTAGACGAATGATTATCATAATGGAGCAGGAAATGAGCTAATAAGCTTAGCTTGCGTAGGTATCACTGAAACAATGAAAATAGTATTTAGTGTTAACGTGTTACGTCATCTTTCAAAGTATACAAAGCAATCCACACGTTTAGATTCCAGATACGATGCTCGGGAGTTTTGCGTGCATGAAGTGCATCTACAATAAAGGTTTTCTGCCTGTTGGACTTGTTGAGAAATATTGACTTAAGGACACCTGCGACTCTCTCTCCTTGAAGGAATTGTGAGTGCAAACGAAGGTACTGTAGCATGGATCAATTAACACGAAGGCGAACGAAAATCTTTTCTGGCAAGAAGACAATCGGCGATCCTGAATCCTATCCCATATGAAGGACTCGCTGAGTGGTAGATTAACCAAAAGGGCAAGCGAAAAAAGTTCATCAACCCAAACAACAAATGTACCAACCATTGGAAGACTTTTTTCCAGTCTCCCTTTATCCAAATACGCCCTGAAATTCTTCTAAAGAGTTCTGAAGCACCCTGTATTCTAAAAAGAATGGCATACAGTCCAGGGGAGCTGTCATCATTCATTTGCATTACGTCGAAATACTAGTAGAGTGATATGATATGTTACGCTTCAAAAACGGAAAACGTTAACAAAACTAACTTACGTCGAAATTAATTTTCCGGACACAGTTCAAGTTCGGGGAAAATTTAAATGACGACACTAATCAACCAGGAAAATTGATTGTAAATGTAAAATCCACTTCGCTGAAACTACCGGAATTTCTTTGGGAATTTCACAGCAACTTCAGTAGAATAACTGATGTAATTTATCGTATATAATGGATTAATCGTGACGGTTATGTTTTCATGTGTGTGTTCATTCTGTTCTTTTTTAATTAATTAAAAAGCCAATACAACGTCAATAGTCTACAAAGAAAAAGTGTGGAAATTTTAATCAAACGCTTTATTATCTGACCAAACAAAAAAGAAGACCAACAACCAGTCTGTTGCTTTCCATCACCAATTGGGGCAGCTGGACAATCACTTGTCGAGCGCACAGTAACCCCTTGGCATAGGTCAGCACAACCCATCAACACAATCAAGCTCACGCGAGGATATGCTTCGCTTAAAAAGTACCTACCAACAAAAAAAAAAGCACCACCCACTGACTGACCACTAACAAAACAAAAAAAAAATCCAAACCATATGAAGGTATTCTACAACTGGGTGCTCATCGCCTGCAAAAGGGAATTTCACGAAAAACTGAAAAATGAAGTTGGAAATTTGATCCGAACATAAATTAAATTGATGTTAAGTCAAATGGAACGCCGGAGGCTGTGAGTAAATTGGTGAGCTGGCACACAACGAAATATTTTGCTTTTTCAATCAAGAATTTTGCGGCTTTTCAGGAAATTTAATTTCCATTGACCCAATGTTTGAGAGTTTTATTTTTCCTCTTTATGCATACAATTTCAGAGTGTAATTGCTTACGCGGAGAAAACCGCCATCCATACAATGGATTCTAGCTAACCCGCATTCATGAGCAATTACCTCGCGACGTCAACATTTTAGGTTGACACTGATCCTCCTTATTTGTAAAGGACGAGCAGAATAAATTTTTCATTTACCCGTAGCCGTAGCGTGGCATGTAACACCATTATTTTCGTGACAACATCGCTCCCTTCCTCGGCGACATATCCCATTACAGTGCAAGGTCTCTCCGGCCGGTGGGCGGGCGGGCGGGCGCCGCGCGGGAAGTAATTCAAAATTAGACGTCGTGTTAGCGTAGCTTCATCATCAACTAAATAAAAAGCCCCATCTCCAGCAGCATCGTACCGCTAATCGCCTTCAACATCTATGAGGTGGTATCATAACAAATTATGCAAATCCTCTGGAATATGGGCTTAGGTGGAAGCGTGGTGGCGTTCAACTCCCACCAGCACCCCTCTCACTAATATTATCGAATAAATATCCCATTTGCAAGACACCTATAGACTCTTATCGAGTTAAAATGAAATTTACATTTCTCAGTCCTCCTCTAGCCAAGGATATTCGTATCCATATCCTGTTGGCTGCCCTTTCGTTCGCCAATGCCACCACCATGCAAAACACACACACAGTGTACGGTAGTAAGAAAGAATTTAATTTTCCATTCGTATTATTGATCCTCATTTAATATCCCCTGGGGTGGAGAGAAACAAAAAGGGAGCGACTCGGTAAGTAAGCTTGGGAAAACTTGTGAAAGTGATATGTGGGTGGCTGTAGCGGTATGGATGGAGGTCTAGTGAGTGTGTGTGCCGAGCCGAGCCGAGTCGAGAGGAGAGCACTCTTACAGGTGTTCTAATAAATGAGGTGAGACTATAACCCTGCATAATTGATGTGAAAACTCATCCTGAATAAATTATACGAAATGTTATTGAGATACAACCGCACGGAATGGATGTGCTCGTGTAGTTTACTACTATCCGGTACGTCGTATCGGTCGGGGCCGCAAACAACGACACCCGAAAAAAAAAGGATATGGAACCTTTTTCGATCAATTGCCCTGTCGAATGGAATTTACGTTTTACTTATCATATTGGATAGAATGGTGGTTCGTGAATTGTCGGTTTGGGGCTTTTGGTATAACCCTCGATCGTTAGGTGTAAATTTCGGGAAACGAATACGTAATTGATGGAATCATGTGAGGAAGCTAAAAAAGGATAAAATATGCACCTTGCGGAAAATTGGATTGGATTGAATACCTTTCACCGCTGAATTCTAAATAAAAAGCAAGAAAAACAAAAAGAAGCCGCAATAAACCTAGCATGTCGTTACGGCGAACTGTGTAATAACGTGAGAAATGTTTTAAGCATTTCCTTGGGATCCGACCATAACTGACCGTATAGTGGGGTTTAGCTTCTGGCACTCTTGATTTTTCTCTTTATTATTACTATTTGGAAAAGTCAGGTAACACATAATCAATTGGGGTTTTTCACATCTGCTTACGCGTGTTAAGTTTTGTGTATTTAACTGAATATGAGTATAATCGTACATGTGTGCAATTCTATTCTTGTGTTGCTTAAAAAAGATAGAATATTGTAAAAGGATTTACTGATGAAGATGTGTGTTAATAAAAGCTAGTTATTCATCGCTCACTTTGTGAAATTTCAGTGATAGATGCAAGTAAGAGACAACATTCAGACGTACACCGGGGCATATGGACATCACAGGAAACCATAAGGCTGATGAACTTGCCAGAATAGGAACAACCTTACCCATCATGCCGGAAAAGGGCACTGAAGGTATACCAATCGCTTCATGCAAACAAAAATTCAAGCTGGATGCAATCGAGAGTACAAATCTTAGGTGGGCAAGTGGTACAACATGTCTAGCGACTAAACAAATTTAGCCTAAGCTGGATTAAAAACGCTCTAAAGCTTGATTTTTCTCAACAGATTGCATATCGGCATCACAATACATGTCAATACTGGACACTGTCTAATAGGCAAGAACGCAACAAGGCTAGGCATTTTCGAAAAACTACTTTTGCAAACGCTGGAGGGATGAGGAAGAGATTACTTCTCACCTTCTTTGTGTCATACTAAATATAACGACTTAGGTCTCTTAATAAGCTTGAGTGCTAACGAGTGTTGGTGAATTTAGGATCCAAACTCTGGACCCTTTTTCCAAGTGTGTTGATGTATCCTAGCTGGCAGCCACTGCCTGCGAATAATTGGATTGACAGATAAGTAGGTATGTTTCCAAAAGTCTTATGGTCATCATTTGGAATTTAAGAGCATGGGAAACCATTTCGTTCAGTTATGACATTAGCAATGGCAGCTATGATTTCCCCTTTTCAGTAAAACTTCTAGCACCACTCCATCATTGGCTTTAGACATAATGTTCCATATGAAAGTAAGACCCAGTAGTGTTCAGTCTGCGTACCGAAACAAAGCAAAATTGCGTCCAAAATGCACTGACTTTGCGCGACTCCTAGTTGGTAAAAAAATGTAAAGTAGTGCACTCCATAATTGACAGAGAAGGCTATATCGGACATCAAAAGGTCTCAAGACATCAACTGAAAGGTCTCCTTCTATCTTCCAAGACACAGGAAGTGTGGACTTTCTGTGTGGATTACAAGATCCATTCCGATGTGCACAAAAGGGATATGTGTCGGCTGCATGTGTGATTGTCCTGTGCACTAACGTGCAATTCGTATGGCAGCTTTCTCAACTATTCCTGGCCTCGATTTGGAGCCTTGTTCAACATACCTCCTCTACTAATATCGTTGAGTCTATTAGGCACTATACAATCTATCGTCTAAAACAAGCTGGCTTCTGGTATATACTACAAATTCGATAAAATTGCAGGATGTCATCTTACGAATGGCTTCAAACCTTCGGCTGCGGCGGAAATTTAAGTCGACTTTATTTGTATTCAGGACTGCCTTTCAACCCATCTCTTTACAAATAGATCCAAATCCAGTTGAAAGTCTGGTGCTGTCAGCAAACATGCGTCTGTTCTCCAAGCCAACAATTATTAATGAATATCATCTGTTCTTCTAGATAGGTCAAATTATCAATATCTACGACATTCAAGCATTGTTCAACGGCCTAACTACTTCCAAAATGCATAGCACTAGATTTGCTTCAAATGTCAACACCGATGGGAGTGGTAGACAAGGCTTAGTCGAGGATTCTCAGGACAACTACTAGCGGTTTATTAAGTGGACAATTGTGTGTTGCACACGCCCCTGTTGTTCGAAGATATCTTAGGTTTGTGCATTTAGCTTCGTGGGACCTATTCACAATAGATGTGACAATATATATAAGTAATAAAAAATAAATAAAAATAAAAATCGTTTAGGCGAAAGCTTCGAAAAAAGTACACGAATTTAGGCAGCGTTCTATGAAAATCCTCTCCTCCTCCTTAAAAAAGTTAAAGTTAGACAATCCTCGTACGTAAGTGAATTACAAAAAAGCCACATGTATTCGCAAGCTTTAGCTTTGTTCTTGTTTTTTTTTTCTTTTTTTAACGATGATTTTTACAGGTTTGAACATAGTATGTAAGGAACCTCAGTTAATGGGCATTTCGTGTTAGCAATTAGCAGTGTCCAAGAAAATCCATAAAAAAACTTGTTCACTGAAAAAATTGCTTGTACACATAATTCCTTTGACTTTATGCATGTACCACTTTCTAACAACCTTACATACATACGAACTCTTAGATCTCTTTTAAAAAAGATTCCTTTTCTAGGTTGGAAAGGTCAAACATTTTCACGGAATCCCTTTTCCTTTTTTTTTTTTTCCGAAAATGGCCTTAAGTCCTGATTTTATTATTCTTTTAATTGGAATGTATCTGACATTTCTATAATTAACAAAAAAAAAAAAAAACATGTAGCAGGTAGGGTAAAGCTGATTTTACTTTTTCAAATCAAAACCAAAGTTAGTTGAAGGTCAGTTGAGGTCAGTTGGTATGTTTCATCCCCATTTTTCTGTCCTTTGCCAGAAGAGATGTTCATAGAGTTTAGTGTTTTATTTTTTTAACTTAATCCTAGTAGTTTTAACTTAACGTAGGCTTGAAATAGACCTACCTGAGTTGAACTTATTTTCATTCCACCAAGTAATACTTGAATACATGTAGAACGTGGACATAAGCAGCTGATAGAGTGCCGAGGCCTAGTTTCTCACAGCTAAAAGTATTGTGCGCGGTGGACATTTCTGCGTGTCTAGAAGAAAGAAGACGACTTAGATTTGTATGCCTTATCGAGGCCCTTCCAAGTCAAACGAAAGGTGGTGTACCCTCACCTCACAGCCCATAACTTACTGGGTCTCCACCTAAAAATAATGATGATCAACCTTTTGGCTGTACGGATATAGACGTAGAGGAAAACACGTCCCACCTTCTTTGTGAATGCCCAAGCCTCACCAGAACGAGAAAAAAAACAATCATCTATGAAGCTTCCTCTGAGTTACCTAGTACGCCACCTGTAGGAAAATTTCGTGGTTCTAGAATAAAACACCAATTAGTTAAATTTTTATTGATTTCAGGTCAGATTTCTCCTTTGCTTTTTCTCCATCCGTCTACCGCCAAAATCACTTATAAGATGTATAAAGAAAGCGCGTGGGCGATAATGCCAATCGATGACATTTGTCATCTTGACATCTCCGATTGCGGCAAAGGCGTTGCCAGATCTGTCGCCACACCACCTAAGCCCTGCCACAGCCTTACATTCATATTTATAAAATATTCTTTTATTTCCGTGTTGTTTTCTAACGTTTCCCACATCCGGAAACATAGTGGATTCGCTAAAATCCGATTGAGACTGCCTTCGCGTGGATGCAGACATCACCTATTGATCTTATCTATCCTATCCCCATTCTGTACCCGTCCTATGAAGATGGTTTCTCATGACAGTAATAATACTCCTGGATGTTTGTCAGACGCTCAAAAGAGGTAAGAAAAGTTGAAAAACTTTTTGTTATTTTCTGGGAATTTAAGTTAGAAACCCCACACACAGTAGTCCACGTAGCCACGGCACCCGACGTAGCATCGATTCATGGATCACATTAATAGGTAGACAAAGTAGAAAACAAATTATTTAAGTAATGTTTAAAAAATATGATACTACAACTGTAAAAATAAGTTAGTTTAGGAAAACTTAACAACACTTTGAATAAATAAAGTCAGTACCTACTTGTAGACCTATATAAAAATCATTAACTGAAGACTTTGCCTTCGCTGGAGAGAAAGAAACAAAAATCCGCTGGAATAACTTGGGAAAACCCGGATAAACAATTCTATTATCCTCATGCCAATGTCAACCATCTATTATGGATCAATGATCCGTTCAAAACTTAGTTAAACTTTCAATCTTACCACAGACAAATTTACGACGAGTCTACATGAACTAGAAGAAAGAAGAAAGAAAAAAAGAGAAAACGAGTTTCTAAATTAGGAAACCTACTACGCTTCATTGGCAAAAATAACCTGGAGCACCTTTTACACCCACTCCGCCCAATTTCAAGTCCTTTTTATACCTCCTACCTCCGCGAGTGAATTTATTTATCTCGTTGTTGAAAAACAATCATGCAGAACAGAACAACAAGCGCGATACTTTCAGTTAGTTTAACGATGTTCGAATACTATTTTGCCCTCTTTTGTTGGGAATGGGCCGGGCCGGGCGGCTTGCCGATGCTTCCTACCACCCAAACCCGAACCCGAACCCGAACCCAATCGCCTTCGAGCACTTCTCAACTTCCTGTTTTTGTTTTGGCCTTTATCGTTCCGCGATTGAATGCACATTCTAAAGATTTTCCTCTCAACTTGTCTCGAATCTCAAAAGTTTCTTAGGGCGACAGTTATACCCCCAACAACGCAGCAGCAGCAGTGGTAGCAATTCAGGAACAGGAGTACCTACAGCAATACCAAACCATGGCATATACACGCCAAGGACTTTTATCGCATATGAATTAAAATGTTGATTAATGAGCGGAATTTATGATAGTTGTGTACGACTTGAAAAGTTTTCCAATAAATTGCGTGTCCTGGAAGCGGCGACTGACACTATTCCCATGCGTGGGCGTAAGTACTCCAGTCCTTCATATGCTCGTATTTCTATTTGTATGTAGATGACACATGGTCGCCGTGGATGGACGGACATGGATTCCTCATTATGAGCACAACTCAGTAATAAGTCATGAATAATTGAGAAATAAATTTTATTGGCCACATGCATTAGACTAAGCAGCAACATACTGGTCCTGTGAAATATTCATAGAGGTCGGCTACCTAATGACATATCTTCAAAGGACCTGGTCCTTCAACATCTTCGAAATTAAATTTTGAAAACATCATCATTTTGTGCTGGGGCTAGGTCGTATACCTTGTCATTAATAAATAATCGGAAAGCTTTTCCAAATATCATTTTGCGCAATTTTCGAGGACGACGAAAAAAAAAAAATACTCTTTTACTCCTGCAGCTGGCAGCTGGCAGCACCACGCTACGAATCCGGCGCTACGGTTTTGCTAGGTCGAAGTAGAAGAAGACGAATTATTTGCTCCCATTTGAGTTGTGTGTGCCTGCCGTCTGGTGGTTAGCAACAAGGGTAATCGTGCTGTCGAGGAGTGGAGAGGACGCGAGCATATAGAGCACCCTTTTTGGCTTTATTCAATATCAGGCTATTATCCCTGAGGCTGAGAAAATATGGGATGGATTTTTGCTTTTTTTTTTTTGTTCTCTGACTGTGTGTTTGTATATGTGCGGGGTGGGGTGGGGGAAAAGGTCAGAGTCTGAAAGGAAGTCCCTGATTAGCCAACGGCTATGGCATCAATATTTAATTCTGAATGGGTTGACCTTTTTCATAAATGCTTTGAGCAAACGAGGTACTCTCCGCTCGTGTTCTGCACCTCATCCGGGAAGCCTTGCTGGTCAGTCCAGTCCCACACTGATGCGAAGTCAAACGGACTCTATTTATTTTATGAAATGAAACAGAGTTAGCTTCAGTTAGAGTCTGTAAGGGTATAGTATCCTACGTTTTGTTTGTTTTATTTTTTTTTTGTGGTGGATAATAACTTTTTTAATGTTACGTTCGGTAGTCATCAATAAAAATAATAAATAGCACGACTCGGTCGTACAAACCTGCGCCTAAATCTACGGTTTTGTGTGCATTTGAAATCTATTAAACGAACGGACCTTCTTAGTGCTTCAATTCCACACAATTCAATCTGCAACCAGTCGTTCTTATTAGACGCTCTTAGCTTCGTAGATTCGCTGTGCCATTTGTCAAGCGTCTGCACTGGAAGAAAACGTGCACCGCATCTTCCTCCGTTTCTGGGCATTCTGAGCAAAAGGGCGACCTATCGTGCCCAAATCTATCGTGCGGGTATTTTCGATAGCCACCATGTCCAGACAGGAACTGCAAGATGATAATTACAGTCCGCTTGCATTTTTTTTCTTTAAGTTTCAATCAGTTTTTTGGTGGTGTTGTTCCACATGGCTTGCCAGAGTGCTGCAGATGTTGCCCTTTCGATTGCGAGAAGTTTATAGGCAGACGAAAGTTTCCTCCTTATGTCATTGGTTGAGATTGCAGCCACCCAAACTGTAGCAGCAGACAAAAAGATGGAGCTCACCATCTTGAATAGCAGAATGATCCTTGCAGGCCCACTGATGTTTGGCAGCATCCGAGAAAGCGCTGCCTGCATCTGTGACGGCTTTTTGCAATAATACTCGACATGTACTCTAAATTTTGGCCTGTTTTCGAGCACGACTCCTAAGTGAGCTTTGTCCATAGATGGAATGACGGCATTGCCAGACCAACTTCTACGACTTCTCTGTAACGTTCAAATTAATCAACATTTAGAAATCTGCATGAATCCAATACTCGTATATACACATATGTATGTATATTATAGGTATACCTAAGTAAACAAGGCAGTACATTTCAGATTGCTTAGTTTAAAAGAAATGTCTATTTATCGGAAGTGTCAGTGTCTGATAAGGGTAGGGACAAATTTAACTTTAATGGTTCTAAGGATACCACGAAAAAGTTATATTTAGACAGCAGGAGACATTGAAACCAGAATTGGATGATGCGTTCAAAAATAAAGCCAAATCTATGCAAAACGTCAAATAATTGCGCATCATACCTCAGACTAACTAATTATGGTTGCCATTGCAGTATTAGGGCAATGATGCGTTCAGGAAAGCAGACACGAAACGAATCATGGAATATTTGAAAACGGAAGGAACTAGTTATTAGGTACTATTTTGGTATTATTTTTGAAAAAGTTGTTTCTATGGAAAGGAAAATTAATTCTCCTTCATATGGAAATGTAAATATTTTCAAAACAATTGAATAAAGAACAATTCAGATGCCTTTAACTCGGACTGAAAGTAAGGTTAACTGTTTCAAAGTTAGTCCTTTCTATATGTAGTACCTACTATAACCTAGACAGCAGAGAGTTCCGAAACACCAAAGACGAAATTAGTGTCATCATTTTCTGCGATTACTGCCTATGCATTAAATTCCCTGTGTAATGCACTATGAAAAGCAATATAACCATGACCGTAACGAAAGCCGAAACCCATCAAATGTGAAGCTTTTCGGCAAATAAAAATAATCCTTTGGCGTACATTGAGCTTGAAAAATATTTTTTTAATAAAAAATTCAGATTCAAATTTCTATGCATACCCCTTGACGAGGCATATCCCACCAACCCTTGCCATCGCTGCACAGTTTTTTAGAGAGTAGGTGGATGAATGGAGAAATGGTTAAACCTTCGAAACAGGAGGAGACCTCCTCGCCCATTCTAAACCACATATAGCTGACATCAACTGTAAAATAAAAGCAAGGCTATACGAGTATGTATAGCGACGACGACGACGACCGACCGACCGACCGAAAAAATCAAATCCGCACATCCTTTGGTGGCTGGTTCTCTTAATATGAATAATGGTTGTGTTTTGCGGGTTACAGAAATATGCCGCCAAATAGGGAACGGACAGCAATCGCACATGTGACGTCCTGATAAATTTGCATATCCCTGAACAGATTCAAACACATTTTGTGGGGCGTTTTAACGTTTTTTGTGTTTTTTTGTTAAGTTTCATTTTGGCAGGAGTCCTTTTGAAAAAACCCAAACTTGTGTTTTCTTTTTTCGTTTTTTTTTTTTTTTTTTGTCCTGTCAGCTTGCATTACAGGTTTTACTCTTCCGCTTCGAGATTAAAAACGCGCAGATGAACTTTTGCATCACAGCAAAACTGCCAAAAATATCCTTGTTCTGCAAATCCGCTGGGGCGCGCCGTAAATTTATTGGACGGCACAGGCGAATTTCTAGTGCATAAAAGTTCACGGGTAATAAATTTGACGAAGCATCACTAGAATAGTGCACGGCACAGCGCATGAAAGTGTGTAGCGCGCGTTGGACAGGACATACAGGAGTAAACTTATTCATCCGTATGCCACATCTATTCGTAGATGCTCACTCACCCAGAGATGGGGAGCAAACAGGTCTCCAATAAATTACTTATGCGCCGGCTTTTAATTATCGTACATTACATTAATGGAAGACTTCGTACCTCGTAGGGATTTCTCCACCGCCGCCGTCACTGTATGTAGCTGTATGTGGGGGGGGGGGGATACAAACATCTTACAATGGAAATTAATGGAATGAAATTATCATACTTCGAAAGGATCGTCCCGCCAGAGTACCATCATAATAAGATAATGGAGTACATTTCTTCTAATTAACCAATTAGGAGAAATTTCCATAATTACGCGAGAAAAATAAAGTTTTCCTGTGGGGTTGGTCGTCAAGCACACCCACTTCAGTTGGCGGTGGTGTTGATGGTGGTATTGGGAGGGAGCCTTTTTTCGGGAAGCCTTAGCGATATCTCACTTGCAGCAGTGTGATGTTCATATTAATGTCCTTGCCATTTATAACATCAGCATTCCAGCCAGCGCTCGTGCTCAATTGGATTTTAGGTTGATAGAGTCTGTCGCTGACGACGATATTTGTACCTAAATACATTCACACACACACACACACACACACATATACCCACTGCACAGGCAGCTCACTATGTAGTGTGTGTGCCTCCTTTTTTGCGGCGGCGGCGGCGGCGACGACGATGGTGCGGGGATGACGCTAAATCCAACGCTAATTTTCACAGTAAACAGAAAATTCAATGTTTGAGATAAGGATGTGTGCACAACGCATATTTTGCAGATAAAAGGAGAGTTTTGGGGATTTTAATTAGTTTTCTTGCATGAATATTAATTATATTATAAAAGGATACGCGAATATGTTTAATTATCATTTTAATTGTGCTTGTTGCCGGGAACATCGTGAGCTCTCCGGCTTTAGAAAGGCATCTCTTTACGTCGTGGTACTGGTGGGTGGCAATGGCATTGGCAGTGCCACCACTGCTGGATGGGTAGCTAATGAGTGTTTGTTTGGCTGTACAGGAGAATCCGTTTAATTAGCTTCAAAAAAAAAAAAAAGCTTCTGTGCTCTGATACGATGCGAGCGATGCGCTGTGTGTGTGATACAAACCAATGGATTATGTGTGGATAAATTATTTATTATAAGGGAATCTCGCAACGATACGTCTGCTGAGTTAGTGGACGGGGATGCGAATAAATTACGAACGTCTTCTTAAAATATTAGCGAAAAAGTGTACTACATATGTATGAACATATATTTTAAAGGATTATAGTAATGTTGCAGCATATAAACATACACATGTATGTTTTGTAATGGCAGTACTAATTAAGGAATAATCTATATGCAATTAGGATCTCATTTCAAGGCTGCTGCTTAAGGAAGATAACCGTCTTAAGGACTAACTTTTAGTGTATGTATGTGCCTTCAATGGATAGGTCTTAGAGTCGAAATAAGGTTGAAGAGTTGTGCTTGCCTAAAAATTAGAACTTGTGCTCATCAGATTAAGAATACCAGCCTTTATACAGCCCCTAACTATCAGAAGTTGAGTCAGACCTTTTGTCACGTATGGGATTTTTGCCTTGTGGAAGGCTAACAGTCATACGCACCATGCCAAAGGCAGGTCTACGGCTTACCAATGTATGATTCTTCAAAGTCAGTACATATCATAGTTTAGACCATAGCTCCATCCTTAGGAGTGTTTTCGTCGATCTTCAAATCGATTCCGACGAAATATTTGGTAACATGACTTAAAGGAAGTTGTGGTCATCGATCCCTTCCGGCCACGCCTCCAATCTATCCCGATGGAAGGCTACCACTGGTTTGACGGAAACTGATCACATGAATCCGATGCTAACATTCGAAAGGAAATTCAATACAAGAATTCCTCACAGAATCTACTACAAGAACTGGAGAACCAAGAAGAAAAAGGAGTTCGTAATCTATACCAACGGTTCTGAGATGGACAGTGGTACAGGAGCCGGAGTTAATGGTGTAGCCCTTGGACCAAACCTCTCCTTTAGAATAAACGACAACTGCAGCGCCTTTTAAGCTAAAGTCACAGCCATTATAA
Source organism: Chalcosyrphus nemorum (assembly GCA_949716465.1). NCBI lineage: Eukaryota > Metazoa > Arthropoda > Insecta > Diptera > Syrphidae > Chalcosyrphus > Chalcosyrphus nemorum. The sequence continues at coordinate 53,234,333 of OX454335.1, forward strand.
GAGTTATATTATTGGACAGTTATCGTCTGTCTATAAAAAAGGCGAGGCAGCCATTAAGGTTCTGCTATAATTACGTCAAGGCTTGTGAGAACCTGGAAATCACTTTTAAACCAGGTATCGGTGAGCCTCAGTTGGGTACCAGGGAATATGGATATCGAAAGAAACGAAAAGGCTGAGGAGTTTACTAGGAAATGGTTGATGCTGCAAATATGGCAGGCCCTTCCTTTTGTAGCAGCCTCAATCAGTTCCTTATGGAAAAAGTTAAAAGATGAAGCCACCGGTCGAGCTAACAGACGCCATGGGCGGCCTTAAGCAAGAAGAGATCATCAACTCTGGTTAAACTCAGTCGCTATAACGCACGGGTCGTTTCTGGCGTAAATACCGGCCATTGTGTGCCATTGGCCTTCAAACGGATCGACTCGGTGTGCTGCATAATGACTATTTCAGAAGTTGCAGAGATGAAGAAGAAACCAAATCTATTCATCAACTGCTGTGTGGCCCTATCCGCCAGAAGAAAGATAACTCTTGGTAGTCATTACTTCTTGGAGCTGGAGAAGTTAGGCAAGGTTGAGCTGATGGTCCTCCTAAGGTTCATATCATTACCTGGGTAGTTCCATTAGCGAGCTATCTTTACAGCGTTCCTAGGGTTAAATGATTGATCACAATGGATCCGAATTGTTGGTCTAAGCGAGCAGTGACTTTCTTGTCACAAGGCTCCTATCAACCTACTCTAAGCTAACAACGGCTTCTATATATCATACGAAGTAGTTTAGCCCAACAAGCAGAATTGGGTGTCTGAAAATGTGATGACATATAAACGGATTGGTTTAAGACTTACATGGAAACAAGTTCAGGTATATGTTCAAGAGATGTGAGCCTCTGCCTTGTGCAGCGGCGTAAAGGGGGAATAAAAGTATTCCCTTGCTCTTTTAACCTAGGTATATGTCGAGGAACTACTTCATAGTACTTACCTGTTTTCAGAGTATACAAACCACCCTGATGCTCTGATGAAGTTCAGCAGCTTGACAATGTTTCCACTAGAGAGTATATCTAGGCTTTGGAGAGGTGTTTACCGAGAAATTTAATTCTGAAATGCTGGAGTCAAAGGCATTAGCATAAGAAGTGAGTAGTGTCCTCAACATTTTCACTATCTTCGCATCCTCTGGAGAATTCTTTTACTGGTCAATGCAGTTTTTTCATAAGTACACTTTTCTTGTGGCTTTATTCCCTGCTTCAGCCTGAGATGTTTATAAAGGGGTCTGTAAGTTCTAATCTAAGCTTGTCCTACTAATTCATCTGCTGGTTCATTGCCTGGGTCCCCTTTCCAAGAACCAAACAGAGCAGAACGTTGTGTTGTGGTCAAAGAACCTGAAGCTCTTCGCGACAGCACGTCTTAAGCTTGGATTTGATTTCTGTTTCAGTAATTGCGTTGATAGCTGCATGGCTGTCGTTAAAGAAGGTTATACCTTCTGGTGTTCTTACGTAAGACTCACGGATGGCTGTTGTGACTGCTAGGACCCCCACTTAGAAAACACTGCTGTAGTATGGGAGTCGTACAGATCTGGATATCCCCATTGATTAAGTGAAGATTCCAGAGCCTATATCGGTGTCTATTTTTAGTCCATCTGTATATAAAGCGGCATTTGGTATGCCACTCTTCTCCAGGTAAGGCGTGATGTACTCCGTGGTGGTTACATGGCCAAAAAATGTCGTGAATAGTCTCTTTATAGGTTTCATTTGATTCCAAAATTTACAAAGATGTTGCTCACTCCACGTTGTTGCTGCAAGTCCGCCAATGATTAGTTGGTTGGAGGCGGTATGTTTATTATCAAGACAAAACTCGTTTAAAATGGCTTTACAGCTCGTCCTGCAATTGTATGTCAATTTCCGGGTTTTCCAAAGGACACATGCATAGCAACCGAATTTGAAACACCACGTACGTATATCTCTTTTATCCAGAGAAAGCGTTGATATTTGCAATGAGTTTCACACTTTTATCAACTCCTTTTGTGTGGCTGATAATTACGAAGCTTGTCTCCGCATTGTGTAAAAACATTTATGTGTCTGTAGATATCTTCTTGCCAGCTTAGCAGCAGTGCAGTGCATCTAGTCCAGAAGCAGCGTTCACATCTTTATGTCCCACCCTATATCATGTCGCTTATTTTTCCCTCGAGAATCGCTTTTATCATCTCTCTCTTTTTCTGTGCATGTGGTCAGAAAGTTTTTCCATTTTTAATTTTATTGTTCCAGCTGCCTCTAGAGCTGACACACATACATATGTATGTATGCATATGGATAGATATAACTATGCAAAATATGACGAAACTGTTGTGAAAAATTGTGAAACTTGCAACAACTCTGGCAGGACGCACTCCGCTCTCTATTAGAAGAAGAGAAGTCGGCGCGGCGCGGCGTTCCTCGAATGGGAGCTGGGGCACTACGAAATGCAATTTAAAACGTTCAAAAATGATGAATGCAAAATTCCCTGTATCAGGATGCCACCAGTGGGCAACATTCTTTGGAACAACAAATGCCGGAAATGAGATGCATCTGTACTAGGTACGTGCGGTAGCAGCAGCAAAGCCAGAACGAGGAAGCAGCAGCAGTACTGCCATCCACTCCAGGAATAAATATCTTGCCAGCAAACAAATCAGGATATGAGTTTAAGTGACGCGTTAAGAATCCCCAACTTTTTCTCTGTCTCCTTTGGATTTTTGTTTTTTTTCTTCCTTTCAACTTATTATACAGTAGATAGGTGGTACTACAGTGCGCTCCGGTATATATAATACATATTTGGGGCATTCACTCCCACTGCACCTCACTCATTTGTAAATGCATGATGATGGTGATGCTCGAGCTTGAGCCCGACGACGCAGTCAGCCAGCCAGCCAGCCAGCCAGCCCACCAGTCCGTCTCTATTACACTGTGACTGAGAAAGGATAAAGTTTTCTCTTCTTGCGCACGTAGGCAATACGAAACGTGATTTTCCGGAATATTTTCGCTCCTCGTCATCCAATTATCATTCTGTGCGAAAATGAGTTTTAATTCCGAAAAACAGACGCGACAATCCTTCCGGCGTGTCATAAAAGTGTCTGTTATTTTTATGGCTTAATTGCGGCTCCGCCTATCTGCAACGGTGGACGTGCCGTCAACGATCGCGAATCAGCCCCATATAATTGCTATCAACTTCCTACATCAGCATTAATGAGGCCTTCATCAATAAGCGGCCGAGACAGGCAACAGATGCCTGCTCAGGTCAGGACATAACAAATCTCTTGAATGCAGGCATCCGATATGATCCTAATTACGAGTCACACAGAGAATTTGTTGGGCGTATTAAGTCGTTTGTGCTGCTGCTCTGTGCGAGTGTATGCATATTGCATACGTCCTGGGGGGGCTTTTTGTATTCGTCAATATCTACAGGACGATGGATTACCAATTGGAGCCTACGATAAGAGAGTGGGGTGATGCAGTTCCGTTCCGGAGCTGCAGTGTGCCAGAGGTCTTCTCCTACAAACAGAAGCAACATCGATTCTGTAATTTATATCGATGTCAAGGGTATAAATTTCAACTCTAGCATTAATTCCCGGGGAAGAATTAAACTGTCACATATATTTAAGGCGGCATATGTCACATTTTATTTGCCCTATCAAACCTGATTTATTGCGTCCAGCAAATAGCAGCAGCCGGAACGGAACACAGACCAAATATTCAAGCATTTGAAATTTTACAATCGGCCCCTTGATGGTGATTTCCTAAAACTCAGATACACACACACACAGCCACTAAGGGTGTGTGCAGTTGTTGTGGCACGTATAGCTTGCAGTTCCATGGAGCTTGCTGCAACTCAACCATAAATCGCCACTGTTCGAATGGATGAAATTGTCATGAGGTTTTTGTTTCGGTGACGATGACCATGGTGATAATTTATCACCAAAGACACACCCGCTCTGTCACCCACGCCGGAATTTGAATAAAATGCTATGTGGTTCACCAATCCAACCGTGTATCCGTCACTCGGCTAAGTATCGTAAGTTCTGGCTAATCGGGAAGCTCCTTTGATTTGTTTGCGACATTCTTTTTAAGCTTCATGTTTATTTGAATATGCATTTCATGCGACCAAGAAATTAGAACATTTTTTCCTCTTTTTTCATACATAATGTACCTACGTATCTTTCGAGGAGCACAACTGTGGCGCAGAGATAAAATTCATGCGTTCTTATCCCTAATGAGGTAATTTAAGTGGGTTTTTAGTTCATTATCTATTTGTAATTATGCTAATAGCTTAATGAGAAAATGTTCACGTCCCCATTTGTGTCATTACCGAAGTAGCTCGTGTTAGGATGGTAATAAATGAATAAGCAAATTTAAGACAGTTTCACTGAGTTGAGATCAAAAATTTTAAATTTAATTATTCTAATCGAAAAGAGACTCTGTATTGTGTTAATTAATTGAAGCAGCAGGAATAACAATATGCAACAGATACTATATCTCGATGTTTATACAGCAGCACTCGATTTGGCTTCATCGCTTAAGAGACCCAGTAACTTCATAGATTTGAGTAAGACCCCTTATTGCTCAATGTGCACAGAAGCAACCACAAATGTAAGGCATATCATATTTCATTGTCTACGATGTGATGAAGAATTTGGTGCAGGGAAATGACTACTATACAGAGATGACCGCCACCTATTTTTGTTGGCCAAGTATCGCACTTTTGGAATATGGAGTAATTTCTTACATCAAATTTTAGGATATGTCCTTTAGAGGTTTGTTGTAGGTATCAAACAGCCATTACCTTGATTGGGTCCTACCAACAAATCCTTTTTCGCGACGAAGTGTTTCAACTTGATTCATATCAGATATATGTTGAATCAAAAACATTCAAGTCGCTCTCAGTGTAAGGATGCTTTTAAAAAGACGTGACCCTTGTCACGGAAAAACATCTTCTGGATCTATGCGACTATGATAAGACCATTTCTGGGTCTTTCTTTTAGACGCACTGGTGAATCTTCCTTCTCTTGATACTTGACAGTGTTCGTTAAAAGCTATTCAAAGCCGCACTGGAGAATCGATAATCTTCCACGACACATATCCTATGACTATGGTCTTATGAATAGGCCGTCTGATGCTATAACTCCAGGGCTTCTGCTGCGGCGTAACTTTAAGGTCGACTTTCCTTGTATTCAGGACTGGCACTGGAGCATCGATAATCTTCCACGACACATATCCTATGACTCTGGTCTTATGAATATGCCGTCTGATGCTATAACTCCAGGGCTTCTGCTGCGGCGTAACTTTAAGGTCGACTTTCCTTGTATTCAGGACTGGCTACTGCCAGGGTCTTAGCCAGGAATGGATCAAGTACTGGTTTATACTTCTAGCTGTTTCTCAGCAGAAGAGACTGCAGGCAATTTAGTGGCGAGTTCTTATGGGGCACTTCCCTTTTGCTAAGCATCTAAATATGATTGGCTTAACTTAAACGAAAAGCCTGCGACGCTTGTAGAAAAGGTGACGATACTGCGGGACACTTCATATGTGGTTGTGCTGCCTAGATGCAGATTCTAGGTGCCGATGGGATAACTGCTGTTAATATAAGCTCCTGTTGAATAATGTTGGTTTTCAGGGCAGTGGAGGTATGAGGTTCATTGCCATAGACCTTTGACTTAAGAAGAATAAGAGAATTTCACCAGAACAAGTCGTTGGGGGTTCACTTATTTCGCACGATTTTCATGGTCAATTCACATCGCCTCCTAGTGAGAAAACCAAGTTCAGAAATCGTTCGTGCAAATTGTCCATTGTGGCACTGGCTGTGTAGCACTTATCGCAGTTCTGTTGAAGCCACATGTTATCAGTGTCCATATCATCCAATTGGGGCCATAAGAAATTGGTTATCATCGACCGATGATGCTCTAGCCAATGTAGTTATCAAAGAAGTATAGACCGATGATGCCGTCATTCCAAAATCGACACCAAACAGTGATTTTCTTTGGATGCATTGCGATGTGGTGAATTTTTATCGTTTTTAATTCGACAATGCTGAAGAAAGCGAAGAAGGACGATTATGGCGACCGTAAAATAAGTGAAATAAGCGCGCGAAATGTAGCTTGAACACAAGGTCTACTTTCATGAAAGAATTTTTAAATTGATTTGACAAAACAGAGTAAACAAGTGACAGCCAATTTGACAGATGTACATAGCTTTCTCATGACTTTTAAAATGAGTGTGAGGTTGGTATCCTTTGGGATCAGAGTTTTCAGCTTATGTCTAATCTACAAAATTGAGATTTGTGTATATACATAGTACGTACATAGTGACTAGTTTATTATACATTTTTAGAAGTCTTATATTTCCAACTAGAGGAGATCCTGAACGTATTATTAAATATACCTACAAAGTTGACTCTGTTGAAAATGCAATTACTAACTTTATTATTCTGCTCAATATCTACCCAATCAATGTCGATCCCTTAGCAGGAGGCTTATTTTAATAACAAGCAAAATATTGCCCAAAATGAATGAACATCTCTTTGTTATGAACTCATCGAGACTTTAATAGATGAAAAATGCATCTCTTAACTAGACTCTTTTGCTGCACAGGTCCTCTGATGCTCTTGCTTGGGAACGAACCTAAGTCTAGGTAAAGTCGACCTCAACGATGGGTGAAATATCACGCAAATGATAATGCAAACATCCTTTTCCTTGTGCTTCGTTCGGTGGCGACTGATGGTTTTTTTTTTTTTGCAGAAAGTTTCAAACGTCCTTTTTTGTGAATCCCCTTTTACGGTTTTGTGATACGACGACGGCTTTTGTGCCTTATATCGTTTTGTGATTCTTGAAATGCATTCACACACATGTAGAGACAGGCAGAGAGGATGAAGCATATTCACCAAGGATGTGTTATGTTTGAATAGGAGTTCATACACGCTTCTTTCTATGTATGAACTTGCGATAATGGAAACTGGATGCAACGGAAGATAAAAGTATGATAACAAAGTTTGTTTATAGACTGCAGAAAAGGAAGATGAAAATTTGCACAAATGCACACATACACATATGTATGCATGCATGTGGATGCAATGAAAGCATGTGTATTTGCACTCCATCGTCATTGTTTTAACTCTCATAAATATTATTCCGGAGTTCTTTAGGTGGATTAAGCAAGGCGTATGGAAAACAAATAGATTTTCGGTTTCATAAGTCTCTCTTCTGCCGTTCTACCATTAATTGTGAAAAAGGATTAGAAATTCGATAGCAAGTTGGCTGCAAAAGGGACTACATACATATGTATCAAATGCGCAGAAAACAATTCGCAAATGTTGTTGGCCACTGGTAGCAGAGGAAATATCTGAGGATATCCGTTAAAGCAGCCACAATTGAAAATATTCCTCACAGGATGTCTTCAATGTGAAACCTAACTCTTCGTTAAATTAAACTCATTTCGGCAGCTAATCACATCCCATCAGTTCCGAAAACTACAAAGATTCATCACTCCATATGTTTGCAAGCATCTCCATCGTCCTAGTCGTTGTCGGTGTCGTCGACCACGAATACGTTCAAGAGAGCGACACTCCATTCCATTACATCGCCACTAAATGGATTAAACATAATTAAATCCATAGCGGGGGGAAGGCAAGAGTGTAAAAAACACACTAATTCATATCAAATGTCTTTCTAAGGAATATCCTTGAGGGCAGCAGGCAACAGCAACCAACGGACAAGTAGGGTAGCAGCAGAGCACAGTAGTTCACCCCGTCGAAGAGGAATTCTGCTGACTCGGATAAAAACTGGTGAGACGTGGAAACTGGAAAGTGAAAGGCATTAGGTAAGGATTTTCATATGGACGGGTGAATTATGATTGGGTGGAAGATGAATTTGATTCTTCCTCCTGGTTCATTGTTGATCAACTTTTTACTGACATCTTAATTAACAAATGATGTTCATAAAATTCAATATTCTGTCTTTGGTTGGTAAAAGAGAGAGAGAGAGAGAGAACAAGGATTTTGATTCTGAAGGATGAGCTTGCGTAATAAAGAACACATGAGCGCTTACATGGGAAAACGAACATTTTTGCATTTGGCATCGAGTGGAAGGTACACTTATACTCCTGAAAGGAGAAAAGCCTGAATTTTGACATTCACGTACTTGAAAATTGAATACGTATGTACGTAATACAGCGAATGGCACTATAGACTTCATGCTGAGGAGGGCTTTCAAGTGAATCCTTCTTTACTGTTTTATATTTGCTGGAGAGTACAAGTACACTGTTGAACGATTGTTGCTGCTACTTGGTAGTGACACACTTCTGGAATTTTCAAACAACACTGTTGAATGATTTTTATTAAATTCCGTGAGAATGTGTATGGAAGTACTCCATTTGAATATTGAAGATTGTACATATGCTCACTGAACTGAAGGGCTGAGGAAGAAAATTGAATAATGGTTTCACTTCTAGCTATACTGCTCTAAAAAGGAATCTAGAAACATTTAAACATTGGGAATTTATCTCTGTTTTTGATCTTCGAAAACAGAAGTTTGGCATTTGCTTGAAATACTTTTCTGGTGCACCCTTTGTGGGGCGTGTGGGTCTCATTGGAGTTTGGTATTGTAGTCAATCTTCTGAACAGAATGTGTGTTTGAAACTACAAACAGGTAGAAAGGCCTTTGAGTAAGAATTTTTGGAAACTTTCGATATGTTGGGATTTTAATAGAAACACGATTGAAAACTCTACAGAGGGAGGACAGGATACATACAATGGATGTGTACATACATATCGAACGAATCCTCAGAGCATAAAGATGAGGAAGCATGTTTTAAAGCTAGCTCTAAGTAGCTGGTACAATAAATATTATAATTGAGCCGATTTGTTGAGCAACACTTAATTTTTAACTTCAATCAATTTCAGCAATTCATATGGCTTTTCATCTGTTTTTCTTATTTGTCCTCGTTCGTATTGGCAGCTATTTGCGCTGCGTTTCATTGTCCTTTATCTCAGTGTTGCTCCTTCATGGTGGCAGCAACGATTTCGAATAATCCTTCCAAGCTTCTTGTCTGCTGACCATCATGATGAACACCGATGATGTTCTCTGGGGTTAAGTTTACACTCAGCCTGTTCGCCAACAGGCTACGGCCTTTACGATATCATAGACAGTGGACATAATGTTCCGCTTGGTATTGTCCGCGTTTACCGCTTCTGTGCACGTTGGACAAAAAGGGTCATCTTCATGCCCAAATTTGTGGAGGTATGCTCTGATACATCCATGACCAGAAGGCATATGCGTCAGGTAGAAGTTCAGCTTTTCATGATTCCTATTGATCCTTCGTTATTGGGATTCAATCTTTGCGTTCATCTGCCTTTGTCAGAAGGGTTCTATCTTCTATCTATCTTGCCATTCTTCAAAGTTTGTTCTTCGTGAAACTTCATCATCACTTTGCCTCGTTCCTGTTGGCTTCGTTGTTCTGCTGGCACGGTATTTCCATGCGGCTTCTTTCACGAGGTCTGTCTATTGGCGCAATTCCAGCCAATACGTACGCCGCGTTGTATGTGGTTGTTGGGAAGGCGCTGTATACTCTCATTGCCAGTAATCCTGTATACTGCTTCTACTGATCATTGCCCAGCCAGATCATTTGGGACCCGTAGAACATCATCGACCTCGCTACTTTTGTTTAAGTAATCCAATGTTTGGCATGATCCTTGCTAGGGCAGCCGTTGTTCTCGCTGGCTTCTCCTCTGCGTGTTGCAGATGTTTCTTAAAAGCATCTATACGAACACAAAGGGACTTCAATTTCAGTTAAGACACTATAACCTGATCATGACCCGTCTGCTGCCGCTGATCTGATCTGGTAGCCGTAAGTCCATGCTTACTAGCCAGTCCTTTACCATGCTGATGGCTTAGTTGTAGTTGTATGTTCTACCTTTTCAAGAAGTTTGAGCTCTACAACGATCGCCATATCTTCGGCGAAGCCAATTATTTTCGAGTCCCTCGGGATTCGAAGTTTGACGACGTCTTTGTACATAAGATTCCATAGTAGTGGGTCTCGTATGGAGCCCTGGGGAAAACGCCTGTGACGTTATACTGCCTTATCCTGTCCTCGGTGTCATAGTGAAGTTTTGTATTTGAATCCTGCGGTGGTTTATTACCTTTTGGTAGAAGAACAGTCCTTGTTTTTTTCCACTCCTTGGGAAATACTCCTTCATTTAGGCAAGAGTTATAAGCATCTGCAAAAGTTATGTGGGCGCTTATAGCATTTGTCTGTAACAAGCGCTTCAATTATTACATAGTCGACAATCAGTATGCTTCAGCCCTAAAAGGTTGCTATAGAAGATATGAGCTAGATCACTCACTGCCAAACAGAAAAGCATTAAGAAGCTAACGAGCTAGAAAAGCCTGAGATATAACCTTAACTAGACGAATGTCCATGAAAAGGACTATCGGTTCACATACATACTTTTTATGAATTCCATATTCCATACTTACTTTCATAAGGATCATAATACGTCTTGAAGGCTAACCCCAAACCTTCGAAACAATCGATCTTAGAAAATAAGAAATAAAAGGAAGATTATGTGTCCTTAATGCTTTGGTACTAATACAGGTATTCAGTTATAAGTACATACTACAGAACTGTAAGTGTAAGCTACTTACACGACACACGTCTTTACAACAAAATTTTTCAAAGATATTTAGTAATTCATCAGCATATAATGAGAAACGAATAAAATGCATACTAGCTGTTCGCCGTGTCGCTTGATTTCATCTCAAGGAACGTCCTTGATGACATCTTGACGCACTCAAAGAAACCAATAAGTACTTGAGCTTCTAGTCACCTCAGAAGAACCCAACATCCTCTTCACTTATTCAGATCAAGGGTTACACAAGTTACATCTCGTGTAGCCCTTATTGCCACTTCCACCGAAAGACTTACTCATTCAAATCAAATCAAGTGCAAACTTTCCCTCGAAAACTTTTGAACGTTTTCTTTTTTCCGTTTTTGGATTTTGTTTTTATTCCAACACCGTCGTCGTCGTCGTGTCATATGGCTTTGCTGTACTTCAATCCAACTGAAGGATAGATTTATTATGCATGCAAATTAAAGAGGCCAGGCTTGACTACTGCAAGTAAGCGTATGCACCCACGTCAGCCGTGAGTAGTGAGTAGAGTAGGTACTGAGTTAACTAAGAACTTAACGCGAATTAGTTTGACGCGGTGGTGGTGGAACGAGAGCGATTCTCTTTGGGAAAAAAAGAACTCCTTCAGTCGAAACGAGTGCTGGCTCGACCTGTTATTCAAAACGCCACCAAGTACTATGTTAAGAAGACAGGTAGGTAGGTTGGTGGGTGGGTTCTGGCTTAGCAGGTGAGTCGCGCTGCTACGGGGAATATTATTTTATGAGAATATTAAATAATAATGAATATTCATGAACTGGCGAGCGTTTTAGGAATACTCATCTGCAAGAATTATCTCTGACGCAACTCGTTTTGCATCGCTTAGTTGTTGGATGATGGGTCCGGTTCCAGATGAGGTGACGAGGATCTCTCAAAGCGCTTTCCCTTAGCGTAAGACCGCAATATTATTTTTTTTTTTTTCAAAATTTGTTTACTGGGGGATGAGACAAAGAAAATTATCCGAAAATTAGAATAAGAATGAATGAGATTTAATTTTTGTTGTTGCCTTGTGTTGTGTGCTTTCTGTCCTCGCGGGTAGCGCGGAAGCGTCAACAATCCTTTTACATTGCTGTGGGAATTATTTCGTCGTCGTCTTGCTCAAAGGAATGGATTATGGAAATGGTGTTGGTTATACGCTAGTGGAGAAATGGAGATTTCATTAAAAAAAAAAAAAACGAAAATGTTAATTTAATTTTAGTTGTTTGCTTGGGCTTGAGTGGTGATCTCTTTAAAAATGCTTTGTGAATTTCAAATAAACGAATTGTCGTCTTGTGAGGAGTGTGTGGGCGTCATTACCATTAAAGAACTTCTTAATTACACAAATGTATATGTAAACTCTTTAAATATTCATAGGCATGCTTTTGACTTTTGCGACAAGTGAAATGTGAAATTGTTTTGACGCCTTTGGAGTGGGACCAACCACGAGACGCTTGTGTGCGCCCAAATTGAAAGTGGTGTGGTAGCTCATGTTGAGACGTGTGTTTCTTGGAAATAAGTATATCATAACTTTTTCCAACCTTTACCCGAATAAGCTGTGTGATACCGAAAGAATCACTTAAACTTTGTAGTACATAGCATATTTTCGCTAAATTTAGATTCTTTTTAAGAAAAGTTAGAAGTTCCACACAAATAAATTTTGCTTTTGATGATATTGGTGCTCCTATCGTTACTCGTTGATCTAAGCGCTAGTCCGGACAGGATTGAATGTAAAGTTTTGTCGAACGCCTCTTTTATTGCTTTTCGCAAGACTGCACGCACTGCAACACAGTTCATGGTATCCGCATAGGTTGTAGTGGCAGCTGGCACCCAGATACAGACGGGCACCAGCTCACTTAGGCCTTAAAGGCCCATTGTGGTTTGGTATCCGCATAACTTATGGGTAATTTTTGAACAATACCAATTGCATAAGCCGAGGTTCTGGTTTTACTTTAAAAGGGACCACAGGACGTTGGGAATGTCCTTAACTTAACCTAGGAGATCTCAAAGAAAGTATGCCAACATCATTGAGCAGTACAGGGAGTCACAGTTTGTGCTGGGAATATGGAAAACCGAGTTCTGCAGACTGTGTAACGGTGAGAAAGAACAACACCCCGCTGTCAGTCAGAATGCACCATACAACACTGACTGATTAATGGAACCTCACCATAGTCCATAAGAATGGAGACTCCCTCAACTGCGCCAACTATAAAGGAATCAGCCGATTTGGCCGAATCAGACATTTTCTGCGATACTGTGTGAATGCCTGATACCTTTTATAGCCTGATTGGTCCCTATCAATGTGGTTTCAGACCAGGTAAGTCCACAATTGATTAAATTTTCACATTTCAACAGATCCTGGAGAAAACCCAAGAAGTCAACATCGACGCTCACCATCTCTTCATCGATTTCAAGGACACGCATGACAGCATTTCTTATAAAAACGATAGAGGAGAGGATTCAACTACAAAACTATGCGAGCTGTACAGGTACATCAACAAACTGCATATTGGAAATCTGAGATGGCTTGGACATGTAGAGCTAATGGACACTGCTCCAGAGTTTGAATCAAACCCGGAGGAACGACGCAGTAGAGGGCCTCTTCGCCGCAAGTGGAGCGTACAAGTTCAATAGGACCTCGACCAAATTGGTCTATGCAACTGGAGGCAATTAGCTTAAGGCTTTTATCAAAACTGCATTTTTCCACCGATATTCTTTTCATTTGCGAATGCAAATCTACTTTATGTTGGCTTGTTCACAGACAATAGAAGAATTCGATGAAATCTTACGTCTGAACTCAAAAATGTTGATTACACATGCGTTGTATACCTACTAGTACTAACAAATGGACCTCCACTAAATGACAGCGGATGCACTTACAGGGGGAAGCGGATTATGTTGAAGAAAACATTAAATTTACAGGACGGAGGTCTGAACTCATCAATTCAACGATATGTAGCTATGCATCGTTGAATACCGAGGTGCGAATGATAAGAGGTTCCACGTTGGATCTATGAAACCCGCGTTAGGTGGAGCAGCTGTTTACATGCAGACCCTAATCACTTACAAGAATGTATTCTGCCGTCTTTGTAGCTGTTCAGTTGGCACTTTCAGTATTCACTTTCTTTCACGTATTCACACATATTCATATTCACTCACAAGAAGTATTGGCTGGACTCAAATTATATTGTTAAACCTGAAGTGAGCTCCCATTCACATTTATTCCAACAAATGATTATCTACCATGCATTCATACCTGTGTGGTCTGGTACTGAACTTTCTACTAACTTTTAAACATTTCACAGCTTTTGTTAATAATCTGATTGAATGAATACTTTGAATGTGAGCCTACTACGCAGTCAAGGATTCATGAATACTATATTAGTTTTCATTTCGCTGCGCAAATTGAACTTCATTATCGTTTACTACATGATTCATACTTGCTTGTTTTTTCTGTGTGAGACTATAAAAGGCTCGTTTCTTAGCGAATGATTCACAATGGCAAATGAATGGATTCATGCAGTTCTCTGATCCATATGCATGTTTGAGTGGGTTGTTGTACTCTTATCTAGTTCTTTTGATTCTTATGATAACTTCACTTGGTGGTAAAAGCTTAACCTATATTTTTATACCCTATCCTAAGGGTATATTAAGTTTGATACATAGTTTGTAACATAGAGAAATATTAAAGATAGACTACATAAAGTATATACATATATAAAAGATCAGCATCACTAGCCGAGTCGATTAAGCCATGTCCGTCCGTCCGTATGTCACCAGTTTTTGGGCCTTAAATTTTGAGCTAGGTTGATGAAATTTTGTATACGAGGTCCTTGGAAAAGTAAGCAATACAAGTTTAAAAATTTTTAAAATCCGCCCACTGACACGCCCACTTTTCAAAAAAATCACCTTTTTTCACTATTTTCATATGAAACTCGAAAAAACTTACTTTAGCAAATATGTAGATATTCACTTAATCTACAATTCGTCTATATATTGCATATGGCCACGCCCACTTTTTAGGGGCGTGTACTTCAAAAATTAATTTTCGAGTAAAAATATTTGTTTATAGGGCAAAATACAAAATTTTGTGAATACATTTTCCACCGCCCACTGACACGACCAAATAAGATAGGGATAGGGTATCATACGATTCGCTCCAGGCGGATTGTAGCATTTTTCACTGGTTTTATAAACATTTATTATTCCTTGTATGATAATTAAGGAAACAAGACGGTGGAACGTTCGTGCAGTCATAAATGAAAAATTCAACCAGCCTCAGATTGAGACGCTTTTATTAATTGTTTCACTTAATATTCGCGTGTTTGATTGTCTACGAGAAATAAAAACTTTACAATCCCCAATTGAATGTATCGTTTTGATTGCCTCCAGTGACAGGCTGCATTTTTCCTTCAGGGACATCGGAACTAGGCAGTAAAACTTATTTCCAAACATCAAATTAGAAGCTGTTAACACGCAAATTTCCATATAGGCAAAACTTATAAATTGATCCAATTAAATGAATGCCATATCATTGGCTACTGTTATCCTTTGTAGCAACAATCGATGACGTCATTTATCCTTTATGCCATAGAAATATCTCTCAATTGAAGTTGATCGCATATGATAGTTGATAGTGTTCTTGGGGCGTAAAAATTTGTAAATACGAGCTCGTAAGAACTACAGGTACATTGTCATCAATAAATGCTTCCCACTTTGCAATTCATCATTTAAGTTGTATACATACCTACGGAGAATTCTCTCGATGCAGATGCACCACAAGCCAAGCAACCCGGACCGAAGGCAAGATCTTCCATTATTTCCTATCAGATATAGTAATGGGAAATGTGGGTGAATCCTTTCTTCCCCATCCACACACACACAACCAAAGTTTGTGGAAATTTATGAGTTTTATTTCGTGATTTATGACAGCACAAGAGAATACATTCGCATCGGAAAAATAGGTACACAATACAGTGTGAAGAACATGAAGTGCCACCGCCGCTACCGCATCAAGGTCTCCCGTGTTTTACCTATATGAAAAGTTAGCGGACAGAGAGGTGGTACTATGCCAGGAGCCTCTTCATGTGGGAGAATGCATTCTTTTTTTTGCCTTTTTTGTGCAAACACTTCGCAGGATGTTATTTATGATAGCTGACGGCGGAATTTATAGATTGCAAAACTAAGACAAATGCGGGAGACAACCTTGTATACTTTTATTGGTAGCAACGCTTGCAGCACCATTTTTCGTCCTTAAAAATTCGAGTTTAATAACAGACATTAAACAAGCTTTAGTGTTGGTTTAACGCTCCTTCTACGTGCACAAAGTCAATATTTGAATGCAGATATCTATAAATTTGAGTAATTATTTGCTGTGGCATTTTACTAATCTATTTTTTTGCAGTACAGTGACGGGGAACTTTCACTGTAAAGGGGGAAGCAGTGTACCCGGACATCAATGCTAAGGGGTCTTAGGCTAAGAATCTCTGCGAGTTGCTTAAGATCTTGAGTGCTTAATATTTTATGGTGCACCACTCAGTGGATGGTAAGGACTGTGAGTGATTTTTGTCCCCAAACAAATGCTTAAAATGTCGCTCTCTTTATGGGGAAAGAGGACAACTAAGTCAAATACCATACTTCCATTTCTTTTTAACATTGATGTCACAGTACTGTCAATACTATCAACCCCTTAATAGAAGTCATCAAAAAGCCAGCAATTTCAAACCATTAACTTGGAAAAATGTTTCCGTACAAACGAATTCGCTTTAAGCATAAACCAAGTGTTCTGATGCTCCTCCTAGCGCAGAATAAATAAGCAAAGCGGTTATTTATGGAGCGATAATGTGCGACGATATTATTTGCCGATGATGGTGTTCCTGCTCGTGCCAACGACGACGACGGCGATGAGTAAATAAAAAAAAATCCAACACAAATCCACGTGCAAGTGTACGATGGGAAAGAGAAAAAAAAAATAAAAATACCATCACAGATTGCCACCCCCATGTAGCAGCTACATTGTAGGAGAGTTTGTCCTTAGTACTGGAAAAGGATTTGCCAGCCTGAGACGTGACAGTTCATAAATGTATCGCCTTAAACGTGATTTAAATATTTTATGCGCTTCTTATTCGAATCGAAGCCGCTACGCCGCCGATACGCTACGCAGTATCGAGTATGGGATGGTATGACAATTTCGCTGCTGCTATTTGCATAGGTGTTAACACACCTTTAAGGGATGAACTCCGAATTGGTTTTAAGAGCAATTCCAGCGGTCGTAGTCATCAAAAACGCCCGTAAAGTGTTCCCCTTTTTTCGATTTTAATCACTTTCTTCTCTATGGCCTACAAAACTCTGTGCTTACTCCTCGGGGAATGGCAGTAATAAAAAAATCGATTAAAGTAATTGAAATTCAAAAACCGACATGGGCCTCCTTACTCTTTGAACGGCGACTTAAGCCTGACTGAATGCAAACGTCCCTTACATGCTCCCACACACACACAGTGAGTCTAAACCAACAGATACATACTTTATCCCAAAAGTGGGAGAGAGAAATTCCCAAACAAGTTTTGCCAAAAGTTTTCGAGCCCTAAATCCTTCCTTGAGATCCAAGAAATAGCAGAGAAGTGGAGCATCATTAGAATGCATTGTGTGCGTACGTAAACGAATGTATACACAGACACAAACGTCTTAAGCCTTGCTCTGCTCCGCAAAGGCAAATTTTTGTGATTTTAAATTTGAAATTTGAATGAATTTATACAAACACATATGTATATCGTTTGATGATGTCGGGGAGGTCCTTAAATTCTGCTAAAATGAACTTAAATTTTCCATTGAAAAGTTTTGATTCGTTGCAAATGAATGAAATGTAAGGGAGTGTCGGGGCGAAGGACGGCCGGAGGAGATTTCCTTTCCTCAGAGCCCTGGTCTTATTTTAAACAAGATGACCATTTCGGGGTGGATTTCCTTGCTGGGCGGTTTCTCTGTGGCCCAGTGTAATAATATACTTCTTTGCGGATCTGTAATTTTCAGTTTAATAACATCCTTGGGACACATTTAAGAGGAAATTGGAAAAAGTTTTTTTTTTTTTTTCGTCTCTCTCTTTGCCCTTGTGTTGGTGGTTCTCCTGTTTAGTTGAAGGAGGAGATATTTGGGAATTGCAGGTGGAAGTTGCTGTTGAACTTGGCATGGCTGTGAGTTGCTGCAATTTGACTGAGGAAATGGCAAATTTGGACAGTTACGGCACAAGGGTCACATTTGTTCTGAAGTAATTTAGGAGATTTACTTGCGCTCATGTGGGTCGGATGTCATTTGAATGAAAGTTTTAAAGGTTGCTTGTGGCTGCAGAGCAAGATTGTTTTCTTACCTTTCCAAAGTCAGTTGGATGGGGGCAGACAAGAGACAGCGGGTGCCTTTAGATTAGTTTTCTACATATGTATGTATGTATATGTGGGACAAAATAGGGCGTATTCAACTCCATATAAAGTTTTGTGTATAAAATATTTATATTATGTATATTAAAACTTGTCCAATATTAAATTTCTTCTTCTTTGTTGGTGACCATCCAATTTAAAATTGACAACAAGTTTTGCCATTCAATTTGTTACTTCATATTGTTAAGAGACAACCAAGATAAAATTACAAACCTATTTCTTGGTACCAGAGATCTAAAATCACAATATAAGGGGGTGTTCACATACATGAGGACCTCATGTCGCCTTTTGATGTGTTCTATGGATTCTGCCACTAAGCAGACCATAATTGTCACTCCTTACAGAAAATAGAATAAGGATCAGCACTATTGGCCTAAAACATTTCATTCCTTTTATAACGGATCGTATGAAACCCTGTCCCTTTCTCTCACCAATGTATAAGTTACATAAGTTTTTGTTTTTTTTATTTCTTATAAAATTATTCTAAAAAGCTGTGGGCGTGTCAAATTTCATATATAGCTTAAGATAGGTACTAAATGCGGATGGACCTGCAGCAAGCAGCTTGTTTTATGAGCCATTCGAAATATTTACTGCTGTGCACGTATTCACACGCTTTCGTATTCATTTACAAGAAGTATTCACTGGCAATGAATGTTGGTTCGTGCGATATTCTATGTATGAATGTTCATACATATGTATTTGCAGTGCTCTTTTTTGTCATAAAAAGGTCGTCTTTGTTGTTTGTACTTGCAGTGTTCTGAGCTGTGTACCTATCACTCGTAGGCTCGTGAATCACTTGTACATTTCGCTTCTTTTATGAATATTCTGATTGAATGAATGCTTGAAATGTGAGCTTTCTACCTACGCACTCAAGGACTCATGAATAACCAGCGCCATGATGATTAGTTTTCATTTGTGCGTGAGACTGTGAAAGGCTCGTTTTTTAGCGAATGATTCACAACGGCAAATGAAACGCAGTTCTCTAATGCGCATGGCGGCGTGGGTAATATTTTTTTCCATAACCTTAGCGATTTTCCTGAAAAGCCATCGATTATTAAGGAATTTTAGCAGAAATATTTACGATTTCGAAATTGGTTTCAACAAATCATTGAATTGAATAGAATGGGCATGCTATATGATAGACCTCATGGCAGCTTCAAAAAGGAGGCCAACGGATGAATGAACTTCGATGGATAAAGTAGGTTTACTCTCGATTTTTTCCATCTGCTTCGATCCGTTGACACATCCATACATTTAAGTTCACATGTTCGGATATTGAAGTTCACGCATCAGAAAATTGAGATTATGCATTTTCATTGCAGAGAGAGAATGTAGAGAAACTGTCATCGCCTTTTGAGAATCATCTGATTGATGTAACGGATTCTATGGGACTGTTCTGTCCATCAATATGTCAACTTAAATGGCAACATTCAACGGATCGACGGATGCAATGAGTTGGGCCCTTAAGACACTTATCTGTTTGCCAATGGTATTGTTGTCATATTCGACTGAGTGAATATGTTGTCTGCTGTAACTCGCTTAGTAAATTGTTTTTGTGTAAAAATAAAACCAACCCATCCTTGATTTTATCAAATTTATGAACCACACTTCTAATGAGTGTAATTCAAAATAATACTGACTTCTGAAACAAATTAAACCAAACACTCAAACCATCTATAGAACTGCCTGCCATAGCATAACAGATGCCTACTTGTTAAATTTCCAATGACACCATATACCACCACCATCATATGAATGTCCTCATCCGAACGTGACATTTAACCATATGAAAGGCTTTTAATCGAAATAATTGATGGAAGCCATTTACAACCCCCCCAATATGCCGAAGCTCGAAGCTACCCCAGCCCAGCCCTAGTGGTGACGACAGGGGTTTGCAAATGGTGTCAGTCATCTGCAAAATCCCACCATTGTCAATCATTTTGAAATTGGCTTCGTTTGAATAAAACGCATTTCTCTTTTCGGTCCTCCGCTTCTCCACTCAATTGTTGGCCACCCATCGTTTGTATATACAAGTCACAGCCTACACAACAACTATCAGATTTGCAGAGTTAATTAAGGCAACTAGAAGTGCATTCCAGTGCAAAAATTAACACAGGGAGCAAAATAATATAACAAAAAAAAAAAGAAGAAAAAACGGCCTGCAGAAACTTACGGTCCTACTTCACAGAACCCTGAAGGGTGCTTCAGCATACCAAAAGAGATGATACTACACAGAAGAGAGAGAGAGGAAAAAAAAAAAGAAAAGAAAAACGAAAGCTCACTCTGAAACGAAATAAATTTCTGTTGAGTCTCTTTAGAGCTCTTTGGGAAGATTTGTGTCGTTCCAGATCATAAAACAAGAGATTTATCTCAACAGTTGGGCCTGGGATAAAACTTTTACTACAGCCCGTCCCATCCCAGTGGTGGCTGCCGTTGAGGTGAGTCCTTGTCGACCGTACCTATGGAAACTTGAGAGCGCAACACATACCCCACCTTTATGCCGTTGCGCTGCAATAAGGACATTTTGTTGTACAGTGCAAAGAATATTCAACATTATTTTTAGCTTCTGAACTAATACAACCAACTCTAGTCGACTACCCCACCTCCATTGCTGGCGGCGGCGGCGGTGTTTAGCTTTCTTAGTGTCACTCTAATGCACACCTACAGCAAGCCCTGGCCATAATGAAATCTCTGAAATTACACCAGACGACAAGATGGCAACAGCTTTAAGTTTTCCAACCAACACCACCTGATGGTTTTTGTACTGCGTTGCTACCGCTCCGGTTTCTTTGCCTTTGCCTTTGCCTGCATTTCTAATCGGCACAGTAGCTCTGTGTAGTCATCTTCGCCCCAAATGGCACATATGCCACCCGCCGCTGTCTGAGTGCTGTGGCCCCTGCCGAATACCATCCATTCCAGTTGTCGGGGATTACATAAAGTACTGCTGAAAAATTATAAGTAGGTGGGTAGTTTCAGGGAGGAAGTGTGACATTTCCTGCAATAAGAAAGTTCTTTTAATACTTTTGTAGCCATTATGTTGGTGAAAGGATTATCTGGCTGCCAGTGTCGGGATGACTTTTGCTAAGGGAAAATCATATCCACATAAATGGGAATGATGAAGTGAAGCTAATTTGGTTCTGTCGTTTTTCGGAAAATCTCTATCCATTTACGGAAGACTTTTAGGGACTTAATTTGCGGGAGATGTGTTCCGTAATCCGGTCTGAAGGTTCAGCTGCGTTCGCACGGTGTGGGCGAATTATTGTCGTTTTTTTTTTTTTTTTTTATGATACAATGTTGCTTTCATGTAGACTCATTTTTCTACTCGTATTTCGAGATGCAAAACAGTCTGCGATTCTTTAAGTATGTAACACTGTAGGAGTATGTCGGCATTTCTATAGATTGATCGCACTTGTTTTTAACAAAGACAGAAAGGTTATATAAGTGACTTATGTTTTGTCGAGCTGTTATAATATTTTTAACTAACGCTTCATTTGCAGTCCCAAAGCATCACTTAGCTTCTGAGTACATGCATGTGGTTAGTCACGAGACATTAAATGAAGCCATCCGCACTACTGAGAACTACACATTACAACTAAAGAAGTGGTGTAATTCCGTAAGGGTAAAGGATCGAAGCTATGCTCGACGAGACTTTTATTTTCATTTACTTGACTCCTTTCAACCCTTGAGGATCATAGGGTGCAGAGAACTGCATGAATCCATTCATTTGCCGTTGTGAACTATTCGCTAAAATACGGACAGCTCACAGTCTCACGCACAGGAAACAAGCGAGTGTGAATCATGTAGGAAACGAAAACGAAGTTCACTTTATGAAACTAAATGAAAACAAATCATCATGCTGGTATTCATGAATGATTTAGTGCGCAGTAGGCTCACATTTAAAGTATTCATTCAATCAGAGTATTCACAAAAAGCAGTGAAATCAAAATGTACAAGTGATTCACGAGCCTTCGAATGGCTCTCATTTAATGAGAGTGAGCGCAGCGAATATTTCTTGTGAATGAATACGAAAGTGGGTGAATACGTGAAAATCAGTTAATATTTCGAATGGCTCACAAAACGACCCACTTGTTGCAAGTCTCTGGTTGCCAGCATCCTCTGTGCTTGGGTTATTCGAAAATTATTCGCCCTCAATGTTATGTTTAGCTAAGATGTCTCTCAAATCTGTCTATTTAAATGTCTTGTTTCAGCTGTTGCCTGTTTTTTTTTTTTTTTTTTTTTATACATATCTAGCGGGCTAGATTAGGTACGAGTAAATTGGCGCCCTTGTTGACAGAATCTATCAACGGCCTACTTAGACCACGTTAAGTTCATTGTGCCCAAATATATAGAATCCTTTTATTGCAGCGACTTTAGCTTGGACTGTTCTTCTTAAGTTATCACCAATGCGTATTTCGAGACTCACAGTGGACACCAGAATGACTTGGGGACAACAGATTTGGGAGCTTTTGTTTAGCTTAAGCTTCTGCATACCTTAGAAGAGTGTTTTGGTCATGTCTCATTGTCCTCTTGGTTCGGGCAAGAAACTAATTCTCCATTTCCCTAGAGTACTCCTTGTCCACCATTACGGCTTCTATCATCCACATCACCAATAGCTAAGTCATCGCAATGACCTTAAATATGTAACTGACATTTTAATTTTTCGTTTTGTACCGTATCCTGCTTTTCATTGGGAGTTTTTGTATTTTCAAAATTAAACATACTTTGATAAAAATGTCCACGAAAAATGTCTGTGGAAGTTTTACTTAGCAAAGGAGACATTTTGATGACAGCACTTGTAAGATGGCATTATGTTATAATTTCTTGATGTTGGACACAGAAAGAATAATCGAAAAACAAAACTGTAAAATGAAACAACACTCCTTAAGTGCTTTTGATGGCAAGTTCCACATTCAAGTGGTCACGAATCGAGGATTTTTCCAACAGGACTAATCAATTCAGATGATGACAGGAATCGATAGTGAATTGATGAGCATTACTCCACAGAGGAAAGGAAACAAAAAGGAAGAAAATTATTGTCATCGTTTGAAGAGTATATTTCTCAACTCCACCCCAGAGGCCACACGATAGTAGCGAACAGCGAAAGGAAATTGAAATAGAATCTCAAAGTCAATATTCCGAAGGAAACCGAACGACGAATCAAAGGAACCAAATGGAGAAATTATAAAGATGAGGAGATCATTATATTTGTTTCCGTTTCCACGAGATATTGATACACCACCATCACCTCAACCGCTACCGTCACCGTCACTACCACATCCTACCTACAATGCCGTGTCGCCGCCGCCGCCGCCGCGCGTCTTCAATTCCGCCTTCCGTAAACACCGTTTGTATTGACTTTATTTTTCTGCACCAAGGGACACCCTTTTGTCGATCAGAGGAGGAAATAACATCAAGTAAACTTCCGCGTGATTCCTCGTAGCAGCAAAGGAAATAAATGCCAAATGCCAAGGATACCTAATAAGGGCGATGAAGAGCACAACACAAGAAAAACGCAAACAGAGGAAAAAATCCGACTCGCAATATCCTTGCACAAAAGTCATGTAGATACGCTTTGTGAATGTCTCATCAAGTGGAAAATAAGGACCTATAATTAGTCATTAATTAGCGTAGATGCGCAGCAACCAGAGGTATCGTTAAAAACACGAAGCGAGAAACTCTCTTTAGTCGCCACCCTTATCCACGTCCTTGGACGGCTCAGCATCCCAGTTGCCAGTTGGCGCGGTTCGATTTCAAAAGTAAACACATTTACATTACTCACTTAATTAATATTCATAAGTAATTTCCATTAATGAGGTTACATTTCGTTATTATTCATTTATTCGTTTGCGTATGGTCACACAGGACTATTTGCTTTCGGACTCGACACACACCCACCCATATGGCGCACACGTATCGGCATCGGCATTGACACGTTGGGTGACGAATTATATTTTAATTAGCGATCCATTGGTTTCAGCTGTTGGTGAGTACTACTGAAAGAGGACGAATTCTGAAATTGTATCGAATTCGATTCAGTTGGAGATGGTCCTTCAGGTGGAAGTGAAAGTGAAAATTAAGTTATATTTTGTATCTCTTTTTTTTTTTTATTTATTTACTACACTTTCTCTTGTCACTGAAACTGATGTATAGGTACTGTCATTTAGGTAATTCATTTACATGCATTGGAATGAAAGGAAATGTTTAGTTAGTCATAACTCTAAAATATTTTCTGAAATGTGGAAAAAGATTTTTAAAATTATTATAATGTTTGTTTGTCATTCGTAAAAACATGTGTACACATCAGAGAACTGCATTTGCCGTTGTGAATCATTAGCTAAAAAAACGAGCCTTTCACAGTCTTACTCACACAGAAAGCAAGCAAGTATGACTCATGTCCGAAATGAAAACGAATCATCCTGACGTTGGTATTCATAAACGCTAGAGTGCGTAGTAGGCTCACATTCAAAGTATTCATTTAAACAGAGTATTCACAAAACCAGTGAAATGTACGAATGATTCACGAGTCTTCGAATGGTTTCATAAAAAGTAGATTCCTATAGAAAACGCAGAACACTGATAAAACAAAGAACAAAGGCGACAGAAAAGAAGAAAGTGGCTCTGTTTGTGGGCTTTTAGAAATATTCACTGCTTATTAAGTATTCATTCACAATTTTTTTTGCAGAGCTCACATTTTATTGTCTCTCGTAAAACGATCTGAAGCGACTTTCCATTCACTTTCATTCAATGAATGTAACATTGGCAATGGCTCCGTTCAGTGTTCTTGTCACTAACTAGCGAAGACAGATTTGGTTACTCAGATTGGATAAGAGACTGAAAATACACGCAAAACTAGTTGACTTACGTGTCCTACAAAATGTAGAGTAGGCCAAGAGGAAACATAACTTTTTCAGTTTCATGTAAAATAGATTTTAAAAAAATCTGCTTTCTTTTCAAAGACCTTGGCTAAAATTTGGACAATTCGGACACACAAAAAAATAGGGTCAAACCTGAACTCCGGGACGCAACCCTTCGACCGCTCGTTCTCAACTGTAGTCCCTTCACTTTTAGCTCCCTCCATTCTCTGCGGTTTCGAGTACTTCGTGTTGCGACTAAGACTAAGTTTTCTTGCATCCGCGGGAACTTGGTCTTTGTATTGGAGGTTCGTTCTTCTTCGGCGTCTCGATATTAATGATATTCCCGCCGGGCTAATTCAAGCGGTACACAACACATACTTGTTTTTTCCCCCTATTTCTACTGTACATAAAAATACGTAGTAGCACTACTAACTGACATCTTAAAACGTCTGAAAATTTTAATGAAGTTGTAAATTGTTTGAAACTAAAAATATATATTTGTGATTGCAGCAATTCACAAGGATGCTGGAAGGTTTATATGAATTTAAAACGGGCGTACAACGTCTATACAGGATAGTAGCCGAGGTGGGGGAGAAGGACCCAATGTTTCCCGTTGCAATCGTCTTCATATTTGTTTGCGTCGGTTTTCACCTTTACGGAGTGATTTTGTGGATTGGTCAATATAGAAAACTCACAGATGAAGATGAATATTACCCCAGAAAGAAGCACAGAAAAAAGAAAAAGCTAAAGCAAATGCAAAGTCGTGAAAAAATTGAATGAAAAGGATTAAAATGTGCATGGTGTATTGTTGTCCTTTAACTTGAATTTTTAGTTGTAACACTTTGTGTATAAATTACTACCCCCATTAAAGTTTTGTAATTAAAACTTGAAACTTAAAAACTTACAAATTTTGTTTTCTTAACAACAGTCGGGGGCGCAACTGATGGATTACTTGAACTGTTCATTTACTTAACGAAGAAATGGGAAAACAAGATCAACATCCAGGAGGCAGCTGGTTGAAAGCCATCAAAGAAAAAGAAGAAAATATAGATCAACAAGGACCACATGACGTGCAATTGATGTATTTTTTTTTAGAAAATAGTTATATAAATATCCTTGCGCACCATATTTTGTTGACTTTATCTAAAGCCTGAAATTCGAAGATCCATTTGGCTGGAGCTGGTTGTGGCCGAGGTAATGTCCTAACAGTCCCCGAGTAAAACTTTCATACTCTGGACATGCTCGATAGGCTACAAGCTGAAGGCTGTAGAATTTCTCCTGGGCAGAGTTTTCAGGGACTTCGGTATGGGTATAGGACATTATCAAGCAGTCAGCTTTAGTGTGTGGCTTCTTGGTAGATTATGTCATTTTGGTACACTTATGTATAAGAAATGAAAGGGATGCTGGCTCCCCTTGCAAGAGTTTTAGGTTCTATTTTTATCGTACTTTGGCCGAAGTCTTCGAGATATTTCCATATACCTGAATATGTATACGGTAGTATCATCCAGCCTGTCCGGAGGTTACATAAACTACCCGATACTCAGTGACGAAAACCAGAGTTTATTCGACGTGCAGATTGTTGTGCGTCCATCGGTGTGATCGATTCGATGACTTGCTTAAGGAGATCCAAATTGTCTTCATACGAAGAACCTTCCAGTCGTAAATTTCGACGCAAAGCTGGTTCTTCTAGCAATACTATTTTCCTTTTAAACATAATGTCGCCTAAGACGTGTCATAGAAAATACGACAAGCAAAGCTTGTTTTATGTCCTGTGTCCTCTTGTGTGTCCTGGAAATGTGCCTCAGCTCTCTCCAACTCTTTCCCAGTTGCCGTGCTTCCTTCTTAACTGTTCTGCGCCACATACTTCTAGGACCGCCAAGTACCCCGCCAATCCAACCATGACCAGTGACCAATCCACTGCTACTTTCGTCGTCATATGGTTGTGCCTATAGGTTCATGGCCTGTTCTCTGATAAAACTGTTCATTAGAGTTACGATTTGGCTAGAAAATCCTTTGATATAGAGTAGGCACCTATTGACAAACGTTTGCGGCTTCCGCGTGATAGTGGCGGTTACCCTCTAGGTACTATGCTAATCATTCTTGTTTTTGTCGAGTTAATTTTCGGCCAAACGACGTCTGCTTCCCTCTCCACATTTGCAGTCATTTGGTGAAGTTCTATTATTCTGTGAGACAGGAGGGATACATCATCGGCGTAGTCGAGATGTTTGAATTCAGACGTAAGAGTCCATCGAAGTCGTCCATTTCTTGTTGATAAGGATGGATTTAGCACATCGCTAATCACCAATAGAAACGGTATTGGTGAAAGTATGCAGCCTTGCCGAACCCCACTTTGGAGTTCCTCAGACAACCTTCTTCTGTGCAAAACGTGACGTGTAGACTCTTCATATATAACCTTGCTGCTTACTTATCAGGAATGCCTCTCCAAGGCAAGTTACGGCAAAAAACTCCCCTTTTCGAAATCGGTTAACAGTAGGGGACTAGGGGACAACGCGGTGGAGCGATGATGCAATATTTTGCTGCATCAGTCCTCTTAGCCTAGCGGAGTTTTTAAGGGTATCTAAGGATTGGAGGGAGTCTATCCAAGATTGTTTCTTATTCTTAAAGGCAATCTGTGTAAGCCTGCCAGCATTAGCACTTGTAGGGAATATTGAAGGTCTCTCTGGTGAGGACTCGCTGTACTGTATAACCGTGTAAGAAAAGAGCTGCGTATGCTGGTCATGAGATTTTCCAATCTACTTGAATAATTGCTGTTCATGTCGTTCCTGATAAAGGCTTTGATTGGCGTATCTGACTACCATTAAATTGTTTTTGTTATTGCATGCAATCAAATGGAAAAAAAGAACCGAAAACAATATTCGTTCTGCTTTTCAACTGACTAGGTCAATTTCTGTTAAAAGTGGCAAAATTAAGTGATTCCGAGTTAAGCGGCTTATCGGCTTCCGGAAAATTTCCAAGTAGGCTATTTATCATCAAAATAAGTCCATAAGTCACTTTATTCGTGATTTTGTGAGAATGGAAAAACCAAAACGTAAATATAAACGCCACCAGGAGCGCAAGTGAGACTAATAAGCTAACAATTTCCGTGTAAATCCTTATCCACTCATTTCGCACAACGAGAAATCCATTTTCTTGGTCGTGTTCTTGGTCTGTGCCCTCACACGATAGATTCACCTGTTGCAAAGCAACTAATAAGCAGCAATCCTACTGTTCGTCCTAAGACGGTTGTGGTTTTTTTTTTTTTGTTTTTGACCACACCAGCACTCAAAAAGTGTATAAATAAACGAAGGGTGGAACTGCGTCGGCAGTGCAAACAATAATCTGTTCCTTTAGCGTGCTCTGGCTAGTCCTTCTCATCCCCGGTGAGTGTCCTAATCAAGTGGAGGGCACAGCCAGAAGTATTTGCACTCTTCATTCGTTCCAGAATGTTGCCGTTTCCGACTTTCTTTTTCTGTTTACACATGCATCTCGGGTGAAGGGCTTGTAGCTTGTAGTAGAAGCAACCACCACGACGACGACCAGCAGCAGTGCTCGTTAAACATTTATTCCGTTAAGTGAATGTGCCCATTTCAGCTAAGCCCGGTGCAAAAGTGCAAAACAAACTGATTTTGTGACAAATACTGGATTTCTCTTTCAATTTACCCCCAACGCAGCTATGCACACACAACCCCCGCCGGAGATGCACACGATGCGTGCAAATAATTTAGACAGCAGTGATGGTTGTAGTACTTTGTGTTAGCGGGAGAGCGATGGTAGTGGCCATGGCTAAATGCAATCGGCATATTATAGTGAATCATTTAGCAGGGTGTCATCTGCACCAATCGAAAGATACCGCCAAAATTCCAATTTGCATGAACAGGCACATCAGCACCGGCGATTTGGAGAGATCCTTTTACCGAATGACATGGTAAATCAATAACAAAAACGCTAACATTTTCAATATCTAAGTGTGGCAGCAGTTGGGTACTCTTCTCGTCCACCCAGACGAGAGAGTGCATTGTGTGTTTATTTGCGACAATGGGAAATGCAATGACATTTGGCATTTGCATTGGATAGGGGATACAGGAGAGAGACGAATGCGATTGCGATTGGATTGGATTGGATTTCACAAACTCGGCCTGAGTTGGATTCAGGCTGCAATTTCCACTTTTGACGTTGAATCAATCCCATTGAAAGGGAAGTAATGCCAATCGGAGATTTCGTCTGCATCATTAGAGTGCACTCATGCGAGAAAACGAAAGAGAGGGAGCGCTATTCGATGTGAAATAGTTTACAGCGAAACGTCACCTTGCCTAGGCCTCCGACCTCTGACGGACGGAGTTGTGTTCCTGGCATCGGGAAAAATTAATAAAGTTGAGTGCGTCGTGCGGCCATGTGGTTCGTAGCTACTCTCGAATTACATTTGTCCTATGTCCTGTGTACTTGTTTCTGGTTTCAGGTCATTTTCCTTTTTATTTGTCTTTTGTGCTTGTCATGCTTTAGGCATCATAAAGTTACATGTTTACTGCTAAGAGCAAAAGTCTATTAAGGACTTGGGCCACACAGTTTTATGGTTATCATTTAACTCAAGTTAAGAGCTACCCATCCTGGTGCTGCTCCTTCTTGTGCCTCTTGCAATTCGATTAAGTTCACTTCCAGATCGTTATTATTTACCACTCTGTTATCCTTTGTCGGCTTTTTTTAATTGCAAATAATGTTCGTCCTTTGGCCGATATAAGCCACGCTTCAGCCATTTTAACAGCGATTTTATGGATTAAAGGTCTTCCATTTGCTAATTGATTATTACACACAGCAAGAGTGTTGGGGCGGTTTGTGGTAGCTGGGTGGGTGCCTCTGCCTCTGCCTCTGTCATAGTCCTTATGTCAATTATCGTATCGTCCTTCTCTCAACGGCTACAAATGGAATATCGATCGATTTATCGTTTGATGTGCGATGTACAGTGAGCGGCGAACAGAGATGATTGCATTGAAATCCCAAAATCCCAAGGATAATTAAAAATGTCATGTCATTTTCTTTAGCATCTTGAAGGCTGACATCTCGTAAACACCACCGTGTCATAGATTTAGCATTAATATTAATGCACTGTTACAGACAAGTACACAATGCAATTATAATTACTTGGACAAAAGAACGAGACACAATGTTTGACAATGCTCATCGATATTTCACCAACCAGCCAAGTGCGACAGGGATACGTTGTGTTTCCTTCTGTGGATCTAATGCATTTTTAAGTGCATGTACAACAGGTGTAGTGGAGTGCTCCTTGCTCTATTGTTTTGGTGCCCACAACTATTAATGTTGCATGTCTTTTAGTGAAGATTTTTTTTTTTCTTTTCCTAACAGCATCCTTTGGTAGGAATGCAAAAGTCAACACACACAGGGCATCCTCGAAACGAGTGTAAGAATATCCCTCCATCTGTCTGTGTCCACATTTGCCTCTGCCAACCAAATGGAAGCATTAAAAATTCATTTCTTCTAGAAGAACAGAAAGGATTCGAAAACAGAGACTGAGACTGAGACTGAGAGTAGAAAAAACACGTGCAAATAAATGGAAATATCCTGACAGAGGAGAAATAATGCATTTACTCTCCTTCATTCTTTTTATTCGAAGGTGATGGTGGTTTAGTTTGGGTTGAATTGCCAAATTACACGTGTCCTTAAATTGTTTTCTCTGTTTTATTGCTCGCGAATGTCGGGCATCATTCCCTAACATCTCCAACCGACGACGATCCAGCAGTTGTTGGCTTTGTAGTTGTACGTCTGGCAAACTTACATCTAGGCTGCCTTGGTATCTTATCCCAAGGATACCCCCAAGTGTTCCCTTTCATCCGTGGGGGTCCACTGAATTTTTCATCAATCGCAATGGTATTTTTGTGAGTTTGCATGCGGCAACGCCAAGGCAGGGATGACGTCCGCCTCTGAGCGTCTGCTAGATATTGATGCAACCTATGTACATGTATACTATCACCGTAGTCTCGCTGTAGGACCTGCACTCAGATGAAAAATTTATTGGATTTTTCCTTCATGTTTCGAATCTAGAAACCATTCTGAATCCACTTCCCTCTCTTTGCTTGTCCTTTATTTATTTTTATTTTTATTAATGATTTTTTTTTTCTTCTTCTTTTGCTGTTCTGATCCTGATCCTTTCCTGTTTTGCAAAGGAATACAAAAAAAAAAAAAAAAAAAAATGCAATTTTGTCTCCGAGTGGGTCGTGTGAGTATGAGAGATGAGATTTGATTTGTACGAGTACATACGATTTTCATTAAAAATATATCGTCTATATTGTGTCAAAGAGTGAAAAGGTGAATTCCTTAGAGTATGCATACTACAAAGAGGACACAGTCATGATGATGCAGGATGTATGCTCTAGTCTGCATTGCAAACGAAAGTGCAAACGGATGGGTATAAAGCGAAAGAGAAGAAATTAGGTTTCTTTACAATTTATTTTAGCTAGTTCACGTTTTTGAGAGTCACTGACGGTTTTCCATAATATCCTTAATCCATATGTAGTTATGTATGTATATATCGAAAGAATAATAAATTGTAAAAGCAGTTTTTGATGATATCTTCTTGGAGAGGATTTATGAAACTTAACGACTGCAATCTGTGAGTTTTTTGTAACTAAATTATTGGGATAAGTACCATGTACCTTGCATATCTCTTCAAACCCTTTACTTTATTACAAAGATCTACATACAACAATAGGTTATCTAATTTAAAAATACTGTCTTTGATGCAAACATGTTGAGTCGATGACATCAGAGTTGGTATCAAGATTCTAGCCCTTAAGCGGGTCACACACATCACACTTGTGCAGACACCGGTGTCATCACACAACTGTGGCCTTTGCCATACACATCCCAATCCAGGCACTCACACTAAACTACATATTTTGATTTTACTCGCAACGTGTTTGACACCAAAATCGTTGCGTACACCTGCCCATAAACAGCAAACTTTTTAGTGCACCGAACCGACTTAATTGCTCCCACAAGTGTTGCGTGTATGGGCCACCTTAGAATCCGTCGACGGCGAACGACCTTGGAGAACGTAGCTGAAACGTAAAGCAGGTACAATTTATAGAAATTTTCTAACATTCGTAAAAGCTGCAGTCACTTGTAGAAAAAAATAAAACCAAACAAAAACGGGGAGCATATTTTCAGAAAGTCAGCTCTTTGCGAAATTGACATTGCCTTTGAGCATAGAACGGAATTTGGAATGCCTTTACGATCCGGGCAAGTGTACGTCGGTAAGAGGTAGAAACACCATAGCTCATGGTTTTAGGGAGATACTTGGAGACGGATCAAAGGCTCAGATTATAGTATTGGATAAAACCGAGCTAGAAACCCAATATCGTGTGATGAAGAAAGAAGTGCAGCTAGTGTATGACGTGATAAAAATAAGTACATCAACAAACTGGCTTCAAGGGCTGAAGAAACAGCGAGCAGGACAGTAGGACTGTCTCCACTACATCTGCTATGGACTTTCAGAAGAAGAAGTCTTTCGACAGCTTCAATAGAGATGTCATCTGTTTGGCCTTGCGCAGGAGAGGTATTCCAGAAAAACTCATAGCTATCATAACTTAAGGCTACGTACGAGGACAGTTAAAGTGTTATGTCTTGCACAATGGTAAGGTGAAGTCCAAAGTGAAGTACGTCAAGGATGCAAACTGCTATTATTTTTGGTGCTTGTCAGTGATGTTCTCCGTTCAGCATTGAGGAAACTATGGAATTCCTTCAGCTATGACATTTTACTTTAAAGACTTAGACTACGCTGACGATGTTTGTCTCCGTTTACACCGAAAAATGGACCTCCATCTCTTGGCCCACAATCTAGAAGCTTTGGCAAACAAATTGGGGCTCAAAATTAACACCGTCAAAACAAAGGCTCTGGAACTTCAAATACCAACTAAACATTACCGGACAGGAAGTCGAGATTGAAAGTTGATCTAGTGAGTGTGGTCTTGGCTAATCGTGGCACCAAAGTGGATGGAATAATTGCTGCTCTAAATAATTGTTTAAGAACCATCTTGAGAACAGCTTTATATGAGAACAGACCAGGAGTCTATAAACATTACTATATGAAGAAGAAAGCGCCAGTGGATTGGACACACCCTACTGCGCGAAGTACGGCATGCAGTGGAATCCTCTCACCCAAGCAGAAAGAATAATGTGGCGCATAACAGTTGAGAAGGAATCGAGCTTTCTAGGAATGACTTGGAGAGAGCTCAGACGCGTTGCTGAAGTACCAACAAGATGGCGTGCAGGTGTTGTTGACACCCACTAAGTAAGTAAATAAGAGAAAGACTCCAACTTTAATAGCTAACTTCCGTAAGAGTTCGTATAGCTGCAAACAAAACAGAAGTGGAATCGATCAAGGACGTAAAGCCTAAAAATGTACATGTAACAAAGTAAAACATAAATAAAATATAAACCGACAGATTTGTTCTTTCTATATGTATATGTTTGTATATAATACGTTGGGGATGTGGCACATATACCTACTTCATTTGAATAATAAATTAATCACAGGATCCTCTCAAAAATCTTCAGACATTTCGCTCTAGGCTTTCCCACACAAAGAATAATGAGAACTTAACACCATCTCCGTCTCCAATACATTGTCGTACCAAGCATTTAAAATTCGAAAGTAGAAACCAAACCAAACCACTACGCCGCAATCCACGACCTCATTCTCAACATGTGATGACATCTGTTACCAAGTGCTCCGCTTTTGTTATTGTAGCAGTTGGCCCTGGCCAACTGAGACAGTTTGACCCACGTAGCCGTCATAAATGGCACACTACCGCAAAGCCATGTCGAGTCGACGTCTTGCGATTTAAATGAACTTTCTGTCGCATTTCTTGCTGCACCTAACTCCTCTTCGCATTTTATTGAGTTCACTTCTCCACGGAGATGTATAGCTTTTGGCATTCACAGGATTATCCTTCTGCACCAGTTCTGAATTTTTGATGGAGCCAGACTCCTTTTTTGGGATCACATTACAATTTTCCTTTTTATTTTTTATTTTTCTATAGCTCCTGCCACCTGAACCTTAATCTCAAGTAGAAAACTACTTTTCGATGTCCGTCCCGGCACGAATGCATTTCGAAGGGATTCGTCCTGCCAACGCCTATAATGAACTTTAAATAACTCAGTTTGAATGCAGCAAAATGATATCGGACTACAGAGTCCAGTAAGGGATTTTGCACGATAATGGAAGATGACGGGATTTAGTGACAAATAAAAAAGAAGAAGAAAAAAAAAAAAAGCACCACTAAATGAAGAGAGGGTGGACCGACCGAAGTTCATAAGATTTTTTCATGCGGAAATCCAATTTAATTAAAAATGTCCCTTTTACAGTCGGGAATGGCTGCTGCTGATGCTACTGAACTGATGCTGCTGCATGCAGGGAACCCCCATCGGCGGCCATTATGATGATGACAACAACAGCGTCCCGTCCACTATAATTCAAAAAGAACTCTCGAATGGAGACAAAGCAGAGAAAAAGAGATTCGTCCTTAGGGATGTGTAGATAAATGAAACTGTGAAAAATGAATGAATTATCTCCACGGTATTTTCAATTACAGTTATCCTTCTTATTAAAATTAATTCTTGCTTCCGCTGCCTCAGACTTAGACTCGGCAACTATGCATCTATCTTTCGGTAGGACTCACGATGACGAATGAAAGGGATATGTGAGTGTATAAGGCAGAGTCCATTTGAATATCCTGTCGGTCGGCACGGCACGGCACGGCACTCTAAACATCAGGGAAGCGTATTAAATCCGGAATGTGAACCCACTCTGCAGAAGGATTAAATTCCTCGTTTGGAGTATGTAAGATCCCTCTCGGAACGGTGCCACCAGTGGGATTGCACAGTTAGGCGTTAACAATGTTTCCGTCGTCGTTGGGCGATAAGAGTTTGCTAAATAAGCATTCACATGAAGCGTATTTGTATACGCACAAGCTCTCAACCAACAAGAAACAGCAACAAGATAAATTCCTTCGGGCGAAAGGAATCTCTTCAAGCGGTCGCTTCTCGCTAAACTCACAAACAATACGAAAAAAAAAATAAAGTTTTCGAATCTTTTGAAAATTATATGAAAATAACGAGATAAACTTACCCCAGTCTGTGGTTGGTGAGACGTCGACTCCGTTCGGTGGCGGTGGTGGCTGCGGCGGCGGCGGCGGCGGCGGCAATAATGGGGGTCTTATCGGAGTTTTTCAAGAAGTTCTGCGGCAAATACTATACCATTGCTTTGGCCTTTCTACTCTTACAATCGGCAATCAGACAACGGAACGGATAGTTTCTGAGTTTCTAACTGCTCCAGGGGCGCCTGGTGCTAGAGGTGGTGGTTGATGTTGATGATGATTGGGAGGGGTGCTGTGAATTCGGCGCTGCTCTTGAGTTCCTCCGAACATGAGCAGAAGAAGAAACCACTCAATCTGCTGAGGCCAGATTACAAGGATTACCGCATTACGTCCAATTATTTCTATTTTCTTAGCATTCAACAAGCAAAACAACTGGCAAACAAACTGCTCTCAAGGAGCCTGGAGTGGGTCGTCCCTCCCATTGTTATGCAATGCAGAAGCTTGCCCGGCTCAGTGTTACGAAAATCGTCTCTGCGTCATCATCTCACCAACATCATCACCATCACCACCACCACCACCACTACCACAGCCGGATATCGCAAAGATATCACAGTTTTATCTGCTCTGGCCTTATTGCTTTGGGCGCACAAGCAAAACAAATTCCAGCTTCCATCTCCATTCGATTTGACGTCGTAATCAAAGATCCTTTGGAGCTCATCGAAAGCGCTTCAAAGTCTGATTAAAATGGGATTCGTTTTTATAGTGATATTTCCTTGGTTGTACTTGATTTAGCCTTGCTGTTTGCTGGTGTGTTAGTGTGGTGTGCTCTCGCTATTTTGCTCTAGCACTTACTTGGTGCTCGTTTATTTGATTGTGATTTGCAATACGATGCCATCAGGAATCGTCCTCGTGTTCGTCCTCGGATGTGTACACAGCGATGAAATATAAAGAGGACTTTCAATATCGTTATCCCATGGACATGGTGGCTTTGCTTATCGCTCTTATTCGGCGAAAGAAAAGCAAATGTCTTCCAACGATGGTGGACGGGATGAGGAATCAAACGATGTGCGAATTGGTTTAACGCGATGTCGAAAGCCAAGGGTGATATGTTCGAGGTTTGGGTGTCAACCAGATAAGTTTCACATGATGAGATTGATTAGGCGTCGATGCTTTTATAATACAATTGGGTTCGGACTTTCGAACAGAGTCCAAATGGTCAGCAAATATTAACAAATTGCTTGATATGAAAGCAATGATACGGATTTTGTTGTCGGACTGCCATCGAAAACCTTTTGACCAATGTACAGGGTACGCCTCTTGGTAAAATAGGATGAGAGAGGAAGGGATAGGAGAGATTTGGTGTGCTGGTATTGTATTTCAAACACAGATGGTTTAAAGCTTCAATATTTATATCGTGGATAGTGTCTAAATTAAGTGGCGAAAAGTTTATGTACTTTTTGCATTCGTTTGTAATTCACAGATCTTTTTCCATTTTGAGGTGAAATACACTAGGTGTTTTCTGACCGAATTATTTGATTTGATTGGATATGCTTGGGACTTGAATGCCGAATCTTCTATTCAATGAGAAAATATACTACGGCACGTCCTTCTTCCCTTTTTTTTTTTCTTATCATTCTCGCTTGCACAAGTTGTCTAATGCGGTCGTTATTTGTTCATAAGATTACTTGACAACTAAAATATACAAGAAGAATTTCTAAATATTACAAAGAAGACGAAGATGTTTTGCCTTCTCACAAAATTTGTTAAGTACATTTAAGTTCACTGTGGCGGAGAAAATTACATAAAGCAAACAATATGTGTCCAAAATTATAATACACTCTTTTTTGTTAACGTAAAATATATCAACAATATAAATTTCGACATTTTCAAAAATTTATGGACTAAATTTTATTATATATCAAAAAATATACAATATAAGAATTAATTGTTGTTTTTATCCCACCAATTAAATTTTATTATGTTCACAAAGTTCAATTCAACCATAAAACCGTATATATTATTCTGATTATTCTGACGAAATAATAAAAATCCGGACATAACTTTTATGATTGCATTGGAAAAATGAAATTGATTGAATGGCGTACTTTGCTAATTAAAAGAGAACAAAGGCTTGGAAAACAATAATAAATTCGAGAAAAGGCGAAAATTCTATTAACGATTGTAAGAATGGGATTTAACGAGTTATGTCTTACCTACATGCATATGCATGTTAGATATTAAATTGAACACAAGAGTTTTCATACGTACGTACAGAGTGTAAGGAGCTGAAATAGTATTACATCCCAAAACGTACTCGTCCCTCAAGCAGAAGTCTCATTGGCAAAAACTAGGGCCTAAACCCAGAAGATACTTACTTACTTAAAGGGCTCCCGACCCTTGTAGAGTCCCTGCCTGAGACATCGTTGCCTTCCATCCTCTGCGGTCCCGAGCACGCTGCTTCCAGTTGTGAAGACCAAGTTTTCTGGCATCCGCGACAGCTTGGTCTTTGTACCGGAGGTTCGGTATTCTTCGCCGTCTCGAACCTGGGGGCTGGGATTCGAAGATTCTCTTCGCTGGAGCATTGTTGTCCATTCGCTCGATGTGGCCGAGCCAATGTAGTCTGCGTATCTTGGCTTTTTGGACTACATCCACATCCTGGTACAGCTCATAGAGTTCGCGGTTGTATCTTCTCCTCCATTCGCCCTCCTCGCATAAGGGACCTAATATCCGACGGAGTATTTTACGCTCGAAGGTGCCCAATATTTGCTCAGCTTTCTTACTTATCGTCCAGCACTCGGCTCCATACAGCAGGACTGGTAAGATGAGCGTTCTGTAGAGCATTAATTTGGTCCGTCGAGTTAGGAGTTTTGAACCCAGTTGTTTCGCCAAACCGAAGTAGCAGCGGTTTGCTAGGGTTATTCTTCGTCGGATCTCTACAAAGGTGTCATTTGTAGGATTAATATTTGTTCCGAGGTAGGTGAACTCCTTAACTACCTCGAAATTATAGCTATCAACAGTGACGTTCTGCCCAATGTTTTGGACAGATAAATTTTTGTTTGTTGATAACATATACTTTGTCTTGTCCTCATTTACTTCAAGACCAACTCGTTTCGCCTGCTCATCAATGGCCGTAAATGCCTCTACGACGGCTTGCCGGGATCTTCCGATGATATCAATATCGTCTGCGTATCCCAGCAGTTGGACGGATTTGTGAAAGATAGTGCCTTCCGTGTTGACACCTGCCCTGCGCACTATCTGCACCAACACGATATTGAAGAAATCACATGACAGCGCATCTCCTTGCCTGAATCCGGTGCACGTTTGGAAGAGTTCCGAAGAGTTGTTTCCAAATTGCACAGAGCATCGCGTGTTTTCCAGCGTTACGCGACACATCTGGATAAGTTTTGTCGGTATCCCGAATTGGGCCATCGCCTGGTAGAGCTCAAGACGATAAATGCTGTCATAGGCGGCTTTAAAGTCGATGAAAAGGTGGTGGGTTTCGACTTGAAATTCGTTGGTCTTTTCCAGGATTTGTCTGAGTGTGAAAATTTGGTCTATTGTCGATCTGCCGGGCCGGAAGCCACACTGGTACGTGCCGATTAGTGTGCTGCAGAAAGGTTTTAGACGTTCACACAATACGTTGGATAGGATCTTATATGCGACATTTAACAGGGATATGCCTCGGTAGTTCTTACAAGACATAGGATCGCCTTTTTTGAAGATGGGGCATATAGAGCTGATACTCCAGTCGTCGGGAATGCGTTCCTCCACCCATACTTGGTTGATGACTTGATGCATGCACCCTACCAAGACATCACCTCCGTATTTTAAGAGTTCAGCTGGAAGCCCATCAGAGCCAGCGGCTTTGTTGTTCTTCAATTTCCTGATGGCTACATTAACTTCTTCAATACTGGGTGGAGGCGTTGGTTCTTCATTGACTGGAGGTGGGTTCTCGTCGTGCCCTATCACTCTCTCTATTTGCTGCCCGTTAAGCAACTGCTGGAAGTGTTGCTTAAACACATCAACAATTCCCTGTGCATCGGTGACTAGGTTGCCTTCGCCATTTCGAAGAGCCTGCGTTCCGGACTTGTAGCCAGCTGCCAGCTGCTTGGCTTTTCGATAAAACTGCCGGATGTTGTTGCGCTCGCGAGACTCCTCGATATCCTTGAGCTGGGAAACTGCGTGGTCCCTTTTCTTTTTACGCAGGATTCTCTTTTCTTCCCTTCTTCTGGTCCGATACTCCTCTCTCGCTGCTCTTGTTTTGCGCTGCAGCGCTTTCTTGTGTGCATCTTCTGTCACCCTCTTCCGCTGTACGCACTCATCATCATACCAAGGGCTCCTCCTTGGAGGTGGTTGGTAGCCAAGGGTGGTCACGGCTACCTCTTTGATGATGCTGCGGTATTCGGTCCACTGATTGTTAGCGTTTGTGGGGGGTGTATGCACCGCAGAGAGTTTCTCGGCCAGGTGCTCTCTGTAGGCTCTGGCTCCTTCTGGCGTGCTAAGGCGTCCAACGTTAAGCTTGTTTTTCTTGACGGCTCGCAGCTTCTTCTCGTTGGACAGTCGAGCTCTGAATTTAGCTGCAACAAGATAGTGGTCAGAGTCAACGTTTGCCCCTCGAAAGGTACGCACATTCAAGATGTTGGATGCCTTTATGTTTACCGCCGAAAATGAATTAAACTTTAAACTACGATAGTTCCTCCAGATTTGCACAAGAACTCAACAACAATTGACTGAACAGAATAACAATCACAGACAACTGTCTGCCTAGATATATGTAACTTCAGTCACGATTTCTAGGTCTAGGCTTCCAATTACTCTGTATTACATTTCGGTAACGTCCACGGACGATGACTTACGGGTCTGCACCTGGAATGTACGAGTTTGTAGGGGTGCTGCCCAAAACTTCAATGTGTTTTCTTACACCGCAAGGCAGACATGACTGCGATCCTGAAGATACGATGGATAGGATTCGGAATGTAAAGGACACCCAAGTGTCATTAATTTTAAGCCCATAAGCGATCAGCTGTCTGTAAGCCGCACCAGATCAACATCATCAGCTTATTACGTGTACACATCCTTACCGAAGACTCTCCCAATGAAGAGTTCTATGGATGGAGCCTACGAAGTCTGATCAACCATGGTAAAATCGTACTCGAAAATTGTTAAAAAAACCTGGTGCCCGACTAACGGGCCAGTAAGAACCCAAAAAAAGAGAATTCTACGTACAAGGAAAGGAACACACGCAGCCTTCCAGCCTAAGAATATCGAGGAGTCTCGGGAGTGCAAAAAAAAATCCTGAACTTTTATTGGAAAGCCAAGCAGCTGATTTCAAAACCAGGACGCAGGCTCTTCAAAATAGCGATCACAACTTAGTCACCGAAGCTCAGGGAAGTGTTAATGTGTTTAAGCCACACTGCCTGCAGTTGTTTTACGGGCAGCAAATAAAGTGATAGACCACGAAGAGAACCCACTTCAAGTGAATGAAGAACTATTATCCTCATTTAGTCATCTCTCTGGCGGTTTTCAATACGCATCTTGGTAGGGTCCCTGCAAGTATGTGTAGAGTTATACCCCATCTTAAAAAGGCGATCCTATGCAGGGGTACTGGTATCATTCCTTTTTTTTTTACTGTACTCTTTTGCCTTTAAGACACCGATATTCATTGAAGCCATTTACGAAATGAATCATTCAGATTAAATTTGGGTAGGTCTCATTCTCCGGTACATATGCTAGTAATAATTTTAAACTGAATTAACGAAATCATTCAAAAATAAATAAACACCTTAGCCATTAAATTCGCTTGTGTAATGGGAAATGATTACCTCATATAATTTCCGTAATCCATTTTGTAGAATACTTGCTCTAGGGGATAGTCGGCATTTTGTACGGCGCCACTTGTCCCAACAAAATCCACAGCTCATTACTTTTTTGGGCAAAAGAAGCATCTGCCAAGTTATCGCAACCTCCTTATATTGGCCTCGTCTTGGACGCTTACCAAAACTTTATTCGGTAATAAGTTCATATCCTGTTTGCTCAGGTCCAATCAAAGAAACATCATATTATGCCATTGCCCTCTCCACATCGGTTGGTCGTCCACATCTCTCTTAATCAAAAAGGAATTACATCCTCAGGATATTGCTACACTCAGTGAAAAACCACAGAATTGTGAACGGAAAATCTTCGGGCAATTTGGCATCGATCCAAGCACCAAGCCTCCCTTCCCACCACCCTGTCCTTCGGCTAATTCAAACCGCAAAACAATGTTATCTCTTCGACAATAAGTTGCCAGAATATATGAAATGGAAAATTCCAATAGAACATGTAGGTAGGGTGGGCTGGTGCTGGTGCTGGTGGTGGATATGGGTAGAAGGATGTGTGGCAGCAGCAAAGAATATTTGCTCCCGGTCCCATCTCGAGTTGAGTCTGTTTTTGAAGTCTGTCTGTGTGGCGGAAATGAATGACTAGCGTTCTTGTTCTTTGTCATTCGGTGTAATGTTCCTCTCTCTCTAAAATAAATCCCCCGAACGGAAGTTGAACAGAGTGCATACAAGAAGTAAAGTACTTTTCGTGACTAAACACAATCAAGAGCTATTGTCAATACGCACGCTTCATGGCTTCGATTAATTATAAATTTTAATTGAGCCGCAACGCAACATTACAATTAGAGAGAGTAGCAGCGCACGTGCAACCGAACCACTTGAATATCCTTTTCGATTCGCATTTAGTTGGAGCAACTTTCAGGTTGACCTCAATCAAAAAGTTAGCTCCTCCAATGAAGCGTGTGTGGGCGACTGAATGCTTTGTTCTTTTCTCGACATTGTTTGGTCGGTGCAACTGCTGCTCCTTTGGGGTGCAACTGGCCTATGTGTTCGATGTCGTCGTTCCATTGCTATGAAGTGTCGTTCAGGAAAATGTCCAATTTGCTGCTAGTTGTCGCAAGAATCCCATAACAATAACCGAGAAACTTTTCTTCGTTGTGTTGTACTTGTATCTGTATGCCGGCGTTGCAACGTAATACGTCCCCTGTTTCTGTTTGCGGTTATCGGCAAGTTGGAATCGAGAAACCACACTTCTCTGCAGCAGTGAACCACCTGAATTCGACAACTGAAACGGAAGTGTGTGGGCAGGTGTAGGAATCGTTGGTGGTCGATAAATGATTTCACAGGAGGAAGCGAAGGACGCGCAAAACAACGGGATGCAATTCGCAGAACTAGAGCCAACCACCACCGCCGCTACGAAACGAAACGAACCATAAAATTGCAATCAATTGTTAATCGATTATTGAATGCTCCTCCAGACGAAGGTGGGTGGCGGCGGTATTGTAGTCTGTAGATATTCCAAAGGATTGAGCAAATCGAAAATAATTGGAGTTTCCTTAAGACAGCCAGAACTGCGAACGAATCAGTGCAGACTGTGATTAATTTTCTCTCAAGAACTTTCGGTATTTTTCAACCGCCCGCCGGCCGCCGCTCTAGTAGACTGCCACTCGAGTATCCCTATCCAGATCGCAAGCTATTTTCCCGTCGTTGCCCCTTGGGTTTTATATTGTCCGACATTAATTGAAAATTAGTTTTACATTTTTTATTTTCTACATTACAACAGCGCCAATTAGTGGGCACATTTTCATAATGACTGCGGTGGGAGAAAGTGTTAAATCCACCAGCAAAACAAAACAAAACAAAAAATGTATCTTCAGCGGTCGGCTTACGCGACGTGGCAGTGGGTGGACGGATCTGGTTAGCCGTTGATGGAACGAAGAATGACATTTACAGCTGACTTATTTCAATTCAATTATGAAATTTGGATTCATCGTGATTCACCAGTTTTTCCATTATGCAAATTTAACCATGGGTCACCGCAATGCTTGGAGCACATGGCCGCAAATAGTGCAAAAAAAAAAAAAAAAAAACTCCGAACCACATTTTACGCTCCGTCGATAATGGTAAATGTTAATTCTGGTCAAATTGAAAATCATAAAACACAATTTATCTAATCGGACAATGAAAGCGGGGTGTGGCGCGGCGCCATTTGACCTCGTCAGAATATTCATCTTTTGTTTTCGCTGCTCGTTTTAATGAAACGCGAATAGGTTTTGAAATGGAATGAAAGCAGCAGCAGCGGTTAAGGAAGAAGTGCAATTTCTAAAAATGCTTTATAATTAGCATTGTTTGAATTTCATATATTCAATCGGTGTATAAAACAGTGTAATTCGCTGACCGCATTTCGGTTTGAAACGCATCGCGGTCCATTTAGCTGGCAATTAGAAATTTGTTGCGAAATTTGGTCGAAAATAAATTCCAAATATTTATTATTAAATCAAAAATTAATATGAGTATGGTTTGATATAGTTATTTGAAAGGTTTTCTGAAAATTTACAAAATTAAAAATAAGCAATTAATGATTGTTTGTGAAACATAAAGATTTTAGGTTAGGTTTTTTTTCGAGTGGGATCACCGTGAGCTTATTTTTAGCAGACCTGGGCAACATTTTTCCGATTGACGATTGATGGCTAAAAACTTAGTTGTAATCGCCAGACGCAACCAATAAAAAACTTGCTCAAGTTAAGGTTTCGTGAAAATTTTCGAACTCGAGATTTTTAAAACTTCTGACATAAAGAAGTCGAAAAAAATGAGACTGGCTATTCTGTCTGTCAATCTGACTGTCTGTGTGCGTTAGCCCTGATATTAACTGTACTTGCCAATTTGACAAAATTAAGATTTGCTGGAAAACGGTTCCTATGATTTTGTTTTAATTGCATATTTCGGCTAGTTTGCCAAAATGCTATAAGATGGCGTTCCATATTTTAGCCAAATTGGTAAAAAACTGATTTGCTGGAAAACGGCTGTAGGGCTTTAAATAAAACTTTATCCTAAAGCCAGTTTAGAGACATGCTTTAAAATGGCTTACAAAATTTTGGCCATTT
Organism: Chalcosyrphus nemorum; assembly: GCA_949716465.1. NCBI lineage: Eukaryota > Metazoa > Arthropoda > Insecta > Diptera > Syrphidae > Chalcosyrphus > Chalcosyrphus nemorum. The sequence continues at coordinate 53,278,291 of OX454335.1, forward strand.
AAGAGCAATTTGCTTAAAAGCCGTTTCGTTAAAAAACGGGTCAACCGATTTCATTCAAATTTTCAAATTCTATAAAACGGTGTAAGATGACTCTTAGAGTCGAGAGGTTTCAGCTCAGAAACGGATCAAACGGTTTTGTTTAATTTCATATTTGATTTAGTCTAGACAAATGTTATACGTATTCGTATAACGGTACTTAGCTTAGTAACTGGCTTAAGAAACATACGTTTGCTCTCCTCTCTGTTCATTTATTTTCAACTAACAGCATAGAGGTGCAATTACGTACAACCAACTCGCGCACTTTATTTAACATGCATTGCATCGGTTCTTTTATCTTGTTTCTAAGAACAATGCATCATTGATTTCCAACTTTTAGACGATTAAGCAAACTATTTTGACTTTAATTGGTATCAAAATAAAGCTAATCACTTGCAGAATTTTCCTAGAAACAAAAACACTTAATTCTGATTAAAACTTTTCTCCAAATCCAATTTTATTATTTCACTGATCGAAATCGATTTCAATGAACAGCTGATTTTCGTTTCTGTAATTTGGAACACAATCGTTTCAGTGATGTGTTAATTTCTCGTTCCATTCTCACCTGTCAGTTTTGCTTTCAATGATCAACTCTAACCTCTGTGTTGTTGCCATTTCACTGACAGAGCCTTCCACTGATAGACATTTTTCAATGATTGCTATAAGTGACTTGTCAAAAAAATTAAACCATTGTTCCACTGATTTGTTTCAATGATGCATTTGATTGATAGCTATAACTAGCCCAATAGATGTATTGAACTTGTAGGTATGAGGTGTTCCGAAAAGTGTTCTACTATCAAATTCATATATTTGAATGTCTTAAATTAATTGGGTAGATTATTTTCATGCAATTGAACAGTCGTTTGAAGGACAATTCAGCTGCGGCTTCATGGATGAGTTATAACTGCCCCATTTGACGTTTTCGTAGTCATTGTAGAAACCACTTGAAACATTTGTCAACTGGCAATTAATTTTGTCAAATTATTCCCTGACGTTGGTCCTATATTGTTTTTTGTTCGGTTTTTTTTTTTCTGAGAACCGACGAGCTGGAATTAATGTGCACTATAGGAACTCTGCCAATTTATCCTTTGTTTACTTTGCGCCGTAATGAGTTCACTTATTGCACAGGATTCCTTTCCGAACGAATTAACACGAGTAATAAAACTCTTCAACCTCAACTCATTTGGCTGTCGGTTCTTCCAATGGGCTGACCATGACCATTGCTTTTGTCAGTAATAACACTGCCTATTAGGAAGGCAGTTCCTCGATGGCAAAAGCAGGCGAAACGAGCATCGTCGTCGTCGTTGTCGTCGTCGGGTTATTTGTCGTCGTTATTGTTGCTCTACTTCAGCGCTGGCTTTGACATGAGAGATGAGAGACACGGGGCCCAGTAAGAAAATGTCTTTTCATCTTTCCATTCATTTTTCCACTCGACTTGAGTCACAGTCGCAATTTTCTTGTTGAAAATTGTTGTGGCAATTTCGTTTCCTCGTCTCTGTCCCTTTGTGAGTGATTCTCTACTTCTGTCTCTCTTTGGGGTTCTAATTCCGCACTTATCTTGATTTTGGTTTAATTTCGTTTGTTTATTGACTTGTTTATTTGATAAGACCCATCGGGTGGTGATGGGTTGGGTACAAGGCCAAAAGAATGTATTAGTTTCGAAAGCAGCGCCCGGGAACAGAATGAATTAAGAGGATGCTTCTGCAGCTTTGTTTACATTCTGCGGTCGGAAGGGTAATATTTGGATGCTGCTTCATTCATGAGGACGAGATTAGCATTTTTCATTTCAAGGATATTTACATCCACTTCCAAATGGATGCTTGAAATATATATTTTATAATTTTTGCTCAACAATATTTCACGACCTTGGTGAGTATGACAGAAGTAGAACAATCCAGCTCATACCGTTAGCTGTTTGTTTGCAATTTAATAAGAGATTTATTTTTGAGTATAGTAAATATTTTAAATTTGTCACAAATTACTAAATATTTATTAACTTGAACCTATAGTATAGGACAAGCATTAAGTTGGTGAAAATATTTTAAATTTGAATAAAACAAACTGTGAGTATTTGTGTGTCATTATGTGTCATTATGTATGTCATTATGTGTGGAATATAACATCATGGCACTCATCCGAAAAGTAAAATTTCACACAACTCTGGCGCATACATAGTACATATATCTGATTGAATTTGACAAACAGCAATGATTATGTTTGCTTTCAGGGCAGTGACTTAAGAAAACAAAGATACCAGCACAGAAATCAAAAGACGAATAACTCTTGACAACCGATGTGTCTTGAGCTAATAAGGCAATTAGACAGTAAGCCCTATCTCGAAGAATTAACGACACTCTGTTCGTTTCAGACCTGCTTTACGGCGCTGAAACATGGACTTTATTGAAAACGAATGAAGATATCCTTAGGCACTTCGAGAGAAAAATCCTTCGTAAGATATTTGGTTCTGTTTGCGTTGACGACTTTTGAAACAGAAAATTCAACGTCGAGCTAGACGTCGACCTAGTCAAAAAAAACTGCGCATTGGAAGTCTGAGATGACTGGAACATGTAGAGCGAATGGACAACAACACTCCGGTCCGCAGTGCCCTCAAATCAAACCCGGATGGACAACGCAGTAGTGGGCCTCCTCGGCGCAGGTGGCGCCTACAAGTTGAAGGGGACCTCGACCGACTTGAAGTGCGCAACTCGAGGCAATTGGCTTTTGGATGCTTTTGGATTAGAGACCTGCAAAAATTGACTCGTTTTGTGGGTCATTCGAAAAATTCACTTCTTTATAAGTATTCACACACATTTGTATTCATTCACAAAAAATATTCGCTGGGCTTACATTTGATTGCCGCTCATAGAACGAATTTAAAGTGAGCTACCATTTACATTCATTCCAAGAAATGATTATCTACTCCTATACTTTGTTACCTGGCACTGAACTTGGAAAAAGGCAATGAATGTTTCGAGTTTTTTCATTTGTACATTTCACTGCTTTTGTGAATACTCTGATTGAATGAATACTTTGAATGTGAGCCTACTACGCACTCAATCATTCATGAATACAAACACCATGATGATTCGTTTTCATTTCGTTTCGCAAAGTGAACTTCGTATCGTTTTGTACATAATTCATATTTGCTTGTTTTCAGTGTGCTATAGACTGTGAAAGGCTCGTTTTTTAGCGAATGATTCACACCGGCAAATGAATGAATTCACTGTTTTCGGTCAAATCAAGTCATAATCTTCTGATAACTTTTTATTAAGAGGAATTGCTAACTAATTCCAAAGCTTTTAATGAAAAAAATTATCACTGACTGTCCCACGTTGTCCACCAAGGGATGTACACACAATAATACATGTCTAACTGTAGTTGTTAATGAAACCCTTAACTTGTTACATCTACCTGCAGTGGAATTTTTTTCCCAAATACGGAAAGATTTATGGCATTTTTCTCTTTGTGATTATTTTATTTCTTTCTCTTGCAATTATTTTTCACATTGCTGCTGACATTGGCCAGAGACCGTGGATCTTGTTATTTTCAAATCGAACCAGTAGCAGCAGGATTTTCTAATTATTTCTTAATGAGTTCAATATCAAACTCAGCAACGTCACCGCTACGCTGTCCGTCCTCTCCGTAAATAATTTATATGTTCCATTTTTTTCTTCTTCTTTCCTTTATTTCGAAGCAATAACAATCGATCAAAATGTCGGCTCAAGTAGCCAGCATCTCCATAACCAGAGGCTAGAGAGAACGACAGAGAGTGGTGCAAAAGGCAAAGTTAACGAACCGTATTAACGACTAAGGAGAACTGATAGGACGTGAATATGGAAAAAAAAAAAAAAAAAATCCGGGACGGAACCCAAGAAGTTTATTTTTGCCGTGCACTCGTTGTTTTCAGGAGTCAGGACAAGGAAACTAAATTCCATTCTTCTACCGCCCGGTATTATTCTTCGCGGGTAGGACTCTCTAATTAAAATTTTCCTAATGACTCGTTTAGAGAGAACTTTCCTAGTCGTAGTCGTTCTCGTTGTCGTCAGGATTGTCGTTGTATTCGTCGGGGGTCGTCATCGTCATCATCATCATCGCTAGGTTTGGGTAGAAACATTTTTAATTAATCAACGTTCAGGAGATTTTCCCATCCCATCATCTTTGCCGTTTTATATGAGAGCAAGGACATATAAAAATAGCAATGATCTCGCTTACAATTATTTTTTGCTTCCGTCTAATGTTAATCTGAAATCAGATGATAGTGCCCCGAATTCTGATTAACAAGAAGCGGCCGGATTATGTAATCCGTAGGCGCAAAAACGATATAACAGAAAATAATTAAGAAGTACGCTTTGCATCGCTTATTTACCTTCGTTTTTTTTTTTTCGAGTCTGAAAAGGGATAATGGGTGGATTCCCCACAGCAGTATGGTGTACTTTTTGTGTCGTGGTATTTTTTCTTTTATTTTTCCGCAACAAAACAGGGATTTTCGCTTGGGTACTCACCTCCTATAATTAAGGTAAAAAAAATTGCTTAATTTTTCCGGGTCGTGCGTTGTTTTGTTACTGCGCCGCGTCGTTCATTGAAATTTACTGCAGCATTTCTGTGGTGGGCAGGGAACTCTTATGTTTCGCATACACACACTAACGGCAGGTACAAGCGACCGACCATGAGGTAAAGAAAGTTTTTCAATCCGAAACCTCAAATAAATTGCTGCCACCTTGTTTAATTCCCCGGCAAGAGTTTCCTTGTTTGCAATGGGGGCGCATTTCGCGCGACTAAAAAAGTCCGCCAGATAGTTTTTCAATTTCCAGCCTCCGAAATCTGGGTTGAAATTGTTCTAGCTCGTAAAGCGGGCCATGTTCTTCTCTGTTCTAGTGGAGGAAAAAACTTTTGCTGTGGGACCTTGCAATAGTTGTGCAGACGACATGGCTTTTTAAAAGCCATCTTGAAGTGGCCATAAATATTTGTTTGTGCTGGAAGTCACTACTTAGCACAGGAGTTGTGTAGGAGAATAATTTTAGACCTCCAGGTCGGTCTATTTTTAGTTTCGAAGCAGAGAATATCCGAATTAATTTGGTTGACTTTGAAAACTACAAGAATTTCATAATAATAATATTTGTCCGACTGATAGAATGAAAAGTGTAAGCAGGAAGGATGCTATGCCATTGCAAGATTCGTGAATGACTTTGCTCTTCTTGTCGTTAGGTAAAAAGCATGACAAGCATGGCAAGAGAAGTGTAATCACAACAATGAGCTGGCCACGGACGGAAGCAGAAGAAGCAGTAGCGAGGTGCGACAGCAGAACCGTTTACAGCTTATAGGTGACCGAAGCTCTACTCAATACCCAGTGAAAGGCTTAAACGGTTGGTTCCTCATATCAGATGAGGGTAAACTCAGAAGATGGAAGGAGCATTTGCTTCAGTTCTGAACCGAGTATTGGCCAGAAATAGGCACCCAAGTCAGACTGAAGTGTCCACAGAAAGAAATTCTTGAATTCGCACCACAACCCAAAATAAGGATGAGATTATTACCGCGATCAAAGCGCTGGAAACTAATAAGGCGGTAGGACAAGCCGAGCTACTGTCCCCACTTGTCGTGAGAACATGGTAAGCCGAGAGTTTTCCGGATGAGTGGAGGAAAGGAATGATCGTCAAGCCAAATGACAGCCAGCCGAATAGGCAATACAAAATCTGCGTTTGGGATGCTATCCACAGTTTGGCGAAGTAATGCAAGCTATGACCGATCCGCTCCAAGTTGAATCCGTGCTGCTATATGGATTGGGTACCTGGATGGCGGCTGCAAACGCTCGTCAGTTGGTGTCACACATCACACTATATCTTAAGGATTTTGTGGCCAAACCGTATCTCTAACGAACAGCTTTATCAGAAAACGGGCCATAAATCTATAGGCACAACTAAACGACGACGAAAGTGGAAGTGGTCGCACACTTCGAAAAGGTGACATGTCCACGTGATGTAATGGAACCCGCTTACTCAGGATGGCAGGATACACAGCGGTCCTAGGAGAATGTGGCGCAGAACAGTTGAGAAGGAAGCACGGCAACTGGGAAAGTCCTTGGTCCAATCGATCTGGAGCCAGTACAATTGTTACTTGGTTTTACATTTTCCAATAGCTTCTTAAAAGAACTTGTTATTGCTTCTTAAGCTCATCGGGTGTAATGCCCCTAATGCTATTTGTATCATTGGCCTTGTCCAATTTTATGGGAGCTGGGACAGTGCACCAAGTTGGATAGTTTTCTATTGAAGCTTTGGTGCGAAGTGAAAGAGGTTCATAGCTGGAGGCTTATTATGCGAAGTGTTTCGGGAACGCTAATAAGTTGAATTATTCGTTACCAGCGTATACGTATTGCGAACTCAATAAATTTGTTTATCATTTACATATGGATAAGATTAGTATAATACCTTTGCGTGATATGCCTACAAACATGGAATTCGTGTAGCAATACAGCGATGTAATCGAAGACCCCAGGCATTTGCCTGTGGCATACATATAACGCTCATGAAGTGGCTTTGAACATTTTCTTAGAAACAACATTTGCTTGCGAAGCCCTCCAGCAGGCTACTAATCCAAACTGCTTGCAAAGAGATAATTTTGTTCATAATTCTTAGCAGGTTGCTGTGAGGACTCTGCTTTAGCGACATATTATTAATTATTTGGCTTAAAGGATATATTTTTTTTTTCGTTTTTGCTACCTACCTCGCTTTGCTACCATGGGCTTGTTTAAACATACATACATACATAGATACAGGTCTAGGTACATATAAACAAGCAATTTCGCCCAACTCCTGAGGAGACGTGCTCAGCAAGCTAATTTCACTTATAATCAATATATCACTTGGAGTCGTATATCCTTCGAGTCGGCATTTAATTCAGTCCTTTTCGAACAAAGTACAGAGAGAAGAAGAAGCTTCTTCGTTTTTTTTTTTTTTTGTTCTTCTTCGTGATACGAACTGGCTTATTTCGTGGCATCTGGTTCGTTGGAATTCATTGAAACGTGACAAATAAACCACAGACTGAGAAACATCTGTTCTTGATTCGTCCTTTCGGTTTGTGAGCTATTTGCGTGGTATTTTTGCCAGCATTAGGCGGCGGCAGCGACGGGTGCAGGGAAAATATAAAAATTTTTCGCAGAAAGATAAAATGCCTCGGAGGAAGGAAGTTGCAGACAGAAATTCGCGGTATGAACTTCCGCAAGGCATTTGTACAATGTACGAGCATAACCGTGTAGTACATAGTAGTATCCTTTGTGACTGGTTCATAATATATTTTTGGTTGATTGCTTTGGAAAATACCCACAAAGGTGAATGAGCGGAACGGAAACGGAATGTGGAGGATCATCAATCGTGAAAATTGTTGAATTTGAAAATTTACTAAAGCGCTAAACCTCGCCCAATCTTCTTATCCCCCTAAGGGAGGGGGGTTGTTTCGAAATCCTTTTTTCTTTTTTTTTTTAAAGTGGTATCTTCAAGTTGGCGCTGTTATATGGTTGTGCAGCAACTGGCCAAAATGATTTATCTCTTTGGCAAAGCATCTATTTTAACCAGGCGCTGACTTAATCGCCGCACAACAATGGGACAATTTCACCACCTCTTTCTCTTTCTCTTTTCGTTGTTGTTATCCTTGTTCTTATCGTTTTGTGTATACAAAATGATATATTAAACAAGAGGCTGTTGTAGTTGGTTGTGTAGAACGATGACAGAAATCTTATGTATGCGCTCACAGCACAGCACGAGATAAATAGAAGAGTGTAGAGTGTAGAGAGAAGAGCCAGAGAAAGTAGAAATAGAATTTTCAAAAAAAACGACAGGAGGGCACAGGCGGTCGTGGGTGAGGCTGAGGACGACTCGAGCAAAGAATAGAAGAATAAAAAATAAGAATGCGGCGAAAGGCAGACAGGAGACATTAGCTTGAAAAATGATTCATTTTGCCGGAAATTTATCTAAAGTCAAATGACATGTAAGGAAAGATACAAATGAGCGTTTGTCTTGGAGTCAAACGAATGCCACGAGGGTCGGAAGGAGAAATTGGATGCTGCAAATAATTTTTTGAATACTTTTCATGTTGACTTTTGCTGTAGCTCAATGTCAGAGTCGTTGTGTCCGCCTACTACTTTCTCCTCGCAGTATTTAAATCACCCACAGTGTTGAGTTCAAGTGAAGTGAACAAGGGATGGTAATTCCGTGGAAAATGTCATCTTTTAAAGTACCCACCTATTTTTTTTCTTCTTTTTTTTTTTTTTTATCAACAATTATATTGTGTACTATGAAATATTCAATCGCTTGATATTAATGCCACGCGTTTTCAGTCAGAGAATGCTGCAGAGTCAAATTTAAGGGATGAATTGCTGTGCGAATCTCGTTTTATTGTTTTCAAATACTTTTCGAAAAAGCCAGTAAAGCTTTAAGAAAGCAATTTCGTAAAGTCTTAAACTAATTCGTGGGATTACGTAGGAACTAAACCCAAAGGCATCACATTAATTTGCCTGCATTTATTTCACATATTGTTATTCCATTTACTTTTCTAATATACATATGTGCTATGTATGTATATCCCCTTATGGGTCCTGGGGCCTCTACAACGTGTCACAGTGTAAGGTTTCTGGAAATGTGGCTCAACTCTCACCGACTCTTCTCCAGTTGCCGTACTTTCTTTTCGACTGCTTTGCACCATGTTGTTCTCGAACCACAGCGTATCCTCCAGGATTGCCCTGACCTTGGCCATAGGAGAGCCATAGGTGGATGAGCTGTGTGAGCTGTGGCTCAATCTTATTGGAACCACAATTCTGAATTGTTCTCTACCTCTGACTTTAAAAGATGTTTATTGTTTGCTCTATATTGAAAGCCACACTATGGTTCAATGCGTTTGTAAATAAACTCGTTGTTTTCTTGGAACAATTCTTGAAAAGGCAGAGCATACTGAATGCTTCCTTGTGGATCATTTGCTTTCGACTTGTGAACCTATTGTACCTTATATAGAAAGGGGTGTAACTGCCTTAAAGTTCTTGCTAGACATCACCAAGTGCTGAGCTCTACGCCTGGTGGAAGTAGCGGGGTTTTCCTCAATACTTGCTTGCACCTGAGCAAAGTTCACATCCAAATGCGCGAAATAATTTCAGGCAAATGCATGTCTCGGCTAGGTCGAATGAAGCTCAATCGCGAAGTCAAATTTTTGACAACTTTATCGAGCAACTGGGGGCGTATATCAGCAATTATACGGCGACTGACTGACTTGACTTCCAAATCGTCCTACGTCTCTGCTTAATCGGTATAGACTAGTGACTTCACATACCCCCAAAGAAAGTAATCCAAAGGTGTGAGATTACAGAATCAATGAGGCCAGTTCAAGTGTTCCGATTAACTTGCTGAGATGGACCACTATTTCGCCCGTAGAATGGTCTGGATAGCGCACGATAAGTTTGTCGAACCGAACCATTGTTTTCACAATATGCACGCTGTTCTACCGCTAATGTACCCATCTTTCAACTGTCAAATTGACAATCTGTTGGACCAGTGCTGCCAGTTTAAAAATATCCTCTGCATACGATCGGTCTCTTGCCCTTACACATATTCTTTCCTTTCAAGATCATAGAAAAATTGAGAAATTATCAGCATCTTTATACACGAAAACTCCTCAATGATCGGCAGATGATTTTCGTAGCAACAGGTCCACTGGAGATTTGATAGCACTCACTCGAAAGTGAAACCCATCTGTCCATGCCTTCGGCGAAACAAAGATGGTTGCGCTTGATATTTCAAAGGCATTTGACGAGAGTTTGGCGTCGACTATTTTGTCGAAAATGTATGCTAATGGCAACGATGAGTCTCTTCTTCAATGGATTACAAATTACCTTTCAATACAAGTGACCTGGGATGGCTTACAGTCTGATATTCACCACATAAATACTGGTGTTTTCTCGTTTTCCTAAATGACCTTTTGTCCGCTACCTTTAATCCAATCCATTTGTTCTACCCTCAGTTTTTTCATCTATAAAACACAATGCTCTCTTCTATCTCTCAAGGGAAACCAAGACCTTTGACCATTACACTTGATTTTTACTTGCATGGCGGAACCAAAAGACTTGCCATTCTCGATATGGGTATCATTAACCATCTTCGATGGGACGATCACGTATTCGAAGTTGCCAAGAATGCAGCAAAATGTCTAGGATTCCTTAAGCGGTGCAAGGAATACTTTACTCCGGCTGATCTGGCTTCAATTTACAAGGCATTCGCCTAATCTGGAAAACAACGTAAACCATTGGTTCGGTGCATCAAAGACCCTTTGGCACATTCTAGACAGGATACAAAACCCCGCCATAAAACGTATAGGTGGTGGAGACTTTGTAAGCTCTATAGTCTCACTCGAACACCGCGTCAAGCAATGTACATCAGTTGACGTCCTATCAACTAGAGAGATTAGTTTATAAGCCGAACGACACGTATGTTGAATGATCTTCCAGGATCTGTATCTGTAAACATTCAAAGCAAATATGCATCGATACCTCTTCTGTCCCAAATGCCCGCGCCCCGAAAAGTCAGTATGAGGGTATTCATATCCCCTGTGGTTCCCGTAAATCATATTAAAAAAATTAATAAAACTCTTATGTAAACAGTGAATTTTAAGTGCCCGCTTAGCGAGTATAAGAGAAAATGTAAAATATTTGCTTTATATCATAATCAAAGTTGCAAAGCATAATTAGCCTCATCACACAGCGGAAAGAATTAAATTAAACTTTAGTCCGAAAACTGATTTCATTCCAAAAGAAAAACTACAGAAGAGATGAATTTTTAAGTTTGAAACTCATGCTTTCACGAAACGAAAAACCCCTGTGGCAGTACAGCATTTTACCTACATAAAATATTAATTACTTATTACGTGGAAGTTGGCTTCTTTTGTTGACCATTCGACCCCCCCCCCCCAAGTTAAGGGAGCAAACAAAAATTGTATTTCAAATTTTAGTCGTTTCCTGTGGAATGCGATTTTCAAAACGAAAACCCAAAAAAAAAAACAGCTTCAACCCAAAAAAATGTTGCGAGTAATGCCCAACGGAAATCATCGTTATAAATAATAAATATGTATACCAACCGAGTCCCCGCCCGCTCTCGATTTGCGCCTTTTGCCCTAATCCCAACTAATCCCGAAATTATTTATGGGCTGTCTACAACATAAAGCCTATTACTTTCCTCGGAACATGGGCATAATAAAAAGTTGCCACCACTTTTTGTACCCAACTTCAATTTATTGCCCTTAAAAGTCCATTTAAGAGTAATTTTGCAGCAGCAAAGGCGAGAGTGTATATACGGTGGCATAACCTCCAGTACACCACCACCCCCAGAACCCTAGAGTATCCTGAAATAACATTATGAAGCGTAAACTTATAAAAATCTCGGCAGCTACGGTGGTAGTGACGGCCGACGGGTCCACCAAAGACGTAAGTACGGAAGACATAGTTAATCGTTAAGAAGCGGGATTAATTTGGTTCTTAGGCTAAAAGCTTTTTTCCCAGGGTTTTATCCTGTCTCCAGTGTGAAATACCACCACGGGAACGGCAGTATACTTTGAATCACCTGTTTCCTACGCGTGTACATTTCAGTCAGCAGGGTGGTAGCCTGTGGTGCTGTGGTCATGCACGAAATACGCAAATGTCCTTAGCACGAATGAAGAGTGTTTTTTTTTGCATACTGCCAACCAACATGTTGCAGATGATGTTTACACGCTCCCACTCAACGACATACCTTTTGTCCTTGGACGCTACTGTGTTGGGCAGCTCAATGTCCAAATACGCCCATGTGTGGTTTGGTCAAACGTTGTCATTGTATCAACTAATAACTACTGTTTACATACATAAACGTCAAAATCTGTCTCTGGCCGTTGTGGCTGCTTCATTATTAGGTTTTTGGTATGCGGTTGGCGTGTGTGTGTGTGTGTGCTGAGTTAATCCACAATTGAGGGAGGACAAAAAAAAAAAAACAACATCCTGACTGACTTGTGCATGGGTTACGGTTTTTAATGTTAGAAATGATGACTTTAATGAATTTCTCAAATTGGTCACAAAAGTTTGAAAATTTTAGTAAAACTTTAGCACAATTCGTTTGATCGAATATTTACAATTAATTAGTGACATACCTACATACATATGTATAAGGTTGTTTTCAAATAAAATTGTAATTTAAAGAGAGACGATGTCCAATCACTTTCCTCCGAATCCAAGCGTTGCTCTGCAGCAGATTACAGGAGCTACAGATTGCTGCCAAAGTATCGAAATATCGGGATGAAAACAAAAATAAAAAGTTGAAATTTTAAAAGAAATTTTATTTCATACTATATATAGGTGCCGTAGCTCTGTGATCAGTGCGGTGGACTTCTGTAAATAGGGTCTCGAATTCCATCCTTTCAAATTGAATTACTTGCTTTCTCAAGAAAGGAGATCCTCTGAACTGCGCCAACTACAGAGGTATAAGTCTTCCTACGATATAGGATCCTCTCTACCGTACTATGGGAACGTCTAAAACCGATCGTCAGCAACCTGATAGGTCCTGATCAATGCAGAGTTACACAGAGCCATGTCTAGTGTAGTCATCCCTGCCAAGCTCGTCGGACTATGCATTCGCTGTTCTATTAAAGTAGGTAAGAACTTTACCGAACCGTTCGATGTCGGGAAAGGACTTAGACAAGGTGACGCGCTATCATGCGATATTTTTAATATAGTACTCACAAGTTGGGCAGAACGTCACTGTTGATAGCTATAATTTCGAGGTAGTTAAGGAGTTCACCTACCTTGGAACAAATATTAATCCTACAAATGACACCTTTGTAGAGATCCGACGAAGAATAACCCTAGCAAACCGCTGCTGCTTCGGTTTGGCGAAACAACTGGGTTCAAAACTCCTAACTCCACGGACCAAATTAATGCTCTACAGAACGCTCATCTTACCAGTCCTGCTGTATGGAGCCAAGTGCTGGACGATAAGTAAGAAAGCTGAGAAAATATTGGGCACCTTCGAGCGTAAAATACTCCGTCGGATATTAGGTCCCTTATGCGAGGAGGGCGAATGGAGGAGAAGGTACAACCGCGAACTCTGTGAGCTGAACCAGGATGTGGATGTAGTCCAAAAAGCCAAGATACGCAGACTACATTGGCTCAGCCACATCGAGCGAATGGACAACAATGCTCCAGCGAAGAGGATCTTCGAATCCCAGCCCCCAGGTTCGAGACGGCGAAGAATACCGAACCTCCGGTACAAAGACCAAGCTGTCGCGGATGCCAGAAAACTTGGTCTTCACAACTGGAAACAGCGTGCTCGGGACCGCAGGCATCGATGTATGTATAGGCAGGGACTCTACAAGGGTCGGGAGCCCTTTAAGTAAGTAAGTACTCACAAGTCAATCAAGTCTGTACAACTACCCGCTTACGTCGATGAGCATTGAGATCGGGGTAACAAGCATGTGTTCAGCGATAAATGAAAGCAAGACAAAATATATTCTGTCTACAAAAACTCAACATCGGCGTCTTGGACAGAATGCCACAATAGACAGATATAATTTCGAGGTAGTAAAGGACTTGGTGAGCTACTAGTGGAGCGATTAAACGATGAATCACTCTTGTCAATCGGTGTTTCTATGGGCTAAGAAGGGAATCGAGCAACAAAGCTCTATATGGAACTACTAAGGTCACACTTTTATAAGACACTAACGATTCCAGTCCTGCTGTATAGCGCAGTGGCATGGACTTCGATGAGTATGCCCTTCGTTATTTCGGATGAAAAGTTCTTCGAGTGATCTTTGGTCCCGTCTGCATAGACTTTGGGTGGCGAAGACTTAGTCAGAAGAGTTCGCATACAGCGACTTAAATGGTTGAATCATGGAGAGCGGTTGGTGCCCAACGTTCCAGCTAAGAATGTCTTCGAAACCACCACGGATGGACGGCGCAGTAGAGATAGACCTCGCGCTAGATGGCGCAAACAAGTTGAGGGTGATCGTACGATATCAGTCGTACTACATGCACAACCAATCAATTTTGACATCAACGCGGCCAGGACGAAATAATTGAAGAAAATGTGTCGAACGAAAGAAGAACTCTGCAGAAAATGCGGCAATGAGGCAGATGTGGAGGCTAGAGGACACCACCCACTTCCTCTGGCAGTCCCCTGGGCTCCAACATATTAGGAACAAATTCCTCGGTAAACATAACTTCACAAGATCATCAGGGTGGTTTGTATAGTTGGAAAAAGAAAGTAAGTGGCTCATAAAGTAGTTGTAAGGCATTATATACTCGTATGTTAAATGGGCAAGGGAATACCTTACTTCCCGCTATGGGTGACGCAATGGGTCAGCTCTTACCTAAGTGCCACACAAGTCTTTTTCTCCTAGCAACCCGCAAACCTAACCTAACCTTTAACTCGACATGTCCTACGATCAAAGCTGCTAGATTCGGCTTCACTGGCTTTATTTCATTCTTTAGTGAATCAGTACTTATCGGGAGAAGTTGCTCTAGCGAAGGATTTTTCGCTTACCACTCTACGTATTTTAGGCATACAAATCAGTGATGTGAAAGCATGTATTTGCAACATATTACTATATGTTCCGAAAATAATACTGCGCTCAGGATATACCTAAGCAATCAGCAACAATACAATACTTTAAGTAAGTAATAGTTTAGTTCTTCGAATACACTGTGCTCTATAAACTCACGAAACTGATAGTGTGAATGATCAAGTTTCAAGAGAAAATGATATGAATTTCAAGTTTTACAGATGGCTATCTGTGCTTTCATAATATTGTAAATTTACAGTAGCGCTACACTGGACACTGCTCGCTCCGAGTGGGTCATAAAGAACACAGCTCGTCGTTTAATTAATTGTCCATGAAGCAATTGCCTTTTTACTGCCGCATTGCGTATCCGTCCGAGTGTTCGTAAGTTGTAATTAAATTTGTACCTGTATATCATAGAATTTGTCAATCAGCTCAGTCACTGCAGCTTCCGTAGATGGTTGGGATTCTTGTAATTATGGCAACATTGTTGGTTCCATCACACATCAACGTATCTTAATTGCGTATTTTTTCCCTCTTCATTAAAACAAATTAAATTACAAATTTTCATTAGTATTAATTTATAAATTAAACTTTATCCCGACCCCCAATGGAGCTTAACATCTTTTGTTCATCGTCCATCCATCCATCCGTCCGTCCGTCCGGTTGGTTAGTATAGTACACACTCACTGCTGCTGTCCACCGCACCGTGCTGTGCCGATTGAGGGCGTTTAATTTCTTTTTATTCATTGAATTTAATACAAATTGAAATTTATGTAGTCGAAACTGTGAAACGCCGGAAAAAATTGAAATGAAATTGGAAAATACGACTTTGCCACGGAGCACGGCACTGCACGGCACGGCACGGCAGCATCGGAGCAGAGCCTGGCGCAAACGAGAAATATAAAAACGCAAACACACAAAATATGAATTGCATTAAGTTTATCGGGATTTTGCAGCCCCGCTGTTGATGGCGATGCTACTGACGGACAAAGGGGGCAGGCGAGGCGACCATTCTCGGGTCCATCACAAACCAGGGAATGCGGTTTTGCAGTGACTTCCAAATGGATCGGATCGGGGTGGTAGTTGGATGGCGCGATGGCAATGAAGAAGAACTCTTGTGTCATCCCGCACCTACGTTAACTAGTCACGTGTGGGAAAGCCATCGATAATTGAATTTTTCTGTGGATATTGATTAAATATTTGATATGCAATTTATTGATGGCGGCAGTCGATGTTGATCAAACCGACGAAAAAGCAGAACAAAAATAAACGACGACCCTTCATTGTCGACTCGATTGGGGACTTGTACTACTACTGTACAGTCCAGGTCCAGGGGTTGAATTGAACTCGATTGTCAGTGGCTACTGGTGT
Source organism: Chalcosyrphus nemorum (assembly GCA_949716465.1). NCBI lineage: Eukaryota > Metazoa > Arthropoda > Insecta > Diptera > Syrphidae > Chalcosyrphus > Chalcosyrphus nemorum. The sequence goes on from OX454335.1 coordinate 53,294,251, forward strand.
TACCCCTCCTGCTGCTGCTTGGCAAATTTGAAGAGTTTCATTCCAATTATCCGACAAGCGGATGGACGAGTATTGATTTCTCTGTCCGAACACAAAGAATCAACATAATTACAAACTAACTATAAGCGCAAATGGATATTTCATTTCACTGAATAGGTATTGGCTTCATTAATTTGCTTTATGGAATTGTACTCCAACCGCATGTATGGATGTGAATGTACACACTAGAGGTCGGAGGGTTGAGTATCTCAAACGAATAGCTACATTGGTTATATCTAGATACATACTAATTTGGGGCTGTTGATTAAAATTTTCAATTTTGATTTTGAAAACAGGTGCAATTTTTATTATTTCAACGACGGCATGGCGCTAATTGCCGTTTAAGTGCGTGATTTGGTATTCGCAACTGATTAAGGCCAGTCTCGGGGCCATGCCATACTATCTATATCTATATCTACATCTAACTAACAGAGCAGCATTCGATTCGAATGCATTAAGTGGACCACTACTCATCCAATGGGTAATAAATTCTGAATTAATGGTGTGAGCTATGTTGTGAGCCGGTGTGAGTTGGTGGTTTAAAGCTGTCTACATTATTTACGAGTGTGTATGTTGTCGGTTTTATTTAATTAATGAGTGCATGAGAGCTGATTAAACTGTTCAATTCTCTTGGTGGCACGCGGATATGGGGTATAAACTATCATAGGAGTGTATCCTAAGCCTAAGCTGATTATATTATTAAAAGTGTTTGTAAATCGGCTATCTTGTTTCAAAATATACTGCAGCGCTGTTTGAATGCAGCCAGCCGCCACCGCATAATCCTTCAAAATATTCCCCGCTTGTCTGTGATATTCAGAGGTACAGGAATTTTCAATTAACTAAAATGCAAAAGCAAAGTGAACGACAGATTTTATGCTACTGACAGCAGTAGTAGTAGGTATCTATCTTTTTTGTTTTTTTGCCGCTGGAGTGATGAGCAAATATTTAATTATTCCATAGCAGATGTCATTTTATTTGAACCAAAAACGCTTTGACATTTTCAATTATTCGCATATTAGAAAAAAAGACAGACACATGGTAGTTTGTATGTTTACCTTTCTAGTTGACAGGGGGGAACGAGTTAGAATTTTTTTGCTGCCATATGCAATAGCATGATTTGGAAGGCAATTAAGAGAAGGATTTACACAATTTTGCTGATTAAAGCGATGAGGTAAATATTGGGCCAAGCGAAAGTAGTATATTCATTTAAAATAAATGAGAAACCGAAATGCCATTTTTGGAGAGTTCATGTGGAGTTTGCTGACGAATGCACATTTAACTTTTATTGTTTGCACTTCAGATGTGAGTTGGAGTCAATCTTGCTCTTTTCCATATTTGGTTAGAACTTACCTAGCGAGAGCAATCCTTTTAATTTGAAATAAATAAATTACATATTAAAAGCAGTATAGGAAAAAAACTTTAAAAATTAAGTTATATCACATTAATTTGGATACGACCCACATACGGGGAGCGTAGAAACCCCACGACCATAGACGAACTTAACTAGACAGTGAACAAATTGTATGTACGAAAGGGCTGTCAAAAAAACGACAGGTTCTTTAGTTGTGTGTGTGAGCTGTCCCATTTGATTTTGCTTGAACGCCAGAATGCAATTACAGTATCTAGCGGATTTTAGCTTGGGTAAGGGAATCTGTCAAATTACCCCAAGTTGACTGTCTAATTTAGTTCCAAGTTCAATTCATTCACTTGCCGCTGTGAATCATTCGCTAAAAAACAAACCTTTGACAGTCTCACGCACACAGAAAACAAGGAAGTATGAATGATGTACGAAACGATAATAAAGTTCACTTTGCGAAACGAAATGAAAACGAATCATCATGATGTTGGTATTCATGAATGCTTGAGTGCGTGGTAGGCTTACACTTAAAGTATTCATTTAATCAGAGTATTCACAAAAGCAGTGAAAATTACAAATGATTCACGAGCCTTCGGATGATTTAATAAAAAGCAAGTAGAAAACCCAGAACACATACAAACAACAAAGGCGACAGAAACGAAGCAAAAATAGAAAATTGCAGAAAACACTCGAAACATTCATTGTTTTTTTTTCCAAATTCAGTTGCAGGCAATGAAGTGTAAGGGTTGATAAATCATTTCATGGAATGCATGTGAATGGAAGCTTGATTTAAATTCATTTTATGAGAGGCAATAAAATATGAACCCAGCGAATACTTCTTGTGAATGAATACGAATGAGTGGAAATCAGTGAATATTTCGAATGGCTCACAAACTGCGTCACTTGCTGTTAAATCAAAGCTAATTGAATATTAAAATGTTACTTAGATCACTTCTGTTAAGTTGAGGTGTAGAGGATCCCTATAGTTGCTTATGTTTACTTCTCGAGCACTGCTGTTCAATGTTTGTGAGTTCCACACAGGCCCACAAATATGGTAGAGCAAACTAGTAGGATGATGGTTCAGTTTCGGGGGGCAACAAAAAAAATGTTTGACGGTTTATAACTTCGTTTGGAAAATATCAAAATCCATTTGATAATAATGGTCCATGCAGCCAATTGTTCGAACTTCGTTGCTATCGGTTTATAACTCTGGTTTTCTGTCTGCGGAAAAAGCTAAACATGGTATTAGTGGTACCATGTACTAATATATGTGGGACTGTGCCGGGCTTTAGAGAGCTATGTCAATCGTTAAACAGTGGATTTTCTTCAGCCTTTTCACGAGGTAAAAGATTGAAACGCTAACGATTCAATTGGTCAGCCTCCTTCACTTCTTGCACTTGTTGTATTTTGTATGCTATTATTTGGTCGCGTATGGTCTAATTATGAAAATTGGATTTAAAATTTTTCGATGGTATAGCGCATCAACCGATTATTTAGACCACAAATTCCTCTAAGTGCTGAAAACACATTTTTTGAAGAACGATGATTTTCGTAGTACCGCTCAATGATTTTTGGACGTTGTGTCGGACTAAGTCTTTCCATCATAAAATGTCAAAAAGAATTGCATAAAAATATTATGACAGGTGAAGACAACTCATATGTCATCTGGCAACAAATTCATATACAAAAAAATACCTCCACAGGAATACTTAAGGAAATTTTAATGTTTATGATCACCTCATTGAATAGCTATGTCTATAGCTTCTGACATGTTCTCAGGGGAATGTCTTTGACAGTTACAGTTTAGCCACTGATAATAGCGGTCACTATTCAATTATGCACGGACTCAATATTCAAGCGAAATACTTTCAATACTTCCGCATACTGCAGACAGCATTCCAATGGCGTAGCGCACAATAAACGTGTAGTGAAGAGCAACATAGTGTGGACCCTCTTAGGCTGCAAACGCATTACACACTTTTAATTTGATTGTATTTGACCAAAGCAAATCCTTACACTAATTGTAACTACCTATGCCGGAATGGCAATAAATTCTTACATTCATTTTATTGCAATGACTATTCCTCAACACCTTGCAATTCCTACCGCATAAGTTCTCTAATCTGCTAGTCGATTAAAGCTATGACATAACTTGATTGCTTCTTGGTGAATTGGTGCACACATGCATGCATATAGAATGATGGATGTTGGGGGAATCTGTCGACGCAGCAGCAGCAGGATGAAACCATTGAGGAAACTGAAAGTGCTAACGAAGATCTCATTATATCGTGTGATTGCAATCAATTCATATTTTACTACCCCACTGCCTTCAGCTGAAACTCACTTAACTATGTACTTAAATTTAGGCCCACATTACTATTGATGCATTATTTATCACCATGGCCGTAATCAGAAATCCTTAAAGGATTAACTTTTCCTACATGCAAGTGTACTTACATAATGTCAAGCTTTGACCAGGAATAGTAGAGGTAGATGGAGGTAGGCATCTGCATCTGTTGCTCAGTGTAGTTGTTTCGGGGCGTTTGGATAACTAAAACATGATCCCGTTAATCATGCTCTTATAACGAGCATAAATTCTCATCTTCCCTTTTAGGTAGCATTAAAGTTGTGAAAATAAAAAATCACCTCTTTGATTAAAATTTCCCAACAAGGAGTACGATGAGGTATGCACAGGCAGGCGGCCGGACGACGACGGTCGGAAAAAGAAGCCTGCAACATGGAAAAACGTCCGCGCAAAATGGCCTTTATTTCACAAGGACATTAGACTATCAAGTCGCCACGGCTGAAGGGTTGTGAAAAATTAAATGTCCTGGGAAATAATCTCTCATTAAATCTTGTGTTCAGTCCTTGTCCGACAGCCCATGGACATGGAACGGCGATTTTCTGGATTTATGGATTAAAAAGGATAATGGGAGCTAATGGAAAGAAGTGTAGATTCAAATGACAATGGAGCCCGAGCCCGAGCCGGCTGCTGTTACGATACGATTCGTCCTCTCTGCTGCTGCGGTGGAAGCTGCTAATTAGTTCCTCTGAAATGGGTAAGCCAGTGCACCCATTACCTTTCGTCTACTACTTATTAGCAGCAATGTCAGCAAACAGAAGGTAACCTATTTGTTTTAATTACTCATGATAATAAATAGCAGATTCTGTGACGGGGCTGTTAAATATCCACCCCCGCCTTTGTTCTGTGTAATTATTTACTTGACTTGTGCTTTATATTCTTATGAGAGTTCTTAGAGGCAACAACCGGCGGAGGACTATGTAAATAATATCCTTTTCAATGCCATCACATTTCCTTCTTCGATATGAAATTCACTCACATATGGTACGCAGGAAGGGGAATGGATACCCTAACCCACAAGGACTAAGACAACAGCAGACAGACAATCGTTCGCATATGATGTAGTAGGATAGCACGACAAAAAACGCGGCTCATATGGGATGCCGAGTAATTTTATTTATTAAATTACAACACACAAACCTGATTACGTATTCACACAGCGAGCTTTATCTTTGAGCGGGTAAATACTCATGAAAAATCCAAAAGACGAAGCTGGCGACGATTCTCCATCATCGCCGCTCCACATTGGCAATGGCGAAATCTGTTCTTTTCCTTCATGCAAACAGTACGTCTGCCTATTAGTTTATGTGGAGGCACGTTTGTGCGAATGAGTCAGTTTATTCCTTTGATATTTGACTCCATCTGACAAGCATAAATAAACAAATTTCTGCAAGTCGGGGAAGGGCGGCCGCGGCCGCCGAAGGAAGCAAACGCTCCAATTGTGTGTGTTTCCGCCCTCTTTAGGGCTGGAGGCAATTTAGCCCGCTTCGGGAGTTGAATTGAATCTTTTTTGCTGCTCCGCTTCCATTAATCGACGGCAAAGGCAAAGGCAAAGGCAAAGGAAGGCCTTCGACATGTGCAAGTCATGTTCCTCGAAATGAGAGTAACGTATGTCCTTAATGATTCCAAAGCACTTTAGAATGATTTTAATTAAGAACTTTGTGTTTAATGGCTGCCTAACAACGAAGTTTGACGGAGTTTCACTTTCTTTTTTGGAAACAATGTGGAGAATTTATCAAAGAAGCGTTACACAAGATTTGAAATTAATTGATTGAAATGTCTAAGCATGGCGGATGGAACGCATATGGCGGTGGGTATGATCGATGAGCTTCAGCTTAACCTGTCAAATGTAATTGTAAACCTATTCATATTTCCCTCTGTTACAAGATTTAAATTCTATAGAAATTTAAAATCTGGTAAAACACCACATGGTAGTTGTTAAAGCAAGTTGAATGGCAAATTAACGCGGCCTTATGTGTGTTCCATTAGCTTAGGCTAATTAATTATTCGATCAAAATTTTCCATATTAGGTGACATATATAAGACGAATGTGAATTATTCGAACTTGTGCTGTATTAAGATAAAACCTAAGAATGCACACTACCACAATGTGGACAATTACCCTTTGGTGAGTCCTAAATGGTAGAAAGAAACCCAAAGCCTAAATCATGTCTTCCAAGCGAGAAGGTCTTTTGTTTGGTTACATGAACCTACTTCTTCCAGACTACTAAGAAAGTACCTGCCTAGATGTAGAAATCTATTTCTAGTTATGCCCTCACATTCGCACAGTATGAGCGTGATATCCTATGAGGCATGTAGATCCTCAAAATACCTATAAATATCCGATAGTCCTAATCTACTGGCGTGCCCTCTCAAAAGACAATCTCCAGATAGGATCCCGATAATAGTCCTAATTTTTGTACTCCCTTGCTGGATGATTTCACCTGATCTTTTATGGGTTAGTCTCTGGCTATAAGGCTCTTGCTACCCTGCGTCCCTACAGATTAGCCCATCTACGGTTAACCAAGTTGTGTAATGTTTCTCCTAAAAGAAAGGTTCCCTGATGCTGTTGATGACGTTCTTAGATGGTAGTTCCACAGCTTTCTTGGTTAGTCTATCGGCGCATTCATTATCCTCAGTGTCCAGGTACCCAGCACTATCTTGCGCGATTCTGCGTGCATAATGCCTCGAGCATTGCGTGGCTATCCCTGACGAGCTCAGATTGGATGACAAAAGACTCTAGCGCTTTGAGCGCAGCCTGTCTGTCAATAAAGACGGCAATATCCTTGTTGAATATAGATCCCATCTCAGGTAGTTCCGCAGCTTTGAGCACGGCTTGAAAACACTGCATGGGTCTGGCAGTTTTAGAAATATTTCTAGGTTCAAGTCTTTCGAGTAAATACCTGACCCAGTTCCCTTATTGGTTTTAAACCCGTCTGTATAAATGGCAATCTCATTCTGAAGGTGAACTTCATGCTTGTATCAGTCTTCCCTGCTGGGATACACTACTTCGTACGGATTAGCGAAGTCCCCAAAATATCATCCGATTTCTCCTGAGCCCCGGGGTACGTGTTCCTAAGAATGGCCTATGCTACTACTCTTAAAGAATCCTATGTTTGTGAGCCGAAGCGCACTTCTTCCCGCCAATAGTTGTATTTGAAAGTCGAGCGGCAGAAGGTCTTCAAGTGCTGCAGTGGGCGTGGTACGGAAAGCGCAAGTGATAGCAACACTCGTTGATTTTTGTTTGTTTTAGAGGTCCATACGTGAGTCTTACTATCATGGCGTATAGCCAGTGCATTATGGATGGTTTTAGGCCCCACTTCTTCCCTGCTGTTTTCATGCAGCATGCCTTGCGAAACCTTTCCTTTCCAAACCACAATGCCCAGATCCTTTCAGCCTTATCGGCAAGGGATGGTTTCACACCATCAAGCATCGTAAAGCACTCTACCTGACGTGTATCTTGAGGTCCGAAAGTATGCTTTACATAAACTCACTTACTCTATAGAGTAGTACAAGTATACTTGTTGGTGAATGTCGGTCCTGTCATACACGAATAGAGCTAAATCATCCCTGGCCCTTCTCGTTCTCTTCCCATTTGAATTTTTCCTGCACTTTTGGGCATTTGGACAAATCTTCGGCGGTACCTAGTCAACCTGATCGTCCAGCCAGATCGACTCATTTTCTTACTTCTAAAACTCGCCGTAGACAAAAAAAACTGGTCCTAAATTATTTACACTTCCCTGATTATAAATTTCTAATAGAAACAAAGTTAAAGGAAAGATATGTGTGCAATTATCAACTCGAACTTTCTTAGGAATTCCTGAAATAAGCATTTACGAGGACTAGTACATATTCTTAAACTATGAAGATAAGCCTAAAATAAACTTGGAACTTTTCTAAACTTCCTTCCGCCACAGAACGAACCAAAAACTACAGATATACGAGTATGTATCTAAGAATAGCAACTTCATTATTTTGTCTAAATATGAAGTTGCGCAAAAGTACGCTTCGTTTTCGCACCCAAGTTGATGCCTAACATTGTTATATAGCTTCCTTTGTTTCAATGCTCTGTTGGAGCTCCCCTACGCCATGGCCACCGCTGCCACTGCCGCCTTCGCTACCTTGGAAACTTTTGCGCAAAAAAAAAAAAAAAAAAGAAGAGAAGTATTATTTTGCTATAATGATCCACACAAAGAAATCCAACTTTTCTCCTCAGGAATAATTTATATCGACAAAAGTATCTAAAACAATAACCCAACGACAAGCAGAAAGTTTTCTCTTCCCCAAAACCAGGCCAGCGGCGCAGCACCAAGAACATCAACCCCACAAAGCAATAAATTTCAATTCCAATAACACACACAGCTATACAGCAATTTGTAAATAAAATTGCTAAATTAAAGGAATAAATTGGTTCTCCGGGAAGGCGGCCATATTAATTTATTATGGAAATCTGAACGACTTAAGTGGAGGAATATGGGATAAATTATCGGAATTTATGTGTTTTCGAACACATCTGCTATTCAGTGGTAGTATACACTACCACCACCCCTCCTCGCATTAGGTTGCTAAAACTAGAAAGGTGAAGCTGCGCCCCCAACAATGAAAGAGAGAGGACCACTGCCATGCCGCCGCGCCGTATTTAACGAAAATTGAATTGTTATAATATAATAACAAATTAATTAGATTATTCGAATGAATGTCGATGACGGTCGAAGTGGAGACACTGTCGGCCATTAGTTAATTACGATTAATTTATAAACGCAACCTAATCGAACGAAATTACGACAAATGAGGATGAGATTGCACAGATTAGACGGTCATCTATTGCTGCTAAAGTGCGTCGCCTTGATCGACGTTTGAAGACCTTCGAGGGCCACTACGACTTCATCGTTTAGCACCCTTTCGATTCATATTTCAAATCGATTTGACCGGGTGCCCTGTTAACAAAAAAAAAAAAAAACAGCCAAAGAGTCCAGGATTCTGTTCCATCTGATGCCAATGTTTACATGCACAACTCCAACACACGGTAGCATCACCAGGAGCAGATTTTCTAACTGTTTTATTCATTTGTGTGGCGGTTCATGTGGTTGAGCACATACCCCACGTATGTATGTAGATGGTTGAATCCTCCTAGTCAACCAAACAACCAACCAAGCCGCCCATCCGCTACCACCGCCGACAAGCAGCCACATGTGCATGTTAACTGAATGTTTGGAGGCGAATTTGTAATTTTGTTGCGTCCTTGGTAAAGGGGATCTCGGGTCTCGAATGGTGGCGGTGATGGTGGCATATAAAATTTAAATTCACTGCCGAAAATTGTATCGCTTAGTCCTGTGAATCCCCATTTCGAGTGGCTTAATCGTTGCCGATGTGGAAAACCATGTAATGGAGCCTTTTCGTGCTAATATTTGAAAAATAATTTGCTTATGCGAGGGCTTCATTCTCATCCGCATCCGCATCCTCATCCAGGAGCAAGCAAGCGAACGATGTCGACGACAAAATTAAATCGTCCTTGAAGGAGACATATGTGCGCAAATTGTAATTCGTCATACGTGCAGAGTTGTTTGCATTCCTAATGACTTCTGGCAAAAGAGGTGCACTCTTGGCAGACAACAATGCATTCTGGAAGAATGCAAAAATCCCGGGACGCTAACAATGCAGAACAACGGGCCAAATGGGATCTATGCGAGGGGGTAATGCATTTTTGATGCTCATCTCTGTGCTGATGTATTCGTGGAGCTTTTGTGTTCGGTGAGGATTATTTTTTTTTATCTTCCCGGCGCGGCGGTGGCGGCGGCAGCTCTCCACCAGCACTCCACACACAAATCCTTCTCCACCTCCACCTCTAATCTTAAATAAGTTTTTCAATTTTTTGTCATCAGGTACTCGTAAGAAGGTGCTTTCTTCGCAGGGGAATACAAAAAGAAAGGGCTGTACTCTTATGTATTTACGTACAAAGACGAGGCAGAAGTTTATTTGTAAAATGACTGATTCCTGAGCTGGAACGTCATCATCTCCATCATCTGAATGGGGATTTTCTCGTGAAGCATCCAATTCTTCGTCTCTTCTTCTCTGTGGGGTACTGTACGCAAACACAATTCGCAACACAATTCACTTAAGTAGATTGAAATGTAGGTACCTATGTTGACAACGACAACGACAACGACAACGAGACAGCCACGACCTTAGTGGAGCAAGTTGTAGTTCGTAGGAAATTTTACGATTTCTGAGTCATGTAATTGAAATGATTTCCTGGATGGAAGTCCCGAATTGTCATCGTTGTGTCGTTGTCGCTTCAGTTTATTCTATGTTCTGCAGGTTACACAACTACATATGTACCTTTTGCTTTATTATCGTTAAATTATCCTTGAAAAAAAAAATAAAAATTACTCGTTGGATTACTTATTCTTATTCACATGTGTGATAAAAGGTTTTAGAGTGTTATTTGCAGTCACATGTAGTGCGTCCTTGCAGAATCCTTGCAGTGATATTTTTTTTTATTTTGATATAATTTCAGACAGAACTACTAGCGAAAATGTATCTTTTATACGCATGACATTGTATAGAAGCCGAAGGGAGCATGTGGGCAATCTTTTGTTCCATTATACCTAGTACAAGAGTACTAGTGGATGTCCGGAAAGGAATAAGAAGGGAAATGGTTTTAAGAAACAAGGCTGTTTTGTTTTCAAGAGCTATAAAGGTTAGGTAACATGAGACTCCTTTTCAATATAATGCAGCGCAGGTAGCCGGTTAGATCACTTAGATATGTGTTAGAATTGCGAAAGACCCAAGACTGAGAACAAATGTTTTGGTTCAGTTTTGAACTACAGTCTCAAGTCCCAACTATTAATGGTGTTATAGCTACTGTCATAATCGAACGAGAATCCTGCTCGTGAACTGTCAAAATCCAAGTGAACTCAATAGCATTAACGAAACGTGACCGTTTGTTATATCTTTTCACACGATGTACTTAGCGATCTTCAGTGTGAATGAAACAGCTCTCTAGGAATGCAAAGGTCAACGAAACTCGACGAAACTGAACGAAAAGTCATGATCATGAAATCATTTGCGTTCGATTGACAACGTACGACAGCGTGCAGAGCCTTAATTGAATTATGGTTGGCCCTTTTGTTAGTGGGACCATCTTTTGTAAGGACCATGGCCTTCTCAATCTCTCGATTTCTATGGAATAAAGAATTTGTCAACGAGACTGAAAAAATGTTGGTGACCCAGGCATTCCGAAGAAAAAAGCAGTTGTGAACTCCAATTGAAAGTCATTAGGAGGCTCTTCCAGTAAGTAAGTGTCAAAAACTCATAGATTCTATGCCACGCTGAATAAATGATCTCATGAAGAACAAAGCTGCTGAAATTGTGTCAAGGACTCACTTAGATAACTATCAGTCCATTGTACTCAAAGATTGATGTGAACCTAGACTCATTAGACCACTCAGCTAAGCCACCCAGATATTTGTATGAATCTCAGGAGTTTGCTAAACTTTCTGTTAACTAGATCATCCAGCTCCGAAAGGAAATAACTCCCTATAGTATCTTTCCTTTCACGACCAATGTTGGACAGTCACATAGTAGGTGACGAATAGATTCTATTTCCTTTTCATCCCTACAACTTCTACAAAAGTAGTTATGGAGTATACGTAGCCATGATGCATGATTGCCTATCACACAGTGCCCTGTCACGACTTAGTTTTATGAGATTAGCCGATCTCCTTTCATCGTAGGCGGACTATAAGGATTGGGCTGTAGCTCATATGTCTAGTCGACACCATTGTAAGCCTCCTCGTAGGACTCACTGTCTATGTCCCTGCTCAGTGTGCCAAGTGGTGTGCTGGCCTCAGTAAGGGCCTGCCCAGAGCTTAGATGTGACTCTTCCCTAGCCATTTCATCCGCCGGGGAAACCATTTTGACCTGGAACCCCACAGAGTGCCTTTTGAGGTATCGTCCAGTCTTTCGATGCACATTTTTTAGACGTTGGATCGTACCGATGCTGGTAGCCACTCTTTGATAGTTGCTCTACTCTCGACGTAAATTTCCTGAAATATTATCCTCAATAATCATATCCACAGCTAGTTTTATTGCAGCAACTTCAGCCTGAAAGATCGATTTGTATTTCGAGACTCGCAGTAGACACCGCCATCAGTACCTGCATCCATCTTGCATCCGTCGGTATAGATGGCGAGTTAGTCCATTTCCGTACGGAGTCTCGATGTATACATATCATCCCATCAGGATCGAGGCATCACCAAAGGACTCAGTCTCAGTGTAATCCTAAACTTCCAGCTGCTGCAGATTGAGTATTGTTTCCAGTGCTGCTGTTGGTGTTGATCTCATCGATCCCGTGACCACGAGACAGCCAAATAGAAATTAATAGATAAACTCTCACACTAAATGTTGCGTATACGCCATAGTGAACAACGAATCGCTCTCAAAGTGACTGGATTAAAGATATGATTGCATCCTGTATTTATAGGTACAATCAGTTTAACAACAAGTTAGGTTTGTACTTATCTACTTATGTAGTTCTAGTCATATTTATTCCTTATGAAAAACGGCTATCCACCGAAGCCAAATATTTTCCTGTTTTCTTTGTAATATCTATTTTAGAAGCCCAAATTGTATTTCTTGGTGAATCGCAATTTCATGAAATGCAACAGTTCAAGCATTTCCCCTAAAAGCTTTTGGGGGCACATCAATGCAATCCTGATCAAAGCAAGCCGTCTCTCTCTTCACTGCATGTCATTGTACCTTGTTAATATTCTATCGTTGAAAATTGAAAATTTTCCACATCAACGAGCTTCCTCTGTGATGTTATGAAGGAAAATAGCCTCTTTTAACCAGGCTGGTACAGCTCTTGTTATTTTAGTCTGCTCCCTTTGGATGATGCACGTACCACAATGGCATGTTTAAAACTTAAACTGTGATTCACTGGCTGCAGGACAAATGAGATAGCCTGCCACATCATTTGCACGAGCATTCCACACAGGCAATGGAGCATAAGCAGTGGCCAAGCCCGAACCGTTTGTACAAAATTACAAATCACAATGATGCCATCAGCCCGACGGTGGTCGCTTTCCTCAAAAAATCGATGCATCCGCTGATGGGGAAGCATCAACATCCAACGGTTTACAGTGCTACCACAGCAAACAAGTGCCTCTTCATGCATGTGTATGCTGTATGCGCCTTTGAGTGCATTCGAATCTAAATCTCTCCAAAGTTGAATTTCCTATTAAAATTTCCCATTGTTTTTTGTTTGGGGATTTAAATGGATGTATTCTCGTTTGGTCTATCGCACAACAGGCATAGGCATAGGGATAGGCACAGGCAATTGCCTACATAACAGGAGTGTAGAACCTTGTGGCGACGGTAATAAGCCGCAGATGAGATAACCGCCGACCAACAGCAATGGAAACCCTTTGTCGGAATTGTTTGTTTTTACTGAATCCTGCTCCTGTATTGCAACACAAAAATACCAATATTATGCTAATGCATTCGCGTACCTTTGAATTGGCACAGCATTTGGTTAATTTCGGTTTTACAAGTAGGAGTGGCATTACTAATAAAGTAATGATTAGTATTAAATTAAGCTTTCAATGGCAACCAAATTATATAGTACACACTTACTTACCACAGAATGCGCAATTAAAAATTAGAGTACATCCTACTCACATAGTTTGAGTTTGTACTGAATGTCCTTGGGATTCGGTTTGTTGAGCTTATTAACACTAACTCTTTGGAAGACATGACACTATTCAGTTTTTGTATCTGCACACCAGAGACCTGAAGCAAGTAGCTTGTTTTGTGAGCCATTCCAACCATTCACTGCTTTTCACGTATTCGCACATATTCGTATTCATTCACAAAAGTAATAGCTGGGCTCACAGTTCATCGCCTCTCATAAAATTAAACTGAAGAAGGCTCCCATTCATAAGTATTCGCAGTGCTCTTTATGACTTCTTCCTTCCTGCCATACAAAAGGTCGCCTTTGTTGGTTGTACTTGCAGTTTTCTGAGTTTTCCAACTACTTTTTATGAAATCATTCGAAGGCTGTACTGTGATTGAATGAATACTCTGAATGTGAGACTACTAAGCACTCAAGGACTCATGAATACCAGCACTGTGGTGATTCGTTTTCATTTCGTTTCGCAGAGTGAACTTCGTTATCTTTTCCTACATGATTCATACTCGCTTGTTCTCTGTAAATGTGAAAGTCTCGCTTTTTAGCGAATGATTCACAGTGGTGAATGAATGGATTCCTTTGTTGCCTTCCCACTGAACGCATTTATGACTAACGGCCAAATTATTAAATCAGAGTGTAAATTTGATTTAAATGAATTTTAAGCTTCGCAACAGTTTAAAAATATTTTCCTAATATTCACACAAAAGTGTGCATTAAGCCCAAGGGGTTTAAAACAATTTAAACTAGATTTCAAACCGTTTTAAACTGAATAGTGTCAAATATAAAATAAAATGACATTTGACATGCGAGACACTCTTTTTTTTTGCTTCCATCCGGGGCATGTTGCCTTTTATTCTTTTTGCAAAAATGGAAAAAAATGCCATGAAATTTGATTGTAATATTTTCTGTATTAAAAAAAATGTTTTTTTACTCACTATTATTTCTGGCATTATTTCCGAGAGCACTACCATCTATTGGATTGCAGTCTTAGCGGCTGGACAGATTTGCTCTCTCTCTTTCATTATTTTGACACCAGATTTGGAAGATAATTCCCAACTTCTGAAACAAAAGATTTCCTCCGTCCCAATACAATTTCTCCATTTCAATCTGAACTTCTTTATTCATCCATTCTTCAACCTGTCGAACAATAACTGGAGTAACTCCCAAATAAACCCTTTCTATTCGCAGCATTTCGGTGTATAGAAAGAACTAGAACTAATTTGTTGTGCTGGGAGGCAGGGAATACCCAAAACAGAAAAAAATGTAATCCATAAGAGTGGAAGAAAAATACAGCTCGCCAATCCATATAGAATAAACTTTTGCCCGCTCACAGCTTTTCATTACTCCAGTCCGACCAGCAGCAGCGGACTGCTTGATAAATTTTTCACCACTCATCCTCTGTGAATGTGGACCGCTAAAAGACAAAATCAAATTCCCATCGGTAGTTGCAATGTAAAAACGCTCCAAATTAATCATAGCTTGCGCCATTGGGCAAACTGAAACGAACGAAAAAAAAACAGCGAACACATCTCGGGACGAAAAATTCTCCTGCTTACCTCTGCAATTGGTCTGCTTCCGGATGGGGAAGCTATTCTCTCATTCGAAAATTTTTATTAAAAAACTTTCGCTTAACAGCAGCAAAATTGCACTGAAAACATGAATTTTACGAGCGGATAAAACAAAAAACCAAAAAAAAAAGGAACTTTTCAAATTTATTAGCGCCGCTCCTCTGCAAGGCAAGTATGTAATTTATGTTTGAAGCATGACTGGTTGTCACGTGCTTCCACTAAGGTCTTTGTCGAACGGAAGCTAATTGACGCAATTGTGACTCGTTGGATCTGTCCAAGGTCCATGTGAGGTGCATCCTAGAAATCGACCCTGCATTTTCGCATTCCCAATCCAATTCGTACTCATCTTTCACATTCAGCCGATAACAATGCCCAAGATACTCGTACCAGTGGAGAGGAGCGATGAAAATAAAGAATCAAATCGGATGGAAATATTTTTCAAATCCGACAAAAATGCAAAAGTTCCACACGTACACGTATGGTGGGTGGGAGGCTTTCGCCCTAACCCTATGGTTCGTCTTGTAGACGGTTTTTTTCTTTCATTTCTTCTTTCGTTTCCGAATTTTCCCAATTTCCCAATACTAGAAACGAGCTTCATCTTCAAGGATCATTAGGTTCCCATTGTAATCTTTTGAATACATCTCTCCCTCATTTGTATTCTTGTATACTCATATCATTTTCTGCTGCTGCCGTCTGACGCTGTTGTTGGTTGTAGTCGTCCTAGTTGCCCGTCTCGCACTTCGCCCCTCGCTCATCACACTTTACATTACCCGCTGTGTGTGTTTGTGTGTGCTGTGGAAGGATCCAAGAGGACTTATATTTCTATTTTGTAGGAACGCTCGTATCTAATATCTTCCTTTCTTCCGGGATGCTTCTTTTCTCTGCGTTTTTTTTTTTTCCTTTTTAGGTTCTTCTTCTGATTCCGCTTTGAAGCGGCAGGAGTGAGAGAGTTATAAGGCAACACAATCGGCGATATATGGCTGACGATGACTTTTTATTCTCCGCTACTATCCGTAGTAGGTATATGCGATTTTTTCTAGCAGAATTTTAATATTCATATGTAGAGAGGCAGATGAGACATGTACGGATTTATCAAGTACACGGAAAGGTAGGGCATAACAAAACACAAACACATTAGTGTATTTATCAACCTACGCAATCAACTTGAGAATCAAATCAGGTTCTACCCTACACAAAACGAAGAGATGAGTGCCCATATCACATTGTCTGCAAGGACTTTGAATTCATTTGACTGTGACTCGTAAATCTACAAGATTTTGTGCATTCCTTAGATAATTCTAACCTTAAAGTGCGAATACAGATGGTCTTTAAGAGAAGATATTTATTTTTTAATTGCAACGTGTTACAGAACCATCAATCAATGGCAGATTTTTTGTTCCCTTGCAAATGCCTTGATTGGTGAATCATTAGTGAGGATTGCTAAGCTCGGGGATTTGGCGACACGACGCTCATTTTTCTTCCAACATTAAGGGGCATTACATCTGGCAAGCATCCCGCATGACCCACGAGAATGACTTCCAGAATCTTTGACCTGTCACTTGGAGGGAGGGTTCGTTCAATTATCATATATAGTTATCTATTGGAACATTTCAACCTACCCCCCGTTAATAAATTATGTACTAAAATTTTTGTTCCAAAAAGATAAATCAAGTTACTAGGGCCTTCGGCCACAGAGTGTTACACCCTACACCTACACCCCTGCCGAAAAATAGAATAAATTTATAACATTTTCTAATTTCCATGCCAATTGTTTCGCAGCCTAGCAGCAGAAAGGGGTACATAAATTCCCAGAATAATATTAGTCCCATAACTGCCGACATTTATTTAAAGTTGTAATCCTTTTGCACATTTCCGTGCGATTCAATGCTTCTGCTGCCTTGTCGAAGGCCGGACGATACACTGTGTAGACGAAGCAAGACACCGAACGACCCGAGTGCGACTGCCACGCTGACTTTATAATATTTGTGGGACATGAACAATGGACGACCAGAACCAGACCAAGTAGCAGACATTTGAATCGTCTTCTCGCTTCGTCCTTGCGGGAATCGAAGTTGTGTGTAAGAAAATACATCCAACTTGGATATAGTAATGTGCATGGCTCATAAAATTTTTGCATATACACTATCGAGGGTCAGGGTAGGAAGTGTTGGCGTGCGGCGCGGCGCGGCGGATGCGGTTCCATTCCATTGGAGTGAAAGGGTGGAAGCGTCGCTCTTTCGGTGTCTGTGAAGTGCTTTTATCGTTCGCACGTAAATTTAATATTTTATGCGATGAATAAAACATTCCGTCGATAAAAATATTTCCCAAACAGTGGAAAGTACAAGTACTTGCGGTGTGGTAGTTCTGGCGGTGCGGCCGGGTCTGGAGAACTGGGCTACCCCAGCTGTCTTTATTATTTATGTGCCGAGTCCACAAGACGAAGAGAACATTTACGAACACCAGCCGATATCACACAAAAAGGTTATACAATTGGCTTTGTATTGGCATCGATGCGATGGCTGACTTTGAAATGTTGAGACATTTGTGGAGGATGCCCTACATTTGTGTCTAGCGGCGGCTGTACCAACTGCTAAATCAGTAAAAATGCAACAGCGAGCTATTAGGTATGCACAAGATAATGGGCAGCAGTGAATTTCTTGAATCTTTCATTTCATTGCAGTGTTCTCAGAGTTGGGGGCATCATAAGGGGGTGGACGCCGAATAAATGGTAGAAAGTAATTGGTAACTAAATAGCTCTTGTGCAGAAGGTTTGATGATCCATAAAGTGTCTGCTATAAATGGAGATACGCAGCTTCCAGAGTGTATGAGTCGTCGTACAATATAATCCAGTCTTTTTTGTTACTTTTCAACAAAATTCATTACAAGTTTTGATGTTAAAGAATTAGAATGTCATGTTTGAACGGTGCAAACTCATAGTCACGAGCACGTAGTGTCTACAGTCCACTTTAGTTATAGCTGGCACTAAAGTAATAAGTTTTAATCTATTGAACTCTATCCTTATCTGGTTAGTTTGTAAGCCACAAAATGGTTGAGGGCCAATTAATGGAGCTTGAGCAACCTGTCCGGCAAGCTCATCAGCAGCTCTGTTGCCAGGGATGCTCCTGCCTCCAGGGACCCACATTAGCGTGATTTTTTTGTATCCAGCAAGATGCAAGAGAAACTAGAAACAGTTCCAGACTACTCAACTTTGACTCGAGTTTGAAGGATGTGAGAGCCTTAAGAACTTGCCTAGCTATCTGAAAGTATGTTGATATGTAATCTACGGAGGTTTCTCGTTCTCGAGCCATGAACCTGTAGGCACAACCATACGACAACGTGATTGGCAGTGGATTGGTCACAATCTCCGAAAGGGTGACAGGTCCATAGTTAACCAAGCAGGATATGCGGTGGTCCAGGAGTACGTGGCGCAGAACAGTTGAGAAGGAGGCACGGCAACTGGGAAAGAATTGGAGAGAGCTGAGGCATATTTCCAGAAATCGCACACAATGGCGCGTAGGCGTTATAGTGGCCCTAGGACCTACAAGGGGATACAGGACATAAGTAAGTTCGGAGGTTTCTCATTTATACTTTGACACAGAGCACAATAGCGAGGTCCTCTGCCTTGTCCTATAGGAGTAGATAGTTTGTAGTTTGGCACAGAGATTTTAGAATCAGACGCTTAAGACATCCTCTATCCGTCAATACACCAATGAGGAGGATGTTTGAGGAATTGGAGCTCCTAATTCGAATTGCCAGCTGGAAGGGGTGATGGAGATGGATTCTCTTAGGCATGAAGTCTGAGAAGCACACTGCTGGATTGAATAGCAGATCAATTCTTTCTAGGATAGCAGTTGAAGCTTTAGTGCACTAGCAGGTGCAGTCTTCTTATAGTTATGTGGAGGGGTGGAAGGTCTAATAGAACTTTGCACTTTGCACCCGTAATTGCTAGGCTTTGAAGGATGAAAATAACGTGCTACTCATAGAAAAAAGTCAATGCTTCGTTAAGTTGCTGAATAAAATCTCTCAAAAGTCGGCTTTACCTGACTATGAACTTGCGCCAGTAGCTTTAACAACTTCTGTGGTAACCATCTTCAATTACTACAATGCTATCATCATTGAATTTAGGCAAATAAATACATAGATACATATGTTCTTTTTCATATTAAAGTTAGCCCTCTTAAAGAAGCAAGTGGAAGGAAATTCTGTGGTTTAAGTGAACGAATGAAAAAGGAGATATCGTTTAGGGTTACAGCATATGGCTCCTTTAAGATTACTTCCTTCTCTATAGCTATACATTAAAGTGACATTTGGTATCGTTTTGTCAACGAAATTCAACTCCGAAAGTCAAAATTGCAGTCGTGTGCATGCATTCGTCTATGTAGTATCGAAATTCTAGTTATAAACATATCAATCCCTTCGATTTTTGACATGGTTCCTGGTCGAAAATACATATGTAGTTACCCAATACAAAGCTATAAAATTTTTGCATTATTTGTCCTCCTTAACCACCAAGAGGTATTGTTTTACAAAATTTGCATGCATTACCGAGCCAAAATTCTTTTGCCATACACCCACCACAAGGATATATTCCTTGTGTTTGCCTTAGTATTTCCTCTTAGGATTCAATTTGTTTGATGTTTAGACCAACTGACAAACTCATTACATGCAATTGAGATGCACAAAATGTGTATAGACCTTCAGCCCTCGGATGCACACACAAGCATATGCATATACCCAAAAGGACTCCATGCTGAGTTGGAAACAAAACAAAGCCATGGTCCTTAGATTCATATTTGCTCTTAACCAAATTGGATTTTGCCGAGATATTTCCTGGCAAACAGAACAGAACAGAACACATGCACTACACACAGAGAACATCAGAAGGAACCACACATTTGAGTACAAACTGCCGGCCACCATTGACTGCCACACAGGTGAATTACCCAATGAACGACACAACACGGCAGGGATATCTCAAAAGACGTTAAGAGTTTACACAAAATCGAACGTTTAAGGTTACAGATTCATTCACTTCCATTCAATCTACCGTAATGAAATCTGAAGTACAAACACATGCATACATATCTATATTCTTATACACAAGTCACAGAAGTGTGACACAAAAAGCATGTCCTGACGCCGGGTTTTCTTTAGTAATCTGGGACTAGTTTTGTACCGATATAAATTTTATATTTTATTCAAGACCCAAATAGCAAGAGCTTGTGTGGATAGTGAAATTTAGGACTCGGTATGTGAAGGCCGAATTTAGTGACTTCCGCTTTGGTACGGCTGCCCCGAATATAAAGTGTTTTAAATGAGCACTTTGCAGGCAAAACATTGGTCGGATTTAGTTCTTCCCGTTGTTCGGTTGACTCACATTTCATTCGTAAAAATACAGTCAAGTGGACGAAAAAGTGTTATGCTGCACATAAAATGTGATTGTTATGGCGATTCGGCCGGAGGATAACTATTAAGACGATAACGTTTCAGTTTATGTTATTGTGATGAAACAAGTTATTTGCGGAACAGTTGGGGTCAAACCTTCATTCGAGCATTCGAGGGGTATCTTAAGCCGAATTGTTATTTGCAGTGCATTCGTTAGTTCTTGTCTGTATGCATATTTCATTCACCTTATTGTGAAATATTCCATGCTAAAGGAATAGATTTGTATTGCTCCGAACCCAATAGGGTGCCAGTTTCTATGTCTATCCGGTAGTCTGTTCAAAAGCTCTTGAACCATTCGAGGTGGTGGAGAGCTAAAGCTTAATCTTGTGCAACTCTTTGACCTTGTCTTATGGCCGACCATAAGAAGGGAATTTCCTAAAGGCTCAATATTTGTGCAGAGAAATTAAATTTTAAAAATATGAAATAATCGGGGATTAAGGAAAATTAAAGGGTTTAGTATTCCCCTGCATCCCATTTCGCACGTGATTGTTTTCTGAAGCTTAAAGCTTTTGGTTTCCATTCTGGATTTAGTGGACTAAATTATTCCTAAAAGAGCGTGAAGATAGAGTTATTTCTAGATCCTTCGAATCCAATCCTTTTGATACCATATCTGGGGTCCCTCAAGGCAGCCATCTAGGTCCGCTGATTTTCATTCTGTCAATTATGACATGGATAACATGATAGTCCATCAGTATACGCGGACGAAATTTTCAAGTTCATTATTACACCTGCTGGCTCTGTTACACTTCAGATTGATTTAAATTGATTCTCGACTTGGTGTACAAAAAAATTTGCTTGAGCTAAATGTTACCAAATGTCAAACTATTACATATTCCCGTAATCGTCTTCTGTCATCCCCTCCAGCGAGCGGAGACGAGCCTGTTCCGACAGTCAATCGCTTGAAGATTTGTTATACATCAGCTAATAGCATGCAACTTGATTGTAGTGCGTTGCTACAAATTAAACAATTTAACAATAACCATCGCACCCTCAATGCCTCTCTTTCGTCTGAAATTTCATCGGTCAGATTATTGAGTTTCAAATGTTACGAATGGCAAATAAAACCCTAGGTTAGGCTAAGTAGATTGGTGTCTTGTGACCAGAAATTCGGGTCCATTGTGCCCAATCGTTTAACTTTGGATAGTGATATTAATTTCAGGACCCAGTAGGTCTATCAGCTCGATATTGCCTAAGTCTACAGCTCCGATAAGAAATTACTGCCAAGAGTACTCTTTCTTCTGACGGATGGGGCAGGATGGTCACACTAGATTCAATTTTTTTTTTCGTCTCTGCAGCTTCCGCAACAGAATAAGCACTTTGAGTCGCTTCCCAATGGCACAATGGTCGGTAAATACGTCAGAAACGGCCCGTCTGTTATACCGACTGAATTTAACCAGAGTTGATAATCTCTTCTTGCAAAAGGCCGGCCATAGCCCCCTGGCCGTTAAGCATGTATCCAGATGAACCCAGCGTCTGTTTGCTCGACTTGTGACTTCATCTTCTAAGGAAGGGCCCTGGAACTGAGGGTCGCCGTACGGGCTCTGGATACCTTGTTTAAAAGTGATTTGGAGGTTCTTACAATAAATGGGTTCCTTCAAAATTAAAGTGTCAGAAACCATGTGATTTCCAAAAAAAAAAACTTTAATTCAACTCTCCATTTTATTCTATCTAAATTGAAGTACTCAGGTACTTATGCAAATTTGGATAATATTTTGTAATTTTCATGCAACAATAATCATTCAAAATACAACATTTTAGTTTAAGAAAATATATCGGTACGGTGATTCTCAACAACCTTGCGATGGTAGTCGGAATAAATTTCCCCTCGGCAGCCAACAAGGATTAGACTTACATTTTGTTTTCTGCCGGTTAATGCACTAATATTTGGTCTATGTATAGCATAATTCCCGTATTTACGTGTAATACCTTAATTTTCCTCATTCAATACATATGTATATAGAAAAAAGTATATGTATTTTGAACTACTTGTAGGAGGTAAAGGAAAAAATTAATAACACCGCACCGAGTTTGAAGGATATTTTTGTCTTGACCCCTTAGGAGTACAGCAGAGAGAGAGAGAGAAAAAAAAAATATAATAACGAGTACACAACACAATTCCGCAACGGCTTTTCAGCCAAGGCAATATGAAGACAACAAGGATACAACCTAAATGCTCCTATGCCATGCAATCCAGCAGGCGGTAGTCCTATGCATAGGGGAAAACTTTTTTAATTTCGAACGCCGATGCCGAGGGAATTCATTTTTTATGCTCCTGCTCTACTTCATGGCAACTCGTGGCTTTTTGAAGTGGCAAAGTTGACATGTTAATTGGAAAATTTGTGGGCGACGAAGTCTACCAAAAAAGAGGAACTAATAAAAAACTTTAAAGATGAAGTTGAAAGCAAATAAGAAGGAAAAGAGTGGCAAAACCAAAAAGGACTCTTGTGAAGATGCGCGTCATTTCTCGGTTCTTCAGTTGACGTAAAGATAGATGGAAGTGTTTGCTGCTTTGTCAGTCACAAAAAAGGATATTCGAAAAAATTCCTTCACAAAACGGAAGTCGTATTAATTAAATTTTCGTCAAGTACGCCCTCCCTCCCTACCGAGCTCCTTGTTCGTTCAACCAGCTGGAGCAATAGATTTCAAATACTACACACATTTGGTATTTGAAAGCAGCTAAGCTCCTTTACCACTTCACCACCTAACCATGCCCAGGGAGGGTTTGCGAAGCGCACATACCTAAACGGATGAGAAACTTGTGTGCATCCTGTGGTAGGAATTGGTATAGGATTCTATTAGTGCGGTGAGTTATAATCGCATTATTCAGTCTGTAACTGAACTTCGCTTTTGCATGTGATTAGAAATGTGAGTGGTTGTGAACACTTTAATAGCTGCAACATAAAAGAGGACTTACACTCTTGAATACTGCTTTAATATTTAAAAGTCGGTGTGTGTTGATTCACACTGGGGGAGTGCATGAACCCTAGTTACAGGAGAGTGAGTTCAAAGGCACACGCATTCGAGAGTATAGCCGCGGGTTAGATGTTGAATCCTTCGTCTCAAGTATCGAAAGAGCCCCTTCGGCATCCATTGCTCACATCCTGTTAACACCCACTTATGAGGCGAGTCACGCCACGTCACCCACGTTCGCAATTGATGTCAATGTACGATGACAATAAAAATTAAATTGCAGGTAGGTTTGAATATTCAATTCGGAGAATGTATTCTAAGTTCTATATTGTTTTTCATTGGAACGTGTTTATTGACACTTGGCAATGGTACTTAAAGTTTACAGGGTGTGTGCTAGACTGTCTTAACAAGTTTTAGCTTCGTTAAGTATATCTTCTTGGGAAGGCTTTCAAGATTGTGAGCGTGTGTTCCAAAAGAGACTAAAGAACACAATATTTTCTCCAAATGAGCACGATTATCTGCGGTCAAAATGTGTTGAGGAGAAAGTTGCTAAAAATGTACAGCTTCCTCTTTTACGGAGAGTTCATCTTATTTGTAAACCTTTCATCCTACGGAAGGCAAGGAAGTTTTCTCACAGGTTCTTCATCGGTCCTTTGATAAGGCTGTGTTTACACACTTTTAAGTAGAAAGGAAGAAGGACGTAGCTTCCCTGTGTTAGATCCCACATTGCTCACATCCACAATATTGTCAGCGCTGTTAAGCGAAGCCACATATGATAGATAGCGTTGATGACTACCAATTACAACATTAGTGACAGTATTCACCCCTGACGTACTTCATACTGGGAGTTACTGTTCAAGTTTGTAGCCTTGTCTTTGAATAAGTAGTCGATGCAGAATGATCTACTCAAGTACGATTCAAGCTGTTGTCTTGACTGTGTCAGGGAGAACGTTTCCTGATATTCAGGACTGGCATCGGCATGAGTCTGATGATGGCCAGCCCTGAAGAAGGTGTTCAGCTTAGGTCTATTGGAAATACTCAACTAGCTCCACTTCTCCCACAACGGCTCTCAACACTATACTCCCTATGCTATTGGTTACAAATAAGATCTTAGAGGTCAAATCAATTGAAAAAGCCACTGATCATGCCAAAATACAATACTACAGATGCATCGACAACTTCTCCATCTCTCCTATAACCGACGGCTAACACACAGTCAGGTACCGAATATGAAATCGGAAAACAAAATCCAGAGCAATGAAGCAATCTAGATATGTGGAGAAGGTTTGGTTGGTTGAAACTGGTCCTCAGTGAAGCTGGCTTCTCTCACCGCATCGGCATGGTAATTTTGAAAAGATTCCAACACCGACTTCTTCCTCGGATTTGGAGCCATCCGCGAAGATTGTCATCGATTCAGGGTGAAGGACATTCCTTTGTGTCCATTCTGTTCTGTACGGTGACCTTTTGAAAATGGCGATGTTTGTTGTTGTGTTGTTCCTACCATTTGTTTCGAACTTCTCAGTCTTATTGCTGACGATGTCAGTTGGAAGTAGGTGGAGCATGGCTTGGAGCGCTGCAGTGGGAGACGTTTTCAGTGCTCCAGTGTAATACTGAGACCAGCAGTTGGGAAGGCTTAGTCACAACAGACTTAAGCTTTAAACAAATGGTTCCAATATGCTTTCACAATATCTGAAGTCGCGCTACTGGAAAAGTGAAGTCTAGGGTTGGATGTTCGTTGAAACCCAACTGATCTTATGGCAGGAGTGACTTTTAACAGAGTTCTTACAATTACTAGGCGAGAACGAACCGTCTGTCCAGAGGAGTTGTTTCGGAGCAGTTTTTCGATTGAGACTTGTTGGATCTATCTAATTCCCTCGGGAAATTTTCTTAGTTTATTACAAGATCACAACCATCAGTAGAGACATATTTTGCATAACAATGAAATCCAGAGTTGAACTATTCCAAAACAGATTTGGTAGCTCAGCCTCACTCCATTTCGTCAGATAAGTCCACTACTTGAAATTAGCTACACCCATTAAGTTGTATCATCCAAACACATACTCTCAAATGGGTGCTCTGTGAAGTACCTACGGCAGAAATGGTGAAAAATCACCATCTACCTACTCCAATCACCTAAAGACCCTTTTTCAAATTAACCAAATTACTTAAGTACCAAAACACTTTCAAGTTTACCTTGCAGTTATTTAAAATTCGTATTTGTCCAACACATTTGTGTATCCAAGACTCACAATATAGCTCACACTGCATACATCAGTCTCTTTTTGTGTTGCCATCCGAGGACGAACTGTGAAACCAAAAAAAATAACAAAAAGAGAATAAAGCAACAGGATAATAGTCAACACCATGACTGGGTGTTCCTTCAATACGTTAAAATTTGCACTTACACTCCCTAAGAGGGGTAACTTTCGCAAATTTCCCCATTTTCTAAGCACTATGAGATTTTTTGCACTCTCATGCACAAGAAAGCAAACAAATATGGCTAGGGATATGGTATTTTTCCTTTTGTACCCTTCCCCCTTGTATTTGAAACTCGACAAGTGATGACTTCTTGGGAAAACAGTGGAACGCGATACCTTGGCATACGAACAACGAAAAAGTGAAATGGAGCTGCATCCGAAAAATACTTTGCAGAATGAAATTCCAACGGGCACACGTCGTCGTCGCATTTAATTACAATGGCAATGGCTATGGCGAATAACATTAAAATAATGAGCATCCTTGAATTCAATACGAGTGCAAATTCCGGCAGAGAATACATTTGGCAATGCTTTCGAGAATAGAAAAATAATTACATTTCATTCTCGCAGACGTTGTCGTCCTAGTCGTCTGTAGGCACAAGTCTACGTTTCCCTTTTGTAAGGACATTTCTACGTTTATTTTTTTGCCTCTAGATATCATTATTTAAAAAGGATTTTCTTAGGCAGGAAACCCATCTTCTTCAGCTTTCATTTTGACCGCCACTTTTCAACTGTTCTCCACGTGGAACGGCAGTGCAATTACTTTTCCTTGAATGTAGGCGGTACATGGCGTCCCTGTGTTGTCATGTCGTTCTGGATGATGTCCAAAAATGCTCACAAAGTAGGTACGAGTACTCTCAATTGTTAAGGATATGTCGTATGTACATAAATTTTGCCTGTAAAGGGTTAAAGTTAAAAGTTTGACGCCCGTTTTCTTTGTCGTTAACACAGAGGTACAGTAAAGCAAATAGCACACGTGCACACAAGTGAACACCCACCACAGTACAAGGACTTAAATTGCAAATTGAAGTGCATATACATGACTGGTAACAATGGTCAAAGGCAAAAACCTCTAATAATGATCTCAACACACCACGAACAATACTGCACAACCCCACTACCAGTACCTACCCCGCAACAAACTTTTTCAATGGGTTAACTTATGCTGACAACTTAGCAAGAGCGATAAAATCATAACTCCCTGCAACAAGCATACGCTTCGGTATAAATAAGAAAATTAAACACCCTACCTCTAATTGAAGAGTGGGACTTGAAACGCACACATACGTGCAAGCGTAGGTACCTGTTTAGACGCAGCACACAGAAAAAGTTGAATTGCACCACCACCTCGACTTGAGTGAATATGTACCTATAGTGCGGCCGCCGAGGACGACGACGACGACGACTACGACGACGGATAATAAATAGCCACAATGAAAGGCCATGTTAGACAAGCATCTGAATTCATTAAAGAATTTCCTCGGAAAAATCAAAGGAAGGCATTTTGCGAGCACAGCCCCAGCAACATATTGTGCAGAGGTGCCATTAATTAAAAACTTTATTACAATTTAACCCTTTAGTTTGAGGCAGGCAAGGGCTGCTCGTACATCTACGGTTCCGGATCAAGCGGACGACTCACCTACTTGGGCGCCATTATTTATGCATTTCTCATGAAGCCAAGGAGAACTTGGAGTGCGCCGAGTGGCACTGTGTGCACTCAAACTGACAGAAAAGTTAAGTTGGTTACAAATTAGTTGGCCAGCAATAACCCGTTTGGTCCTCCCTCCCTTACAAAACATGAGAGAGGGATGTTGGGGCTGGTGCCTCACTCACTAACCGCACACGTACAATTAACTCACACTCATAAGGCTTGCATTTGCCTTTTATGCCACCACCATACGGCATACGGCATACACACAACCATCAATGGTGAAGAGGTACAAACTCACAAAATGAAGAAAGATTGAGTCCTGCTTTCAGGAGATAAGACGTTAGTTGGAAATGATTTGAGAACTTGCAGTTTACTCGGAGTCGGAATGCACCTCTCCATAGACCGCAGCAACTTGATATGAGACTTCATGTCGAATAGAAGTGGAGGGCCAGCAGAAGAGAGCTCTCCTTAACACGAATAATGGCAGTATAACATGGAAAAACTAAACGGTGCGATAAATAATTCAACTTTATATGGCCTTTAACCCTTCAACTCCTATTTAGGGTTTTGGTGTTATCGTTTTCTTTCAGTGAGAGCGCGAGCGCCTCTAAGGAGGCTAGATACATTCAGACTTATGGTTAATTATATGAAATTGAATTTTTATCAGATCCAATTTTCGAGTTGAATTTCGTTTTCCTGCTTTCATTCCTCCATGGCCATGGCATCGCTGGCAACGATAAGAGCCTTGTTCGCAGTATAAACAGGTAAATTGCATGAATGCAAATATGTATGTAAATATAGTTGGACCGTTTAGAGGAGCGCATAGAGTGGCTGTGAAACTGATACTACGTATTGCAATTTTAAGAACTTGCTTTACCATTATCGCTTTCGAAAACAAAACTTCCAACTAAGTTCTCCGTTTGGTTAAATTTATGACTTTAATACTACACTAATACAGGTCTCAGTTATCCTTATTGTTTTGTGTCCAAGCATGGTCTTTGCCCGATTGCACTCTTAGTTTATGTATGGGTTTTTTTGTCAAAGACAGTGCACAGATTCTATTGCAAGGATATGAAGGAACCTGGAGCCCCATGCACAGAAGTCCAAAGCACCTACCACTGATGGCACATTTCTTAGCAATTCCCTTTAAAACTATCATTTTAACTTGGGAATATAATAGAGAGCAATTTTTTTAACTTATACTTAAAAAACTCGAACCCGAAATACAAATCAATTCTGACATTATGATAAGCAAGCTCGAAAAATAGAAAAGTCGATTCTGTTTGCCTATCTGTGTGGACGTTCGTTAGATGCTAGACTTAATGTTTAAGCTATATAGAGCCACAGTTAAAGCCCAATTTGAAATTGTCATTCTAGTACTATTTTCAAGCGCACTTTAATCAACAAAAAGGAGATTTTCGCAAAAACGCCTGAAACAATTTTGATGAAATTTCATACTTAAGTTGGCAATAGTATGTAAGTAAGTTAATATCTTTATTATATGCTAAACTACTTTTCGAGTTTCTTTTAAAATTACTGAAAATCTGAGTTTTTCGAAAAGTGTTGAAAATATATTCCAAAGATTTGGCATATAAATTTCACCGATCTGTCTTAAATTTTATGGCCTCCAAAACTGCTGACAGATAGACAGAACCACGTTCATATGGTTTAAAAAAAAAAAAAATAGGATTATAGCTATTTTTTAAAAAAATACGCGAGAAGCAAGCTTTCTCGAAACTGGCAGACCTAAATTGAATTCAATCGACACTATTCAAAATCAGCACTTTATGAATTTGCATGTAGTGAAAATAAACGCCTGCATACAAGGTACAGAATTTTCTAACAGCAACTGAAATTGGCACTGGATCAAGTTTGGCTTTGCATTATTTTGTACTTTGAGGATGTATATTGTTAAACAAATGAATTCGTGAATACAATTTAACTTTTTATATGGTTATTTGAAACCTCTTTTGTTTAAATTTTGTTTTTTTATAACTTTTTATTTGGCTTCAAGCCACAAAATAACAAAATAAAACATATGGAAATGGTACACTCCGCCTCAAGCGGATAGCGTGATATCCTATCCCTTTCCTTCCACCAAAACCTTGCCTTAATTTGAGTTTAAATTTTTTAAGAAAAGTACATATTGCAAATCTATTTTTTTTTCAAAAAGTGGGCGTGGTAATGAACGAGGTCTACTCTAGTCTGCTCCTTAGAGCAAATATTTGAACATTGATATTATTCGATTGAAATCGGGGAAAAACAGATTTGTTAGGAAAACCATCATTAAAAGTGGGCGTGGCCGAAAACAATGTATGAAAGATTTGTAGAGTAAGTGAATACCTACATATTTACTTTTATAGGTTTTTTTCGAGTTTCATATAAAAATACTGAAAAGAGTGATTTTTTTCGAAAAGTGCGTTTTTCAGTGGCAAATTTGAAACACACCTGTATTGCTTAGTTTTACAGGGACCTCGTATACAGAATTTCAACCCAGCTCAAATTTAAGACCCAAAAACTAGTGACTTATGGACGGTAGAACATGGCTCAAAAAGCTTTTTTCAAGCGGCAAACCGAAGAAGGGATCGGGTGTTAGAAATGTTTATAGATGATGTTGATATGCTACGAAAATCATTAGGTGTTACGATAACCATTTCAAGATAGCTGTTAAGCTTTGTGAAAACTATACTTATTTCATAACTGAAAAAAATATAGTTTTTAAACCAATTTTATCGAGGTACATATTAAGGACTAAGTTCTGACCACCACGTTGCTGCTAGTATAGGAGGTGTAAGCCTTAAATGTACCCATTGACTTGATAGATCTTAGATCTTATAAAAATGTATTTACAAATAGTATAGTATAAAGTTGATGTCTTATAGTTGTAGGTACGCACTTGCTTTGGCATTGATGAAAAGTCAAACGCACACTTCAGCTTATTCGCTTTTGACGCAATAAATATCATTCAACCAGGCCGTCAGTTTATCAGGGGGCAGAGCTATTTTAAGATCATCATGCAAACACGCAATAGACCACAACACGACGATGACCTTTTGCATTTTTAAAAACTTTTCTCATTTCATTTTAATAGCAGCTTTTAACGATTCAATTGCACAAAAGTTTTGAATCACCCGGTGGTAGGTAAGGTATCCAATTAAATACTGTTTATTGGCAAAGCATGATTCGCAGCAATAAACCTAGCTAAATGCTTGTTGTTCCGCGTTTCCACTTCCCCACAAAGAACGTTAATTATAAACTCGTTGAAACAAACTGCATTCTCTTGCATCCTGAAAAGGAGTGTGTTACTGCTGTTCCTAGGTACTATCTTAGCCCACCCAGTCGGTCAGCGGCCACGCAATTGCACTCTGAGGCGCTAACCCTTATTTAGTGCCTGCTGAAATCGTTCTCAACAGACGGAAGTGCCCGATACCATCCGATTAGTTAATTCAATTCGAAAGTTTGTCTTGTAAAGGCAGTCCCAGCAAAAGGATCCTACTTTACCCAGCCCGACCAAATGTGTGTGTACGGAGTCAATCTTAATTGAAATTCGTGCAATGATTTGTTGAGAATTACACCAAAAGAATACTGCTTCATCCAATGGGGCCATAAATCAGTATTCAATTTCGGAAGGTAAATAAATTTCAATACTCTTCGGGGGAAAGACGCTTGCTGCTGGCTTATAGCAGATCCACCGCCGCCGCTGCCGCCGCCATTTGGGGCTCCATCGCACCGCACACACATCGTGTCTGTGTCGGCAAGAAAATAATAAACAAATTTCAGAATTGTTAATAGAATCGCACCATCGCTAGAGGTTCTCTCCCGACACGAGGCGGCGAGGTACGTCACTAGGGGGTTGTGTTGCTGTGTTGCGCGAAGGCAACCAACGACTTAAAGCAGTGGCATAGATCCACCACACCACCAGTTCATCACACATGTACGAGTATGGTGGAGGCACAATAGCCGCCGCCGCCGCCGCCGCCTTGAAAATCATCAGAAGGGGGAGTAAAGAAAACCAGGAGAATGCCACAACGGGGACACATATTGGCAGTTCATTTATTCAGGATATCAGATAAATTTATGATCACACCACACTTATTCCCTTTTGGAAAATAAATTTCTCTTAAAAAAAAAGAGCCTGTAAAAAAGGACGAAAAAATATTGCACACCGCGAGCATTGTGATAAAAATGAAATTTATAGGTGTGCGAGATATCGAAGAGATGAGGTTGAATATTTTTTATTATATTTTATTTTTGTACTCCACACGGTTCTGGGTTCTGGGTTCTGGGTGTGTGTGCTGATGAGGTGGGGATAAGGACGATGGTCGATACGGATACTGCTGTGGTGCGAATAGTTGCACGTAGTTTCCTCCGATTAAGAGTGAGAAGGACTGTTGTTGTGCAGTGCAACGTCGCGTCGAAAATAAATTTAATACAATGTTGCCGGCTACATACATAATTTAGGCGAGTGTGGTCGGTACATGTGTTTGCATTGTGACGCCCTCCTTACCCAATTCGCCCCGCATTTTTTTAATTGATGGTTAATAATTTGTTCGGAGCTGCGACTGGCTGACAATTCCTCTAGAGGTGTTATTGTATTTTTATATTTTTATTCATTTATGTTATTTTTGTTAAGTTTTTCGCTTCATTTTTTTGTTTTGTTTTTAATGAAATGCAACATCGGCATGTAAAATTAAAATGTTTCACAAGGATTATGAGTAGATATTCGGATTTGAAAAGTGGGATTGATGGATTCTCTCTGAAGGATGTGTCGCTGTAAATCTTTGTGATTATGCAGAGGCTTTGCGAATACTTTGTGTGATTTTTTTTTTTTTTTTGTGTTTTGTTGTGTGCTCCTCTGGCGGGCTATATGGGGTGGGTACACATAATTGTTTGGTATGTGTGAATGTAAAAGCGTTGTTGGTACACCGTGCCTAAAAGTATTACTTAGTTTCGTTTTTAAGAACACGCTAATTACATCCTTCTATATTGGGGCAAGAGGAGATGATTTATCGTTTACATACTCCAGGTGGTTTTTAAATGTAGGCCTTGAATCAATCATATCGTCGAGATACTTGACAGCTGGTTTAGATACTATCTCGTGTCCACCTACTGTGAGTTTCCAGTTGCTTCCTGCTGGTAATCAGTAAGTACCGCTTCTGCTAGTCTTGAGACCGACTTATGTTAGCAACAGTTGAACAACTGAGATGGTTTCATTGCTTCTTCTAATTGTTTTACAGTAACGATTGTAGCGATGTCATTCGCGAAACCCAGGATTTTAGCCTCAGCTGGTTATTGAAAACGAAAGGTTGAGGTCCCATAGTGTGGGTCCCGGGACAAAGCCCTGAGGAACTCCTGCAATGATAGCGTATTCTTTCAAACTATCGTCGGTTTCATTGTTGAACATAATGCCTTAGAATAGGCCTGATAGTTTACTTCGAAGCTCTTCAAAGATGTGTTTCCAGCTCACGGAGTTGAACACTTTCTTAACGTCTAGTGCTATGACGCAACAGTACTGCTTTGCGCCTCCTCTCCCGCGTCTTCCTTCTACGACCCTTTTTGCTGTATCAACTACTTCTCTAATGGCATCGAAAATACTGATGTGTTGATAGTTATGGTGCTTCTTCAATTTCTGCTCTGCTGATAATGCGTTCTAGCACTTTACCCTCTCGTGTCCTACATACAGAGCGAGCGTTATGCTGATAGTTCTCCTGCAGGCTTACCTCCTCTGGGTAGTAGCACAAGCTTCTGTTTCTTCCATTGGTCAGGAAAGACTCCCTCATTCATGCAGGCGATATACATGTCCACAATCAGATTCAATCCGGTTTTAGCCCCCGCTTTCAGGGCTATATTTGAACCCCATCCAGTCCAGAGGCTTTTTTATTCCCAAACTTGTTGCAAGCCTCCGGATTATTTCCTGTTGTCTTGGAAGTAGGCATTTAACTATGTACTCCAACACATTTGCAAATGTAGGGGTTGGAGCTCGAAAAACTTTCAATTTTTCATCTTCTTCATTGCATAGCTCGGCGAAGCTGTTATTTATTGCCATTTTCAGTTTTTTCTCGCACCTTTCTGAAAAGCTACATATGTACCTATCAGATACAGCATGAATACGTTGTGAATCATTCGCTGAAAAACGAGTCTTTCACAGTCTCAAGCACACAAAAAACAACAATAACAAAGTTCACTTTGCGAAACGAAATGAAAAAGAAACATCATGGTTCTGGTATTCATTAATCCTTCAGTGCATAGTAGATTCACATTAAAAGTATTCATTCAATCAAAGTAATCAAAGCAATAAAATGTGAGCCCAGCGAATACTTCTTGTGAATGAATACGAATGTGTGTGAATCGGGAAAAGTAGTGAATATTTGGAATGGCTCACAAAATGAGCTACTTGATGCTGATGAATAAATGAAAACACGGATCCAAACTTGCCGCACCAACTGTGTCCTTAAAATCGGCAACAAATTCCATCAATTATGGGTATGGCGCACGTCAATATGGAATGCGAAATAGTCCTGGAATGTAATGTGTCAAGTACAAGGACTGCAAGGCTTACTGCCGCAGGTTTAAAATTACTGCGGATTGTTGCAATTATCACAGGACATATTCTTCCAATGTGCAGCTGTAGATGCATATGTATGTAATTTAGGCATTTGTTCATTGCTTAGCACTAATTGCTCGTAATTAATTCGGCGCACGATTTGTTTATCATCATTTTCAGCGTATATACACGCGTTTGTGTAATATTTACGATAGAAAGATATGAAAGCTATTACAGTCCTTTTATACACACAAACGTTTTCCCCCCCAGTATGCATTTGAAGAGTGTCATTTTATTGAACCGTAAATGTATATTTCATAATAAATGAACGCACACGTGTACTTTAAATTTGTGAAACGATTATGGTCTCCCAATGATTTACCTTCCTCACCTGGGTTTCCGAAATTCAATATTTAATCATGCTCACACACCTTACCGCATGCCAGCGGGTATTTCGAAAGCAATATCTTGGAATGATCACATGAGAAGTCCTTTTATATCTCTTGAGTTCCTGTGTGCGGCTGTAGGTATGTTATATTGTCTTTGTTGTTTCCTTAGGTCATGGCATTAAACAAGGATATTCACCGATTACTTACACACCATTCCTCGTGTGTGTTTTTGAAGAGAATCACAAAAGTAAACCATTGATTGTTATAGGTGCCGTTGTCAAAGTCATCTCCAGAGCAACGGGTTTTGTCCACTTAAAAAGGGAAAACATCCTCCTCAAAGAAGATATTGTTCATCATTTAAACTCCAAAATAATGTGAATTAAAATTCTTTTGAGTCTTACTTCGTCCTTACTCATCTAATGAGTGTGCCAGCATTCTACTCAAATTATTTAGAACACCGCTGAAAGCAGTGGTTGGGAGGACTGTAAAACCTTGCCCCATTCAATCAGCTCTTATCCCTATTTCATGTATACAGTACGAGGACTCTTTATAACCACTAGGACAATCATATGCATTTTCTTTGCCTCATTGATTGACGTTTCATAGAGAAATATGTAGACCGAGGCAAGAGTTCATTCTACATTCGTCTGGCAGCCAGATGTGATGGCAATTACTCGGGAGATGTGCTCGGTCTGATTGGCCTCAGGTGCTAGCTGCTCGAACGAATGTGCATAAACACACAGGCAGCCTCATTCATACATGCTACGGTTATGGACACTTTGTCTGTGAACACTTCCAATTACACGTTCCATTACGATGGCAATGGCCATTGGGGAAATCCAATATTTTCATTGCGAAATCCTTGGGTGCACACACAATGGACGACCACTGTATATTAAAATGCCTACCTGTGCTTGAAAGCCAATGCCAGCAGCTGCAGATTCACCGGATACACCGAGTGTGCCAATATGACAATGTGAGCCAGTTATAAATTCCGGTAAAAACTTTGGCTTTTCGACCACCACCACCACCAAAGGTAGGGTGCGTTACAACAGCTAGCAGTGGGGTTTATGTGGGATATGAACGCGAAATAGAACTGTGTTTTAGGTTCGTTATTTCATCTCTTCTATGGGAGGATGGGCAGCATGGATCCCAAGGGGCAGCGGTACAATAAACTGAAAACATAACCCAAAGCTTCCTGCAATTTCTCAAAGCGCTGTTACTGCAGGTACCTGCTGCTGCTGTGCTGCCTCTGCCGTCGGATGACCATAGAGAATAATCGTCCAAAATGACATTGTATACTGCATTTTAGGCAGGAAGACGGTGATGATGCATACAGGTAAGCAATTTTCTGATTTAAAGTGTGCAGTTTAGCTCTGAAATTGGATTTTAGGCTTCACACTCAGTTTCGGTTGGTAAAATTTTATTTGATTAAAACAGTGACTGGTTCTACAAAGTGGAATATTGCGCAGCCTAAAAAAATAAATAAGCATTTGGCCACAAACAGTCCATAGAGGGCCAAGGCCTAGCTGCACGTGTTGTGCGTGGTAAACATTTCTACAAGTACAGAAGGGACCTGCAGTTGTATGCCGTATCCGAAGGGCAAGGGGGTTTTTTGAGAAGAAATACTTTTGGATGTTTGTCACACGCTAGCAAGAGGTGGGCCCGTGAAAAAACTTCTATGGTATTTTCCTGGGTTCCCCTTGCGCAGTTGTCCAACGCACTAACCACTGTGGCACGGGACCCATTGCGCAACCTAGGAATACATATTTTGAGAGGATTCAAGCTTCTAAAGTTTTATATGGATAATGCCTAATGCCCATTTGCTACAGCGTTGCCAAGCATGTTGAATTTTTTAGGATCTCGGTATTGGAATTTTGGATTTTCCGGCTTACGAAATTTTGTTTTTTGCGATCCCAACCCATATAGAATATGTATACAGTTGAAGTCCAGTATATCGAATGCGAGTTAACAATATAACAAATGTGTGCTTACTGAAATTGTATCGGCATCTCCAAAGAATTTAGTACAAACCTGCTCTCATATAAAGACAACAATTTCTATTTGAATCCATATTAAATTACCCTATATGTATTTCATATAAATATTCAATAGCTGTGGGTTTATACACCCATATGTATGTTGTTACTATAATCGTTTTAGAATTTTCTGCTTCAGTAACATGTTGTGTAAATATTTGAGTAGCTGTGTGTTACATACGACCTTAAGTTTCTTCACACTAGGTAAAAAAAGCTTGAAATTCGAGATAATATTCGCAATTTTACTCAGTCTCTGCCACCATATGAGAAATAAAAATCCACAAATAATCAGCAAACATTACACGAATGCTTCTAATTATAGGAAAGAAACATACCAAAAAAAAACCGGTTGTTCAGCACCCTATCTTTTTTTTTCGAAAGAAGGATAGAGCTACGGCACTTTGTAAAGGTTGAATACAGTCACTTATTTTGTTTACACCTAGAGGCCACACAGCCCATGCCGAAATCGATCTTTTTCGCATCAAATTCTCAAATCGTTTTATCAGCCGTCTTGGCTATGGCAATTGGCCGTTTCGGAGCTGCGATCTGACATCTTTGATTGATGGAATCAGAGAGCGCGTTATAGTTTATGTTGCCGTCCACACTAGGGCTTCTACAAATGGAAGGGTAGTGAATAATTTGCTCAGCTTCTTAAGTCAAATCTTGAATTGGAGCAGTGCCCATACCAAAGAGGATATGGTACCTATTAGCTTTCAGCTTACCACCGTGGGTGGTGTGCAAATTGACGGGAAAGAGTTGTATGTGATTTTTGTATTCGTTCTTAATTCACAATAATTTGTTCGCATTTATAATGAATTTGAGAAGCAATAACTCGTCCGTGGGGCCACGTGGGGAAAGAATAATTGCACTGAGTTAGGTATATACGGGCAATTTTAAATAAGAGGATTCTTTTACTCCCTGTGTTGCTCCAGATGGTTTATGGGAGTGAGTGTGTTCCGATTTTGTTTTATTAAATCTGCTCTGAATTCCCACACCACCAAAACGTAAAAACAGAAATCTATGGGACTGCAAAGTGTAGATCTTAAGAATTATTTTCTAACCAGACTGACAGGTGTTATGCACAACCGACAGTCAGCTGAGGACCGCTATTCGGATAGACACTTAAGTACGCTACACACTATCATTTTCGAAATGACATTCTTGCTGGATTGATAGAAAAATGACAGTCTGTTGGTAGAAATGAAACTTTTGGAGGAATTCATAAGAATAGGTCTGTTACCATACTAAAATTCGCATCTTATCAAATTTCTAAAAATCGGGGTAAAATTCTCTCAGAGAAAGACAAATTTCCAAAAAAGTACGGAAACGGGTTGAACGAAAAAGCTGCTCACTTTTTTTTGTATTGATTTTTACTTTACCTTGCAGCCAAAAACAACACAATCATTTGACAGAACTCATATTTTTGTGCCAAATTATTACTCTCGTGAGTATATAAACCGGAGAATGAACAAACAAATCGAGACAACTTTCGAACAAATATGAACGTTCCAAAAGAGGAAGAAGACTTTTCACACCGACTGTAAAGAAATATAAAAGCACAAGCAGCCTATGATTTAGCTTCTCATAAATATATGGTATGACCGTTAAATGCAAAGTGTAAACATCTATGCGTTATAAAAGTCAGTTCCGAATGAACTGTACCCTATATTAGCGAGTAGTAAAGTGAAACAAAGTTGCGTGCGTATGAACTAATATTCAAGACGCCTGCATAAATGAAAGTTATTTTTACTTTGCGAAATCAAAGGCAAATCATACATACATATGTAAACATACCAAGGCAGTTCCACGAAATTACTCTTTTACGCACGACATCCTTTGCGATTACATCCTGCCTCGCGAAAACACACTCACGCATACAACAGTCACCGTCACACACATGTTGACGTAAATTTACCTCAAATTTACATCATCATCAATCAATAGTATCTTAGTTACTTTAGCCCCGCAAGGGGGCGACGAGTGTTAAGTTACACCGTAAAAAATAATACCTCCATCGCCATTGCGCCATTGCCGGGAAAATAAATTTGTTTAATACTGCT
This sequence comes from Chalcosyrphus nemorum, assembly GCA_949716465.1. Classification (NCBI taxonomy): domain Eukaryota; kingdom Metazoa; phylum Arthropoda; class Insecta; order Diptera; family Syrphidae; genus Chalcosyrphus; species Chalcosyrphus nemorum. The sequence continues at coordinate 53,332,564 of OX454335.1, forward strand.
TCAGTTGCCAGCGTTTTCAATTTGATTCACTTCCTTTGATTTTCTATCCCCTCTTTTTGTCGCTCATCGTCGTCGTCGTCGTCGCTGTGCCGTGGTTAACATATAGTCTTCATCGAGTTCTTTGTTTAAAATCGCAGTTCGCAGATCTCCTCTTCGGTTCCAGATTTCTATTTCAATATTCTTTGAAAATTATTTATTTCGTTTGATTTTACCAGGACTCGCGGGGGAATCAGCATCAGCACAGTGATTGCATTCATAGGCACTAAGTGGGCGGGGGGCCGGAGGTGGATGGGTGGTTGCCATCAAATCGAATTCCGGGCGCTTTCAATCATAGTCATCTGAAGGAATTTGTTTTCCGTCTCCTCTTGCGCGAGGAATGCGCGACGGAATTGATTTAACCTTCGCCTTGTTTACTTGGGCTTGCCGCAAAATTTTACTTTTCAATTTGCACGCAAACCCCTCTTTGCACTTTCGGTTTCTTTTCGCGGCTCGTCCTTTGCTTTGGGTAGATGTATCCATTAAGATTTTTTTTTCAACTTTTCTTCTAAGGGCATGCTTAAGGAACTTTCTGCGAAATGCTTGTATTCAATTTGATTTTCGTCACATCCTTTCGTAATGAGTTGTGTGTGTGTTGGGCGCTGGGTGATGGGTTGGGTGCGAGTTTTTGGGGTTTCTACTCTTTCTGCATGTGGTGCAGAAGAGGAGGACGTGGGGTGGGGTGGGGGTCGGTTTTGTGATACAGTTTCTATTGTCATTTTTCATTCATTTTCTGTAGCAGCCGTGCCTTGATGGAGAAAATCAAAAGATGACGATGACTATGCTAACACCGAGGACGCCATGCACAAGCCAAAATGACAAAAACGGAGGAGCGCCGAACGGAAGGAGGAAATTGTGCGGGAATTGAAATTTTCTCAAAAGGACCATTATTGGACAAGAGCTGGGAGAAAGTGTGTGGTCGTTTTACACAAAAACTGATACTGTGGCTGATACCCATCTAGCAGGGGGGGAGGGCTGCTTCGACCTCGTTTGACAAAAACCATTAACTCTAACGATAGATGCGAAGAGCACAGGATGAAGGATGCGACCAGTACGTACATCATTGAATTCGATTGGTGAAAATTTAATTGAAATGTCAGAGGGATATCAATCTATTGAAATTCTTGCGGAACGGACCTAGAGAATGGTAGCAGTAGTGGTGGTGGTTCTGGTGGCGGCTTTGGGGTGTGCTGCTATTCACTCTCTCCGCTTTGTTTATTCTAAGTGAAATCGAAGGACATGATGATTCCCAAATCGAATAATATACGACTACGTCATTGCATAAACGACAATAAGAGCACTCTCCACACAAACTATACATATACTCAAATGGATGGGATGAGTGTGGGTGGTGGTTGGGTTGGCTCGTTCTACAATCGGATTGACGTTGCTATATAACGATTTTCCACTTGAATTGACTAACTGACACCACCAGAAGCAACAACATTGGCAGCAGCAGCAGCCCCTTTCGATCTTCTGTCCCAGAGCCAAACACATCCCTTGATGGACGAAGCAAGTATGAGGGGGTAGCCCGCACAGGATATATGAAACAAATGGCAAAGCTGCAAAATCAGATATAATATTTCCAAGGGCCAGCAGCCTCTCATCGCCATATGGGTGCGTGATGGATACAATGTGTATTTCGCTTTTCTGGAGAATATGTCAAAATTGAATTACTTTCGAATTGGAACTCCATGTGTTGGGGAATCTGTCAATATATCATCATCCGCAGCATTGAGTGAGGGTGGGCCTCTGCCGTATAGGCTGTTGATAAAAATCATCGCATTTTTTAAATTCAATAAACACTGGCGCACGGATTTTCTCCATTTATCTCGATGATGGGTAGCCAGAAGCCAGGGAGAGGCAGGCTTAGCCGGCAGGCCCCTTACTCCCTGTCGAGTTTGATGTGGGAAAAAAGCAAAAGGAATTTTGCAGAAAGTGCGCGTGTTGAAGAGCTTCCAGCACTTAAGCTGGACTGGGTAATATTTATGACCACCGGACGGAAGTCATGTGCCGGAAAACATAAGTGCGACTTGGTTTTGTCACTTCGCCAGCTGCCTTGCCTTGCTCTCCATCAAAGCAATTTTTGGCCGGCAACCATATGACCAAGCATTACACTGGAAATGCAGTTCTTAAAAAAGAAATCCGCCGTTGAGAGGATGTACTGTGTATGAAATATCCCAAAAAGAAATACTCGTCGCCATAAAAACGAAACGAAGTCGGAAGCCGAGGCGACATGTGGTTTCGCAGCCAAAACTTTGAATATACATTCATACATTGCTCTTGGAGGAATCGGATTGGGTATCTAAATAAATGCTTGAAAAATATAAAGAGCCACTTTTATTAACTCAAACGGATGGGAATATAAGTTTATTTTAAAGGTGCCTATTGTGTCCATTGAAAGAGGAAGAAAAGTTTATCGTTTGGCAATAGCCATGTATCATTTTGGTCCAGAAAGGGTCATTCGGTAAACTGGTGCTAACACCAATTTGGGATGGAATGAATAAGAGTCAGCAATAGTTTTTCGATTGACTTTTCGTTGTATTACCAGAAGTTGTTCATGCGTAAAGGAATTTTTGGCTGCTAGTAAGACAGTCCCATACTTTTGTCGGGCAGAATCCTTTCTCTGCAACGACCTTGTGCCTTAAGGTTTTTGAACATAGACCATAAAGCAGTACATTACTTTTATAAAGGCATGCTACGCAGCGACATCTATTTACCAAATATTCTGGCATCTGCGACAACTTAGTCTTTGTACCAGAGGTTCGGTCTTCTTTGCCGTGTCGAACCTAGGAGCTGGAGATTTGTGGTCCATTCGCTCTATGTGGCCGAGCCAATGGAGTTTGCTTATCTTGGCTTTTGGACTGCAACCACATCCTGGTACAGTTCATAGAGTTCACGGTTGTATCTTCTCCTCCATTCGCCCTCCTCGAATAAGGGACCTAATATTCGCTCGCTTGCCCAATATTTGCTCGTCCAGCACTCGGCTCTATAAAGGAAGAATTGTAAGATGAGCGTTCTATTGAGCATTCATTTGGTCCATCGAGTTAGGTTTTAGTTCTGCCCAATGTATTGGACAGATCATTTTTTGTTTGTTGATAACATATACTTCGTCCTGTCGTCCTTCACTTCAAGACCAACTCAAAATAGTAAGTGCTTTCCGTGGTGCCACCTTCCCTGCGCACTATCCGCTCCAACACATGACAACGCACCACCTTGCCCGAATCCTGTGCACGTTTGGAAGAGCTCAGAAATGCTATTTACATGCACAGACCATCGCTTGTTTTCCAGCGTAACGTGACATATCGTGACATAGTTTTGACGATATCCCGAATTGGGCCATCGGCTGGTAAAGCTCAAGATGATGACTGCTGTCATAGGCGGCTTTAAAGTTGATGAAGAGGTGGTGGGTTTTGAGTTGAAATTCTTTAGTCTTTTCCAGGATTTGTCAGAGTGTGAAAATTTGTTCTATTGTCAATCTGGTGGGCCGGAAGCCACACTGGTACTTGCGGATTAGTGTATTGCAGAAATGTTTGAGGCGTTCACACAATACATTGGATGGGATCTTATATACGACAGACTTGAGCTTCGAAAACCATCTATGGATTCCGCCGTTGATTCCATCTAGGGAATTCGTCTGCCTTCCGATGGCTCTTGTTAGACATCTGAGACGCAGTACACGTTCAATCAACTGCATTGACTGATTTGGCAGTTATCCATAGGGCACCATGCGGAGGTGATGATGCCACATTTTGCCCAAAATACGCAAGCGCAATTGAAAATTTTTTTGCACTTATATTTTAGCATGTGTAAGCCTGACTTTAAAATTACTATCCACTGTCGAGTGGCATACAAAGTTAAAAGGAAAAAGCTAAATTTCTGTCCTTAATTTGGTTATCCGGCAAAGTTTACTTACTTACTTACGTGTAGCTACAGCCCAAGGTGGACCTGGACCTCAACCAACAAACTCGGTTACATGCCAGCTCCGTCCAATTTCGCACGCCGAATTGGTTGAGGTTCCCCTCCACTTGTTTGCGCCACCTACCTACGTCCTCTACTGCACCCTCCATGGGGGTGAATTCAAAGACATTTTCAGTCGCTGTATGCGAACTCGTCTGACTACTTAAGTCGATGTCCTTGTTTAAGTTTAAGTCACATATTTATCATTAATGGTTCTCTTTCTCATAAACTGTTAAAAAACCGTATACTGTGGGTTTTATATTTTTATACATAATATGAACTCGGACACATAAGTTGTGGCATCATTCTTTGGAGCAGTCTCTTTTGTGTCTTTTATAAGTTAACTGATAATGATGATGTAATGTATACTGTCCTTGACTGTGTATCTTTGTAACAATGACAGAGCGCCTGAGCTCCGGACAAATCTACAATGTATTACATCATCAATAAATGAGTATACTGCAGAAAAGAAGATTGTTTCTACATCAATTCAAACTGAGTACAAGGAAAAGGTTTCCGAGAGAGGAAATGATTCAATACAAAGTAAAATATTGAATTCAATGATGACATATGCCAATAAAATGTATAAAGTTTGCTCCCATACAAAGCAAATTCCTTTGTAAGTTTCATTGCACTGTGCTCCTGGAAGATTTTACTGTCAAAAGGAACGAGCTCCTCGATTTTATATATTTTGGAATATAGATGAAGTGATTCCAAAGCTGTTTCAAATAGCAGGAACTTTGTGTGTTGGTGCGGTAGGAATAAGAGAGTGGACAGATTTTTTTAAACCACGGAGCGGGTAAAACCAGGCGAACATTTGGCCATAATTTCATGTAAATTTACCATGCTTTGGTGTTAAAAACACAACTCTCCCTGTAAACAAACAAAAAACGCCCTTTGACATGTTGCAGGAATGTTTTACATGATGGATATCATATAAATTTAATTTGTAAGTGAATGTCACCATGGCTATAGGTACACACAAAAAAGATCCATATAACCATAACGCACAAAGTCCAAACAAAACTTTTTTCTTCTTAGAATTTAATAGGCTTCAACAAGAGATCTAAAATTGAAAATACCTTTAGGGAATATTGTTTTAAAAACAAACAACTTTTTGATTAAAATTTCGATATAATTTGACCCACGACAAGCAAGTTTAAATTGTCTCTCCTTGCACAGTAAACAAGGCGAACGTTTTAACTGCTACAAGAGGTATTGATTGACCCCGATATTTATTGCAAAGGAAACAGGACTATGTGTTTGTGTATTTAGGTGAAATGAAGTTTACACACTTTAATAAATTTGAAATATTCAAATACCTAAGTAAACTTTATTCAGTGGCTTTAAATTCAATGGCATGAGTTTAATCGAATTAAAATTAATTAATTAATAATACTTCAACATGATGGCGAACATAATGGATTTATTTTTCTCAATATAAACATGCACATGTTAATTTTGCTATTGGTATTGCAAAAAAAAAAAATTGTTAAACGTGGCTTATTTCCCAGGACTAATATTAATTTCCAATATTTGCAGTACAAACTAATTTTACAGGGAAAACACTAGCATTTCGGTCCGAAACCAATTTTGATTTAATTTAATGATTCGCAATCATACTAAATACAGGCGAATTCGGAGTGGCATATTTGATTGCGACATTTGCGAAATACCTTTTCAGTTTTGCAATTGGAAATCATTAAGAACTAATAATTTGTTGGCAGAAAATTAACAATTTCAATTCTCTATATTGGAAAATGTTGATGTAAATGGAACAGTGGAATGTTACTTCCTACATGTAGTCTAAAATTTGAGGCCCAAAATCAAGGCATGCACACATGTAACACACAGTTTGGGAGATACAAATATGGTCGGTATTGCAGTTCGTTTGTGGTAGCAGATTTTCGTGAGATGAATCCATGTTGATAGGTAAATAGGTATATTTAGCAGCATAAGAACACACATTTTATTGTATTTTTATTTTTTTTGTATAAACTATTTCAATAGCTTAAAATTTACATATATGAAGATGTTTTGTTATTGGCTATTTGTTGCATTTTACTACTTACACCTATGAGATATGTAAGTCATTTTGGATTCTTGCAGATTTTTGATCTCGAGGTTTTGATGAATTTAGGTAATTCATAATAGATAAGTCCAAATAAGTGTGTCAATGCTGCCTGCCTGTCTCTTTGTACGACGCTACAGCCAAAACGGGTTGACGGTTTTTGACCAAACTTCATATCTGTGGCCTTTGGGATAAGCCCTAGAGGCCAAATTGAAATTTTTGTTTTAGCCCTAATATTAAAAGTACTTTATTTAAGTCCAATTTTACAAAAATGATTTTTTTTTCGAAAATGACTCTAACAATTTTGACAAATCTCATATTTGATTTAGATTGGTAAATTTTAATCTGATGACAAATAAAATTTGTTACCAAAATTCTTAATTACATTACTACCGATTTGTGCGAAAATGGCTTACACGATTTCGTTTAAATTCCACATTTTGGACAAAATTTGTTGTATCGGTATTTGTGGTCAATTTGGCTAAAAGACGATTTTCTTGAAAACGGATCAAATGACTTCATTAAAATTTTTTCAATAGATTGAAAATAGCGCTTACAAATTTGTAGGCCAAAAGTGCATATAACGGTATTTTTACAAGAATTAGGGGGTTTTAGTCAATTTTCGCGAGAACGGCTCTAAAGATTTTCTTCAAATTTCATATTTGAACTGGCTTGGGAAAGTTTGCTTGAAGCTAACTTAACAGAACTTAGTTTTTGTCGAAAACGGTATGTAAAAAATTATGGATTACTCGCAGTTGTGCTTTCGTAGAAAGAATCATGGAAAGATCAGAATTTTTACGATAATGTGAAAAAAATCAATTGACGGTTGCAGTTAATCTATTATTTATATTTCTGTACATTTCTGTCCTTGCAGTGGTTAATTCTTAAATAAATTTTAACTAAAAATATTTTAGGAAAAATAAATGGTAATTCATTTAAAAAGTAGTATTCTGTTAAATTTGTCCTACTCTATGATCTCATTCACTACCCCTATTCTCAGTTTAATAACTTTTGCCACTGACCAATAATCAAACATCTGTTGGAAGTTAAAACCACCAAAACGTATGAAACCAAAGCAGCAGCATTTTCTAGTAAGTACATATTGCAATGAGAGATTATGAAAATAAAACCGCAGGTAGATCTCTGCAATTTCGCAGCTCTCTAAGCATAAATTACGTACCTACTTACCTTTTCGACAATTTCAACCCTTTATCGCATTCTCAAATATTCAAATTCTCTTTCCCGCTTGTATACAAGCCAATACCTACACAGTTGAAAGCAGTTGGAGAATAAAACATAAAACAATTAACAACCGTCCATGGTAGTGGATGATTTGCACTTAATTTCTTAACCTGACACCTTGTTATAATTTTCACAATTTTCTTGACCACTACGTCGCACGCCATATTCACCTGTTGCGAAATCACACACCACACAACCGCACCCGATGATAAAGGACACGTCAGCAGCTCACGCTTCCTCACTTCACCACTCGATCCTAATGTAGTTGGCCATATATTTAAGCGTTATAACCAGCACGAGCTTGGACAATGAATGAGTCACAGCCAAACCAGATGTTCTATCTATCTCTAGTAGAGGAGGAGGAGTATTAGTGGCGAACATCTGTATTAGTACGTATATATTTTTAATTTACCAGAAAAGAGGACATTTATGACATCGGTACGTCATGTCCCCTTTTATACTTGATGTACAGCAGTTAAATCTGAACAGTGGTGTGAAAAATAATTTTCCAAGTAGAGTTGGGTTGTGGTGGGGTTGTTAAAATTGAATTAATTCCCACGAACTCACAAAGAGCAACGAAAAAGAAAATAAATGACCAAACACGACCCAAACTAATTCCAGCATTTTTCATTTACCCCGCGCGGCGCCGCGCCATCAACGCGAGCACTGAAAATGTCCCTTCCTAATTGAAATTACCTCATTAAACAGGGAACTCAACTCAATTCAAGGGTGAAGTAAAGAGAGCAGAAAAAGGCCAGCAATACCGGAATAAATGAATGAAATCCATAATACTTACGGACCACACGACGACCCCATCGAGCAGAAGCTTTATATTGCCTGGCCTGGCATGCCGCCAGAAACTTCTGCAATTGCCAAGGAGTATAGAAACTCTCTCGGTCTATGCCGTCTTCTAGGGAAAAAATAATCTGAAAATTAAATAACAAAATTTATATGTACACTACAAGGACGGAAGCCTTATCTGAGGACGCCACCGACACCATTGCCGCGCATCGCCAAGTGCCGAAGGAAGCTATTAGACGTGTAAGGCGACTAAACTATCCACCATGCACTATATGTACGAGTATACCATTCTCCGGGATAAATTATTGGTTTTTCGAAAATTCGGGCAATCCCAGGACATGTGGGGATATACCAGTACGAGTACTCACTTCAACCGAAAGTACAACTCGATGTGAGAAGACCCGGTGAAGAACTTTTAATTAGCCAACTTCAATTACACGAGCAATTAATTTCCACAGGCGAAGATTGCCCAACAAATTACCCGGCAATACGGTTGCTTTTTTGTTAAATGAAAACCCGCAAATGTCAAGTCGAAGGAGGTCATAAATTCTTGTCCCATGAGCAGTAAAAAATAATAATCAAAGCTGTGGTTTAACTATATTGCAATGTTAAGGCTCATATTAAATGTACAAATCTGCACTGAGAAGTGTGGTGTGACATTGACACCAACACCAACACCAGCAAGTCGTCACATGCGGTGTAAAACATCCCACATCCGCCTCCGCCTCCGCCTCCACTGCGCCATCCTCCAATTAGGGATGCCTTTTGAATTTAAATGAGCCACGCACAAGGACTCTCTGGGTTAGTAGTAGCGGTTAGATGTCACTTCATCTTGGAGAACTTTGTGTAATGTTCAATGGCTCCAAACAAAGTCATACGGCGCGGCGGCAACGAGGGTGGTGTTGTGACTTCTTCCAATTATGATTTCTTTTGCACTCAAAAGTCCTTTTCATATGCTAATAACAATTTGTTGTAATGAACTCACCAGCCAGCGCTAGCGTCGGAGCGTGATGGGTTGTTGGAGCAGCTACAGCTTCTTCTTCTTCTTTTGCTTTTGCTTTTGCGGCAAATTCCAGTTTCGCCTCTTTACGGGTTAAGGTCTCACATAATTCCGCTAATAAAAAAAGCCGTACTGGATTTACACAGTAGATTGCGGATCCACATAACATGCTTTCTGCATTCTGTCAGCTAGAGGAGCAGCAGTTGAACGCAGTTAAAAGCAACGTTTATGCGCTCTAAGTGTGTGCGGGTGTAGGTTGGTAGATGTACAGTGATGATGGTGGCTGGTCGTGCAAGTGAAACTTTTGAGGGAATCTAATTAGAGATGGACGCCTTTATGCGTACACCTAGTTGTACCCAAACACCATACCGCAATTGCAATGTGTGCTTGTGCTGCAGGAAACTCGAGAAATGGTCTTGACTCTAGTCGTCTTTTGTCGTCGTCCTTGCTGCTGCTGCTGTCGTTTTGTTTTTTCGTTGTTGCTTTTTTTTTTTTTCGCCTCCTCTTAGTGTCAGTGTGTTCCAGTGTAAATTTAATTTGAAAGTTGATTCCCATTTTCCTTCGTTGGCTTTATAACTTTTGTTTGCTCGCCTGATGCAATTACAGTTTAACAGACAATTTTCGGAAATGAGAATTCAGTGGAGCTTCCTGGCGAGCTAACTAACACTTTTCACTCCTTCGTAGTTCGTTTGTGTTTGCCTTGTTTTTCGTTTATTCTTCCTGAGTGCCGAGTGGTTAGCATTTTTTCTATGCGCGTTTCCCTCTTTCTTGCTGAATTATCGAAAACCTCCAAAAGAGATCCGACAGAATCCAAGTTTTATTGCCAAGTCATGAAAGGAATCTAACAAGTTTGCACCTACCTACATACATATATCTCTCTGTATAATTACACATACAATTCGCAGTCGAAACGGAATAGAGTCAGGCCAAATTACGTATTCCCTGCGCGAGATCATCTTATTCTCCCCTGTGAACCCGAACCGGATACATTTCCATGTAACACATTTCGTTATGCTTTGATGTTTGATCCTGTTGTACAAATTTAATAAGGCACGCGGCCTCCATTTGCAACAGTCACACACTATAGCCAACACACAATGACGGCAACAGTAGCAACAACCCCCCAATAAGGGTTCTTCCAGCCCATTGAAGCAGCGCTGTCAAACGCGCATCGCAACCAAAAGCTGAAACTTGCCTTGAAAAAAAAAAGGGCTGAGAAAACGCCACGCAGCGCCCGAATATGTACATTCGTATAGCATGTGTATTTGAATATCCTGCCGAGAAAGAGAGACGTACGTGCAATGAATTTAATAAATACACAAATTGTTTATTTTCATCCGGCCGGGCTTAGTTGACGGGTGGTGAATATGTTGGTTCTTCTCGATGACTAGCTGTTGCCGCTTAGGCGCAGAGTGGGATTCGTTGCGAGTTCTTTCTGTTTAATTCCTCGCACATACGACAAATGGAACGCGAGCGGAATATCCCCCCCCCCTCCCAGCCGTGCCGGTTGAAATTTTCACTCGGTTGAGTAGAACTTTTTCCAAACACCGACCGGGCCTCAATTCAATATACATATACGAGTCGTGATGGGAAAAAAAAATTTCTAAACTTGCCAAAGGACACGATTCGCACTGTATCCGTGCGGGTAAGGAAAATGTTTTCGCTTTCTCTCTTCATCTCCAACAGAATTGTGGTAAACAGAAAACCAACACACACAATTCAGAGTGTGTGGGTGAAAATTATTATTAGATTATTTGCGTTGGTATTTATTATTCCCCCAATCGAAGCACAAACAAATCAGACCAGAAACTTAAACAAAACATAAAAAGCCGTTTTTGAGAAAATAACCTTTTTGCAAACGTCATCTTAGCACTGTAACCATTTTCTTTTTGACCTACTTCGTGGGCACTTTTGGGTACCTTGTACATATTAAGAGGAAATTAGATAACATTTCTCTAAGGCTCCATATTTGTAGAACCTTTTTTCTGAGAAAATTTCCATGTCTGGCACCAAAATCGGTGTGTACACCAGCCCATACACAGCCCACTTTTAAGTGCACCGACACAAGTGCGTGCACAAGTGTTGCGTGTATGGGCCGCTTTACTTAATTTCATACACAATTTTAGCTGTGCGTCAGTCAACCTGGAGCTCCGGCTTCTTGGATACGAAAGACTGCAGCCTAAATGGCTAGACCGATTTACTTCAAACTTCTTATGTAAGCTCTGCAGGATCACAATTCGAGGCGAAAAATCGAGTTCTAGTTCTAGTCCTATCATTAATGGTACTTTGCCTTAAGTTTTATAGACGGTAAAAATTTAAGTGACTCTAAAAATGCGTTTAACGATGCTTTGCTCAGTAAGAGGTTCTAGAAATATGAATATCTCTCCGTTAATATATACTTAAGGGATTTCGATCAAAATCGTTTGGAATAAGATGCCATAGAATCCGTCGATCCGTTCTTCTGTCATTTTTAACTGACAGCTAGATAGAATGCACACATTCTTATGGGAGGCGGCACCAACGGATGGATGAACTTCGACGAATTTTTTATACTTTTGACAGTATAAAATAAAAATAAATATCATGCCGTAAGCAGCCCATAGAGGGCCAAGACCTAGCTTCTCACAACTGTACATGTTGTGCGTGGTATACATTTCTACATGTACAGAAGGGACCGTATCCGAAGGGCAGAGGGGTTTTGAGAAACTTTCTCATGACAGTTATACTCTTGAATGCTTGTCAGACACTCGGAAGAGGTGGGGCCGTGAAAAAAACGTTTGATGGTATTTTTCTGGATTCGAACTTGGAACCCTTTGCATAGTAGTCCAACGCACTAACCACTGCGCCACAGCACCCACCTTTTGACAGTATACACATTCATAAACTTAAGTTCACACATTCACATTTTGAATTTCACGTATAAGAAAATTGAGAGTACGCACTTTAATTGGTGGAAGCAGAGAGATAATGTAGAGAAAATGCCATCGCCGTTGACAATCAGCTGATTTATGTGACGGTTTGTATAGGTTTCTCCTATCTGGCAATACGTCTATTTCAATGTCAACGTTCAACAGAACGGAAATGGGGCATTCGGTTCAGAAATTTGACAGCTGTCATAAATAAAAATTATAAATAGCTACAGCTATTTTTTTTTTTTTTTATAATCTGCACATGCCAAAGGGGATATGAATACCCTTATACTGCTTAACAGGGCACGGGCGTTAGTTAATTTGGAAGAGAGAGAAAGGATAGGAAAGAGTTGGTGTAGTGGTATTTGAAACTCAGGTGATATTAGGTTTCAATGTTTATTCTCCATGGGTGGTATCCAATTCGATTGGGGAGAGAGTTGTGTGTGATTTTTGCATTCGTTTGAATTCACAGTATTTTTTTCGCGTTCATGTTGAAATACACGAAGTGCTTTCTGAGCGAATTATTTAATTTTTTAATACTGTGAAAATTGAATGGACTTGGTCGGGAATTGATCACCAAACCTCTCATTCAATGACCGAATACACTACCACTACGCTATAGAATCTAGTTTTTAATACAATTTTATAAATATGTATGAATTTCAAATCCACTTAAGATTAATGCCACTTAGTTCCATTATGGTCGCCCCTACAACTTCGAAAGGCCAGAGAAGTTAACAAAACTTAACGAAACTAATTATAACCGCATTATGATCATTCAATACATTAGTACGCAGTAGGAAATTTCTTTCAGGTGAAAGCTCTATTATATGATAGTTAGGCCTATAGTTTTAGTGTTTGGTTAACTACGTACTGTTGTGCAGGTGAACTCCATCTGCAAGCTCCTGCAACACAACATAAACCACCGATATACATAGAGTCCGTTTCAAATCACTATGCAATTGGAAAACTGCGCAGAGAGAGCAGAGAGAGCCCAGTGAGCAAATGAAAGCACACATTTCCATGCTCTCTCTGCGCAGTTTTCCAATTGCATAGTGACTTGAAACGGACTCTACCTCGAAACGCGTGGACTGATCTAGAACTAGAGTCGGTTAGATCATTGACAGCTCGATTCCCCACGGCGAATTGAGTGTATTGCATTGGGATGGACAGCCCTTGTAAAACGCCTTCGAGAAGACTGTTATAAAACTTATACTAATAGCTAGAGAAAATGTGCCTTTTCATGGTCAATGTAATGGAAAAGAGAAGACATTAAAAAATATACCATCCGTACCTAAAAACATTCGAATCATTGCGAGCAGATACCATTCAGTGTTATTACACGATCAATAAAATCGTTTTAATATTGATCCCAGCCCTCTTTTCGAATTGAGCATGTGAATCTAATGGCCCATTTCTCCGCCTCCATGTGTATAGGATATAAGTGCAAATGAAATGATTCTAATCCATTATACACCCGAAGAAGTATCTATTGTATAGAACTAACTTTAATAGACTTCTTCGAAGCTCAAGAGTCTGGAAGATATGTTGTGACGCCATTCGATGAGTATGTGTAGTGCCGAAAAATAGAACATTTACATATTTATGGATGCGTATAGACGTGCGAACACTCAAGATGTGTGTGGGTAGCCTGAAAATTGCCTGCCTGCCTGTCGGTTTTTATTTTTTTTTTAGACGAATGTCTCTAATGAGCATTCTGTGAATTCTGACACACACAACAGATGTGTATAAAATCGACCCGAGTGCAAGAACCCATACCACGGCGTATCCATAATTTATTATTGTTTTTTTTTTTCCAGAGAAGCGCTTCATTCCTTTAATTTGGTAATTTGGTTTACAAATTGCAAAGGCAAAATGGCATTTTATTGCCTTGTGAAAGCACTTAACTCGAACCCAGGGATTGCTTCACTGCTGGCGCTATATTTCGGACCTAAATTCTTCGACTGGCATTGGCATGCCCAAGAAAAATACTATACTAACGCAAACGCAAGCTGTGTGTGATGGAGGCCTATACTCGTACCATTTGCAGCGTTAGGTGGGAAATGGTCATTCGGGTAGTGTAATGTAGCAATAGGGGTGGGTTTCCTTTTGCCATATAGCAAAACTACCAGATCCTTTATGTGAAAGCAAGTGGGCCATTATTATTTACGGCACACATGGCCGTCATTTGGCTTGGACTCTTCGAAAATTGTCTGTTGCTCTGACGCCCTACCACGAAAGCGAAAGTAATGTGTTTTCAAATGGGCTCTGTTGCTAATGCATCACATATGGCAAGGGAAAACGAAACAATTCTGTTGAGTAAATGGTCAAGCTAAAAGTTTCTGGGGGTGATTTCTGCCAGGTAATAACTGAGATATCAAAGGGAAGGGCGGGTCAGCGTCAGACCTTTGTAAGTTCCCCAAAAAATAGGCAAACAAAAAGAAAAATACCAAATGGACGTCATTTGAAGGGAAATTGTCACATTTGATCGAATGGTTCCACCCATTATACAGCTCAAGCAAATGGGTTCTGGGCTCCGAATGCATAGGAAGTAAATGATACATATCGATGGGATTCAATGTGACATGGGGTGATTTTATTATTGCTTTTCGGATCCGTTTCCTTCCATTCAAATGAGTGCAAAATTTTTACGATTCTCATTTTAAAATATAAAACTTTTAAGTGATTTAACTACGATTTAAGGAGATAGATTTATTTGCTTATACATAAATGTATGTAGCACAATCAAAATGTTGCTGTTTTGGCAGTCATTTAATTTACATTCAGTTGCTTTGCTAGTGCTTTCTTTCGTCATAATAAACATAACCTTCTGATGACCAAATCCAGACGTTTTAGACATAGGCGCATATCAGTGCAGTTGCGGCCTTTAATTACTTACATATGTGGCGCTAAAGTCCGGGATAGCCTGGGCATCAACCAGCAAAGCTCTCCAGCCCACCTGGTTACGAGCCAGCTCCTTCCAATTACGCACGCCAAGTTGGTTGAGGTCCACTTGATTGCACCTCCTACAGCGAGGTCATTTTTTACTGCGCCGTCCATCCGAGTTGGATTCGAAGACATTCTTAGCTGCAACGTTGGGCATGACCCAGCCTACTTAGTTGCTAAATGCGAGCTCTTCTAACCAAGACGATGTCCTTGTACAGGCCGCATAGTTCGGCGTTATATCTTCTTCGGGACCAAAAATCACTCAAGAGCTTTTCTCTCAAAATAACCAAGAGCATCGTCATCCGTATTTGTCAATTTTTGAATAGAAATTCCCACTTCAGGTTGACCTCCATTGTTTACAAATCAGCAAAAGTCTTTATATCCCAACATGTCTTGTCTGATGATGACTTCAAACATTTCATTGACTTCAATGTCTTCAATGACTTCAGATGACTTCACTGATTCAATAGTCTTCATTGACTTCAATGACTTCAAAGACCTCAATGACTTCGGATGACTTCAAAGACTTCAAGTGAATGCAGTGAATGCTAGTGACTTAAAGAAAACTTCGATGAATGCAGAGCAATTAAAATTAATAATTTTGACTTCAAAATAAATAATTGCAAAAAATGATTGCTAAATCATGACTTCAAAATGAAAGGTGATTAATATTTTTTAAGTTCAAATGAAGTGTGAATTCTAGGAATGACTTCAATGAATGCATTCTGAAATGATTGCATTCTTCTACAGCCATGCTCTTAAGCTCTTCGCGGTTTGACAGCTAAAAGCTTTCTTATCAAATCTAAGGATAATGAAGACAAGGAAGACCAAGGTACCTCTGAGAGAAGTTCTAGATAAAAAAAACTTCAAATTCAAAAATTCTCGTCAAAAGTTCAAAGTTTGATTGTTTATTATTTAGTATCTCATATCTAACAGAACCGAAAATGATATACCCTACGAGAGTGAGAAATCCGCTTGAAATGTAAAAAGTACTAGATAACCAACATCCTACTACACTACATACATATGACAGTGAAAGCTGTGGTGTAGGACGACATCTTGACTTTCTTTCAATATTTCACTTCCTTCCGGCTTTGCACACAAAGCAACGAATAAGTGCGAAAATCAAGGGATAGCGCACAAGCACATGGACATGGATCCGTATATATGTACCTACTCGTAGTATGTGAAGAAACATTTGCTTTCAGTTGGTATTGTTGAACTCGAGAAGGCACGTCCGTGCGGCAACATGTGAGGAACATGATATGTCATATTGTGCCACTTTCATTTTGTCATGTACACGAGCGACAGCAGCGACGGGTGTCAGTGAGATACATGCGATAGAACTTCATATTAGCACCCCAGTGTAGACGCCCACATTTGTCCTTTCTCCGATTCCACACAGCATAGCAGAACACCCATTCAAAGGAGCAAGAGTAAACTTGATTTCGAAGTTTTAATCATTTTCCTTCTTGCCGCGGCAAGTCCCCAAGCTCTACTAAAGCTAGAGCGTCTGAAATTTTCGTCTTCGTTCGTCTCGAAAACTTTGGTCATCCTCTTTGGCGATGATTCTTCGTCTTTTTCGAAAAATTTTTGTAATTGACTTTTGGGGCTGAAACTACTTCCGCTTTTGTTGTTGCATCCCGCCGGGCTTTGCACGTGCACCTAGGCACGACTCTTCGAGGGCAACTTCTATTGGACGGATGGATGTTTGGCGGAAAATTTGTCTTTCGTCAAACAACCGACGACGAAGACGACGACGATGGACCGACTCAGTTGAGATAGGCAACTAAAACTTTGTTCACCAACCACCCAAGGAAGTCTGGGCGACAAAGGATACGAGGAAAAAGTACACAAGAAGAGCAGAGAAGAGAACGAAAAGAAAAAAAAAAATACAGCAGTCTTGTTTGTTTTCTGTTTTTGTCATCCTTGTTGGATGTTAGAGAGTTGCTGCTGGATCCGAGTTGGGAACTTTTCAGATAGGATGACTCCTTGAACTGACGAATTGAGGAAAAAAAAAAAAAAACTTTTCTTTCGTTTTTCATCCGCAGTGAGTCAGTGAGTGGTGGAGTGATTATTTCACGTCTTACCTATGGACCAGTATATCGGGGGTAGATATTCAGACATTGGTGTAGGGGTTCCGATTTTTGGATGACTTGCTGATCTTTTAAGCTCTTCAAGTCCTATTTGTTTAATGAAGTTCTTTCTAAAGTTTTTCTTTTAAAAATACTCTGAAACAGGAGAAGAAGACACGGCACCGGGCCGGGCGGGGGGGTTGAATTAGTGATTTGGAAAAACAGAAATTGTTGAATGGCAAATTCTTGAAGGATTTTTGGATGGCACAAGATGAAGTTGCAGGAAATTATCAGCGAACAGCAGTAGAAAAGTTTCTCAAGTGCAAAGTGTCCCGTAATGTGTCAATTTGTAGCATATTTAATAGAAATTGCTTGAAAAAATCTTCTGTTTCTACGATGTGATGAGTTAGCGTTTTAGAGCGAACAACATTAAAAGAGTGGTTTGGTGGTCTTTTACGAATGAATAATTTAGCTTCGCTATCTTAATAGAAAGTCTTAGAGGTTAAATGTTTTTACTTGCTCCTGTAATATAGGGAAAGTATTGAATTCGTAAAAAAATTTTACTTCGAAGTTTTGATGGATTCTTACATAACTATTAGTCCAAAAAGTGGGTCTGTCTAGTTGCTTGTGTATGTTTAGTGGACTGCAGCTTAAACGGTTAGATGGATCTGCTTCATATCAAGCGCCTAGATTAGCTGACTACAGTGGGTGCAGGCATACTTAGGCAAGAAACCCCCAGTGATACCAACCAGATCGACTATCCTCACTCTATCCATTAAAACTAGCAGGAGCTTACTAAGAGAGAGACAGAGAGCTTACATATAGGAGCTCCACTGAAGGTGAGGAATAGTCTCCTTGGACATGCAGCTCCGGAAAAAATCGTTTGAAGGGAGGCCTAACCTAGAAAGTCACTGCTCACTAAGACCATTAAATCGGGTTCATTGTACCCAATCAGTTAACTCTGGAAACGCTGTTAAGGAAGACCGCTGTTAGAACTACCCAGATAGTGATATGAGTCCCAGGAGATCTATCAGCTTACCGTTGCCTCCAGCTCATAGAAGAAATAACTCTCATTCTCCTGAAGGATAGGGTAGGACAGTCACACAACAGATGATGAATAGATGCGATTTCTTCTTCGTCTATGCAACTTTTGCAATAGTCATTATGCGAGTCGCTCCGCATGAAAGCCAATGGCCAATGGCCAATGGTATTTACGCCAGAAATGACCCGTGCTATATAACGAATTAGTTGAACCAAAGTTGATGATCTCTTCTTGCCGACCATAGCGCCATGTTACGCTATATTCATATGAATCCAGCGTCTGTTTGCTCGCCCGGTAGCTTCATCCTCTAGCTTCTAGTGTAGGGAACTGATTGGGGCTGCTACAAAAGAAAAGGCCTGGCATATGTGCAGCGTCGTCGTCAGCTTTTTCGTGCCTCAATGTGCCTCAACTCTCTCCAACTCTTTCCCAGTTGCCGTGCTTCCTTTTCAACTGTTCTGCGTCACGTACTCGTAGAACCGCCGTTTACACTGCCATCCTGAGTAAGCGGGTTCCATGGCATCGCTTAGTGTGACCAATCTACTGCCACCTTCGTCGTCGTATGGTTGTGCCTATAGGTTCATCGCCCGTTCTCTGCTAAAGCTGTTCGTTAGAGATAGGGTTTGGCCAGAATATCCTTTAGATGTAGTGCAGGCACGTATTGGCGAATGTTGGCAGCTTCCTCTTGATAGTGACGATTACTCTCCAGGTACCACACCCATATAGCATCACGGATTCAACGTTGGAACGGAACAGTCGTAGCTTGGTGTTTAAGCTAATTGCCAAATTCCCAAACGCAGATTTTGCTTTGCCTATTCGGCTGGCTATATCCAGTTCGGTTCCGCCATCGGTTGAAACAATACTTCCAATGTATTGGGACTCTCAACCGTTTGTTGATGAGTTTGGTCCTAGGCTGATCATTTTTGTTTTGCCGTGTTCAATTTCAGTCCAACGACGTCTGTTTCCCTCTGCACATTTGCTGTCCCTTGCTGAAGGTCCATTTGCATTTAGCACATCGCACTTAGCCGTAAGCATGATTGTAGCGATCGATTCTTTGGAGCCAAATTTCCATCGTTCTTCCACAAATATCTCCTGGATATGTTGGTATCTTTGTCCTCTAAATGCCCCCTAAAGTTGTTGGCTTATTGGATAATCATCGACGAAAAAATCCAACCACACCTCGGCATGAAATCCACATCATACGATCACTTTTGTGGATGCAATGGAGTCTCTTGAGAAACATGTTTACACTATTAACAACCCTCACACCAAAACAAACACAATGCAAGGGTTTGCCAATCGGGTTTTGCAGGTCCAACCATAAAGACAGAAGAGGCTCAGAGCAACACAGAAAATCTTCAAACCTTTCAAGACAAACCACTTCAAGCAAATGCCCATTTCAACACTATACACTCCAAGGACATTCTCTGACAAATGACGGTTTGCCCCCATTAAGCAAAGGTTGTCTTTGTCTCTATATATACATAATTTTATCTGGAAACTTAACTCCCATTTAGCCAATTGATATTACGGAATGTCCACGAGAAAGAAGCGGACAAAAAACAATCCAACTGTGCACCCATAGCTCATCACTAAGTCAACTTGTTGCTGCACCCAAAATCCCGATTTCTGCACAAATCGTCAGACAATAGCACGAGAGGTGTACAAACACAAAAAAGTCACCATTTTAAAAGTGAACCGGCTAAGAACACGAAGAGACGAAGGACAGCACTTGCTGGCTGCGGACCAAAATTTTCATCATTCTGAGAGCTGTTGGTGTCGGTCGGTGAAAATCGTGCGCGGAGAGGGAAAACGGAAAAAATTAGCTGTTGCTAGCACCGTCAGCAATAGATGCACATTGCAAAAAGCTGTGCTCTGTGATGAATGAATTCTCTTCTTGTACTTTCGTCTGGCGGGAAATTAAAGACATATTTCACAGAGAGCCATCAGCACCACCGAAAACAGTAATAGTAGTGGAACCAGTATCTTAATCCCGAACATTTGCCATCTTAACCCCAACACCGACCTAGAACTCACCGTCGACGTCCGACGAACGACGACCGACACGAAGGATCCGCCAAGCGTTGCGCTACGGATGAAGACACCACCGCACCGCCTCGGCAGAAGATTTTTTTGCGGAGAGGCCAACACGACTAAGGAATTGTGTTGCCCCGGTCGACGAAGGATGCAATAAAGAATTGTGTACATAAAATGGATACCTAAAAGGTCAGAAACTGTTACGAACAGACGGGTCAGGCATGATTTATGTATATCCCTTCAAGGAAAAGGATGACTTGACGCAAGTAAGATATGCCCTGCCCAGACCATTGTATGGGAGGTCACCAACTGGTCGGCGCGCGCGGCGGAGGCGGAGAGGCAAACTGTTTAGGATATCTTCAGTGATTTACCAAACGAAGCCGAACATTATTTGCACTGTGCGCCGTAACACTATCGACCGGGGCTTCTGACCGATACATTATCACCAGCCAAGATGGGGCGGGGGGAGGGGGATTCGGATTAGATTGATATGTTCCATCGTTTACTGTATCCTGCAGCTTCCCTTTGATTCAAATGTACACACACACACACACTCCCCTCCCACATTGAGGGGGAACAGTATTCCCTCGATGACTTGTCAAGGCGATTGTCGGCGTGTTTTTCTTCTCCTAAAACGCCATTCATTGCTGTCGCCGACAACAGCGGCAAGCAACCTCGCCGGACCACCAATAATAAGAGAGAGCGCTCGCTTTCGTATTCATGAACACTGACGCAGTCGTATAATTAAAAGTGTGCACCAAATGAAGTTTTCTAATTAACTTGAAGCGAGCACTAATTTAGCAAAGTTTAATTACTCGCAGTCACGTAAGCCTGAGCCACTATATAGCCGGCGGCAGCGGTGGCATCTGCAGCGGCGGCACATACGAGTATGTACTTGTGTGTCTTCTGCCAAACAACAATACGATTGCAGTCCTTTGCACATGTTGGCGTAGCTTTGTGGTGGTCATGGCGAGCGGCCTTCTCTGTTTCGGACAGATAAATAAACAGAATCAGTTCGGTTTGTGACGGATGAACTTGGAGAACGTCTTAAGATTCCGCCGGAAGGATTGGGGGTTGAAGAAAGATTTCTTTTCCTTTTCGTACAAAGAAGATGATTTTCCTTCTTTTTTTCTCCAACCCATGGGGGATTCCAATCACGTAGGTAGCTCGCTACGAATTCCCAAGGATTATAGAGCTGATGTTTCCCTTTGATGTTTACAAATTTTTATCGGATCGCAAACAAATTTTACTCACTTCTACTCGGAATATTAACTATCGGATATTGTTGATTGAGGCCAAATACACATTACCTACAATTTATGAATTACGTGGAATGCAAGCAAATACGGATTTCGATATTGTTAAAAAACAAGTAGCGTAGTCTATTAGAGAACCAGGACTACAGGATACATTAATAAATATTTTACTTTGACTGCAGCCCGGGAGATTACTGTTGACAAAGTAACATCTGAGACGAAAATGGGTATTCGTGCAGAAGGGATGGATTTTGAGAAAAGAACGTGGAGATGTGACGTGATATTGTTATTCGACTGCACTTGTTTTTTCCAGTTTGCTTTGCTTGTAAGTAAAGGAAACGCAAGAATAGGAGTATGCAACCCTTTGACCCTCCGTTGGGCACATAGGCAAACAGGCGCTTACTGTTTCCATTAGCAGAGGGCTAAAACCGTCAAATATGCTGTGATACCTATAAACATAAAGGCGGTAGTCAATGTCCAGGATAGTAACAGATTACTTCAGCAACAGGAAGCTAAGATATTCAGTTCTTGGACCTCTCCTATGGAACATCATGAACGAAGGAGTTCTGCGACTGTCGCTGACTGAAGGAGTCAAAGTGATTGGCTTTGCGGACGACATCGCCGTGGTCACAGTAGCCAAGTATGTCCATGAGGTGGAGTCCGCCACAGATGAGGCAATTACGGTAGTAAAGGATTGGCTGGAATTAGCCGCTCACAAAACTAAGGCTGTCCTGATAACCAATTGCAGGATGGTGGAGTATGCAAACTTCTGAGTTGGAAATAAGATAATTAGACCTAAGGAATCTGTGAAGTACCTTGGATTCATGCTCGATAATAGGCTACGCTTCAAAACCCACATCGTGTATGCAAGTAAGAAGGCATCGCGCTCTCCCGAATACTCCCGAAAATCGACGGATCGAAGGATCCTGCTGTCCAGAACGGTCAACTCGGTTTTCTTTTCTGCTTCCCCGATATGTTCTGGCGCAATGGCGAGAAATGTATGCAGAAGAAAGCTATGGTCAGGTTAGGAAAACAGAAAACAGAGTAGTCAGCAACTTCCGAACTATTTCCGTCGAAGCAGCTTGCGTATTAGCCGGAATAGTCCAAATCGACATCCTTGCAAACGAAGCTCCAGCTTAGGTTACCGTCGAACCGGCAAGAAGCAGAATGGAGGAAGAAAGAGCAGTCTTGGCAATGCTGTGGTAAACCAAGTGAGATAAATCAATTACAGGCAGATTAACCTAACTCATTCCCACCATAGACACATGGATAAAGAGAGCGAGGAGGAACTGTAACTACCATCTTACACTTGTCCCTGCATGGCAGTTGTTGTAGGTGCCGCTTTGCAGAGGTTTGAGGAAACCTGCCAAGTCTAGAAAATCTTGTAAACCACATGACGGGATCAGAAGGCGAGTGGCTGGAGATCTGCTCGTTTATACTGTGTGTGCAGAACGCCCTTCGAAGAGCAGAAGCCCTAAGAAGAGTCCTAGAGGCAGCCTCGGAGACTATACCCAGCATAATTGCTAACCAATCTCGCGAAGTAATACGTGTCAGTACCGCGGGGAGAGTGGAGTGTGTAAGGATGTGTGTTTAGTACGTTGGCGTTCCCGACCAAACTACCGGCCAATAGAAAGTCTGCAGTGTGCGAGTGCTCTTAAAGATCTGGGTTTCATTGTCAAACTGGTTACTGTTTTTAAACAATGATTTCTCATATCTGGGAAGAAATTTATAAATATTTGATTTTAAAGGATATAACCATTTGATACTGGAAATACATACATGTACCAATAGTCTCCTCTTGGAAAATGGAAAAGGATATTTTCTTTCCATCAACTATAGTTCAGGCAAAAGCAACCAGTTAAATTCAAAATGTCTTACTTGTTGAACCTTGGCGTATGCTTTAAGCACACTGAGAGCTCACCACACCCTATACGTTGGGCATAAGGAAACAAAAGCGAAAGATGCTTATCTTTGTCACACGACGACGTGCACTTCGGGCGATATCATGAAAAGAACGCACTTGCCAGCCAGGCCTGAGGGGCTTGTGCTGCATAAATATTTTGATCTAAGAGTATGTTCAAAAATCCTTGTGTCTTGCACCAGGCAATGGTGCATTTGTTTGTTTGCCTAGCACTCGTCTTCTTTTCTCCGACGACAATGACAACGGCGTCCAGAGAGGCATCGATTGCACTTAATAATGCCATCGACCCTTCAGTCCAGAGTCGGATGGCTGCTGAAATGTTGCGATACTCCAGCTAGGCGGTAGGTGGTTGTTGTGGCACCTGGCTTTTTCTTCAACAGCAACAGCTTGCAACCCTTTTCTATGGGTTTCCATTATTATTTTTGTTCCCTCTATATGTATGTATGTGTTGGTGCTTATGGTAACATGATAAGCACAAGTTTCATCCTTTAGTCCTTGCTCCTTTTCTTGTTCACTATACTTTGAGAACTAGAAGACTCAAGTGGGAAAAGAGAGAGAGAGAGAGGACAAAAGTTTGGACGGTCGTTCGTTCGTTGGTGCTTTAACAGAGCACAGGATATCAGGTCTGCTTTTGAATATCCTCCTTTTGGAGGACTCATAACTGTCGTCTATCCGATACACAACAGAGCATTCCACCACCCTCTGGATAGTTTGTCTTTCATCTACTCCATAATCCTTTGCGAGGAATATTTTATTTTCCCAATATTGTTATTAGGGCTTTCGAAGCAGCTAGCTGCTGGTGCTGGGGTTGAGGACATTGTAAAGTGAACCCTTCTCGTTGTATTCTGCGATTGAGCACGTTCGATAAGTACCGCTCGTGCTCTCACCTATCCTTATCTGTTTTAGCAGAGTGCAAAGTAGGATTAAAAAAAGGGTTTCGCCAATATTTACGCTTTTGATCCTAGTCTACACATTTTTGTCTCTATTCCCTTTCCTTCTTTTTGCTGCTGCAGGATATAAAAATTCAAATCTTTTCAATGGAAATTAATTTATTACGTAAAAGCGTAAAAGTAGAATTCTAAGAATTGAAAAAAGTCCTTTCATCATTAGCATCATCTGGTTGTCAACGTGTTTCCTAGAAACAGGGTGCGTACTATGTTACTAACGATGTCCAACGTATAATAACTGTGGGAGTTGGTACTAAGAAATAATACTCGATTCGCATTATTTAATTGGACTAATGAACAACATTAATCAATCTGCTCGTTTTCCGTTGGCTGGGGGATTATGTATATTTAAAAAGATGTGTGCAAATTGATTTCTTTGTTGTAGCTTTCGCAAATTATATTAATGAAGTGGACAATACGTTTATTATGAGTATAGAAGCTTTGTTCAGTGTTTTTTTGAAGCCAAAGAAATATTTCAAAATTGGTTGCCTTCAGTATAAGTCAGACTGCGAACTTGAAGTCAAATGACAGATTGACAGATTTGTTGGCCTTTTACCTTAGCAGAGAAGAATGGAAAAATAGCAGCCTACCAAATGCTGTATCAATAGCTATGTATATATACATACGGACCAAAAAAGGAAAAGGACATCGATGTACAGATCTATACGACTCCCAGACCACAGAAGTGTTTTCCAAGCAGATGTCCTGACAGTGTCAACAGCAGCCCGTGAGTCGGCCATAAGAGCAATACCGCCAGGAGATATTAGCTTCTTTATCGACAGCCAAGCAACCTTCAAAGCAATTACCGCCACAGAAATCCAATCCAAGATTGTGAAGTGCTGTCGCGAAGAGCTTAAGGTTCTTGGAGCACAGCACAAGGTTCTGCTCTATTAGGTTCCTGGGCAAGAATGTGTCCCAGGCAATGAAAGAGCAGATGAATAAGCAAGAAATCAGATTCACAAGAACAAACGGACCTTTCTATAAGCATCCCGTGTTCTTAGGCTTGAAGCAGGCAGTAAAGCCACAAGGGAGACGAACGTAACGTGTGATCCATAGACAACTATGGCCATCCTTCTATAAAGCAAGGACTGAGAGACATATGCCTAAGGACAGACGATCCCTCTCCATGCTTGTGGGAATCTATACGGGCCATAAAACTCCATTTGCAGAAACTGCGTCGAACAGTAGAATAACTATGAAGAAGGTGCGGCGATGAGGAAGATGTTGAGGATACTATCCACTAGACTCCAGCATTCCAGAAATAAGTTCCTATGTAAACGATTCTTCCAAAGCCTTCCAAACATTGAAAAGCTGATGAATTTCACTAGAGACAGCGTCAGGGCGGTTTGTATACTCTAAAACCAAGAAAGTGAGAAGTAGTTTTTAGACATATGGGTTAAAAGGGCAAGGAAATACCTTTCTCCTGGGTCAGCTCTGACCTGAGTGTGCCGGAAGTTATTCTTCTGTCAATCCGCTTACCTAATCTAACCTAAGTTGATGGAAATTGGACTGTCTGCGATCGCGTGTAGAAAGTCTGTAGTTTGTAACATGGAAAAATATTAAAGTTTTACACACACAAACCATTAGAAACACTAACCAAGTCGATTGAGTAATGTCGATTCATTCATCTGTCATCTTTTTTTGAGCAAGATCGTTGAAATTGTTGTAAAAGAGTGAATTCCGAGTAAAATTTTGAAGAGGAGGAATTCTATCACCATGAAGGAGAGAAGGACACGAGACATTGCTGCAATTCTCAAGTGAGAACATGAAGCTCACAAGTTCTCCATCCCGCAAAAGATTTTATGAACGTTTGTGAATGTTATCTAGATTGTGCCCAATTAACCTTGGGGCAAGTATGAAAATTAGAAACAAAGTCGGAGACAAAACTGAGCCCTGAGGAATACCAGAAATTATGCAGTGGATAACCGACCTGTGCAACTTGCATCGAATGCCTCGAAAGTTAGTTTCTAATCTATTAAAAGAGATGCTTTGAGACACCTTTTGCACACACTTTCGACATAATTGCCTGATGACGAACTGTCAAATGTCAACTTTCTGTCAAAGTGATGGAGAGATTGGTTCCAGAGTTAGGGGATATTCGCCACGTTCTAGATTCCGGTTTGAATCCATGCTTATCTGGTTTCCCGACCTAAATGGACTGAATGGCTTATAGACCGACGAAAACGTAAAAATGCGACCTTTTGCCAATAAAACTTAAACCCCTTTATCAGTTGCGATGGCGAAAACGTTACTCTTACGAAAAAATAATTTCTGGTATAATAAAACAATTTTTTGATTGTACCCTTTGCGGATTTGAGTCTTCTAACAAAGAAATAATGGAGGCGGTATTTTAAGCGATACTCATACCCAACCCAACTACAATTACATTTAGAGCCGTAGCTGTAACTGTAGCAATCTTTTATTTCGGCCGCAATAAAAAGTGTTGCGCTAATATTAGCTGTTATTTATGAAGGTGCGCGAGGAGCAAATATCTTTTATTAGCCACGGCAATCATGCGGCAAGGCATAACTCAAAAGTGTAATTTCCTGTCAACGCGAGATAACTTATTATTAATTTCACTCCTTTCGCACGACCACTGCCCCCCTTTATAGCCCTTATGGTCCCCGTCTCCGTCACCGTCCCACGCAAATGCAAATGGCTGTGGGGAGCTCTTTCTGCCATAACTTATAGGAGGGAGTTTTATGGAGCTTAGCAAAACATTTGTTACTCCACTCGACAATGGTATTCAGTTGGTTTTTTTTTGTTTTTTTTTTGTATTCTTTTCAAAGTTTAATAAGCTCACTGATACCTTGTTTTGATAGAAATGGAATCCTTTCCAAGAGGAGAGAACGCCCCAAGTATGCAATCGCCTTTACATCGAGCGTCGTCCTGGTTGTCTGTGAACTTTTCTATCCTCTTATTTCTTCGCTTTCGTTTAGTTGAAGAGTTGAAAGCACCTTATCGTGCATTCAATTTCTTACAGTTGAACCCCGGAATAAAATAACAAATTAATTTTCTTGCAGGAACTTTGTCGTCCTGAAAATTCATCTCGTAGAAGTGCTCCAAGCAACGCCTGATTCAATACTGTTTCAAGAATTTTAATTTCGTTAATTGCACCCGCACGCACCCTCTGGCGACCTTCTGTTGCCGAGATTTGTGATCTCATCCAGCGTCGTACTGAATCTAGTTCATTAGACAAATATAGGTAAGAGTAAGTGTGCGCATATAGCGTACAGGTGAAAGATTTTTACCCTTCACTAGCTGGTGCACAGCTCTTCAGAATTACCGATTGTGTGCGGTTTCCAGGACGAGATACCGTCTTTGCATCCAAGGAAGAGCCTGCTCAAAGCAAATTGCTGTACTTAGCGATGAGATGCATCATCCTCAACTCTGTGGTGGTATCACAATGGGGACGACATGAAATGCGAAAGCAATCGGAATAGAATTGCACCGTTGGCTATCTGCCATCATCATCATCATCCAACATCCAGGTGATGGAAAAAGAAATCCTAGTTTCTCCATCTCCATCTCCAGCAACAGAATCCTTTACTCTCTGACTGAATGACTACCTGAAGGCTAAGATGATGGAATTGCGGCAGGAGAGGGGCGAGAAAACGAGTACTAATTCGAGTCACTTTGTTGCAAAGCTTTTCACAGACACAACATTTTCTGCGGTGGCATCACAACATCGCAGCACTCTTCTTCCTCTTTGGCGATGGTGAATGGGCGGTGGTTTTGGTGGTGACACTGAGTGTAGTTGGTTTTGTTGGTTTGGTTTGGTCGGCGGCGGTTGGCCGGTTGCATCGTTGGGTGGCAGCGGCGGCCACTTGAGTAAGTGCTGCAAAAAACACACCTTCCGGGTGGAACTCTTATATTTTCACCACTCGAGCACGTCCGAAAATTTTTATTTTGTTGGTATAATAATTTAAAAATAAAATCCTTGTTCAATGTGCTGCAAGGAATGCTACGACGATACGACTACGAGTATGATGATGCTAAATACTTGAACGGGGAGAGAAGAAAGACTTGTACTTTAGAGAGTACTGCTGCTAGCAATGCTCATTAATTTACGAAATACATATTTCTCCAATTAGCAGAAGGACGTGGATTCATGGAGACACTTGTCCTGATTTGTCATTCGGACGACAAGAGATGCAACGCTTCACATGCACACCATTGTGCAATATTTTCCCCAAATATCCAAACAGAAATCATGTCAGCGATGTTTTAAGGTTTATTTGAGTTTAATGAACTTAAATGACTTTTTTTTTCCTTTTGCTTTATTTTATAACATACTTATGTAAATGCAATATAAGGCTTTATATACCTTGAAAGTGATCCTTCAATATTATTTTTCACAAGTGATGTCTTCATGATTTAAAAGTCATACATGTTTCTGAGTATGTGAGAGCTGGGAAGCGTATTTAGATTTACAGTCCTGCTTCTACGTTTTTCAAAAATGCTCTTCGCGAATTAATATCGACTTTTCTTATTATTTGTCCAACGAAATTGTTTTTATTTTCCATGAGTAAAAAATGCTTCCAGAAATGTTGCTTCATTCAAAAAGAATTATTTTTTGTTTTGTTTTAAGTTAATTGTTAAAGGCATATTTTGAATACGCATCGATCTTTTTTAAAAAAAAAAAATCAGAGAGGATTAACAATGAAAAAATGGAGATTTGGCTAGCTATATATGCACATATATCCAGTTCGGTCCCACCGTCAGTCGAGACACTCCTCCCAAGATACAGGAAATCATCTACTCTCTCTACTGGTTGTCCAGCAATACATACATATTTGAGCGGCAGTAATGATTTTCAGCCTGATGATGCCTGCCTCTCTCTCCACATCAGCTGTCATTTGGTGGAGATCCATAATTCTACGAGAAAGAAGCATAGTTAATATGCTTCAGCTGGGATGTAAGAGCCCTTCGAATTCCTTCGTTTCCCGTCGACAAAGCTGCACGAAACGCATCGCCAATCACCAAAAGGAATAGTATTGGTGAAAGAATGCAACCTTGTCTTACCCCACTTTGGATCTCGAACTCCTCTGACAACCTTCCTCTGTACAGGACGTGACATTTTGAGCTAGAATAGGTAACCTTGATAATAGCAATTAATTTATCTGGATACCTCTCCTGCGTATGGCACGCCAAAAAACTCCCTGTTGACACTATCGAAAGCCTTCTCAAAATCAATGTACAGCGATCGCAAAGTGGCGATCGATATTCAACGCACTGCTTTATGATGATGTGCAGGGTGTTAATGTGGTCGATGCATGAGGTTGCTGTTCGTGTCTAGTGTGTCTTCTAGGTATTGTTTTATTCCCTCAAGGATTATTTTTGCCATTATCTTAAGTACAGAGAGAAGCAGAGACCTCTCAAGTTTTCACACTCCATTAAATTACCTTTCTTAGGAAGCTTGACGATCATTCCTTTCTTCCACTCGTCAGGCAAGTTCTCAGCTTCCCAAGGCCTACCAATTATAGGGAACAGTAGCTCAGCCGATGTTGTTGGCGCTGCTCGTAAGAGCTCGACAGGAATACCGTCAAGTCCTACCGCCTTGTTGTTTTTAGTGCATTGATCGTGTCAGTGATCTCATCCTTACTGGGGCTCATGGTCCGTATTCAGGAATTTTGTACGTCGGGAAGCTTTGTCTGATTTGGAGGCATCTCTTGAGTTGATCCTACTCCGATATGAGCAATGAAACGTCTAAACGTTTCACTGGGTAGTAGAGTTCCGACCACCTATAAGGTTTTTGGTGAGGTGATATTTGGGTTTTAGACGGTTCTGCTATTCTATTCTGCCACGCCCTATGACTTCCCGCGATCGACCGACATATTAGGAAATTGGGCCTCATTGCTTTTTGATTAGAAATGACCGGTCATACTCCTTGTTTTCATTTGAGCTGTAACTTCTGTATATTCAACGCGATATCCCTGTGGGATAGGGTATAAAAGTAAGGAAGAAGGAGTTACTTATTCGAATTGTAAGTAAAATCTTGCGTTCACAGTTTCAAAGAAACTTCTCTTCGTTTTTGTAGCATTTTTTCCATTCAAACTTCAGAGCTAATCTCAATAAAAATTGCTTCCTTCTCTATATAAGGAATCGAGGGCGCAAATACTGGATTAGCGTTATGCGACTCAAGATTTAACTACAAATTCAAGTTTTCCAAGGAAAGACATTTCAGAGCATGTCAACAGCCCCTTTTTAAATATGGTAAGGACTTAATATGTTACAAATAAAAGAAACCTGTCAAAATAGAAAATCTTTACAATCCCCTAAATTATATCTTAGCGATGAGTATAGACAGAGGAAAGGAAAAAAAAAAAAGTTTAATTAAAGCTTCCATTGTGCCCTTTGGAATTGGGTCAGCAGATAATGGACAGGGTAACATAAGACCTATTCCAGTGGGTGCTAAAATTTATTTTATTTCAATGAAATATCATTTGGGATCCTTTAGATGAAAAGATAAACCTAATGGCGACGGTCCGCTCTCGACATCTGCTTACCAAATCGTATAGCTGGGGCGATAAACACTGCCATTCACACAAGTAAATATATGTATACAATATATATACATTCGAATGAACTCTGAAACCCCTTTTTTTTTAGACCAATTTACAACTGTTGAAAATCCTTTCCAAACAATAAACAACCCCTATCCTGTATAATCACCCATTAAGTTTTACGAATGTTGGCGCATGTCTCCACCCTTAGTACACACGAATAGCTGCAAATTTTCGTATCTTAATAATTCGTCATCGTTCCCATCATCGCTGTCATCAAGTGTACGTGTTCAAAAGAAATCTCCAGTCGTGGCACTTAAATTTGCACGTTTGTTTCATCTTCTACTTAAAGTTGAGTTGCGCTGCAATTAGTCGTGGTTAACACAATCCAACAAATAATTTATCCTTTCAATGCGCGGAGATCTAGAGCCGCAACCGCCAACACCACTTCCCCAACCACCAACTCGAGTTGTTTTTTTGTGTCCATTGAGGCAGAATATTCATCGTTGTGCTTCTTATCCTGATCATTTATGCGAAACGAGTGTAGGGAGAGTAGAGAAGGCTTAAATATGCCGCTCGAAGTCGTCTACGTTCCAATGGCACTACTGCTAATGGCAGCAATTGAATTTCTATTACACTCATTACCCAATGATGATTGCCACTTGCTTCACACGCTGCATAATCAACCATAGGATGGAGTTAGCAAAGGATTCTTCTTCTCCAGCATCGTACGTATGTACGTAAATGAACCACCATCTCAACTCTGAAATTAAATCTCAATCAAAGTCGTAGGGGGTCGTAGGGTAGGTACGAGAACGACTAACGGCTGCCAAACAGGAGATGCCCTAAACATATGCCTTGAAATTTGCATTACTTAATTAAAAAAGGATTTCGTCCGTACTTCAGAGAAGGCGACTGGCAGGCAGGCAGCGCCAACGGAGCTCTCTACGCCCGTCATTTTGGGATATTTGTTTGTTTCTGATAGGTCCTTAATTCGACAATGTCCAAACTTTTGTAATCCCACTGCGAGGGATGGGCCGGCCGGCGGGCGGCGACATGCTACATTCGACCGACGACCGACGACCGACGCACAGGAACACAGTCAGTGGTGTGCGAAAGGGATTCAACAACTTGAATTTTGATAAGGGTCAATGTGGATGCTTTGTGTAAAATGCTTTCGGGGTTTTTGACTTGACTTATCAAAAGGGTATTAAGTAGTTGAATGCTACCTTCCTCTTTCAACCCTTCTTTTTCTTGGTAGTTGTGTATGTATGCTCGCTCCGGGCGTCTGTTAACCGAAATGATAGCTTGATCGTTGGTTACCTAGACTTATCGTTTAAATACTTACTCTTTGTGTAACTGTGAACGAATCCTGTGCCAAATAAAACCAACGATTTTTAATTTGCATGTTATATATGTATATATATATATATATTTTTATTTTTAACTTTTTTATAATTTCTTTTTTTTTTTTTTTTTTGGAAATAAAAAATTTAGAACCTAAAAAAAAACAGAACTCTGGCTTACAAAAGAAATTCCCCACATCACTCCGCTCAGGGAGGAAGGACCTTTGAGAGTTTTTTATTTTTTTTATTTTTGTGTTTTTTTGTGTATGTGTGTGTTTCACTTCAACGTGTTTTCCTGAGGGAGGAAGTCAACAACAAATCAACAATAAATCAATAAATTGTTTCTGTATGTGTGTATGAAGATGACTCATAGCATGCTACAATTTTTAGTTCGTTTCAATAATGTTTTTTACCGACATTTTCTTCTTTTTATTTTATAAAAATACACAAATATAGGACATTTGTTGGGTTCACATTTTGTTCCATCGTAATTATTATCAGTTATTAAAATATCTACAAGTTATTTACATGGCATTTACAACAACAATATAAGGTTGGTAGGTCCTTCCTCGAGGTCGGTCCTTGGCCTCTTCCTCTTCCTCTTCCTCCTGCCCCTGTCTACCCTCAAGAATATGTATGTACAATAATCAAGTAAATTCCATTTTTTGTTTCATTGTTTCTTTGTTTTTTTCATTTTTTTTTTACTAAAATATCTTTAATATTATTAATTGAGTTTATTGTTCGCTTTAGTCGTCACGTAAGAGGGGAGCACCCTCTGGCAATGGATTATGTGATATTTTGCGTGTCATCTTTTGGATTTATTATTTATTAATTTTTTTTTTTTTATTTATAAAAACTATACAACGCTGATAGTTTGCTGATATTATACATGATAGTAGATAGTGTATTTTTTTTTCTTTGTATGTGTGTAGTGGGAGCGGTTTAATTGGTTTTTTTATTGTTAAAAGGTTTTGAGTCGATATTATTTCACTTCGGTTATGCCAAGTTTGGCGAGATTTCCTAATGTGGTCGGATCACCCGGTTGCAGTCTTAAGGCTTCCTTATAACTAGCCGCAGCGTTATTTGTGCGTCCTAACAAGTGCAATATGGCTCCTAGATTCGTGTGAGCTCTCGCATCGTCTGGCCGTAATATGACTGCCTAATAGTACACGATTATTATTTGGTTGTCCGATTAGTTATGAATGAATGAAAAAACTTACTTTTCTATACCATGCTTCTGCTTCAACTTTTCTATCTAAGAGTCTTAAGGCTGTAGCTACTGCCACTACCAGTGAATAATCGTCGGGAGACAGCTCCGCTGCCCGCAGTCGATAGTATAGGGCTTCTTCGGCTCGTGATAATCCTGTGAGGAATTCCGCTGCAAATAGAGATTTGATCTATGAGGTGGAACTTTAATTATTTACGAATAAAATGACTTACCATAGTGATGGTACACACTGGGCTGCTCAGGAGCTAGGTGTAAGGCTCGCTTGAACCACAGCTCGGCCTCGGATGCCCTGCTACTCTAAAAAATTAAACAAAAAAAGGAATATATTTTCAAATTGAATAGAATCTTTTTTCAAATATTCTTATTTATATAAGATGCGATCCAGAGACCTCCAGCAAGTTGCTTGTTTTGTGAGCCTTTCGAAATTTTCACTGTTTTTAAAGTATTCACACTCATTCGTAATCATTCACAAAAAGTATTCGCTGGGATCACATTTTATTGCCTCTCATAAAACGAATCTGAAACGAGCTCCCATTCACATTCATTCCAAGAAATGATTATCTACTCCTACACTTCATTGCCTGGCACTAAATTTGGAAAAGGGCAATGAATGTTTCGAGTGGCTGGAGCGATCTTTTATCGATTTGCAGTGCTCTTTGTTTTTGCTTCTTTCCTGTCAGTTTTGTGTTTTGTACTTTCAATGTTCTATTTTTTCTACCTACGTTTTCTGAAACCATTCGAAACCTCGTGAATCATTTGTACATTTTGTGAATACGCTGATTCAATGAATACCTTGAATGTGAGCCTACTATGCACCATGAATACGATGATGGTTTGTTTTCATTTCAGACTTGCTTGTTTTCTGTGTGCGTGAGACTATGAAAGGCTCGTTTTCAAGCGAATGTTTCACAGCGGCAAATGAATGGATACATACAGGTCTCTGATGCGGAGAATGACTCGCTTTATCACCATACCGCAAAAAAACTGAACTGGCGACAGACAGATAAAAATAGATACTTACATTTCTTGCTAGCATGTTCCCATATGACAGATGAGCAGCCACATGATCTGGTTGAATCTGAAGTGCCGCTCGATGATGTTTCTCCGCCTCGTCCCACTGCTGCAGCCGACCAAGCACATCACCTATTCTATGATAAAGCACCTCCCGCTGATAATACGCCGGCAGTGAATGCATTGCCTCCCTGTAGACAGCAAGGGCACGCTGCAACTTCCCCTGCTCAGCATATAGATTGCCCAGCTGCAAGTACGCCGACATGCGTGCGTTCTCGTGGGCAGCCCGATCTCTTACCCCAGTACCATCTGTTTTTGTTCCCTCTTGCAATACTTTGGCTGCTTCGTGGCACTTGCCCAGGGCTATCAGAGATGTTCCCAGATTCAGATAAGCGACTGTGCGAAAGAAAAACCAAACACCAACGTGCCAGATCATAACTGTCTTAATAGCCAGGAGCCATTCGAATAAATTACCTGCGAGATTGGGGCGAAACTGTATCGCCCTCTGGAAATTCTCCACTGCATTCTTAAAGTTCTGCTGATTTTGATGCAGAATTCCTCTGAAAGAATAAAAAGAAAAAGAAAATATTTTTTTTATTTTAAATTAATCAGAATCTTGTTGATGCAGGCACTGCTGGAAGCACAATAAATTAACGTTTACCCTAGTCCGCACTCAGGTGGAAGTGACTCAGCTTAGGAAGTTTAAAAATAAGAAAGCATAAACTCATATGGCTACAACAGTGGTCGGTGAGAAAAAGGATTGACCTCTATGAACTCATTGAAATACTACCCCGGGGAAGGAAAGTAAATAACAAAGTTGGGTTTTTTTTTCGGGTTTGCCTGGTACAGGTGGAATGCTCTCTTTCGCATATCTTTCAGTATCCGCCTCCGCGCGCTTTTATTCCTTTTGCTCTTGTTCGTTCGCCTAATTTTTTATGCCAAGGATTACGGCTACACAAATAAAACAGTTTCATCCTTTGTTGGTTGGCTGGTCCTTACAGCCCATCGGTTTGGTGAACGTACATCCATCAATTCACTCATTCATCCCTTCTCTGATAAAAGAGTAGGAATTAAATTATTCGGTTCAATGATCATCACTTTTTGTTATCGGTGGTGTTCACCTCACCAGTAGTAGACGTTTTCTCTTGGTTTTCTGTTTTTTTTTTATAGAGATTTACTGACTCCTCCATTCGTCCCTATTGAATGAATTCGAACACACAGACTGAAAGTGCCATAGCATGGTTGTGCCAACGTGTAATGTGGAGTCCATTTGGGCCTAATGATGGTACACCCCTATTCACTGAACCATGCCGGTCTGTGTCAGAGAGATAAGCAGCAGCATCAGTATCGGTAGCGGTAGG
This sequence comes from Chalcosyrphus nemorum, assembly GCA_949716465.1. Lineage (NCBI taxonomy): Eukaryota > Metazoa > Arthropoda > Insecta > Diptera > Syrphidae > Chalcosyrphus > Chalcosyrphus nemorum. Next base: position 53,368,256 of record OX454335.1, read on the forward strand.
CTGAATTCTTCGAATGGAGAAGAGTCAATCGAAGTCTTAACGAATTCATACTGGGGGCACGTGCTTGGGCGGAATACACTTGCTTTGAGGTACGAATGACAGCCTAACACAACCCAACCAAACCATGTGAAGTTTGTTATGGGGTTTGGAACGTACATACATATGTTGGGAAATTATTTCTGTTCTATAGGACTCGGTAGGAAGCAGATCAAACGGTTTGGTTACTTGATGGACATGTTAGTTGTCAATGAAATGCTATTGACATTTTAAACTTTAATTTGACAGGTTTTTTGACACATAACCTATTCTGTTATGCCTTAGGTAGGTTATCTATTAAATCGTACCTAATGCAAAAAATATTGCAAAAACATGTATTATGTACTTAGTAGTTTACAAGATAATAAAAAAGGATAGTGGGAATATATAGCAAGATGGGAAAGTTGTGTAAGGAGGTAGATGTTTCTGAAAAGAGGAGAATGAATATCTTTATTGCTATTCTCCTTCAAAGTACTCCATAACTGCCATCAAAATTGCTCTAAAAAAACAGAGACACATGAGTGCCTGGGGCTAATACCACGTAATGAGCGGCAAGCGATCGAGCCATAAGTGCAATCGGCAACCAGCCATGTACTAAGTGATTGAGTGGCAAGTCCCTGCATTGAATATCATCGTTTGAGCTCCTAGCTGTGAAGTTGTGCTCTATCATGACAGCAACACTCTTGACTGTAAAAAAACTTGGATATCATTTCCAAACCTTGAATTAAATGCACAGTTCAAGGTATAGAATGCCATTACCTCTTAAGTTACAGATTTCGAACTAGAGTATGCCATTTTACAATTGCCTTAAAAATTGTTATGCCTCAACTAATGGCTCGACTAAATTGTCTTGTATCGGATATTGTCATATACATCGACAGCCAAGGAGCCATTAAGTCCCTTTGATCCAGCCAACGGGATCCAAGGCAGTGAAAAACTACCGCGTATCCCTGATCGAGATAGTGTACCACAACTCCACATTCTGTACAACTCCACAGTCTGCTGGCTGTCAGGTCACTGAAACTCACCAAGTTATTGTGAAGCTGACGAATTAGCCCGACGAGGCTCCTCAGGTCTAAACAGCATAAGCGTCACCGACATCCAGGTCGACAATGTCTTATGCTAAATACCTTGACGGCAACAGCTCGACGACTGTATCACTGCAAGGCTGCTCTGGCCCATGCTAAATAAAACCAGGTTCATCGGACTTCTGAAACACAAGAGAGGAACCCTTTCAAAATAGTAAACGCTCTCACCGGACACTCTGCTATAGGAAGACATGCCCTAAGACTGGGCATTCCCTACAATGACTTCTGCAGAAAATGTAGAGATGAGAAGAAAAGTCAGCTGCTTTCCAACATTAGAAAGGCCACATTAGGTACGACTAAGATTGTCTCCTTAATTAAGGTCTGTTTTTAGACATATACTTCTTTATGGCGTGTCCGTTGGATGGTCAGCTCTATCACATACTGTCAACCTAACTCTCTTGTGAAAGGTTCAAAGAGCCGCCTTCCTATGCACCAGTGGTGCCTTTAAAACTGCCACATCCGTAGCTTTAGCTACTATACTGCCTTTATCGTCAGCAGACAAATGGCCGCTTAAACAGCGCTCCACCTGACTGCCCCTTCACAGTGGCTATACCTCGATTTTGAATCTACTAATTACATCATCATAGTAATTTCTTTGGATAATTCAGAGAACCTTGGCCCAAACGAACTGATGGTTCTGACTCGTTCGGACCTGAGCTTGATGTCCTAACGGGACACTGTCCGTTTGGTCTGCACGCTAGACTTCCTTCAAATAATTTTTGCAGGAGCTATAGGGATGAAGAAGAAGAACTATCATTCATCTTTTCTGCAACTGCTTTGCCTTATCGTCAAAGAGGAACCTTCACCTGGGGTCTTACTTCTTTTATGACTTTGCTGATCTGAAGACGTTACCTATCAGGTATCTACTACGTTTTGGCAAGAGCTCCGCCTGGTTCTTCTGTTAAATCCATAGGATCTCCGTTTAATCTTCCTTTTCTTTGTCTCCCTCCCTATCTGTTTGTTTAGTCTCTAGCACACCTCCTAGCTTTCAAAAATCTCTAGTTGTTTGCCAAACAGACAAATAATTGCATCACTATAGCTCATTACTTCAAGCAAAAGTTGAATCGTCAAAACAATATCGTCTGGCGATAATCGACATACGGAATGAGTGCCCAGGTAAATTTATAGGATTAAGTTTCATTAAAAAAAATCATCGACTCAACAATTTGATAGCCAGAATACTGTACTATTCAATCAGCTTTAGGTCCTTTGGTTCACGTCTATTCTGATTTCGTTTCAACGAAAATCTAAAAAAAGACTCAAAGAACAGCATAAAAAGACTTTTATCATTTAGTCTGGTAAATCCTCGCAAATGACAAAAGGGACACAAAAAAAGATCTACCTATTCCATCCCCAGTTGGAGAAGAGAGAAAACCAAAAGCATATCCGAATGCGACAAGAGTTTGTATGTACATCGGTGCGGATTGGATATTGTCTCAGAAACTAAAAGCCTATTATGTCATTGACGTTCTTATACTGTTGCAGTTTCCAAAGAATTTCTATTCTCTGCTCTACGCTGGGCTAGCAAAATGGCAGACGAAGCGCCGTTAAGAAAACCATGCATGTGATTCTCGTCCTTCTTTACCCAACTTACTATTGAATGCGATCTTCTTTTGAAAAGCCAAGAGGGAGAGAAAACGTACTATAGAATGCCAAAGGATAAAGATGAATGTCTATACATCGTCTCGCTACCATTAGCTATTCCACACGAAGATGCCACAAAGGATGTCAAATGCACAGCCTCGTTTAGAATCCAATACCTGCGCCGTTTGGTCGGCAGTCCTTTGAATAGTTGTCGCCGCAAAGGAGCAAGCTAAGTGCTTTTCTCTTTTATTTTTTTCACCGAAAATGTGAAAAGGTGAATGGGCATTCACCCACAGAAAGGAAGAGAGATGCATACAATCAGATGTGAAAATATGCACAGTTTTTCTGTCCTCCTCACTCCGTCTCCTACATTCTTTTCCGACCGTTGTAGATGGCGACGACAAAAATGCGAATTATACACTTGCTCTAAAATCCGATTCCATTCAAAGAACTGGTGCGCAGAAAAAGCCAGGATTTCCATAGCAACGCCATGGGAATAGAACTGGGGGCGGGGTAGACGACTGACTGAGCGGAAAGGAGCAGGCTTACTATGATATATACCGAGCGCATTAACAGCATTTGAATGGCATTCACCACTGCGTTGAGTGATGAGCACGGACGAGGGAACCTTGCAGCAAACTACTACCAAGTATCGCATCTACTTAACATCCGTTACAGATATAAAACGGGAAGTAAACCATGCACGTCACCAACACCCCAACGCAACCCACCTCCTGCACTGATACCTGTCTGTGTACACACACAGTGACATAGCATAAGCCATCTGCCATTGATATCATATCACTGTAATTTAAGGAAACAAGAATTCTCATTCAAAACTAGCCTAAGGACACAACAAAGACACATCCACTAGCAGCGGAGCTGTGTTCTGCCTGTACTTTGGTGGCAGTCAATCCCCGAGCGGGGTGTAGGACAGGGATTGTCACAGTAAATGTGTGCTACATGCTGCAGGATAAAATGGAGGATTAAAAACTGGAATTTAGGTGCAATGAGAGCAAAAAACCAAAGCGGAAAGATCCGTAGCTCTTGTTCTTCGAGGCGGGAGTGTAAACTTGCCTTTTTTTTTTTTTTTTGTACCATCAGCAGGAGCAGCCAGGATTATACACTGCAAAAAAGAGGCCATCATAAAAGGCAACACAAAAAACCCTCGCACAGCAGCGAATGAGACATTCGAAACTAGAACATGAACAGTCATACTTTTCTCTGTGAAAGCCGGGCGTGGGTGTCAAGCGGGGACTGGTTCGGGGTGATAGAATAGAATTCAACCGGATTTGAATACTTTTTTTCTCCCCAACAAGCAGAAAAAATGGTATTCAGCATATCATTGCTCATGTCAGTATATCGAAGACACAGGATTTACTAAAGCGAAGTAGTTTTGGATATGTATTATGATGAGTTGGAGGTTGATGTGTATTCTTATAAATGCTAAACGGCTCGGGGCTTGATTTTAATCGCAGCATGAATATGCATACAAGCATTAGCCTGGAATTGAGAACTCATATCAGTAAAACTTCTGTACAGGAAAATGTGACTTTTTTGTATCCTTATGACAATGAAAATTCGTTGAATATTATATACATAATGCATGTATGTAGATATATTTTCAGTTCGTCCAAAAAGAGGGCGTTGTAGAAGTCACCCGGAGTAGAAGCTTGGATTGTTCCAGGCTTGAACAAATAATCTTTTCGTTTGGAACTGCAGACAACGAACTGCTAGACTCTATTGAATTTTCGGATTAAAACAGACGAGCTTCATGTACTCGTATGTTTTGAAACAAAAAAAAAAAAAAATAAATAAAGCCAAGCAAAGTCGCAGTAGTACCACTGACGAAGACATTAGAGTCTTTGAAAACACATCGGGACCCGAAGGCATAAGTACCCTCTCTACTCACACACTCAAATGCATTTAAAGGTCTGAAATTCAGGGAACTGCATGAATGCATTCATTTTCCGTTGTGAATCATTCGCGAAAGAACCAGCCATTCATAGTCTCACGCACACAGAAAACAAGCAAGTATGAATCATGTTGGAAATGAAAACAAATCATCATGGTATTCATATTCATAAATGCTTGAGTGCGTATTAAGCTCACGTTCACAGTATTCATTCTCAGATTATTCACAAAATGTACAAATAATTCACGAGCCTTCGAATGGTTTCATAAAAAGCTGGTAGAAGACTCAGAATACTGAAAGTACAAGGCACAAAGGAGCAAAAACAAAGATCACTTCAAAAAGATAGAAGGTCGCACCAGCCACTCGGAAAATTCATTGTCTTTTTCCAAATTCAGTGCCAGGCAACGAAGTCTAAGTTTCTGCGAATGAATGTGAATGGGAGCTCGATTCAGATTCGTTTTATGGGAGGCAATAAAATATGAGCTCAACAAATACTTCTTGTGAATGAATACAAATGTGTGCGAATACTTCAAAAGCAGTGATTATTTCGAATGGCTTACAAACCGAGCCGCTTGCTGCAGATCTCTGGTCTGAAAATATACAAATCCGCTGTAGCGGAGGTAGATAAGTAGAAGGTGGCTTTGTAAGGAAATCCCAATTGAAATTAGAGTGCCATTTTGAAACCACAACTGAAGTAACTTGTTTATTGATGTAGATTGATGAGCAGTCTCTTAAACTAGGCTGTTGAGTACAACAATACGAGTAGTCTGTCTTGAGATCTCCTCAGAGGAGTTGAAGAAAGGTTCGCCTAGAGTGAGAAGTTTGGCCCTGGCTAGTGGTGGACAATTTCAAATTGCAATGTTGTAGCTACGAAGGTCGAGGTCAGTGTCCGGTCGCAATCGCTGTTGGACATGTGCCTGGCCACATCTTTCTATAAGTGGCACACCTTATTAGGCTAGGCGATATGAGATTCGAGTTTTTTTAGAAAGATGTAGGAGATATTTGCCTTGATTGTCCCGAGAGGGATAATAACTGGCTCCGCAAGTGAGCAGTGAAGAGCTGAACCTTGCCTGACCTGTTCATCATGTGTTTAGGCCGAGACGATACTTTTTAGCCCATGCACTAACCTTGCCCAGAGAACCGTCCATAATTTCACTCAACTACTTTAATTCTTTCTTTGTCTACAAGCCATAGGAGAGGTGATAGAACACCGCCTTGAGGTGTTCCTCTATTGACAAATTTTGTTATGCTGCTGTTTCCTAGTGTTGCCACTTATTTCATAAAAAAAATAGATATGTATTTGTTTTCATTGTGAACTTACAGATTGAAGTGGACATCGGCCATGTTTGGTCGATGCTTAATCGCCTCCAGGAGCACTTCTTTCGCTTCGGCATATCGCGCTTGCGAGCTAAGGACACTTCCCAAATTTCCGAGTGCTGTTGAATAGAACAAAAATACAAACGAAAATCTTAGGATTAATTCCATTTCACAAAACTTATGATGTTTTTTATTTGAAACCTACCTTTTGGCGGGTTAACACCAATCGCGCTCCTATACAGGCTCTCCTCGTCTCTCCAGTCCAAGTTGCGTCGGTATGTCCGTATACTGAGCACACTCAACGTCAAACTTAGACATAATAAGACAGCGATTCTTTTGTTCCGCTTATGCTTAAGCGGTTCCATAAGCTTACCGATGCCAAAGCCAACTAAAAGGCAATAGCCCACACTAGGGAGATATAACAGCCGTTCGGCCACCACAAAGCCGACGTAAAAAAATAAATTCGTTGCAGGTAGAAATGGAAGCGTGATGAAAGCCATCACCATCAGCAGGACACTGGCGTTATATGTCCCGGCACTGCCGCTGCTGATAAGAAGGCTGTGACATTTACTATTTACATTGAAGCTGGTCAGGGTGCAGCTGCTGGTGCCACTACTCGAACTCTTACTGCTCGCTGTAGTGCTGTTGCTGCAGCTACTGCTGCTCCTGCTGCTGCGCGGTGTAATGCGTTCGGCGTCTACATCCGCCTTGGAATGCTGTTGCTGGACCATGTCAATTCTGTCCAACAGTAATTGTGAACAGGCACACTCGCTGTAGATACCGCCCGTCGTCGACAGCACGTTGTTGTTGTTGTTCATTGCCCGACATGAACTTGTGTGGCGCGCAGTAAGCTCCTGCTTGCATACCCTACAAATGCAATCCTTCTTCAACACGAGGTTCGATGCCGATGAAACCTCTACGCAAGGCGTGTACTCGGGCAACAACCCATCGATGGGGTTTTGATTTATTATCGTGTACTTTTTCTTCGTCCTGGACTTGCGGTGATGGTGGTACTGGTGCTGCTGGTGCAATGGTGGTCTCTTGTAGCGATGTGAACCCGAAATTTGCCTTTCGGCCAGCCTTTTCGTACTCAGCCAGAGGACCAGTGCTAGTGTAGTGTAAAATCCCGCACTCAACACGTTTCGTTTGTCCCAGAGCGATGTTATCCGCGGAATAGCATCCATGCCCCAGTCGAAGCTGAGCACTGTCGGATTCACCAGCAGCTTGAAGTTGAACACCGGCAGATAGAGGAATGTTAGGAAACGCGTCCACATCGAGTTCGACTTGGCGATGGGATTGTCTGCCGTCGAAAAATTGTTCTGCGGCCGTGGCAACATCTGCAGGCGCATATAAACAGTGCACACCAACGCCACTGCCAGAATTCCCAACGAGCGGTACCGATTCTGCAAGTAGATGTCAGACATAATCAATGGAAGATGCTAATTAAATTTAATTCAATTTCATTTGACGCCAGCCGTACATACCTTATCACCGAATCCGCATAATCCTCGGATGACATCGAATATGCCGCAGACAAGAAGCGATGTGATGGCAGTCTCCTTGAATAGCAAAGCGCACAGCGAAAGGACCACGGTCAGGATGATGGCAAACCACTGGCGGCTGTCGTTTCTCTCGCGCCATACAATGTGCCGGATGTATGTTAAATAAGTTAGCAGGTAGAATATGCATGCGGCCAGGTCAGCCCGACCAACAATGCCGGCCACTGCCTCCGTGTGAATTGGATGGGCTGCGAAGAGTGCGCCCGTTGCCACAATGCCCCACATCGACGAGAGGAAATTTCGGGCCAATTTCACCACCAGTCCGGTGGCCAGACAATGCATTAAGTTGTTAATTAGATGGTAGCCCCACGGGGTGTAACCGCCCAGGATGTAGTTTAACTTAAAACTTAACACACATAACGGTCGATAGGAGCCGTGGGAGCCCGAATCCGTCAATGGTGTACCCCAGTAGTCGTGGAGGAAGGCCTGCTGCCAAGGGGTGGTGCCAGCCACATCTGTATTACTCAAGATGGCACGTCTGCAAGTGAAAAGAGGGAATACTCATCAACACAGATGCGATAATTGGGTGCGCGAAATAATTTCGAATATTAATTGGCCTGATTACGAGCGAAGCGAGCCGTTGGACTTAAGATTTCGATAAGCGGATATATGTATGTACTCGTACCTACTACGGGGGACCGCGTCGCGCTGCTGTTTGCTGAATAATACATTGATGTGCGAGCAAATAGAAATTAACTCGGCAATCACTCACAATCAAAAGCAAATTGAACCGAGTTTGCACAGATGTTGGTTGTGGTCGAACGAGGTGGTTAGGAGCCTTATTAATTTTGTGCACTTGGTAAACATCACTTAATAGCGAGTCAAATGTTGATTTACGCGTTCCAATATAAACCAAAGTATTTGGATTAGCTGCTTCCTAATTAGAATAAGACTTATTTAGAGCTTTTTCCATGGAGATACCGAAATAAGTTGCTATTTTTAACGCCAACCAATCATAGGAATGCAAGATCAAATTGAGTAGTTGCTGGAATAGAAAGAGTAGCCTAATAGGGCCTTCGATCGTGAGCATCCTTTGCTACACTTGAGCAATTTATTTTTACCTAAAGTCCATATCAGAGAATTGTAAAAGAACGAAGGCAGTATCAATGACCAACCAGCCAATATAGATCTCCAGCAAATAGTCCCACTTGCTGTGATTTACCAGGAGATGGTCTAGTCACAGCAAACCTAAGTCAAACAAGGTACTCTGCAAATCAGAACCGGATATTCCCAATGGGGGATGATAATTATGTGATTTCCTTTGCAGATATTTAAACTTATCGAGGACCAAAAAACTCGCTCTATGTATCAAAATTTGCAAAAGCAATGATCAGCAATGTAATTTTCGTCCTTGAAAAAGCACTACCCATCAGGAATTTACATTCAGAAACTAAGTGGCAGGTATGGAAGCATGGCAAACCTATCCATTGGATCCCTGGCACTCTGAAGTGTGCGTTTGCATGGACTGGATATCAATGTAAAGTGAGAGATTCTAGAATTAGTAGTTCGCTGGTGAATTAGCTATCCTTGGGTCCCTTAAAACTGAATTTCAATCTTCACTCCATAGCCATAGCAAGTGAAGTGTTGTCAGAATGAAAATCAGTACAGTTCTACATTTTTGTGAACCCTTTGAAATATAATATATCAGGTATCTTGGGATCATACATATTTAAGGGTAATGCTGGATCCCACTGCAGAATAAGCCAATCTAAAAGAGGCTAACAAATTTGAGTTTTCTATCTTTAAATCGATTTTTCTAGAGCTAAAAGATTCCTTCGTGGTGTGCTTAAATAAATGGCTCATATGAATTGTGTGACAACGACAAGAATACTCGAGAAGCTCAAAATTAACTAGCTTGGCTGGAACATAGCCGTTTTTGTCAAGACTTAAGCGTCACTTACTTATGCTGGAAACTGTTGCTGGAAGCAGAGTTCCACTCCACGCTTTTGGAAAAGGATGAAGGTCCGGATTTGCTAATGGCCAGTGGACAGTGCCTATGAAGTTTGTGTATTTTTTACGTTATGATCGGATGCAGAGTCCTGTTGAAACTGTTGGCTTGTTTTAAAAGATTGAGTGGTTCCCAAAACTGTTTTTACTCCTTTTTCACTAAAATGGGCTTCTGTAACATGACATACGCAGGATGATACCCTTTTTGTACCCTGGCTTCTGTTGTCGGTACGAGGTATTCCCGTTCTTTGCTTGTTTTTCACATAACCAATTGGCCCCCAATAGACAAACATACGGCTGATTCGTAGCGCCTGCAGCGTTTTCAAGAATGACGCAAGTCAACACAAGAGTGTGAGTAATACCAGAAGCTGTAGGAAATCGTTAAATATTGTAACAGAAAGTACTAGTACGTGCATACAGATTTATATATTTATGCCGTATTCGAAGGCAGAGTCTCTCATGGCAGTTATACTCTTGGATGTCTTGTTTCATAAGCCACCATGCCATGTGTACATATAAAGAAGGGTCTCAGCGCGTTATGACTGACCATTTTCGGTATTTCCACTTACATTCTACTTCAAGACTTTTGGTTAGATATGTCGAAAATTGGCTCCAAACACTCTGATTTATATGAGTTCTGCACTAATCTCATATCTCCCATACCAAGATACCTAGTCAAAAAATTCTGAGCAAGCTAACTTGAAATATAATGAGCTCGCAAACTGTTGGATTCTAAGCCCACCCTAGTATCGCTGGACTACAAATGCACTACCTTAAAGATCCCCTTTACATTTAAGCAGCAGAGATCTATTTTAAGACCTATTGTCCGCCAAATGTTCGTCTATTTTTGAAAATTCTTAAACCATTCTGAAACTGACATAACTTATTATGTTTTGTCAAAACGAAAAAAGACAAGAGGTCTCCCCAGTTTTAACATGTTTAAGGCCATAAATACTTTCCGAATTCATAAAAAAATAAACTCAACACATAGGCAGAGTTGTTGTTTTTTTTTCTTCAAAACAATAGTCTATTCTTTATTTTCGTGTTCAACGAACCCTCACAGTATCCGACACATGTTTGAGATAATCTACAACATTGAAAACCATTTAAGCATGAGAACAAATCGCCGACAAAAAATGTTTCGTAACACACCACACATATAGCAAATTGTTCTCCCGAGCTTTCAGACATATGTATGTACAAACAAGGATGGTTCCTGGATATGGGATTTTTTTTTTTTTATCTTTTTGATAATCCTTGAATCAAATACCCAAACAACAAGCCTATCAAAAAGAGCCCTTCCTCTTGTAAAATGATTCTCCACAAGTTACTAAATTTTACATTTCTCTCTCTTTCTAGTTCTTGTCATATTTACAAAGTTTTTATTGGAATAAAAAAAAAAAAAAAAAACAAGGAAAAAAGAAAAGAAAACAGTGCTTAAATGAGGCAATCCTTCAAAAGGTTGAATCCCTCCTTGTTATTGTTGTATATTATTGTTGAACTTTTAGCAGGAATCCTCCACCAGACCAAAATGGCCTTTTGGCATATCCGAGGGGTGAGAGAAGAACTTTTTTTCTTCTGCTTTCTTTTAAAAAAAATTCTGTGAATAGGGTGTTAATGACACAGACAGTAAATTTACGCATTCAATTGACACATGATGAAAATCGGCTGTAGGCGGTGCGGAGACGGAGAGAGAAAGGAGAATGAGAGTCCTTCTATATTTTTTGAATATCATTTCAAAGTTGAAAAGCATAATCTCTGTCTCTCTCGGATGGGGTTGCATATGGCTATTATAGAAAATAACTTCGCGACGGAGGGTGAAATTGAAGATTGTATCCTACCAAGTCGGTAACTAGGCCAAGTAAAAGGAGGAAAATAAGTTAAAGAGATTATTAACCTAGACAACAGGTAGGTATTCGTGCTTCGTGCCTCTCCAGCAAGTACGTACTCGTCCTAATAGCACCGGCAATAGAGAACTTTGTACATACTTTGTGAGGGAGTCCATGGCAATAAAGAGGATTTCACCACGTTATGTACAAATTGAATGAAACACCATCCATCTATACATCCGAATGCTATATATTATTTAGGTACCTACAACTCACACAGGGGTGGAGTGTACACTGTATAGATGTCGAGAGCGCAGTTATATTGGACATTGTTACGCTCGATAACGTAATTGTAATCTCCGGCAATTTTACATTGGCTCATAAATTAGACGCGCCATAAAAATCTGTTCGTTTTCGATTGTTTCGAGAGTGCTTCCCCGATTGGAAAATTGTGATTCTCCTGGGGGTGAAAGGAAAACAAATCATTGCTCTTACCCCCAAATAAAAAAACCCTACCTAAATAAATGTCGAGGGTAAAACTAAATACTCGCATCGATTTTCTTAAGGATCGGTCGGTCGGTTGGTCGGTCGGTCGGTCTACCGTCTTTCACCTCTTGACTGTTAGGCAAGGCAACCCGATACTATTCTTCTTCTTCTTATAAGAAGAAACGAAGAAAAGTGAAAACCAAACGAAAATCGTTTAGCCATAGAAAACACAATACCGGATTATATACCTCTCTGTTTACATAGGAAAATAATGCCTCTGCTTGATGGCTCTAATACTTGGGAAAGTGTCCGTGTTCCTTAAAAAGAAGAAGGAAAATCTTTAAAGCCATAAAAATGTGCCACAAAGGAAATTGTGAATAAAATCTGAATATATTCACCTCAAAGGTTAAACTCACATGTCACATAGTCGACTCCTCGACGAAGCGCACAGCACAGACTCTCACATTACGTACGCCCCCCGTTCCAAGACAACCCAAACAAATACCGCCAAAAGGGATAAAGATGATTGTCAGAAGGGGTTAGGTTTAGGTTATGTGTGCGCCTGCCGCCTTACAGCCACCACATGAAAGAATAGAAACTATAAAGGAATTCCATTATCTCGGCTGAGAGGAGAGAAGGAAAAGATTAAGTTGACTGTCTCTCGCCTTGCTCTTAATTTCCTTGGATCTCCTTTGAAAGCATGGACTTGCAAATCTTTTCTTTTTTTTTTCTTCCCTCCCCTATTTTGCCTAAGTCGAGAACGAAGCGGATTTCTAAGGAGCTTCTACTCAGAAGCCATTAAAGAGCATATGCGGCGGACAAAAGTTTAAGGTTTTTACTGCATCTTGAAGAGCAAACTCCATAATCAATACTGATTAGGATTCCACTCATCAGGTAAAGTCTTGGGAAAACGAAAAAAAAAGTAACCCACCCACGTGACAAGAAATATAAGCTCTTTCGTTCTTAGTTCACATTAATGGCATTCTTGCTGCCATGTGGCACGCCAAATACAAGTTTACACCCCATGGAGTTCGCGTAAATCCAACATTCTGGCAAACGAAGGCATGCACAGGAGGTCCGGGGTTTATTGAAATTAAAACAATTTGTCACCACGTCCTGCTGAGAGGATATCCCCTCCGTCGTTGTCGTTTTCGTCGTCGTCCTAGTCGCAGCTCTGAGGGAGATTGTGTACAAGTGTAGAGTGGGACTTACCTGTCATCATAGACGAATCCAAAGTTGAGGGTGTTTATGTACAAAACAAAAGCTAACGCGCAGCAACCCAAGCTTGTGTAGTCCATGCTGCAAAGAAAGATATACAGTTGTTAATTCAACATCGAAAATCCAAATTTAATTAAATACCTACTACTACGTAGGTAGATGGGAACCTAGTGGCAATTGCGAAATTAATTAGAAAATTAGGACAAAATACGTGTGATGTGAACCCAACCCACCCGCCTGGCCCGATTAAGCAATTAAATAAAACTATAATTATAAATTCCCCCTTTTTGATTGAGCCTTAATTAATGTGAAGCCGGCTCGTTGCTCTCCAGTTCAAGGGCCACCGATAATTACAGTAATAGAAATGATTTATGGCCGACAGACTTCTAACTAATTTCTCAATATCTTGCAATTATTCCTCCTCTTGGCAGGCTTGACGTGGCTGGGTTTTTTTCCCTTTTTATTTTCGGTTTTTACTTTACCTTGTCATTACCAACTATTTTCGGCTTACTCCTCGGACCAATGATAATCAATCATAGCCCCCAAAGATGATCCATAGGGTATCATTGGTTAGAAAAAAAAAGGAAAGGAAAGGAAAATAAAGACGTGTCTAGCGCCCCAAGTATAGTGCCTTCAAGTTATCCGTTTTAATTCGACAAAATTATTATATTCTTCGCACACAATCTCATTGAGACACATTCTGCTGCTGCTGCTGCTACTGCTGCTGGGGGGATGACTTCATTATCATTTATAAATATTTATCAAGGATATTGATTTTCAACACACAACACACGACAACACACACGCACACACACAGAGAGAAAACAACCCCTTGACCCTTCCGAGGCAATGGCGGCACTGTGTCAGAGAAATTTCTATATATCATCTGAATGCCTCCCTTTGGAAAGGTAGTAGTAGTAAGTTGTCCAGGATCCAGGAGCGGGGGAGTGAGGTCGACAATTTACATGGAAAAACATTTTAAAATAAAATACGGCAATCTTTTGGGCAATACAATTGTGAATGTGGGACGAAGAAGAAGAAGGCACAAATTTTTGTTGTCGGACTGGGGCCACATGTCGTTGTCTGGCCAAATTGCCTGTTTTGCCGCTTTGGCTTGTCCAAGTTTTTTGTAGCGACTAGTGATTGGTGCCAAATTGAATGGAAAATGTAAACATATTTTCCGTTAGGTCCCCCCAAACTCCAAAGAAATTAAAATTAAGTGCTTCCATTTAAGGAAGCCGCCCAAAACGAAAGCAAGAAAAAAAATTACCGAATAAACATTTGTTACCTAAGTCCTTCCTTGCTGATATATTTAGTCAATAACATGGTTTTGTTTCTGCTTTGAATTTGTTTTGTTTGTATTTTAAGTTGAAGTTTTTGTATTGGCCACGTAGGATGAGGGGTTTCGAACTTCAATAAGAAAATTAAACTGTCGCTATACTGTTTCCCGAATCAATACGAATGAGGTCACCATCACCACATAACAGTCCTTCAAGGAACAAACACGAAAGTTTGATTGATAAACGTACTTTGCCACATTATCTGTGGGGATGTAAGTTGTATGCATGGACACAGCTAGTAAAGGAAATATGGACTCTTTGAAAGGTATATCGTAAAAATTGTTGCCTAACTATAGGCTCTGTCAAACAGAAGGCATTCGAAGCGTCGCGGTTCAAGGTTCGGTATGCCCATCTATCATTGGAACTCTCAGCACTACTCCCACATTGGATTTAGACAAAATGTTACACATGAAAGTATGATAATACCTCTGGGGTGTTCAGTCCGCCTAACAGAAAATAAAACTAGAATTGTGCCCAAAATACATCGACTTTACTTTTGCACAGCTCCTTGCTGGTAAAAGAATGTACACCTAAAAACATTCCAAAATTGCCGAGAGCCTGAGGACTGCAAGAGGTATTGAGGATTTAGACCTAAAGATATTCTTTCTTCTTCCAAACCATAGGAGCGTTTCGAGGGAGATATGACGGGCGTTTAAAGAGACCTTGGTATGATTTCCGCGAAAGATGGAGTGTACAGTGTACAAGTTCAAAAGTAAAACGAATGGAGAAAAAACATTTAGTGAAATACATCTGGTAACAGGAGTAGATTGTAGATTGGACTTATTTCGATAAAAAAAAGCAGTAGTCTCCTTTCAGGACAGTAGAGCTGGAATCTGACGAAGACAGTTTTTTGCGTAATTCCGCATCTCTCCAAGCTGTCCATAGAAGAAACTACATAAATTGCTTCTCTCTAAAATGCCCTTTATATCCACTTTTGCCAAAACAAGTGGTATGCGATTTTAAGGCCTTCATCAGACTTAATTGGTCTTAACTAAAGTTTTACTAACTTTCATGGCATGGAACAAAAATTCCAATTTTCCCCTTTGGACATCCTAAAAGACCCCAGATATGAAGTTTAAAGCAAATCGCCCCAGAACCTTGAAGATAAATACACAGACGGACAGAATCGCCAGACCAACTTTTCAGAGCTGCTCTATCAAATTTGTTTGTTATCTTGAGCTCTAAGCTAAATGACTCTATTCATGCTGTTTCATAGGTTAGATGATGGCGTCCAAGACTTGGTCACTCTAAGCGCAAGAAATAAGGACCATCTTAAGCAACTGTGCCGTCATCTCTAGTGCCGTACATTACGTGTTTGCATTATGTCAAACCGGCAAATCCCACAGGTAGACTAATAGGAATGCAGTAAAAGAAGGGGAGGGTTATGATCATTAACCGGTGTGGGTACTCTATGTCCCTCCAGATTAGGATTCGGCGCATTCGTTGCCCTCAATATCACAATGTTCAGGTACCCAGCATAATCTAATGCGATTCTGCGTGCATAATACCTTCAGCATTATGCGGCTGACGCTAACGCTTTGACCGCAGCCTGACTGTTAATGTTCTAATTAGATATCGATCCTATCTTAAGTAGTTCCGCAGCTTTGAGCACGGCTAGAACTTCGACCTGGAAAACACTCCAAGAGTCCCGGAGTTTTAAATACATTTCTAGGTTTAAGTCCTTTGTTCCGTCATTGCTTTTAGACGCATCTGTAGAAAAGGCAATCTCAATCTGAAGGTAAACTTCATCATTTAGCCAGTCTTCCCTGCTGGGATACTCTGCTTCGTACGGAGTGTCAAAGTCTAGAAAACCTAATATATCATCAGCGGTAAGGATATATAAGTATTTGTGAGCGCACATCTTTCCGACTGTAGTTTTATTTGCAAATCGAGTGACTTTCTTTCAATCGCAGAACCGAATAACCAAGGACCAAGAACTAACAAATTATTAGCAATAAATGACTGATTTTGACGTCTAAGTTCTTAGTCAGCAGTAGGTAGTCAATGAATAAATTTTGCCAAGAGTGGGCACCTGGATGTGCATCTGGGTTTTTTGCTTTTAGAGAAATTCCCAACATGATCCGCCGTGTCGTATCCCCCTTTCTTGGATTTCAACTGCTTGTAGGTTTTTATTTTTAGGTTTTAGGAAAATAGAGAACGAGGGCTACTTGAGCGTGTGTAATGCCGCAAAATCGATTTCAGATTTCTGTTTTTACGCATGTTTACTTCCATTTAGTCTAATTTGTATAAACTTCCTTAGCGATAGTACATATCTCTAATTAACCAATGCCATTTTACATGCTTCAAGACCGACAAAAACGTTGAAATAAATTTATGTAATTCTTCAACACCTCCTGCGCCTGCCAACGTAGGACTTAGATAAAATCAATTGTTTTTGATTAGAATTTCATCGCTACCGATGAATAATGATGACGACGAAATTAAGGGCCGCTATCGAACCTCCGGCACTGCATTCTGTATACGCGCGTACACGACAGCAGCCGCCGCTTCGTGCCTCTTAAATTTAATCAAAAACTTCTCATCAAACCAACCCATCCAAGTGTCAAACATTTTCAGTATGACGTCTAATTTTGCGAGCATTAAATATTCAAATCTTAAGCAACCAATTTTTGAACGAACTCCCCGACGTTTATGAAATTTCCATGCAAATTAACAACAAATCTCTCCCATGTCCTGACAGCAAGTGCCAGTAACCAAGTTCTCCCACTGAAATATTACAGCAACAGAGAGAGTAGAAAACGAGCAAAAAATGGATTTCTAAATTATTCACCTAAATGCGGGGTAACAGGCGGCGAACTTTTCGCCTTTACATAACTTAATACAGAGTACTTCTGCTTCTTCTACCACCACCACCATCAATTCCCAACCGCCCGTTCTTGTTCTCTTTACCCCGCTCCCCCTGCCGCCTGCCGCCTCACGCAAAACAAGGGTTCAAGACCGCATAAACATCCTACTCCCGTTGCGAACACAAACAATTCAGCCCCAAACAACGCGCAAAACACCACAGACTCACCTTTAAAAAATTGTTACATTTAATTTTTGCTCCTCTTCATTCTATCCCTCTACCCTAAAGTTTAAAGTTTCCACAAAAGATAAAAAAAGAAGGAACATTTTTATAAGGTCGCGCGGGAGAACATGCAATGTGCACAATGGGATGACAGTGGTGAAAAATGTTGCAGCACTCATTTACTTTTCCACAAGTCAGCACTCCTTTCTCAAAAACGAAACCAAAAAAAATGCAGAAAAAAAAGAAAGGCGCTAGAAAAAAAACTGGGTGAAATAAAAAGTTTCCAACAACGACCATGATTCGTGGTCTTGATTTGGACATCCCCATTGCAAATTGGGACACAACTCCCTCAGTTCCTTTTTCCCTTTAATTGCAAATCATTTACGAGTCCTTCGAGGCACCAGTAATAGCATTCGCGGTTCTTCCTAAGACTCTCAACTCTGCAATGAAGTTTAGCAAAAGAAAGTGGAAACGAAAAATAACAAAAAAAAAAGTCCTTCCTCGTCGTGACGGAAACTCCAACTTTTCGTCTTCTCCTTTCTTTCCTTCACATCGCCGGTCCATCGAGCTCAAAGAAAATTGACAAAAAATGCAAATGATGCAGAGAAAAGGTACCTACCGAACACACCCTTGCCCGAGTTACTCAGCAGATATCTACAGCTTCAATTTGCCATGCTAGAGGATTGACCAATATGTCCGCGTTGAGTTGTGGGCAAAAGAAAAAAAGGAAACTTCGCCAAAGAAACTTGTGCAACAGTTAAACTTCTGCTCGTTCAGCAATTTATTCGCAAATGTATTCGAATGGCTTGCATATGCAATGTTGCAGTGTCAGAAGACTGAGTTGCTTTTCACGCGTGGAATTAATTTATTTTCCTGCAACAATGCCGAACGTTTAAAGGAGCTGTCATTCCAACAAGTAAACGCAAAGCGTAACATGTGTCATGTCCTTTTATCGTTTGTGCACATTACTATTGCGATTTTTTTTTCGCCTGTGTAAAGTTGCTATTACCAGCAGTCGCATTGTGCGTCGTTGTGTGCGGGCGAGGGCGAGCCAAGGATGAGGTTTCGTGCATAAGTTCGTTTTGTTGTCGTGACATTTCGTTTCTCACACATTGAGAATTAATTAATGTGACATTTTGACATGCTGACATTGTCCTTAATAATAATTGTCTACATGGTCCACCCCTAAAAGTAAGTACAAAAGAATGTTTTCTTTTGTCAGTGCCTCTGCTGTGAGTTGACTATCTCTGTCTGGCAAGAAAAAATAATATGAAATCACTGTCGCACTGAAAAAGTTGGTAGGTACTTTTTTGCCTAGTTCTTGAGAACTGCGAAACTAATTCTCGTGTTTACGAATAGCACCTGGGGTCCCATATTCCAGTAGCAACATACTTTGCATATTGCACAACTTCTTCCTGAGCTTGCATAGGTATATGAAATATGTAATTTGAGTTTTAAGCAGTACAGTACATTGTTTACTGTTTATTTACTTATGTAGATTAACTGTAAAAATATAAAGGTCATGTGTTTATGAAGACAAGAAGCCAAGTGCATTTGTTATATCCTTGCTAGAGTTAAAAAAATTCACTTGAAGCCACCGACCTGAGCGCAACTTCAATGTGGGAAGCCGTAAGCAGGAGGCCTCGCAAATCGCCAGTATGGTTTCCGTAAAGCACGTTCCACGATCGACGCCATGAACAAACTCATAAATAAATTGGAGTACCGGACTACCTACAGGAAATAATGACGGAGCATTTTACAAATAGAATACTGCACTCCGAAACTGAAGACGGCATAAGGCAACATTATAGGCGGGGTTCCCCAGGGCTCTGTACTAGGCCCCCTATTATGGTATATTACGGAATTCGCCGACGATATAGCGATCGTTGTAGTAGCCAAACTTCTGGAAGAGTTAGAAAATTACTGCATTGAAGCCATCAGAATGATACAGGACTGGCTAGTAGGCGTGCCAGTAGCAGACGAGATTATGGAGACTGCAGAAGTGAAGATTGACAATGGGCGATCACGTTGTAGAGTCTAAACCAGAACTGAAGTACCTTGGTTTTACTATAGATGGAAGCTCCTAAACAGAAGAAAAGACTACTCTAGGCAAGAGTAGTGACGTTGATGATGCTCTATGGCTCCCATATATGGGCTAGCCAAATGAGCACGAAATCATACAGTAGAAAGATAGATGCAGTATACGAAGAATGCATTGATATTACGCAGCGAACAACCTCATACGACGCGGCACGCCTGGTGGCTGGAATGGTGCTAATAGACTTCCTCGTTAAAGGACCAGCATGGAAATATCGTGCCAAAAGCTACGAGGCAAAGTGAAGATGAATTACCACGAAGAACAAAACTGGGAAGATTGGCAAAAAATGGAACTGTTTTGACAAAGGTAGATGGACACAGTGATTGATCCCCAATATCGTATAGGAAGCATGGAGAGCTGTAGTTCTACCTAGCGCAGATGCTTACTGGTCATGGATGTTTTAGAGCATACCTCCACAGATTTAAGCATTATTGCTCAATGTGAACAGAAGCTGTGAAAAATGCGGAGCACATAATGCTCCACTGTCCATGATGTCCTGAAGGCTGTAACCTGTTGGCGAATATACTGGGTGTGAATTTAACCCTAGAGAACATCATCGGACTGATGCTCAGCACACAAGAAGTTTCGGAAGTAGGAAGTGAGACCGTGGCTACTATCATGAAGGAGGAGAAGCTGCCAATACGAACGAGCCTAGTATATAAGGCTCAAGTCGCCCCTTGCAATGAAATTTGCAATCAACGCCACTAGATGGTCGTGCAGGATCCGAGTTGAGTTTTAATGGCGGTTGCGAGTGTATTCGCATAGGTTGGCTTACTTTGCGAATAAAACTTTTCAACTTTTCAACATATTTACATATATAGATATATACATATGTTCTTATTCAAAAGGAAATGAATCCGTCGAAAGAAGATCACAATTATCTTGTAATCACACTTCTACCATGTTAACATAAAAGTTACTAATATAGCTAAAGGACTATGTACATATATGATACCAACGAAAGACGCATACATTCATATGCTGCTTTCACTGTTACATAATTCAACGCCTTCAGATATCATCTATGCCAATTTCATAAGGTGCAACAGCTGTTGAGAAAGAAACACTGCAACCGCCATCGCCATGTACCTAGCTGCTATAATATACACTTGCGAGCATGTTAGACTTGGTTATCTTATTTCATTATTCGCAGCACAATGTCTGTCTGTCTATCCACATCCAGTCTCAGAGTAGTACGAACAATTACCATTGAGCGAGTGACTCCCTTCTTGCAGCCTTCATATCCTCCGTTTTAAACATCCGACACATGTTCACTTTAGGAGAGCCAGCATTTTACATGACATCGAATTGTGGACGTTACATCCGAATTACAAGTTGCGATGTGAAAGGAATAAAAGATTCCATTGCTCTATTGTGTCATTGTGTACCCTTGTACGAATGACACAAGGGCGTGGGTGTGGCCTTCACAGTGCGCCTGATGTTTGACAGTTTCAAAAATCACTGATTAGTGTCCAACGACCGACCGGGGGGATTGTTGTTTGATTGTTGCTGCTGACTTTTGAGTGACACAGAGGGAGCACACAATTAGCTGAGGCTTCCCTTTGTTTCCCCCCAGTGTGCATTCAAGAAAATTGCTTCGCATCCCTCTGAAATACGATTATTCGATCACTTGTATATGTCGATTTATCCGGCCCCAAAACAAATTCGAATTAAGTCATTCAAGTGCGGCTAACTCAATCATTCCTAGTAAAAGTTTTAGTTTCATGAAAGCTCAAGGGGCAGCATGCGAACCCATGCTTGTTGTCCTTTGAAAAAGAACTCTCGATTTGGAAGAGCGAAACAGAGACAGAGAGAGAGACGGCAGTGCTGCAAAATTGGAAAATGTGAAAGTGGGCCGAGAGGAAGGTACGAGTATGTCTTTCCCCCGAAGGCCGTTGGAGAGTTCAATTAAGTTTTCGAATTTCCGAGTCGATTTTCCTTTTTGAACTAAAAATGTTTTTTTTTTTTGTTTTCTCTCGGTTTTCATTTTTATTTCACGTCTGTTATGTTTTCCTGGGTGAATTTCAGAAGTTATGTATCTATCGAAGGCATCACAGAACGAATGAATATAAACTCGGTACGCAGAAATCGAGCCACTAATGTCGGTTTTTTGGTTCTCATAACATCGTTTCTGTGACTGTGGCATCGGAGGGCAGTAGATTCATCCTCTTTGTCTTTGGACGGAAGTTTCACTTGCCCTCGTTTCAATGGGTTTGGCTGGGCTTTGTGCATACACACAGGATGTTAATGGACAGCCATCCTGGCTGCTGTTTCATCATCGAATCAGTAAATTGAAGGAAATAAAACAGATAAATGCAAGCAAAGGTGATTGAGTATTTTGCTCGGTCTAAATTTTTTTGAGTGAGAAACTTTCATTTTTACAAGTTGTTCGTTTCTTCTTTAATTTGCTTGCTTATTGCCCTTGTGGCTTTTATTTTTTGTTTGTTTATTTATTTTTTGATTCTTATTCAGCCTGCAGCAGTTCAAGTATGTAAGCATAAGAAATTGAACTCTTTTTGCGAGTAACTAATGTAACTTATGTAACTACTTTAATGACAAACAGTTGTGCCAATTGTGTATAAGCAAAATAAACAAATTTTCAACAAATTTGTATTTAAGTTTAAGCGGCTGGCTGGATAGTAAAATGGCGCCACTTCCTTTTGTGGCATAGCGGCAAGGATTTCAATGTCAGAAAAAAAGTATATCGACATTTGTATATGAGAAAAAAACCGACAATCTTTACTGTCCAACTTAACAATGGACGTCTCTCTTTGTGGCTTTTATACCAACAGAAAAACTTACTGACTGAGCCTGATACATATGTATACGTACGTTCATACTCGTAGTAAAAGGAATATCTAAGCGAATCGATACAGAAATGATGTAATAGGGATAGGAATTGTTTTTTTTATTATTTTCGAAGGTTATGTGAAATAGTATGCATTTTTGATTTTTTTGTTTGCTGCATAATTAGATCTTTTTTTCTTAAGAAGATTAATTAAGTTTCTGTTTCAAATCCTTTAACATCTCATTAGTCAAAAAATATTTTGTCTCCAAAGTTGCATGTTATCCAAGTTCACCATATGTACCTGCATTTATAAGTCAAGGACAAGGTACCTTCTACTGTATCTAATATACCTACTGCGCATGTTTCTTTGAAGAGAAATCTGTTAATACACAAAAGTTTGAACAGCAATTCTATGAACTTTTTTGAACTTATTTTTAAATGAAATTTCGAATATGTTGACAGAGAACGCCAAAGGCTCACTTGAATCGACTGATTCGATTATGTAAGAGAATGACCGCCAGGACCTTGCATTTTAAAAGAACGATGATTAGGATAATTTAAAGATTAAAAGAAGTTAAAAAGATTAGCAGGACCAAGTGATCTATTCTCCTCGAAAGAACATAGCAGAGAACTGCATGAATCCATTCATTTGCCATTGTGAATCATTCGCATAAAAAACGAGCCTTTCACCATCTCACGTACACAAAAAAGAAGCAAGTATGAATCATGTACGAAATGAAAACGAATCATCATGGTGTTGGTATTCATGAATGCTTGAGTGCGTAGTAGACTCACATTTAAAGTTTTCATTCAATCAGAGTATTCACAAAAGATTCACAAGCCTTCGAATGGTTACAAAAAAGTAGATAGGAAGGGTAGACAATCATTTCTTGGCATGAATGTGAATGGGAGTCGTTTTATGAAAAGCAATAAAATGTGAGCTCAGCGAATACTTTTTATGAATGAATACGAATGTGTGTGATTACTTCAAAAGCAGTTAATATTTCGAGTGGCTCACATTATCTAGATGGTAGTATTTATTAACTGTTCTCAGTTTTACATATAATAATAAGAATTTAAAATTTCAAAACAATGTCTTAAGCTTACAATAAGTGCAACTATGAGCTCTATTTTGAATCTAAAAAACTTTTTAAGCCAGTTTAATTGCTATTCCATCTACATTTTATTATTACTTTGTTACAGCAAAGTACTCCTTGAATAATAGTTTCAATTACCCAATTTATGCACATCGGAATCAATAGAACATTCGTCAGATATCTTCACTTCAACACAAATGTCTGTAACACTATTGCCGAAGAAGAAAATATGTATGTATGTACTATGTATAAGCTTCATCGCACCATTCAATGGCACATTGGCTTCACTGGTAGTAGGTACTATTTTCTCTATCACCGTCATTCACAACGCTATCCCCCATCAGCATCTTGTGAAGTTATTGGAGCGGAGATTTTGGGAAGTTATTTTAAACCCATTTGTGTTAGGTGGGTGTGCTTAAAAACCACCCACGCACATACACAGCATCGTCCGCCCATCAGGATGGCCAAGTTTTAGCGCCTTGTGCCAGCAAGTAGGCTTTCGATACCAACTAAGCGGAAATGTTGAAATGTCTTAATGAGCTTATGGCTTTAGTGGCTTCCCATCTTCACAGGGATAATGATGAGGGGCTTTAGTCTAAAATTGTCCTTTCACTTCAGACTAATGGACGTTTAAGCTGTGAGAGATTTTCGGACCTTCGTGACTTTTCATTTTACGAGACGTCGACGTCGACGTCGTCGTCAGTGTCGGAACAAAAGGCTTTGTTCCGCTGTGAGGTTGATTATTCATAGAATATGCGGAAGCACACTGAGTAATCAATATGGAATATGTTCACTAAAGCCGGCTCAAATCAATTTTCAATTTATATTGGACCGAGTTCTTGAAGTGCTTTTGGAGGAAAAGGAGTCAATCTCAATTCAATTTCCATTTTCTTCTCGTATACGCATGCAAAATGAGCAGAATCATCATGAGGATTCTTTAAAGCTCCACCACATAGTGTGTTACCGGTGTATGGTGACGACTCCAGGTTATTGCACCTCGAGCAATTTGCATGCCATTGCGCTGATTGGAATCAAAGGAGCAAACACAACATGCATGTCAAGCGGCATTCCTCTTTCATCACCCGGGTAACATTCGATTAAATCAGGAGACCGTTTCTTTTTTATTAAAGATAGAGAGACAAGAAACAAAAACAAACGAGCAACGATAAACCAGGAGGGGAGGAAGGACGACGTTTTTTTAATCGCAAACGTGAGAAGGAGGAGGAATAAAGAATTGGGACAACGTCTAAGTGCAAATAATTCGTTTTTATTAAAATTCTTGTGATTTCTCTTGGCTGTGCGGCAGTATTGATTTTTCGTCCTTGACACACCCACTCACCCGTGTACACAAACACGTACAGGAAAGCTGAGTTAGATGAACGCCGCTTATGTGTGCCACGAGTAAATGATTCCAGTCTTCGGCAATTTGCAACTCCTAAATTCCCGAGCATGGAGTTTTCCTCAGATGTGTGGTGGTGGTTAGCGATGGGTGGTTTGTTTGCCTTCGGATTCCCTTCCGCTGCCACCACAGCCCCGATCGCGTTCGCCATCATTACACAGATTGCTGCGCTACTGTGTTGCAGGTTACGGGGTTTGTTAAGCGATACCTTTTCCAAACCCATGCTCGTGTTATGACGATGATGATGATGATGATGATGACGGGGACGACGACGGCGGTGATGGTACTGTTGAAGCCGTTTACTCTGCATGGGGCTTTGTTGATACTGAACCGGGGGAAGGGAGCGCTCATAGTAGCTCTTTGGTGGGGACAAAATGGTTGCTTTTAATTTAAAATGAAAGCCAAATTTATTTGCTTTCTGGCGAAATATGTTTGCTGCATTATTTGCTGAACGTGATTGGTAATACTGTTGGCTGCTTGTCGGCTGTCGAGAGGCTGACTGCATGCAGCCAACAGCACACGTAGTCTATGATACTCATACATATGGTCATACACACACACACACACACGTACGTATATTCGGCGAAATTGAATCAGTGAATCCTTAAAACAAACATGAGGCAAACAAACGCATACTGGTGATGGAGCACTTGCCTCCGTCGTCGCTTCGCCCCGGTCTCGTTGGGTGTATGGAAGTCTCATCATTGGCTGTTGATATCACTGGCTGTGTCGTGCCATTGGATGCTGTTGCTGTTGCTGCTTGGCCTCTTTACAAAGATAGTCTGTCTGACAGTGTTCCGTACGGGGGAATGTAATTCACTTTGATCTCACTCTCTGCAAACCATTAGAATGCTTGCTTTGGGAAAATATTGTCGTTTTCATTAATTTACATATTCAAAGGAAATTAATTGGGGCTGCAGGTTGTTTGCCTACCTTGGTAATATCGTCCACATGCAATCACGTTACATCAAAAGAGGTGTTTTATGAGCTTGTGTCCCATAAATGATATTGATTTATGCGAATTTTCCCCCATAAAGTTGAATTTATTGTTTATTATTTTTTAGTTAAGACACACATTCCGGGAAAAAAAAAAACGTCAACTGTGGTATACAGCTTAGGTCCATCATAATATCTGCTCATAGATACGTGGAACCGGAAAGCTGTGCTAGGTACATCAAAGGAGGAAAAGTTTATGATCTGGATTTATGCATGATTGACAAGTTGAAGCCGGTCAAGTAGCATAGTTCATGTGTCTTTCTCTGTTCTATTGCCAGATGTCATATTCTTGCTCTTGCTCTATAGTTTCTTGTGAAACTACCCGGCAACAGCGCTGCCACACTTTTACTACAAAGCTAGCAAATTTTTTAAGTCTTGTTCCTTTCTTTTAGATTCATATAAAAATCTGTTGCCTCATCTTCTCCTCATCTTAATTTATTAAAATATTAAATGTATCTACACTTTACGTGTGCGTTCACATATGAAGTTTTAAGTCAACATTTTGAGTTATTTGGCACCGCATATCTATATCGGTTTATTTGTGGTCAGATCGGTCCATTTTCCACATGTTCCGCTGCTCCAAAATGCCAAAAAATCTTGAGTTCTGGCAGCCAATTTGCATTTCACCTGCTCGCTCATTTCCAAAAAAAGGTGGAGCCTAAATAGTCTCATCTTTGAATTCACGTAAGTTTGCGTGTGACCAAGTCCTACATAACTTCAAATTTTTCGTGAATTGTTCTCTTCTGGTTATGTTTCCTGTAACAACAAGAAGTTGTACACACAGCATCCATGAAATGGCGGCACCCTTGTGCTGTCAAACAAGTCACCCAAAACTGCACTTGTGTTGTGAGGCCCCTTTTGATTTTGCTCAAACGTCAAAATACAAATATGTTCTTGGTTAGTTTTCAGCTTGTGGAAGCCAAACTGTCAAAAGACGCGAATTTGACTATCTAATGTAGTTAGTCTTTGGTTATTAGTGTTTAGTTCTTTCAATTGCTACCTTTTGTTTGAATCTACTATTTTTTTTAAGGATCTGCTATAATATATATATAAATTTGTTACTTTATTGAGTGTATTCTGGATGTTCGTTGAATCAAAGGTTGGGCGCGGTTTGGTAATTCTAGGTAATTAACACATACCTTTCCAACTTGCTCAGAAACTGGGAGGCTAAACAAAAGGTGCCTAGACAGCCCTGGCCGGATTATAGCAGTTTCATATGCTCTTAATTAAATATAATAAAAAATTATATAAAAACTCTAAACTTCTCCCTAGATAGTAGGGAAAACCAAAGTGGCAACTCCGCCTCTATTAGTCAAGAGTTCGACATTAACGGAATATCTTTTCATTCGCGATATTACGTAAAATGAGCAGACAAACTTTTAAAAAGGAGCGAATTTCACTCCAGTCCTTTTGAAAATTTGAACAATCACAAAGTTAAATGAAATACAATCAGCCCCAAGGCTATAAAAGGCCTGTTCACGGTCAAGAATCATGTTGGAGGGTATATTTTGTGTTTCGCTTACTAACAGAATGCTCAATCTTGGATCCAAATTCTGAAATTATATAGCTTTTCAATGACAACTAAAGTTCCCGATGAGGTATAGCCAAAAACACATGATTATGAATACCTACTGCATGCATTGGAATAAGAATACTCATGTTTTATTTCAAACATATGTATATCTGCTTTTGGACATACGCTGCATTCTGAATTTCTGTACGCCTTGACACCTGTCTTGGGCATTAATTATTTATGTTAAAGCTTTAAAGAAAGGGCCTTACACATTTAAAGAAATACAACAGTGTTAGACAAATACGCAAGCATTTTTGACATTTTCTGACATGGGTAAGGAGACGCCATATACACATGTCCCTACATACTTACATAGGTAGTGCTAAAACTTATCTGGATCAAAAATCTAATTAACGTTGACAATTCTTAAAAATAACTCCATTCGCCGTGATAAGGACTATTTCAGTTATGTCTTCATTCCTTTTAAGGTTAGGTACAATATTATACGACTTAATTTCATTTTGATAGAAAGAGAAATTCCTACTTGATCCCTGTAGATACCTGCTTTTATTCCTTTTATGTATACTTATTCGATATTAGTGAAAATATCCTTCATTATGAATTCTTACTCGAGCATACTGAGTTCTGTTAACGCAAGTCCAACAAAAAACCTTTTTAATCAATAGTTTCGTACCGAGGAATAAAAAAAAAATATATTACGAGCTATTGCAGTGTCTCTTCACCCCTTTGAGGTATTACACAAACATCCCACGAACACTTAGTAATTAACTGTTAAATAAACAATCAATAATAAAGCAGACAAACAGCACTTAGTAGAATTGTGTAAAAGAGCCCAGCTAATTGCCCCCAAAGACGGACGGGGACAACGGACGACAGGACGACAACCGATGGAATTTTACTCAGGTGCCTTTTTGAAAAATCAAACGTCAACAATTCCTGACAGTTTAATTGTATACATCTGCCGATTGTTTACTCAAAACTTTTATATTGGGTTGTTCTGTCATCAACATTAATGAGCGACCCGAACATTATCATGTCAGCTTTGAATGCCCAATCGATAAGTACACAACAGTTGATTCCTTCCCCAACCCCTTCAATAAATACCTGTTACTCGGTACACATCGTCAAATCGTCTCATTTTAATTATAATTAGATAAGAGGGTATAAAAACAAAAAAATACACACACAAACAGAAACACCGGAAGGGGTTTATGCGCAATAACCTAACGATGAATAGACGACGACGACGACGAGGACGATGATGGGGCGGGAGTGGAGTGCGTACATAAAACCACAGGATGTAGCGTTATTTAAGCATTCGCTAACTCTACCATGCATCGTAATTAACCACTTCAAATATATATAATTGAACTGTTGCGCCAATCATACCGAACCACTAATTAGTTCATGTGCCCCCCATCCCCCACCCCCTTACACTTGAGACCACATTCGAGAGCATCCCCGCTTCAGAAGTGCACTGTGCTGGAATCAGCGATAATTGAACGCCAGATCCTACCCTAAATAGGAACGCCCTCTTGGTTAACGTCGAACAAACTCGATCAATCGTACATTTCGTTTCATTGAAACGAATGCAAGCATGAACACATTCAAGTGGTGAGATGATGATGTGCCATGGCAGGCACAGCATCGAATCCTGAATGGAATCATATTCGTACTAATACAACACACTACCTACCTTCTTCTTCGCGCCGGAGTACGGAATTCGATTGAAACTAATTAAGAAGCAAAAACCGCTACTTCAGCTGCCTACACCACCTTCAAAGCCTTAAAAGAAGTGCTGTTTACTTTTCATTTGAATTCAAGCGAACCAGCGAGCACGCAAGGGAGTGTACGGCGTCGTAGTCGTCGCCCGACGTCGTCGTCGTCGTCATTTACATTATCGTCATCGTAGTCGTCATTATTTCGTCCTCGTTTGCTGCCATCCACATCCTCTTGAGCAGCCTGGCAGAAGTTATTAATTAGCGGTGAAAAGCGCAATTTTGTCGGTTGGCTCGTCAACGTGAAATAAGCCCCAGCGATTACATAATGAATTCCGAAAATCGTCGCGGGCGGAAAATCAAATGAAAAGTTTCGATGTGTGCCAGCGCCAGTGCCAGTGCCAATTACGCGAACCCAATCCAATTAGGCAATGAATAAACATAACAAACGGTGAAGTTACCACTTCACATCGGCACGGGGTAAATTTCATCGCCTTTCGCCTCGTTGCCGCCGGAGTGGGGTTTAGCTGTAGAGTTTGATTTCTTGTCCAGGACAACAGGTGTTCTGGCAACTCGGTTTCGTTTGACAGACGTAATGTCAGAGTGAAACAAAAGTGCATATTAATGATGAATTAAGGATTTGATTTAAAGTCCTTTCGCAATCGCAGACAGATGATTAGGGCAGGCACTGTCAGTAGTGAAATAATATTAAAGTGAGTCCTTTGATAGGATTTTCGAATTGAATTTACCTTGAAGTCTCTCAAATTTTGAACGCTTGTTTGTGGTTTCTGAGGATGATTACAGTCCTTCGAAGGTGGAAACTGTTTGCAGTTCAAAGGATTGTTTGCAGCGAAAAGTTATCGTTTTCGTAGAAGTAAGCAGTTAAAGGACTATTGCTACAAAGATATTAAGGTTTATTGTTTAAAGAATAAAAAAATAAATAAATATTATTAGGCCGTAAGCAGCTCATAGAGGGTCAAGGCCTCACAACTATACCTACGTGTTGTGTGTGGTATTCATTTCTGCACATTCAAAGGGACCTACAGTTTTATGCCTTATCCGAAGGGCAGAGGGTTTTTGAATAGCTTTCTCATGGCAGTTGTATTCTGAAATTTTCGTCAGGCGCCCGCCGTGAAAGAACTGTTTTGTAGTTTTATTTTATTTTTCGAACTTGGAACCCCAAGAGGAGAAGTCTAACGCACTAGCCACTTAGCCTCGACACTCGCTTTGTACTCTGTACCACTGTATGCTTATGCAACCTCGAGCCAGTGGCATAGTGCTTAGTGCGTTGGCGCCTTGGAAATTAACTTCTCGTACATCCCTTTTATTTGATGTCAACTCTTGCGAACATCTGACAAGCATCGAAAGTATTACTATCATGAGAGAGGTTCTATGAAACCATTGGTCACAGATTAAATAGAAAAATGGAAAATGGGGGAATTCGATGGATTCCGACGATGTAGGCCTTCTATCTCAAAGAATAATGGACCCTCACCAAATGACAGCAAATGTAAAGAAGGAGGCAGACAACGCGTCGTTGGGTTGAAAATTAACTCGGCAAAAACAAAAGTGATCAGCCTAGGATCGAACTCATCAACTCATATATGCACTGCTGGACAAACGGTTGAGAAAGTAGAGACTTGGGAGCATTGTCTCAAGCGATGGCGGAACCGAACTGGATACAGTCAGGGAATAGGAAAAGCTAGATCTGTATTTGGGTGAAGTAATGCAATTACCTTAAACACCAAGCTACGACTGTTCACTTGGAGAATGACCACCACTATCACGATAAAGCTGCGAACGTTCGACAATAGGTGCCTACGCTTTATCGTAAGGATTTTCTAGCCAAACAGTACCTCTAACGAACAGGTTTAGTAGAGAGCGCGCCATGAGCCTAGAGGCACAATCATAAGACGACGGAAGTAGCAGTGGATTGGTAACTCTCTCCGAAAGGGTGACAGGCCCTGTGGTGAACAGAACAGTCGAGAAGAAGGCACGGCAACTGGCAACGAGGGAGATCTGAGACACATTTCCCTAAACCGCACACGATGGCGTGTAGCTATTGTAGAGGCTTTAAGACCCACAAGGGGATACAGGACAGGAAGTCCATATTCAGTCCATATGACTCATATTTTTCCAATGAGCTTCGAAATTCCATAAGAACTAACTTTAAACTTTTAAAACTAATGAAAGTCATCCTGAGTGTGTGTATATCTATGAAACAAGCAATTAGAAACTAATAGAACGAATGCAATCTATTTTTTTATAGGAAAAAGTAATGGAAGCAGGACAATTTACTTCAATTTCCTCTATTGGACACCAAAATAATCAGTTCGCTCAAATTTCCTCATCTTCCTCCTTTTTTTGTGGTAAGCTAATTCTATGTTGTCGATTCAGGTCTTTGTTTTTGATAAAAAAAAGTCAAATTAATTAAAATGAATTTTACGTGACTTGGCTGCCAGATTAAGTTAATTCTCCAGTAGCGACGTTCCTTTCAATAGAAACGAAATGCAAAATAAATGCAGAAAATACAATCTAACTCGGTCGATGCACATGCTTGAGTGCTATAGATGAATTCCTATTGTGTTCACCCTGCTGGTGCCGCCCCAGCACCACTAGTCGAAATCTCCTTTAATTACCATCTCTCCTCCGCCGGCATACATATAGTACTACAAGCCATTGCCAACACTGAGAACAAAGACGGGGGGATGAACAGAACAGGAAAAAAAAGGGAACAATAAAAAAAACAAAACGATATCCATAACAAAATTCTCAGCTATAATACTAGAACCGTGGTCAAGGATCGTCACGGGGTTGGTATACGCCCCCGTACACACAAGTACGAGGAGAACACATCATTGGAGGCTGCTACCAAACCGCGAAACAATTCTCTGTTGTCCACATAACACCGCAATAACACCGGTCTGAGTGGAGCCACTGGTTCGTACTAAAAGTATGTAGTGCACATAGCTCCGCGCTGCAACAAAATAGTTAGCTAGATTAAAATTTAACCAGAGAACCCCTTCATAACCAGCAGTGAAACGAAACGAGCCCAAAGGAAATGGAATCGCATTCCCATTGAATATGCCAGGCAGCAAGGTATAGGTGGGTGTGGTGGGTGGGTAGGTGGGCATCGCAGGCATACGCGACTTAGACAAACTTTTAAATGGAAACTTATTCTCGTGATTTGCATAAAATTTTAGTGCAAATGTGAAGAGGAGTGCTACACTTTTTACAGTTTCCTTTTTCTGTCCTCATATCGCCGCTGTTGTTGTTGTTGTTGTTTTTGTAGTTTTTGCAACGGTTTTATGGTTTTGAACTTTTTAGCTTGGCGTTGTTTCACGAATCCCGACGAGGACACTACTCGTATTGCGGTCGGTGTCTGTCCGCTTCATGTTTCGAGGAGACCTTTTAGTTTTTTTTTTGGTTACATTGGGACACGTTTACAACAACATTTTTTCCTTCATCCTGGTCCGTCCGGGCTATTATTGGGTTTTAGTGTTATTTCGCTCGTTTGAGCGGGGAGGGAGAGTTGACGTTCTAGCAACGTCGACGAGAGGATGGTTGGCACAAACAGTTGAAATGAAGGGAGAAATAATTACACTTAACACCTTTAACCCCCACAATGGATTAATACGAGTTTTTCTGGGTTTTGTCCTTTTTCAGAATAGAAAATGGGGGGTAGGAGCTTGCTATGACTCTGCGCACTATCAGTAAATGGCGCCATTCGAGATAACTTATCTAATTCGAGGAATTAATTGCATGCATCCCTGTAAACGACACAGGAGAAGGCTGCCTAACCTAAATTTTTTTTCACACGCGAGTAAGACAGAAATAATTTGACTTGATTAACGACAGTAATTTTCGTAAAACGAACTGACGAAACGGAAACGGAAATTGAAGAAGAAGAAGAAACCGCCAAATATGATACCACCGCAGCACCGCAGCAGTGAGCAGCATCTTGAGAGGAAAGGGAACTAGAGGTAAAACAGAAAAATGCTTATTATCCTGTTAAGCTAATTTTGTTATGTCCTTGTGGGGCGAATGTCGCCCGTTTTGTCTTTTTGAATTTCTTCTTCTTTGTCGTTTGGTATAATTACCTTCCTGGCCACATTACCAACGCGACGACGACGACGACGCTACTGGTACTGGTAGCGTTTATGGCAACGTAAATTTTGCGTAAGAGAAAAAGTAAAAGAATACACTCGGGTGGTAGTTGCCATGAAGGACGAGGGAGGAAATGATAAATCTGGCATTCAGAATCCAATATTAAGTGAAACCGGCAGTACGGTACGGGGGAAGGGGGGGAGGACTTGAAAGTCAGATCTTTTGAATGTGCCACAAGTGCCTCGATGGTTTCCTCTTGTTTTCTTATTTTCTAGAGCTGCTAGCTTAGAATAATAAATAAACGTAAGCTCATTCGGTCTTTAGGGGTGTATTTCTTTGCTCCCCTCTAACTATACACTGTGCCTGTGCCTGTGTCTGTGTCTGTGTGCGAAACTACGCAAGGAGAAAATTAAATCACTTTGATACGGGGTTGATGGTCCCTTTTAATGTGGGACAACATTTCAAGCAGAGCAAATGCGGATAAAGTTTTTGGACTTGGTTGGACTTGGACATTTCTCTTCTCGTAATAAAAAATTGTGTGTGCGTATAATAAAAATTGTGCACGAGCGTCCATGGCAACGGACAAAATTCAACGAAATGAAAATAAGATACCTTGTCCTTTGCTTATTTTATTAAAGTATAATTCCATAATATAGTACAACACAGAGATTTCTTTAGAACGACCGACTGACAGCGCAGAGCCGAAATTGTGTCTTGTGTTTCGCTTTATTACGAGTACTTTGTTTAAAAATGCACAAATAATGCCATCGCTGTGTGGTACCGGTACGGTGTTACGTAGTACACAATTTGTGTATAGCAGTGAATCTCGTGAACAAATCCAAATATTTCCTTTTTCCAAAGTCGTAGGTATATGAATACAGGTGCCTACAGGAGGGTTGTTTGATGGAAAACAGGCAAACCACTGAGAGGGAAAATTTCAAATTGAATTATATCGAATTAGTTAGCGGATCCATGAGCTTATGATGTTTGAAGTAAGTCGAACGAAGGTAGCTAAGACTTTGAATGAACCCTCAAACTACATAGGTAAAATTTGTGTATTCATAAGCATACATTGATAGGAAGAGGGGAGATATAAAAAGGACCAGTGTAGACTACTGTTGCCAAGGAGGAAAATTTCACAGGGCTTTAAGATTTTTTCATGCAAAAAATCATTCTTGTCTTAGTCCTTAGTAATCCTTATAGCAATATTCAGTGATTAGTCCCTGAAACCTTGTTGTTGTCACCTTGTCAATGATGATGAGGACCAAGAAGCTTTAAGGATTATACGCTCTCCCGGGCCTCTTTCAAGGACTGCGCACAATACTGGGTGATATACGACTTAAATTTTTGAGTACAAATTCTTAAACCCAACATTGTTCTAGAGCTCGCAATTCAAGTCAGATATTGTGCTGATTATAGATACAAACATACATAATTTTTAATTCAGTAGGTAAGGGAGAGAACACACCAGTGATGTCAGATTTTTGTTTGACAAATTCCCCATTTTTGGGAACATTTTAAAAAAAAATTTCCCATTTCGTAGTCGCTTGTTCTCCAAATTGTCTCCCATTTCAATTCCATGTGGAAAGTATGGAATTTCCTTTACGAGTCACGAAATCAACTGAATTGGAATATGTCAGCACTTATGTCAGTAAATGTCAGTATCCGTCAAACCCCGCCAAGAAGGCAGTATCAATCAGCATTCCTACACAATCGTGAAGATAAGTATTTGGTTGGCTTAAGTGTTGAGTTAAGGGAAGCCTGCCTGCATTATCAAAACATCAACCCCCACGGACGCGCCAGTAAGGATGCAATAAATTGGGAGGGCTGTGATCACTCTATTCCGTATCATAAGCTCAATCGAAGGAAAAAACTTATTTCAAGACAACGATATCAAACAAGAAATCAAAATTGATTCTTGATAAAATGTTGGTGGATCTTATCTCTATTTTAAAATTTGATCAACACCAACGAAAACTATACAATTTGAAGCTATTTTTGAAAAGTCGAGTCTACATTGATTAGGTAAGCGCCTTACAGTAAATAAAAGCTTGGTTCCTGTACTGACTAAAACTACGAAAATCTACGACGTTTTACGAAAAATGGCGAATTCCTGTTCCCGTACGTTGAAGTTTCGTAGTTTTTTCACAGAAGAGAGAGCTCACGAGAGAGTTGCAACTTTTAGTCCAAGAAATTTCTTTGAGCAAAAATATGAGTTCTGTCAAATGGTTGTGTTGTTGTTGGCTGGCAAAATAATTTCATGTAAAACAATACAAAAAAAGTGACGTCTAAAGAGCTGTCAGATTTTTTGTTTAACCTGAGAGAATGTTAACCCTACTCTTAAAAATTTGGCAAACTGCGAACTTACGGGAACAACCCTTGTTATTGCGAAATTATTATATTCATAGTAGCGTTTTATGGAAAAGCGTTTAACTACGTGCGATGAAAACTTATGCATGTGATGTGACGTGAGCAACAAACGCATCTTCCAGAAACATTCACTGGAGAGGACACTAGACTATGCCAGAGGGGTAGCATTTTTAGTTCAAAACCATAATTCTATAGAATATGGTTTTGACGTGAACCAGCGTCCTGGTATGGATTAACAGCTTTCTTCTTTCATATTCTTAAAAATCACATAAAAACCGTGTAGTTACCTTAGAGTACAACCTCATTCTCAGCTCCTAGTCTGTTATGTCCCACAAAATAAACCAAGACAGGGTAGTAGGTGGACAAATTAATAAAATATTTCCTTGAACTTGCACATGCCGAGGCATCTACAAGAAAGAAAAGGAAGTGCATTTAAACCAACAGGATACACAATTTAACTCCATCAAATTAAAGCATTGCAAATCGAGCACTAATCACATCCTGATTTTCATTCAAAACAATACTACACTTATCTTCCGAGAATTAACGCATTCAAAATGCAGTTCACAACTGAACGCCTTCAGTTTACACCACTGCTGGCTGGCACAACATTCAACAGACCAAATGAAATTAGAAACAGCAGCATCAGCACAACACAACCCAGCCACCACCGACTGGCCGCCTTCTCCTGAATGGCAAAATGGAAAATTAATTTTCCCCTGTGAGAGCATAAAAGCAATGTTCTAGGAGCTCTTCCCTGCAAATGATGCGAGCATACACAGGGCGCTAAACACAACGATTGCTTGCTGGGTGGCTGACTGGCTGGCTGGACAGGACAAAGAAATCAATGGCGATGGAGTGTAAATAAACTCCAGGATAATTAGATTAAGAAAATGCCGGTTTGTATGGCTATGTGAAATCGGAGTCCGCACAAATCACTATCGCTATTAATACCAGGGAAACAGTAAGGACGATGCCAAGTTCTTCTCCGTTCGTTCCGTTGATAAGGATAATAGAAATACGATATTGATTTCTGATTTTCTACCTCTAGCTCTACCTCTACAACCGACAAACTCATCTCAAGCGATCCGATGACATTAATCGTGGGAGGAGTATTATAGAGAATAAAGGATGCTATGTGTTGTGAGTTGCTCGGCAGATGGCCACACGATAAAGCCAGCCAGTATCGGCCCTATCGAATGACGACCGAATTAATTTGATGTTTGCGTTAATTTCGCAATTGCTTAAGAAATAAAAGGAGAACCTGTCTGACTGTGAGAGGGGAGAGAATAAAACATAATAATTGGTATTTCGACGAAGCAGGGAGCAAAAGAAAAGAAGAGCCACGTTAATCGAGTATATCCTTACATACGCCACAAACACACACAGCCTCTCCTCCGTGGCAATGGCAAATGAACTCAATTTCAGTAGCAGAAAAGAAACCTTTTCACCACTCACAAAAAGCAAGGAAAAGGAAGTAGGAAAAAAAAAATGTATGAAAAGAACTCCTGATTCTTTACACTGAATGAGTAACAAAAGGCAGGCATGTCACAGCCTTAAAAAAGGATATTTTACGATTAAGGTTCATTTGATACCATGTTACGACGACTCATGTGTATACGACTAGAGTGTGGTATGTGTGCTATAGCCCAGAGCGGAACTGTCGCCTACACCGGAATTTCAAATCCTTTAATGTCCTTATTGCGGGCTCTAAAAAAAGGATTGCACGCCTCATGAACGTATGCGAGGTGGAAAAAAAAAAGCAGGGAGAAAATAAAACGGAATGAAAACGACAGACCAAAACGCGCGCTCCTCTTCCAAAGGTTTCGACATTAAAAGTGATAAATGTTCCAGAAATACCCCAGTTTAGCAGAGCAGCAAGACGTAAAGGGATGCAGCATACCCAGAGTGGGTCATGTCTACATGTACATACATATAGAGGACGCTGTGTTAGCTTTAGACGGAATCGAATTATTATCTCAGTGTGTGCGTGTGTGTGTTTGTTGGTAGAATGATTCGTTCATCGTGCCTGATAGTTCGGTTCTATTTTGATGGCCTAAAAAAAAATCTATGACACCAGCAATAGCAATAGCAATAGCACCAGCACCGTCGTCATCGTCATCAGGTGGATACTGATGGAAAGGTTAGACGGATAAAAGACATCATCACGTATTCATTTGTTAAATCCGTCAGATGCAAAGGAGCCATAAGTTGGCTTTAGATTGTACATACGTAAATTGCTCGCAATCTGGTTTAGTTATTGGCTTCGTTTTCTTTTACACACGCTTACGTTGGATCACTGCTCTTTTCAAAGAATGTTAGGCCTAGGCATTCGCCGGACAATATGGTTTATTAATTTGGATCCATCATTTGCTATGAATACATGCCAAATGGTAACTACATACGTCGTAACCTATTTTAGGGTGATCTCCCTCCGTGCTGTGAAACTAATTCAGCTTTTTCAATCCGAAGGTATGCAAGCATTTAGCTGTTATTCGCATAGTTTTCCATATGGAATTTGTTCCCAAAAGTTTGCTTAGAACTTGCTTTAATTTGAAGGTGCTGAGATGTGCACTCAGAGATTTCAATTATTAAATTGATTGTGCTTTATACCCAACCACCACCGGGAAACCAGGCGTTCAAGGAAGAATGCAAGCGAATGCATGCACATCTTCTGCAGACTGTGTAAAGGTGATGAAGACCAACCACCCCCCCTGTCAGGCAGACATTCAACGTTGACGATGGGCCGAACGAAAATCTCCATCCACCTAACCAAAGTGAAGTAAGGATAGCAATAGCGGTGAACCAATAAAGCTTCTGGATGTGACGGCTTACCGGCCAAACTTTCCAAGGTAGTTGGGGATGAATAGAGCATACACCAACTCATCTCTAAGATCTGGTCAGACGAATGTATGCCTGAAGAATCGAACCTCTGCATCGTTTGCCCGATCGACAAGAAAAGAGACCCCGATCAACTGCGCCAACTATGGAAGCATCGGTTTCCTCAACATACAACATTGCATACAAGATCTTTCCTGCGATACTGTGTGAAAGCCTGAAACTTTTTATCAACAGCCTGATTGGTCCCTATCAGCGCGGCACTGCCACTGCGACAGATCCTGGAGAAAATCCAAGAAGTCAACATTGATCCTCATCTTCTCTTTATCGATTTCAAGGCAGCCTATGGCAGCATCTATACAAACGAACTATGTATATAAAGCCATGTCTAGTTTTGACATCCCTGCGAAACTTGTCCTTTTGTATTAATAATTGGAAGAACTTAGCGGGCTGTCACGGGCATTGAATCAGGGCATCCAAAATGGGTTTAGCCATAAACGAGAGAAAAACCAAGTAGATGCTGTCAACTAGGAAGGACAATCAACACTGATGAATTGGACAAAACGTCACAGTGGGCAGCTTAAACTTCCTGGTAGTAAGGGCCTTTGTCTACCTTGGCTCTGCTTTTAATTCTGACAATGTTGCCAATGCAGAAATCAAGCGAAGAATAACACTTATCAACCACTGTTTTTTTGGGCTAATAAGGCAGTTCAACAGTAAAGCTATATCTCTAAGAACTAAGGAGACTCTGTATAAGACTCTGATCATACCAGTCCTGCTTTCCGGCACTGAAACATGGACCTTTATGAAAGTGGTCGCTTCGAGAAGATTTTCGGTCCCGTTTGCGTTGACGGGTTTTGGAGGAGAAGTTTGAACAACGACCTACACGAGCTGTACAGCGATATTGACTCAGCCCAAAAACTTCATATTGGACGTCTGAGATGGGTAGAACATGCAACGCTCTGGCCCGCAGAGTCTTCGAATCAAACCTGGAAGGACGATGCAATAGAGGGCCTCCTTGCCGCAGGTGGTGCGTAAAAGTTAAAAAGGGAGGCAATTAGCTAAAGACCGAGCTAAGTGGAGAAGCGTGTTGGTTAAGGCCTGTACGAACTGTAGCCCCATCTAAGAATAAGCTCAAATATTACTTAAATGAATTTGACCTTCAAGTTTGCTGTCGTAAGGTCTTCTACGAGACCTGATTACCCGTACACCTGTTGACAAGCTTATAATTGAAAAGCGTGAGACCTGAACGCAGCGTATGAATTGCCGTTCTACAAGGCCAATTCCATTATCATGGTTAAATGACCTCAGCCTGCAAAAGAGAATCCTCGTACTGGCTAGTATCTTAAGCTCTAGTTAGCTTACTAACTAACTACTTTATGTGAGAATTGGAAAAACATCCAGGACCTGATCCAAATTTAAAATTTCAATTTATCTGATGCATATGCTGCTTAACATACATATGTACATATGTACAATCGAGTGACACAAACAAAAACCTTTGTCTAAAAAAAACTTCTGAATGAATTGCCAGGAAGTGTGAAAGCACGTGTTGACTGTTTTTAGGATTCACAAATGTTAGTGCAAATTATTATTAATAATTTATGTACATATGTCTAAAGCCAGCGGAATCCATAATAGATGTGTCCAATGCTCACCAGCATCGAATAGTTAGCTATATTTTTTTCTTTTGCATAGAAATTTATGAAATTATTGCTCGATCCAGTATGCGCTTGAAGTCCCTGACACAACGAGAAATGTCATGAATTGAAAAATGCCTGTGGCCAATATATAATAGTTATTTGGCTCCGACAAAACCAAAAGTGCTGAAAAAATATCAATTACCGCGTCAACTGTGCACAAATGTGTGTGGCGTTGCAAACAGCCATAGTGTCAAAAATTTAGTGCACCTAATAAAATCACACCCAGACCACGGATGGATATTCGAAAAATTCTATGAGAATACCTTCTATGCAACAACGTTTTGTTTTAACATAGATACAGTTTCTATACAGTATGGCAGTGGATATACGTAGTTTGATGGCAGTTCGTAGAGGGAAAACTTTGCCATCGCTTTGTTCCTTAGTGTTGTTCGAATTTCCTGTTCCACATTGACTGCTCTGGAAAAAACGAACTTTTGCTGCTGAATTTCCTTTACACAAGCAGAAACAGATCCGGCCTGGAACATATTTCAACAAAGACTACGTGTTGTGTCGAGGCTTTGTGCTCCCCAAACTCTATGACAGCTCCTTGCCAAACTAACATAATGTTCATCCACCAGAGCAGCACTGATAATAAACAGAGTAGCAACAATTTATGGGGAATGCTAAACAAAAAGCCGAGGAATTTATACTTTCTACCTTCATGGTGCTTTGCATTTACAGAAAGCAGAGAAAAGGATAAAGAAAAAAGTATATATATCGCACAAGTCAGTTGAGGTTTCTATTCGCAATACATTGCTTAAAAATCACCTCCGACCGTTCTCGCCAGCAGCCGCCGTATCATCAAAAGCAATTGTTAGCTCAAGGCTGGCCATGGCCAACACATGGATAAGCTCGGATACAGATAACTCCACCGAGGACTCGTAAAAAAATCTCCAACAACTCCAGCTTCAACTGGAAATTATTTGATTCATTTTTAAGTTTTTCACTCATACACTGGGTCAGTGGGGGTGGCAACACCAATGCTACAGGGCCAGGAGAAACAAGGAAAAAATATCCTCGTAATCATATTTCGTACTCTCAAGGGTAGATTGCAAAATATGTAGGACACTCTATCGCAGACAACTATTGCAAAGTGTTTATTATTATTGGGCCCCGGGGATATGGGGTTGGGTATTGGGTTAGCTTTCGTGGCTTCGTTGATATCGAGGTTTTTGCAGTTTCATTTTAAAATTAAAATTTTTAGCCCTTTCCTTACCCCGAAGCACGTGAAACGAGTGCTAAAACTGAAAGGATAGTTCGGATGCGGGTGCGAATGCAGGACGCCCCATTCTACCCCAAAAAATCCTCGTGTGGAAATTATCCTTTTGGGAAATTTTTGCAAGTGCAGCAGTGCATTTAGATGAAAATCCCACCCAAAAATGGTGGAAGCTCTAGCTCTACGAAGTACATGCCTGACGGATCGATTCCACGCTACAGGATGTAGTGTATTTGTTTTTTTTTTGTATCTACTTCTACTCATCGCCTCCCTGTTTCGTGTTTATGCGGTATCCTTTCAGATGAAAAACCCCGAGTGGTAGAAATAATCTGCAAAAAAAAAAAAAAAAAAAGTCAGTCTTCGCTCGGGACTACTGAAGCATACCCTTGGAGCATAGAACGAACTGACGAACAACAGAGTACAAAAAAAAAAAACCTAGGAATACCAACAAAAATTCCTGTTTCCGTTCAACTGAATGTTTGGATTGAATTTGGGCCACATCCACATGCACTAACATCCTTTCCGCCAGATACTAGCAACTCCACCCTTAGAGATTGTGTGTACGGTTCAAAATCACAATTATTTCTGCCGCTATTGGCAAATTAAGCTGCACAAACGGGAATTTTTGTGAATACCTAGTTCTATTTGTTACGAGAAGCCTGTTTATATCAACTCTATACTCAAAGGTACTCCAACATTTCTGTTTGCCATGGATTTGCAATCTGTTAGGCTGTCGCAACAATGATAAACGCTTGGAGCGAAAACTAACCGAACGATGGATACTAATCGAATTGTATACAGCATTACTTTATTCCTTCAGTATCTGCAAAGTAAATATCGACTCTTTGGAAGCAGTTATTTAATTAAGAATATCTTTTCATAGATTGTGGGCTTAGTCGCACAAAATAGAGGGATATGATAATGAATCAGTTTTATAATAGTTCAGCTCAATGTGACAAATTTTAGGCCATAGCAGGCGTACAAATATGCCATGTCCGAAAGGCAGAACGTTTTTGAGCCATGTCTTGGATGTTTGTCAGACGCTGGTAAGAGGTGGAGCCCTGAAAAATTCAAAATTGACAAAATCTAGAACTTCATGTATAATAGTCTAAAGCCGAAACTGAAAATAATATAACGTTGAATTTGAAAACGTTTTAATTGGTTTCTATAGAACTTTTCGAGTGTCGGTTCCAAAACAAATCCTCTATTAGGAGAATCACAACCACAATTTGTACCTATTTACATACCAATGTATATTGATTGGAAAATTTAAAGGTAAAGAGAAAATTTCAGTTATTGATTTTGAGCAAGTCCTTTTGAATGCTTCCGAAAACAGGTCTTAAAATATTTGCATATATGGATAACAGTCCATTTTTATTGTTAATTTTAGATTTAGCAAAACAATGGACAGTTGTTGGAAAT
The DNA here is from genome assembly GCA_949716465.1 of Chalcosyrphus nemorum. Classification (NCBI taxonomy): domain Eukaryota; kingdom Metazoa; phylum Arthropoda; class Insecta; order Diptera; family Syrphidae; genus Chalcosyrphus; species Chalcosyrphus nemorum. Next base: position 53,410,889 of record OX454335.1, read on the forward strand.
CCGGCTTCTTCCTAGTATTAGAAAATATCCCTCCAAAAATTCATAAATTTTTCAGAGCTATTGATTTCGTTCTTCATGTGAAAAAATATGAACATATGCAGATGATGCTGCACCATCGCAACTGAAAGCTAACAGGTCTACAACTGTACAGCTGTCACAGCAACTGACATTGAAAGCGAGAATTAGTCAGGACCAGCGTTGCCTCTTTAGGGCTTCTTTTTCGACGTAGATGTTTATTTCTAAACAAAAACAGGGTGATAACAAAATATAACATAAACAATAAACAATGAACAATGAAACATCGAACATCCCAGAAGTAAAAATAAAAATTATTAAAATAATCTCAGAATCCTGGCGCATCTCAAGGCTCCCACCAGTCTTTATTTATTTATCTTTATTTCCTTCTAGATATTTAGAGCTGAGTTTTTTCGCTAGTTTATTTGTCAGAAGCAAAATACAATAGGTGTTGAATAGTTTTTTAAATCTATCCACTGACACGCCTACTTTTTGAAAGATAAGTCACGTTTTTAAGTAATTTTATTTGAAATTTGAAGAAGACTTTTCTTAAAGCTTTGTGAGAAAATGAAAAGGAAATGGACAGAGTATCATACGATCCATTCCAGACAGAATATAGCATTTCCATGTGTTTATTTCTAAAATACAATCGAAATTATGGTAAATAATTTGAACAAACTGCTTGGTCAATACTATATGTATTAACAGCTGATCTGAATGAGATGGTTAATGGTTTATGAGTACTGACTGCTTTCATATTATTCGAAAATTGTTGTTTTGTGCTAAAAATGATGTTTCTTTGACCGTAAAGTGCGTCAAAATAAATGCAGTAAATCTACTGCTATTGCAGCAAAGTGGTAACGCTGGTCAGGCCTTTGGGCGCGAGCAAGATGAATTATTGTTTGGGAGTTAAATATTTTCTGTAATAAGGATTCAAATAAAAAGTATAAAATTGGAGTCATATGTATAGTCGCATTGATATCTTAGATAATAATGACATAAGGCAATAAAGCCTTTACGGACTTTCTTGAAAATGTCAGTTACTAAGACCCTAATTGGCACAGCAGTCTTTTGTTGCCCAGCACTTCATCGCAGTCAATAATGTTTTGTGCCGACGGTGAAAGTGGTTAGAATCTATTTCATATAATAGTGGACTTTCCCAAAATATGAACCGTGTCGACGAAATTTTGATATTGAACGCGCAAGAGTCCAACACATTAATAACTAAGCAATGACTCCCACTTCTTTGGCGGGATTGGCATATTGCAATTATTATACTAGGGATCACTCAGCCACCACTTCGATGCTGAGTTCTCTTTCACCACTCACCGTGTTGCACAATAACAAGACAGGTGCGAAAACACCCCCAAACCATCTACTGTGATGGAAACTTAAGCCTCAACTGGAATTTGCACATTTCCTCCTTCAAACATCGACATCCAAGAATTGAGAAAACTAAATGTCCCGACTCGTTTCATGAAAAAAAAAAAAACCAAAACTATAGAACGCTTTCAATTCCATTCATTCGTTGGAACAGAGTCTACATATGCATGTAGTGCAACGTATGTGCAACGCTTAGATGCATTGCAGAAGTGCAAATATGCAAATGAAGGATCAATAGGCTTTTGCAATCGATTTCCATTTTACCACCGAGACCCGTGAAACAAAAGAACCTCGGCAACCCAGCTCGTAGGTATCTGTAGGTGGCAAAGCCGGAGGTTGAGCACTCTGGCCGGCGACTCCGAAATCAAAACATTCTGCCAGATAAAACTTTCAAAATGTTAACGGGAAAGAGGAGAAATGGAAAACGGACTGCACCGTACGACTGTCATCGAGTTCTAATTCCATCAGTGGATATTCCAAAACAAGAATGCAAATCGAGAGCGATCCCCGCCGAAAATTATTATCGCAAAAGAGCTGCAACGATGACGATGACGATGATCGCCTCCCCCCAACCGAGACCGATGTGTCTCCAACTCCATCGAAAGGACACAACTTTTTCAGCGAAAACTTTTGACTGAAACGAAATCTAACGACTTTTTGGCTGAGGAAGGAATCCAGTCCATTTGTGCTTTTTTGGAGGAGCACAATACTTGATTTAAATGGGTGTGGGTGTGGGTGTGGGTGGTGTGGGTTGAGAAGCTGATTCCTTTTCGTCGTCGGCTGTTTCGCTTGTTATCTGGTCGGTATTTTGGGTGCACAGATATGTAGCTATGCAGGCGTATCAATTTGTATGTGTTTCGAGTGCGCTTTGGAAGAATTCCATTTGCCTCTGGCTTTCGTGCACCAAATAAATAAATTTTGTTTCGGCTGTAGGTTGAACTGCATTCCACCCACCGAGCGACGAAAGAAGGCCTAGCTAAGGTTGGCATTTGTATGCACAAATATTTGAAATAGTTGAGACTTCAAGGATCGCATAAAATATTCTAATTTCAGTCCTTTTTCTGCAGGCTCCCGAGGCTCATGAATTCCAAGGATGTTTGTGACTGTGTTTGAGTGTGTCTGCATTCGAATAATGTTCCCGGAAATCGTTGTTTAAAAATAAACTCTGCACGAGCAACACACAGCAGGCAGTTGGGTTCGACTTCGAGTTCGGGTACTCGTATTCGGTTCTCGTACTTTCGAGCTGCTACTGCGAGTGCGATTTATTGCAGTAGGAAATGCGCCATCGTTTCGCTAGCAGTTTAGTGGCAGTTTCCTGTGTTATTGTTTTTGGGCATTGAATTTTAAATTTGCACAATATTTCGCCAATTCAATGATTCAAAGCACACATATGTAGGGGGGATGCGCCACCCTTGACCTCCTAATGAATCTGAGCACATGTGTGAAGATTAAAAAAAAAAAAAGAAAGAAAAAAAACGAACGAACGGACCTGCCAGATTTCTCATTTTATTTTTCGATTTACGCTCAATTTTGTACTTTCATCGTCATCGTCATCGTCGTTGTAGCCGTGCGTCGTTGCCGTCGTCATCTCCTTTGTCGTTGTCGTCTAAAATATTCCAAGTGGGACGGAAAATCCAATTTCGGGTCGAACTTCACCCCCAACAGAGAGAAATTGCTGTTGCTTTCTGCGGCGGTTATTGTTGGATTGGAATTTCAATATACGTCGCACAGATGCTGGCTGGCTGGCTGGCAGTGCTGCCTTGCCTGACTTGTGTGTGGGTGCTACTATAGTTGAACAATGGATTTAACGACGCACGGGGGTGGTTCCGGCCAGGAAGAAACATTTTTCCATATTCGCTCGAGAAAAACATAAACAAATTTTGCGGTTTATTGCCTCTAAGTCCCTCGATTTGCTCCGCATTCTTTCTCTTGCGCGCGAGCGGCGTTTAATATTCAGCTGTCTCTCTTCTAGGATTCCACAGAAATATCCTGTATGTCGCACTGTGTAAGATGAGATGGCTATACAGGGACCAAAGAGGGCGCACTGGATAAATCTCATATGATTTCGCTTCAAATGAAATGGAAATTTGTATCCTTTTTTATGCTCGCGTACATTTGTAGGTTTTTTTTTTTTTATGTACTGTTTGTGTATGATATACGCGATGAAAATGTACTAGTGACGGCGGCACAGTCTACTCTCAGGCTGTGTGTTGTGTCGTCCTAGGGTGGATTAGGATTACAAATGGATGGCTGGTGCTGGCACTCGGGAGGGGGGTAGAAAACTTAATTTTTAACATCATATTCAGAATATTCTTTTTTTCGCTCCCTGCTCCTTCGTATACATGTGCGTATAAGTACTACGAGGGTTGAAGTTTTTTCTCCTCGTCCTTTTTTCTTTTTTTTTTCTGAATTTCTGAGCACAGAAAGTTTTTGTAAATGGAGCATAAGTAATTTTCCCATTTTAGAAAATTGCGAATTCTGGGAAAACATTTCTTTTTTTTTTTTTTTTTGGGTGTCTTCTCTCCTCTTCGCTTCGTGAAGGTGATCTTCGTTGGAACGACCTCCACAACATATGGTTTTCTATTCGTGGGACTCAAGTCTGATGAAGTGCTGTAATTTAGGCTTTTGATGCAATACAAATAGAGGCGTTTTATTAAGACACTCATTTGTAGCAAAGCAAAGCGGTTGACGAGGAAAACGCCTCTTTTGGGCAATTAGCCAGAGATTCAGTTAGTACGTCAAATGGTGGCGAGAATGGTATAAATTGCCACTTCGATTTTGAAGAATCAAAGTGCCACTCCCTTTTTGATGAAATTCCTACGCGACTAGCTTAAGGGATAGTGGAGTGAAGTGCCTAGGGTATTGAAGGGGGCGGGCAAGGACGATGTTCCATTTAATTTAGATTTTTATGACTTTCTTGGAATAGCGTTGACGGCGGCGACGCGAGAAATAATGACTACTTGCTGAAATGTCGATTCAGAACAGTTGTTCAACGTCTACGTGACAAAAATATTAGACAGCCTGGCGAGAAAAAAAGGGAATTCTTCCATGAAGGATGTGACACGGTAAAAGTTTTTTTGCTCTCTTTTTCCTGTTTTGTCGTTCGATTTTTTTAATCTTCTTCGCCTTTTGTATTCGATCTTTGACATGTCTTGTGTTACTGGCTTAGAGGAAAGGTATCGGTTGAACATCTTAACAGCTTTAAAGTTTATTGAATAGTTGTATGTAAGCTGAACGTGAATTTCTCAGAGAATTCAGTCATGTACGAGGTAATTGCAAAGTGTCAGCGTTACGTTACATCAGGACGACATCCATCTGCGAGCGAGTATTACGACGAGGCTTCTCAGTTTTAGTTGATAAATTGTCAGTGTGCGACTCGTTCACGGAATTTCTAATAAGGCCTGCCTGAGTGACACATGTGGGGTAACATATGTTTGTACATAAATATAGGCTTGAGATTTTTCTTAACTTGATGAACTACATATGTAGGTGAGTGGATCTAGAGGTAAGGAATATTAACGTATTATGCATAATAGATGCCTTCTTGGTGTCTTTTTGATGAGAACAAGTTCTAAATGAGTTTTCATTTTGTTAGTAAATCACTAAAATTTGGGGTGGGATACTGGGTGGCGAAAAAGTTCGAATGTTTTTGTTGTTTTTGTATGTTGGTCAAAAACGTGGTAGGACATCTTAGAGCACTTTATTAAACTAGCCAAAATATAAAATTTAAGCAAAATCGTAGAAAATAGTTTCCAGCAAATCGATTTTTTGTCAAATTGGCCTTAAGTAAAGTACCGTTAATATTAGGGCTAAAACAAAACTTTCAATTTAACTTCCAGTGATTACCCCACAGACCTCAGATATGAAGTTTGATCAAAATACGTCTACCCGTTTAGGTTGAAGCCTCGCTGAAAGACAAACAACACAGACAGAATTGCCAGAGTCACTTTTAACGACTTCTTTATTAAGGTAATGTCAGAATTTATCAAAATATCGAGTTCGAAAATTTTTACAAATCCAAAACTTACCTATACGGGGCAATGAATATCCCGCTTTGCAATGAAGACGAAAAAAGAACTCCATCGCACAAATGCTAACACACCAGCATGTGGTTGGCCTTAGTGACGAGGTGATCCGAAGTCAAACCCCGCAAGCGGACCAGGGGGAAGCAGTACCTCAAGTGAAATTGGCATGATGCTTCTGGAGCCCCAATGTCGAGGAGCGCCCATAGCTCCAGACTACAATAAGAACAAAGTAAATAAAAAGGAACTGAGTAGGAAGTACCTAGGAACTGCCAATTTATGTTGGTCCTCTGAGTATTAGGCCAATAAGGACTGCCACTGCAATTTCTGTGTTTAGAGTAAGAGTTATGCCTCGATACCTATGCATACTTTAGTAAGGCTCAAACACTATCTTATGATTGAATACCTAGATACAAGTACCTTCGCAGCTAAAGTTTTTAAAGTTTTCTTATAGGAAAATTTACACCAAAACACTTGACGAAATCAAAACAAGTCCCTTCCCACGCTTATTTCGCTTTCAGCAGTTGCTACAATCTCTTAACTCGCTACCAGCTTCATCTCCTTGCATACCGCTTTTCAATAAACCTTTCAACTAGCAACTGTGCCCCAACCCGACAGCACAAAAGGGACAAAAACCGTCGTTCAAAAACAGTGAAAACTCTTGAGATGATTTATGGATTTACATCATTTCTGTTGATTCGAGAATATTTATTACTTTCCGCCGTTGGTCGGGGCCAACAAAAAAAAAAAAAAAAAAAAAAAAAAAAAGCGGCGCAAAATTTCCTTTCATCCTGACAGCAAGTTGTGTATTCCAAGCCTCTCCGCAACAATCGCTAGACAACTCGTGTTCCGTTTACGAACCAAGAATGAGTCTATCTGTCTCACAAGTGCTTCGCTTTAAATTCTTCTTCTCTTATTTTTTGTTCAGTTAGTAACATGACCGACAATTTGTTGTTGTTGTTGCTGTGTTGTTGTCCTTGAATAAAAATAAATTTTTGAATAACATCCTTAAACGCATGGCTCCCTCTACCATAAATCATTTAATCATAAATTGAAACCGAATTTATTGCGCACAGTATATACGCCGTATTTCCGTTTCATTCATGCATATTTTCACTTCCCCTGCAGCAGGGGGTGTTGCTGGGGATGGTTGGCCTGTAATTTGGACGATGTTTGCTTTATGCTGGCAGACACTGAGTTTTGTAAATAAAAAAATGGAGCGGCTGAAACTCTGTGGGGCAGCGATTTCACGTTCTCACGATTTCATACATAAATATGTCACGCATGTAAGACATACCGGGTCCACGCTATCCCGCAGGGGTGCTAATATGCGTTGGCAGTACATATTGCATTAGCGTGTCAACTGTGAAACAAATTTATCATTTGCATACGTAGTACGACGGCACATTTGCGTGTCAGCCTAATAGGTCAAACTTTATTCTCTAATACACACAGCTCACAGGTGACGGTTAAGGTCATGCAGATTTCCGATGAACAAAGAACTTTGAAACACTACCACTGAGCACCAGCACCAGCACTGCGGGAGCAGCTGTTAATTGATGATGGCAATTTTTTACGAAAAAGAGTTTCACGCTTGAGCGCCTGTCTTCTGAGCACGAAACTGGCAAAAGTTCCCTACAAAAATAGAATGTAATTGTGCCGAGAAAATTACGGACTACGACGGCACATACAAAGGACCCATTTTTTTTTGTGTTCCTTTCTCCTTTCAAGGGGTTAACAAAAAAAATGGAAAATTGGTCGCAAATTTCCAAATTGGAACCTATTCACTCTAATAGCAGTGAACGTCGAAAAAGAGTTAAACGCAAATTGCCACCTCCGGAAACTCGTGTCCTCCTTCTATCCAATGGAAACAGAAATGGAATCAATCAGAAAGAAAAAAAAAGAAAGAAAAAAAATGGGGAGTTTTCCTCAAAATGCCCCTAAATAATCACATCGCTCTATATATTTTGGGCTCGTGAACACTTGACAAGAATTTTAAAAAGCGATTTGAAACCTATTAAAATCGGGCAATAAAACTACCCCTAGTTTCCAATCTAATGGACACATTTTCACTTTAACATTCAATAAAAAGTCCTATGCATACGCAGGATAAGGAAAACACACACACTAACACAGAACAGAAGCCTTAGTCATCATCATTTATCGAACAAGTCCAACAATCGAAACGACCGACAAGGACGACGACGACCATGGGGCACATAAATACACTCGTTCGAAAAAGTTTTCTTCACTAAAATACCACCGAGAAAATCCCAAGAAACTTCTAGCTAGCTATTCTATAAAAAAAAAAAAGTAAGTAAAAATCGATGTGTAAACTTCTATCGGCTGTGCGAAAGATGGTGGTAATGGTGCTGGAGATGGTGCGATACCTGTTGCCAGCTGCCACACTAAAAGATAAATCATAGCGCGCTATCAAGTTAGTACCGCTGCTGCTGCTGCTACCACACGACCGACACGATAGGAAGAGAGAAAACTCCTTAAAATTTGAAATTCATTATTATCTGAATTATTCATGGCCGATGAATGAAAATTTCCAAAATTATCGTCCTTCGGCCACAAACTAACATGTAGTCAATGTGTAGGTAAAATTACAGCTCTCCAAGAATGTAGATCCAATCAGTAGAAAATCTGGGGTGGAAATCTCGGTCGTACACAGTGCAGGCGACCGACGACGACGACGACGACGACGGCAAAAAGACATCTATTAAAGTTCAAACGGCTTCAGATTTTCGATTTTCAATGGAAACGGAATTATATCGCACTTATTTAGATTATGGCTTGATCCTTTTTGCCTCATTCATCCTTGTGCGCCGCCTGGATAGGGTTACACAATAGCTGGTTGGCTGGCTGGCTTTGGAAAGATTTATTTCTCTGCCTTGCATAAATAAATATAAATTTGAATTTGATTGAACGAGAGATATTCGAAAGAGGGATTGTTGCGCCAAAGATGCGGGATCCTCTGTTATCTTATCTCGTCGCAGCCTATGTATTCACTTGGAGGAAACCTTTCCCTGAATATCAATGTCGATTAAATGACGAGAACTGAACAATTCTTCGCACATCCTAGGCTGCCGGCAGTATGTGTATTATTGCCTCTTTATTGTATTCTGATTCGAATTAGATATAAGAAAAGTGATAAAGAATCTACTCCCCTAATCGAATTTAATTTTAAGCCATTGACAGAGGCGGGTGGGCGTGGGCGTCCTTTCTTGTTCACTTTGCTGTGGAATTTATTTTTTCAAAAAAAAAAAAAAAGATGGGAGCGGGAAATTCATATTGTACTCAAATAAGACGAGGGGGAGGAGAATGATATCGATTGTCTGTGTCGTACATACCTTGACTTGTTGCGGAACCCCTCGGCTAAATTCCTAATCCACATTCTGTTCTCACAATTTCGACAATTTGCATTACACTTTTGTGTATGGCCTTAAGGACTTTACTTTTCTTTGATTTTTCATCACTTTGTGCTCTTGCTCTTGCTTGTACACTTGGAATTTTTTAACACATTTTCCCGTAAAACATTTCTATTCGTATTCGCATTCGCTTTCGTATTCGTTCCTGAAAGAAATAGACAAAATCATTATTAAATTCTGTTTTTTATTTTATTTTTAGTGAATACGCAAAGAGAAAATGGTTTTGAATAAATAATAGAATTTGTGTTCCAGCATTGAATTCGATTGGCGTTTCTGTCCCTAGATGTTCGTATTACTTAAATTTTGACACAGAAACATGCCAGATAATTGAATTTGTTTGAGTGCGTGTGTTTCATTATCTGAACCGCATGCACTTACAGTTGTTGATCCCATCATGTGAGCAATGTTCAGCTGAAAAACATTTATTTCAATCAAAAATTGAAAATCGTAATACATAGCATCCATTCGAAACGAAAGTTTCAACAGATATTTTAACCAATGACATGGAGTTCTACTTGTGCCATGAATATTGGTAAATTATTGAAGTAGAATATTACTGAAACATAATCCTCTTAAGTGGTGGCAATGTTACAATGATACAAGGTGTAAACCGGTAATGCCGTCACCGGAGATAAAATTCAATTTTTGACATTTTTTAACAGTCCTCCAATTGGAATTCAGTTGAATTGATTTACATATAAACCTTCATGTACATAATATAGCATTGAGTATATATGGAAGTAAAAAAAGGATTTTAGTTTGCATGCGTCATACTTGCGTAACATGTATGATATTTTCAAAAAATTGCCCCAGGTTGTGTGATCTTTCATCTTAAATTTAGGTTGGCCAGTAAATAATATGAATCAAATTATCAATTATCATGTCAAAATTTTGATACAAAAATTGAAATTAAACTCCAATGGATGAGGTTTTGTAATCAGATACTTTACGGGGACGTAGTAATAACCCTATAGTACCAAAAAAACCGAGATTACTTCTAAGCCATATAAAAAGTTCAACTGTGAAATGGATGGCGAGGCCCATGCCCAAGTCCACCAAGAATTCAGGGGCCATGTTAAAAAATTGTGTGATACGTGACAACCGGCAGCCCATCAAAATAGAAAGTTCATTTCACTACTGTCCTTAACTACTTAGATTAGATGATCTCGAACTCTGATGTTTAGAATTTCTGGCTTAGTTTTGTATGTAACAAAAGCAGTTAAGTCGAATCGGAAAGAAAAGCTTAAGAACTAAGCTGCAACCCCTTTGAGCCCTATATAACGTTACTCATGCAACCTTTTTAGACAACTGACCATAAATATTACGAGTACACCCAGTCTCCACGAGACATAATTTAAGTTAAGAATGGTCTTATTTCCAAGATAACTTCAACCTATGGTGTGAAAACAAGTCTATATTCTGCAGGAGAATAGTTGAGAAAATTTTAAATTAGGTGTCGCGCAGGCAGCCCATAACCAAATGTTGAATGAACTTCGACGGATGAAGTAAGTTTAGTTTCTACTTTTTCCATCCGTGTCGATCAGTTGACAGTATACAAATTCATACATTTAAGTTCACATATTCGCATTATAATGTTCACGCATAAGAAAATTGAGAATACGCATTTTCATTGGTGCAAGCAGAGCAAAGAAAACCGTCATCGCCCTTGACAATCAGCTGATTGATGTGACGGATTGTTAGGGCAATACGTCAACGAATTGGCGAATTCTATGGGTTGAGCTTTTTATACTTTTATCAGAAATAGACTTTCTTCTTCTTTCCTTTTCCTAAAAATATATTACAAAAGTTTGGTTCTATTAACACGGATCTAGACTCAAAAATACCCCTCCATCGTTTTCAGGTGCAGATTATGGTAGCCTTGACGGTCGTGGCTATCAAAAATTCTTGGAATTTTTCACCTTCAATTTAAAAACTGCTCTTGTCCCTTAACAAGATCATGATCAATCCATATTTACTAAGTGCTCGGCAGTTGCACGGCTGGCGAACTTGGCAAGCGCGGCACAACTTGGCCAATTCTACGTAAAAGGGGAATCTCACCATGCCCCACGCATCATATTATAATGGTAACAAAAATAAATGCGATAAACTTCATCTGGTCGGTGGTATAAATGTATTTGGCTTAAACTAGTTCACTTAAAGCTTCGTTCACACGACGCGACGTCTATTCGATTCGATTTTTTCTCGTATACGGTTATAACGGATAGCATTTCACTCGACTAATGACAAGCTGGTTTCGTGATTTTACCACATGGACTCTGTGTGAATTACTCAATACAAAACTCATTGCCACTAGACTATTCGATAAAATGCCGTGTACGGTACACGAGAAAAACATTGTCAAGTTTGGCAGGGATGTCAAAACATGATGCTGACTTCTCCAGGATCTGTCGTAGTGTGAAGATTTGATCGATGGTTGACTTACCTCGGTCGAGGTTATTGCTGCTTTGTATTTAGGCATTACTAGGCCTCCTGTATGTACATGTGTAAAGTGTCAGCAGTGCATGATATTCTGCAAAGGGAATTTATGGTGTGGCGTATACGAAAGAAAGCTAATTGACGCATAAAGTGTTACTATAACGGGTGAGTACTACAGAACTGCCACAATTTGACGATTGGGTTTAGAGAACAGAAAGTTCGAGCGTTTGCAACAGTTTTGATGACTGAACAAATACTTTCATATTCCCCAATTGTGAGGAGCACCACTGCAGCTCCTAAACAGCATCAATAACCGAAATAGGTCCATTGGAGTGCATGAATATATTGTCGACTAACAATTTAGCAACATGTGGTCCGAGGCCTATTTCACCAACTGAAGAATTGTAATTTACAAGCATTTTTCCACAAAAACTGTAGTACAATCAATCAATTTCGTTTCATCCTGTTCGTGTCCCAGATTAAAAATTTGTAGTTAAGATTTACAATCAATCAAATTTGTAGTTGTCACTTGTACACCCAAAAAAAAGGTGCTGTAAAAATAGAGTAAAACGCTGTAGATTCTACTGCATTCATTGTCAGAATCGACCCGACAATTTTCGTTGTAAATTTTACAGAGGTGTGGTTGTAAATTTAACAATCTAGTTGTGAAAATGACAGCTAAAATTGTAGATTTCACAGCACTTTGCCGTCGAACAGCTGTAGAAACAACAACAATTGGCATGTAAAAAAAAATCGCTTTCATAGCACTTAAGCTTAAAGTTCTAATTTATTGGTATGGTGCGAGAAATGGGTGGAAATAGCTTTTACAATCCAATTAGATGGTTCTTGTCCAAGAAATACCTAGTGTGTGTTTAAACCGAATTATATAATTTAATTTACTTACTAAATGTGAAAAATGTTTGGATCTGCCTGGGGTTGAACGTGGAACCTCTCACTCGGCAACTGTATACACTACCACAACGCCATGGCCTTTAAAAATGATCATGCGAATATTCTCAAATGGTATCTACTTTTTACGTTTTCGTAATAGATGCCGAATCTACAACTTGTTGTAATTTCTACAGCTCCTGCAGTAGTTACCACAGCAAATAGCTGTAGATTCTACAACATTTTGATGTAGATTTTACAAATTCATATCTGTAGATTTAACAGCCGAAATTGACAACGCGCTGTTGATTTTACAGTTGGGGATTGTAGTTGATTTAACAACTTTGTTGTAAAAATGAATACATTCGCTGTAAAATCTACAAAAATTTATTAATTTAACCAGATTCGCTGTTAAGTAAACAAATCTACAATGAATTGTTAAATATACTGCCTTCAATTGTAACATTTACAGCGCTTATTTTTTTGGGTGTATTCGGTGAAATAGGCCACAGATGCACCTCGAAGTGAAAATAATTACCGGTCTTTCAGGCACAAGGCTCAGAGTCCTCGACACTAAGGTGCACATCAAATCATATTGTAGAAAAGTAATACATTTTTATCAATAACTTCGAAATCTTGGGGGGAACCCAAGAGAATCACGGATGAACGAAAGAAGCACTTTTAACTTTAATAGGTTAACAATGTACATGACTCAACATATCAGGGCTGGCATCTCTTGCGCTCAGCCGCCGAGTGAACTTGATAGCTACTCATCTAAAGCCATTCGCAATTGCGTTCCAAGCGGAAGTATTTGCAATACTGAAAGTAATCGAGACTTTGGTCGAAGACATACACATTTTCAAAGCGGTTATAGCCGCCTTGTCAAAACTTCGAGTGCCAAATTGAACTCACTTATGTTTGAAATGCGACTTAAGGCATTTGGCTCCGTCGGCTGTTTTTAATCAAGCGGATCCCTTCGATCCAATTTTTGGGCACTTGGAGGTCTTTGACACTAATAACGTCCTAAATATTGGATATTTCAGTATCAATGTGGTATACCAAAACACATTGCATCAAATAATATTATCACTTAATAAAACTTTGAAAATATTGTGCACTCTGAAAATATTTTAATTTTCAAATTAAACAAAGTTTTACTTGCTGTTTATAGACTTCTTAAGTCAAAAATTGTTTTTTTAGTAAAACAGGAGCAAACAAGCTAAATTTCAAGTAATACAGCTAAGTTTCTAATAAATAATAAAAGCGATTGGAAAACTTTGTTAAGGTTTACAGATCATAATCTTAGAGACCTAGACAAGCTTTCCAGATTTGTAATCAGAACTTACAGTTGCACAAAAAGATTAGCGACCCCATTTATGTCACAGTCTTATATTTATTTAATTTCTAATACTGAAAACTGGGCATTTGAAAATAAAGAAGTAAACCAAAAGTAGCCCAGAAAGAGCCTAGACCTGATTTCTCATCGTTTTTTGTGTTGTGCGTGATATACATTTCGCCTTAGATATTTAAAATATGCGAAATAGCGAAATTGTATACGAATAATTGAGTAAAAGTATTAAAAGTCCTTCATTATTTTTAATTGACACAAAATACTTATACAAAAATATTTTGAGAGGGGTACCGATTAATAAGTCAACTGCCTATTAGCTTATAACTTCGGAACTTTTAAGCTAGGGACACAAAGCAATCGTTCAAATGCGTGTTATGCTTATATCGGCCCAACCGTTGCACGGAATAAAAACACGTCAAAGTTAAACGCTTAACTATTATCAAGTTTTTTAAGTTAATCTATAAAGCTGTGAATAATAAATCAACATTACGTATAAGAAATGATGAATTTTTTCATTGTTACGGCTAAAACACCTAAGTTGCCTAAGTGGTATACCATCTTTTTGTAAAAATGGTAATAAATATTATCACCGTTGTTGGTCAAAAATGTGGTATACCATCTTATAGAACTTCAAAAGACCTAATGTAAAACCTTAGCAAAATCGTTAGGTAATTTTCCAGGCAATCGGTAACCCCTTTATCCTAGAAAAAACACTTTTGTCCAAAACTTTTGTATGCCATTTTGTAAAATTATCTTTTAGTCAAATTGGTCATAAGTACCGTAAGTCTAACTTACATACAATATATGTTCAAGCACAAAACTTAAACGAAACCGTTACAACCGTTTAGGGGAAACACAAATTTGAACTGAACTGCCGCATGTGACCGCGATGGCAGGTTTTCAATTACCGACGTTCGACTTCGCAAAGCGAGCAAAAACACAGTACAATTTCTGGATATAACGGCGGTAAAGAGACCGGACTTAAATAGTCACTATAACAGAATGTCGCTATGTCAGAAACAAAATAAAACATATGTATATGCATTATGAACGTAATAATCTAAAGGGTTCAATAACAAATGAATAATTAAATACGGAAAGGTTGTACTACATGATTTAGAGTAACATGGAAATCGAATTGTTTCTATTTAGCTCAGGGAACTACAGATTTATTTATTTGCTCGCTGTAACCGAAAGAAAAAAATCGAAATTCCTAAAAAAAACAGAAGATTCATTCCGAATCGTCGTTATATCAAAACTTCCAAAGTCCTTATATCAGCTTAATTTGTATGAAAATATGTTATAAATCAAGCGCTATAAAAGAGGTCCTTATAAGAGAATATCACTGTAAGTATAAATTCCAGATATAACAATCAACATGGTCTTAAATTCCACGAATCGTAGGCAATCATTTATCCTAGAGATCGATGGTAGGTACTTTAAACAATTGTTTCACAAAAGTACTACTTATTTACCCCACATGTAGCTATATTCTACTGTACCTAAATGTATTTGTAAATGAATGGCTTAACTTTTACTTTGTGAAGGACTCCTTAAAATGTTTAACTTAAACAAAACATAGTAATACATATGTATATATATCTTGGCACTGGTAAATTATTAAGTAAAGCCTTATACGATTATATATGTATCTCAAAGATACTTTTGCAAGAATCAACAGAACTAGCGAAGGATACTTTTCGCACAGAAAACTTAAACTTTCTACTTTGTAATGAATTAAAACAGTTTCCAAGAAGGAACAAAAAAACTGTCAGGAAAGGGAACATTAAAATGGTCGTAATTACACAAAATTAAATTAAAGCGAGAGAGTACATGCATTTGAAATTAAAAAAAAAAAAAAAAACTAAATGCTGAATCTGCTGGTTGGTATCTTAGGCACTGAGTTCTCGAAAGAGAATTACTATGACCTTTAACGCTTTCCACGTGGGCACACATTTATGAGCGACCTGCATATTCGGCAATTAGCAGCGGCTTATATATTTTTTTCTTTTATATTCAAATAGCGTATGTATGTGCATTGAATTGCAAATTAATTTTAGGTACCGCTTGATGGTGGCTTGAGAATTATACTAAAAGGAATTTGCCATTTACCCTATTGTGGTGGCATCATAAAATCCTAAGACTGTATGCATTTCCATTCACCCTTTTCTTTTTCTTTTTTTTCCTCTCTCTTTTTGTGTAGAATTCGCCTGTTGTTCCATCAGATTTCAAACTACTGATGCAACTACCAGTGTAAAATACTTAAATGGAAGGGAAAAAAGTGCAAGCAATTGCTTTATTTTGCACTCAACATGCAACTACTTTGCGAGAAGACGTTGATTGGTGTGTTTATAGTAGATGTTGGTCCTAAATGCATCTAACTAGTAAATTTCTCATCCAAAGAATAAGAAGAAGAAGAAGAAGAAGGGGTTGCAGGGGAGAGAATTGTGTGTATTGTGCTTGTGTCCTTCCAGAAGTTTTAAAATATTTCACCAGAGTAGAGTGGTGGGTGGATGGGTGGTTTTACGAAAAAGCTACCTCCCTCGGAGAGGCTAACAACTAAATAATGCAATGTAAAGATTGGAGGAACATGACACACATACTCAGTCAAGAGTCCTTCTCTTTCTAGCTTGTTCGTCTTATCTGAGGTCTCTGAGAATCGGCGTCTTTGGTGCTTTGCTGGTGTACGCGTCGCGCGCTCGACGGCAATATCATCTGTTTCGTTGCAACTTGAAGTTGGCTCTAATACAATGGCATACTTTCACCAAGCGACGAAGGGTATAATGAACAACAATGGAACCCTTTTTGTTCTGTTCGCAAGGACACCCGGGGTGGGGGTGAAAATGAACGAAAAACGATTTCAGGATTACTTTAATACTACTTCAATCGCTTGCCAGTTGGAAGGACTAAAAGACACCCCCTTTTTTCCTCTCGATTTATTGCCCTGAATGCAGAGATATAGAAGCAACAAATACCCAGCAACATTTGGTGCCATAATGGATGCATTTGCTATAAAATACTCCATAGAAAATTAATTCTCTCCATCATCGCTCTGCTAATAGACATTTTCCCACGGTTCTTCCTCTTGTTGCACGGAAATAGGAATTTACCATACAAACGGCAAAAGAACCGCAAATTGTGAGTAAAAAAAAAAAACCCAGAAAAAAACAATGCAAACTTAAAAGGTGTCCTTGTCCGAAAACAGAGAAAAAAAAAAAAGAAATAATAATAATAAAATTTACATAATCCTTACGAGGCTGGGGCGCACACAAAAAAAGGACATGCATGAGGTACAGAAGATTGTACACCCGAATTCAAGTGCCGCTTAACAACACAAGTACATTCAATTTGTGTGTGTGGTGATGGTGAGGGGGCGAGGAATGAGAAGCAAGTAGGAATGCGGTATGGGGTGGCTGGGTAACGGGCGGGCGAGCGGGCGAGCGGGTAGATATAGAGGACAATGAAAACAGAATTTTCACTATTCGTACCAGTACTGGATGATTTTCCACACTTCCACTCTTTTTTTTTTCCTTTTTTTTTGTATTCTTTACTTTTCTCCTTCTCTTCTTTTCATACGAAATTGAATACACACTGAATTTACATATTTTCGTTAATAGGGATTTTCCCAGCGCTCTCACACTCACACTTGAAACACTCACTTTAGCACGGTGCCGAAAAATCGCCGTCGTCGACGGGACATCTGTCACACGGTGTAACTAGCGAATGGGGAAAATTTTCCTAATTTCTTTCGTCGAACGCGTTTTTAGAAAAAAAAAAAAAAACCCAAAGAAAAACGAAACAACCAAGCCACCCACACAAAAAAAAGGGTCAATTTAAACCGGCTAAACGGGATGCACTTTTTTTCCCCCGAAAAGCAACGAAAAGACCCTAAACAGAGTTTTATATTCGCAAATCACCGAACGGATAAATTGATAGAGCGACTGTTTAGGAAGTAACACACAAGAGATACTTTTATTTTCAAATATATTTTCTCTATTTTCTTTGTGAACTGTGAACTAGTTGTTGTTGTTGTTGTGATTAGAGGGTTGCCTTTCGTAACGACCCTTGCGCTGGTTTCAATGGTATCACGAAGACTGATTCGTGAGGCGACCCAGCGCGCAGTTATATACGAATACGAGAGAAGACGAGCACAGGTTCTGAAAGGATATGCGCGGAGTTAAATTGTTCGGAGATCCTTGTTGGGGGGTTCAAATGTAGAATAATTCGGAGAGACGTAGCGGCGGGGGTTGTTTTGAGTACGCGTGGTGAGAACTGAGATCTGATTTTTCAATTTGTATATGCGTACAGATGAGAACGACGACGACGACGACGACGAAGGTCCTCGTGTGTTATTGTTGTTGTTGTTGCTGGTGGTGGCGCTCACAAGTGTACGATATTGTTGTGAGAGGGTAGGGTAGTGAATTTCCCACGATTGGACTTTTCACATCGTGTACTCTGTTTATTTTGTGGTGAATAAGAGACCCATTTGTTGATTTTCTGGACACGTTCCATATGGGAACTCAACTTGTGCTCAAAAGTGCACTGAATAGTTGAATTTTTCCCTAATAAGAAAACTGGGAAGTTTTTTTTCTTTCCTTCGTGTCCTCAGTTTTGCTTGTGATGGAAATTTGCCAAATATCTTTTCATGCGGGAAATGGAAACATATGGGGAGAATGAACATTTTCCAAAATCTACCAAAATTCCATACAAACTGTTGAACTACAAAACACAGAATTTGAACATCAAATTTTGTGGCATTCACGAAAAATATGGGAAGCAGATATTTTTGAAACCTTCTTGTAAGATTTGCAGATAAAAAGCATATGGATGCTAAAGACTTTTAAGGACATTTACAAAACATTACATTTACTCTTTACTGTAGGAAGAATAAGTACTACCTTAGCTCGGTAAGTATTTACCAATTTCTTTTATTTATTTGTTTTTATCTACATACATATATTTTTGAACAAATAAAGAGAAAACAAAGGGGTTCTTTACAAAACCATCCTTTACTCTAATGTCTACATCCTACTCTCCTATTAATTTTGTTAATTCTGCAAATTCCATATTTAAGCTAAAAATTAGTAGACAATTGGGGCCTGTACTGTTTTCGTATTTAGCGATTCAATATAAAATGCAGAAATTGTCCAGCTTCGAAAATATTCTAAGCTCAGACGTTGACATAATGCATTAGCACTAAAAACAAGAAATACATGAAAACATATTACAGTGAAATCTCACATAAACGAGATCGTCGTTTTTTTTTTAAATAAATGGTTCAGAAATAGGAATGTGTTTTTCGTTAGCTTTGACAAACTTTTCATGTACGCAGCTATGAAATCGTCGTTTTTGTAGTCATTGTCATTCAGTATGCCGATCACACATGATTTTCCAACAACAATTTTTTTTCACTCTGATTTCGTCCGTTCGCTTAGCACTTAAATGTTTTCAAAGAGAGCTAAAATTTGGAAAAAGTAATCAGCGAGTTGAACAAAAATTTTGGGAAATTCACTGCTTTGACAGATCTGACATTTTTCACAAACCACCTGAAAGAAATTTCTTGCACCAAAATTCGTAGCAGGGGGGAACTTCTTACTTTCTCGTGAGCGTTGTGAAAAACTACGAAAATTCTCTGTACGTGAAGAGGTTCTCGTATTAACTCGTAAAATTTCGTAAAAAATTGCTGTTTTGGGAGAATAAACGATCGGATCTATTGCTTGTATCTTTCGTAAAGAAATGAAACTCATTTGAAAACCTCAGATTTCTTTATCGAATCGTTCACTAAAGAGAAAAAAAACTGAAACAAAATCCTCCCAGTCAACAATTTGTAAATTACAAATGGGTTAAGTTTAACTAAAAACTTGAAAAGCAACATGATGTCATATTTCCCACCCACATGCGAAATTTGAGCAAAATTTTTGAAAACACTTCACTTTAAATCGGCTGATACCCGAATTTTTTAATGTCGCAAGTATATGTGAGGGCTAGGACAAAAAAATCAAATTTCCCCTTCTAAGGACACTGCAAACATGGGGTTTGAATGTTATGATCGGTAGCAGGAGGATCACAACGCTTCACTTTATTGCATTCCTGCTGGCTTGCCTATGCAATTTGCTGGTCTATCCTCAGAAAGTATCGGGCCAATTCGACACTGAGGCCAATCAAATGCTAGTGTTTTTGCATGATCCTATTCGTGTTGATTGGTATAACCTTTTCTGTTGCGGCGTTCCTAGAGGTGAAATTTGAAATCTGCTCCAACTCTTATAGTACGTTTACACCGCACCCAAATCCAACATTTCAGGAAAAAAAATTCGAAATCCAATTTCGCGTTCCCACTGCAACTTCAGCATTTCAAATGACAGCAAGTGTCAGAATTGAGTACTGATATTTCTGATTGGAAATGATTACTTGAAATGACTTATAGTTTAGTTGACAGCAGTTTTTTTGTTTATTCAGCTGGTTGAAATGTCATTGTTTGACGTGCAAAATCTTCGATTTGACGAATTTGCAAATGCAGTGACGTAATTCAGTATTTCGCTGGAATCCAGCATTCTAAAATGCAGAAAAATGTATGGCGAAATGCTAAGTATTTGGGCTGAAATGCAGAAACTAGCCGAAATGTTGCATTTGGGTGTGGTGCAAACGTATTATTATATCGAGGGTATTTTACTTCTTATCGAAGGGTCAATACGGATGATAAAGGATTTTTTACGCCGATTTAGGATTTAACGCCGAACTGTTAGAGGCAGATAGCCACTCCTTCTCATAGATTTTTCTTATATTAAAAAATTTTAAAAATGTATTATATAGTACAGTAGTTTTAATATATCTAAACACCTTGATCGATTTAGAACAAGTAAAATTAAGTATATTTGTAGGCGTGGCCGTATACAATGTTTGAAAAATATGTAGAGTACGATAATATCTACATTTTTTCTTGAGTAAGTTTTATCAAGTTTCATTTTAAAATACTGAAAAAAGTGAATTTTTTGACAAGTGGATGGATTTCGTAAATGGTTACACTGCTTCCTTTTCCAAAGACCTCGCATGCAATTCATCTATCTAGATCAAAATTTGAGGAGCAAAAACTTGTGACAGACTTGACTAGTACCTAATTCTCGAGTCGGAATGTTATTGACATATTGACTGATCTTAATACTCGTAAGACCTACAGTATGTAAGTAAAATTTTCTCAATATTTTTGAAAAAAACTCGTTCCAAAATTCGAGTAAAATTACACTGAAAGCGAAAGGAATATTACAGCAATCGATCTACGGATGTCCTTTGACGTGTTACTCATTTTCAAATACAGTACAGAGAAAGCGACCTATCTTAAAACACTTAATTTTTGTTAGCACCTGTTGGTTAGAAGAGAACTACGAAACATTCGATACACACAAACTTAACATTTACATTTAAAATCAGTAGGTATGTTTTAGAATTCCTCACTCAAACACCAGTGAGCCTCAAAGCGCTTTTCCACTCGTTCAAAGTAAAATTCACTCGGGGTGGGACATTTTTTTTTTTGGCCACAATTCCCCCATTGGGAAATCAAAACTCTGACCTGCGCAGTAGGCTGACATTTTCATTTTGGAATTTGCTTTCAAATTCCCATTATTCTCCTGTTTGTATTCAGGGAATAAAACCGCAATAAACTCCGGAATATTGTGTGTAGGGGTCGTCACACTCATTTCTCATCTATTGGCTCTGTAGTACTCAATCATAATTATCCTGCCACGGATGTGTAGGAGTAGGATGTTTGACAATGCGTAGGACTTTTTCCCGATAACTACCCAGTGACACAATGAGAAATGCATCCTAAATGGGGAATCTAAGAGCACACACCTAACTCATCTCATCTAACACCCCATTCCACTTGAACTACTTGAAAATTTGTTCTCGAGCATCCATTAAGAGATTATTGTAGAATCACATTTCCGTTTCGCTTGTGGCAGTGTTATTTTGCGGCACATTCGCTGCTAGAAACTTTTCAAATTTAAAATAATTTTCGCAACCCCTTAGGGTGCCGGGTGCCTACCGTGTCAGGGTAGTGCGGTGTTTGTGTGCGGTGCACACAGTACACAGTTCGCAAGTAGTTTGCTTCGAAAATTTCAAGTGGAATTAAAAGTTTTTATTTTTTAAATTTCCGTTGTTAGTAACACATGTCGTAGATAGTTGATATGCCTGCCATTCTATGTGTTAATTACTGAACTTGCACAAAGGAATGGGGAGAACTGTGACTCTTGTGTGCATGGCAACATGACAAGTTACAAAGGCATCTTCAGTAGAAGACGAACTGAGGCTCTGTGACTCATGACCTTCTTCTTCTACTGTGTCGGATCGGAGGAAGAAAAAGGTCCTTGAATGTCGTTCGTTTCATATCAAAGTCACGTGTTAGTCGTAATTTAACCCCCGAACAAACGTGCGCTTCCAATTAAAATGAGAAATTTTCTGTAATAATTAAGGTGGGAGGGATTGAGTAACATCAGAAACACAGAGGCAGACACGTTCAGGCCAGCTGGTTAAATCTATGCATCTGTAAGATGACTCTACGGTATCACATCTTTTGAACTCTTACAAACAAAGAATATCTACATACGAGTGTATTCCCCGTTGGGCATGCATCACTCATTTCAGAATTGAGAACAAATTCGCCACGAGGAGGACCGATTCTTCGACCCCGCTCTGATAAAGTCGTAGCTTGGCAAATTGTCATTGCGATGACTTTCAATTTTCCTAATAGAGGGTGCGGTGCGGTGATGGCTGAATGCCATATGTTGCCGACAACACATGCAGGGCGCTCGCAAAACTTACCACCATCTGCAACCACCACCGCCACTATTCTCAGTTATTGGAAATCCATTTAGATGTCATTATTCTGGACGCACATATGTGTGCAGTGGCGGCATCCACCCCATGGTATGTCACTTCATATTACTTCAAAAAGGTCGGTAGAGTGAGATAAAAGAAAAAAAAAAAAAGAAATTGGAAAGCTGGGGTGCAAGTGCCCCTGGCTACAATTTATTCAACCCTAAGCGATTTTACCTCGAAACGTTTAAGCAGGAAACTTGTTGGTTGCCGTTGCCGTTGCCGTTGCCGCATGCAATTCACCCTTACCCTGGCCACAGTCCACCCCTACGATTTACTACTCATCCCTGCTTGCTTTGCTGCCGGCTGTGGCTGTTGTTGCGTTAAGGAGGCAAAGCCTATGCCCGATTGACGTGGGGTTTTAATAATAGTCAATGTTGTATCTTGTAAATAAATGAAATGGTGTGCTTGTGTATGCTCAATGCTCATTGATCTCTGTGGGGTGGTGGCGTTTGAGGCATCAGGACAAACAGCAGAAATCACTGCTTGTGCGGAAAATCTATTTTCAGGGGATAAGGAACGAACGAACGAGCTAACGCACTCAAAGGCGTTATTCGTCGTCGTCGTCGTCGTCGTCATCGTCTCCAAATTAGAATTGATTAAGTTTCTTTTGAATGGCATTGAATGTGTCCCGGGAAATGGCAGTTTGCTGGTTTGATTTTCGGGAACCGAATCCCGTACCCGAAGTGTAGTCTCATCTGGTTGCTGAATATAATTGCATTATTATTCATTCCTCTCATAATAGCGGGTGATTACTTACTTTCAATCTCCATGGCCGACCGATTCAAGTCGGGGGATGAGTGCGCGCAGTACTTTTTCAAGTGAAAGGGAAAAGAGACCCCTGTATCTACCTACCTATGTACGTACAGATACATTGGGTATTATTTAAATGAGTGCCTATTCACAGGCGGCCTTTGCTTGCAGAAACGTTTTGAAATTATTTTCGGTTTTTTCCTTTTCTTTTGAGAAGAGAGAAGTAAAAAAAAAAAAAACAGAAAACAGAAAACAGAAAACCGTTTTCATCTTCGCGGCGGCAATGGTGGCGAGTTCATTAAGTTCTATTCTTCATTATAATTGAATTTGTTCGAAGGGAGTGAACTGGAAGTAAGTGCTAGAGACGGTCTTTTTCTTGCTTTCGTGTGTCGTTGTTGTGTCTCGTCGGTAATGAAATTTTATTTGGGTTGTTTTCCTACCAGCAGTTTCATTATATCAATTGCGGTGGGACGGCGCGCGTAGTCGAGAAAACAAAAAAAAAAAACAAGGAAACACAAACAACCTCTCTTGCCATTAGCTAACGGTTTAGAAAAAATCCTCAGCGATATGAGAGAATAAAAAAGAATCCGATACATAAATTTAATTTAATTTGAAAATATCCTTCAGATTTAATTTCGAGGGACTAATTTCTGGATGTTTTGTTGGGAAAACTTTTTATCCCTTAAGGATTACTAGATAAGAAGAATTAGATTTCAGATCTGTGTTTTTGAGGTAAAATAAATATCAGTTTGGCCAACATAAAAATAAATTTGCTTGTCTGTTAAGACGACCTACATCATAGTACACAAAGAAAGGAATAACCTTTCTTACCAAATCAATCAGTGGTTCACAGTTCAGTATTCTACTTTTTCGAGAAACTTCTAAATTTGCTAAAAAAAATCTAAAAAGATTGAATACTAAACTGGATTTTCCAATACCATACTGTATTTGAGTTCCAGGCACTGGATGAATTTCCACACTGGAGTTCCATAACTTTTATCAGTTTGTTTGTACTACGAAAACTGAACAAGATCAAGATTTCAACACTTGAACGCATGTTGAACGCACTCTTTCACAACACGCAAGATGTATTAGACACAAACTTTTCGGCACTCTTTGACAAATTTAGCTACACGAAGCTGAAAAACTAGAGGAACTTTCTGCAAATTCATAAATTATCCAATTTCAAAAAGTGAGGCTAAAGGTGCTTCTCTACTTGGAAGTAAAATTTGAGCAAGTAGCTCCCAAGTCACTCTCAAGAGAAATTTCGTATCTGAACACTACTACTCTCAACTAATAACTCAAGTGAAATGGGAACGGTTACCAGAGTACCATCCACAGAAATAAATCTCACAATCAACTCGCAATCGCACAAATTTTAGTCTCATATGGAAAGCTACTCGAGAGTTACTCTTAAGAGTTTACTAGCGAAAGTCCTGTCAAGTGGACACGCACCTTAATATTCTCTAAGCGCGAGCTAAAAGTAAACGAACAAGTTGAAGTAGAAAAAGTGAAAAATGCACTGATTTGACATCCGTCGAAGAATAACCCTAGCAAAGCGCTGCTACTTCGGTTTGGCGAAACAACTGGGTGGACCAAATTAATGCTCTACAGAACGCTCATCTTACCATCTTGTCCTGCTTTATGGAGCCGAGTTCTGGACGATAAGTAAGAAAGCTGAGCAAATATTGGGCTCCTTCGAGCGAAAAATACTCCGTCGGATATTAGGTCCCTTATGCGAGTAAGTCGAATAGAGGGGATACAACTCTCTATGAGCTGTACCAGGATGTGGATGTAGTCCAAAAAGCCAAGATACGCAGATTACATTGGTTCGGCCACATCGAGCGAATGGACAACAATGCTCCAGCCAAGAGGATCTTCGCATCCCAGCCCACAGGTTCGAGACGGCGAAGAAGACCGAACCTCCGGTACAAAGCCCAAGCTGTCGCGGATGCCAGAAAACTTGGTCTTCACAACTGGAAGCAGCGTGCTTGGACCGCAGAGGACAGAAGGCAACGATGTCTCAGGCAGGGACTCTACAACCTATTAATGAAAATACGTTGTAACGTTTTTGAAAAAAGTAATAAAACAAGTAAAAATAGTTGAACTAAATATACTGGACTTCATCTAGTAGGAGTTGGTAACATTCTATGAGTAACAACTTGAATGGAGTCGTTTCCCTATGAAAAACAAATTCTTTAAAAAAAATACGTTAAACTTATTTAGGCATAATGCTATAATATGATGTGCAACCACATGCGGTAGCTGTATCACTAATAATGCTACCAAATTTCCTGATAATTACAATTAATATGATAGATACCTCCGGTCTATATATTGACCATAATTTAAAACTTTGCAATTACCTACTCGTGCAACGCAGGACTAAAAGTACACATACCTACATACATACATACGCGCATACATAATTTCATTAATCTCTCTAAAAACAACAAAATTTATAGAATTTAAACCGCCTTTCAAAACACTACTCTGCACACCCTAAATTTGTATCTACATACATCTACCTATAGCAGATGAACTGATTTAATCATTTAAAATATTTGTTTAGGTACAAATTAATAAACATGAGTTACAGCATTCATAATCCATTTCAACAACTTCAAAGTAAATGTTGAATTTTCAAACATTATGCAGCTGCCTATAGATAATTAGCTGAATAGTAACGAAAAAATGCTTTAAAATTAGTAGTTGCTCCTTAAACTAAAACTAGACTATTTTTCCTTAAATTGATTTCGCCCATCCGAACACTATAAAGTGCTTTCTATATTTACACAATCTTTAATTCCATCTAAAGGTGGACGGGGGCAACGTGAACGTGGCATTGACTCTCCTTTTTCAATCGCCACTCATATGTCATCGCGTGTCTGGCTGCAGTCAAAATGAAATTGTATTCATGCTAATCTTCACTTCAAAACACTTTCGCCTCGTTTTAGTGGACTTGTTTTTGCCGCAATTTAAATGATAACGACAACTGTGAACACACGAGAAAGTATAACATGTGTCGCATAAAAACTGCGGGGGTTTATGGAGGAGTATACACACTTGTCCCAAGTGGCTTGTGGCATATTTTTTTTTTTTTTTTAATTAAGTACTATTTGTATAGCATGCTCAAAATGTTTTAAGTCTACTTAGAAGTTAGAATCGAAAAATATTCAAACTGTTACACTTTCAGTTAAATAACACCTGAATAAATTGTTTAGTAAATTTGAATTGTGTCTGTTAACACATACATATTTAAACTGTTTTTTCGGCGAGGTTTTGTACTTCATAAGATGAACGCATTTATGAGCTGAATTTAATGTCATACATAACTCATTTATGACCAAAAGTGCACCTAGCACATTTGTGCGCTAAACCATCGGCTGTGTTGCATTTCCACCCATTAAACCCAGCTCCCCTTCTATCCATGATCCTCACAGCACTGTTCTTCTGTCCCTTCCGTCCCTTCTTCGTCTTCGTTCTTCCTTCATGATGGTAGCCACTGTTTCACTTCCTACTTCACAAGCTTCTTGTGTACTGAGCATCAGTCCGATGACGTTCTCTGTGGTTCGCCAACAGGTTACGCCTTCACGATATCGTAGACAGTGGAACATTATGTGCTCCGCGTTTTCTACTACTTCTGTGCACATTGAGCAATAAGGCTTGTCTTCATGCTCAAATCTGTGGAGGTATGCTCTGAAATATCGATGACCAGCGTTAGGTAGAAGTTCAGCTCTCCATGCTTCCTATTGACACAAAGGTCGATATTGGGGATCAATCTTTACGCCCATCTACCTTTATCAAAAGTGTTCCATCTATCTTGCCATTCTTCCACATTATTTCCATGCAGCTTCTTATGATTTGGTGATCATTGTCCCAGCCCATATCTGGGAGCCATAGAGCATCAACGACGACGCTATTCTTACCAAGAGTCTTTTCCTTTGTTTAGGTCCTCG
Organism: Chalcosyrphus nemorum; assembly: GCA_949716465.1. Classification (NCBI taxonomy): domain Eukaryota; kingdom Metazoa; phylum Arthropoda; class Insecta; order Diptera; family Syrphidae; genus Chalcosyrphus; species Chalcosyrphus nemorum. The sequence continues at coordinate 53,437,998 of OX454335.1, forward strand.
CTTCCTTTTCAGCATGTTGTAGATGTTGCTTAAAACTAAACCTTGCATCTTTAGGAACACAAAGGTACTTCAATTCGGACTTAGACACTACAACGTGTTCGTCCAGGTCACTCTTAGAGTCTCCATAACTCGTGTGCTACTGATGAGTACTAGCTCCGTCCTTCCTCTGCTATTCGTTAGTCCATGCTTACTTGCCAGTCCTGTACCATACCGATGGCTTCATTGCACATATAGCGTGCACCATCTTTAATGTTGGACTGCTCACAAATGTGTTAAAAAGGTATGAGCGGGTACTGGTTTCAATAAGACGGTGCGTCATGCCACACTGCAAAGTTTACGCCAGTAAGGGTCAGACCATTGATAAGCCAAATATTTGTGTCGAAATCATTGCTTTACTGCCCGACATACTCAAAAAAGTTATAGAAAAGGCAACCAAAAGGACACCCTTTGCTCCGGTCAATAGAGGCAGCAATTTGATAGATGTTTTCAAAATCTATTCAAATTAACTTACAAAGGACAGAGCTCTAAAAGAACGCAATCATTGCTGAATGCATTCACATGAAGTCATACTAAGAATTCACGTACACTTGTTTCAATTCAATGACGTCAATGAAGGCTTCAGATTGATGATTGCATTCAAAGACCCTGCCTTTAAAAGACTTCAACTAAGTGAATGTAGTCACGATCACTGACTTCAACTGACTTCAAGGAACTGAATGTAATCAGTGAATGCTAGTCACTTCAAGTAACTTCAAAGAATGCACCCCAATCAAAAACATGAACATGAGCGTTTCTTTTTTATTATATTCGATACAAGAACTCTACATATGAATACTCGTGCATACAACTACAATTCGTACCCATCCTGTTCATCTTGTAAGGCCATTGACAAAATGAGGTAGCTATAGTCTCTTTGTGTGTCCACGAAGCTAATTTAGGACACACAATCAAAGTTACAGCCAATGACAACTGAATTCCTTTTTGGCAGGATTGGTCGATAACCAATTCAGTTGCAATCAACCGTTGTTGGAAGCCATCAGCTTTCATCAGCCCACCATCAGCTAACGGTGTTGGCTTAACATGATTTTAATATTTTGGAAATTGTTAGATCCAAATCGCATCTTGTCACGGCATCACGACGGCGCGGCGGGCGACTGACACACGAAACCCTAATCGAAGTTTCCATTGCAATAATTGTGAATGCGAACCCCGGAAACATGGCTCCTGAACCAATCGGCACTTCGGCACAACTTCCACCTCCAACGGCGCGTCCCGAGAGGGAAAAACACAGAGCCTTGCCTCACATTTCACATATCGTCGCAACTAATTCATTGGGGTATAAAAAATTCAGGCTCATAATTCCATGTGATTTTCATGCGGATTTCTGTTTGTGGGGGACGATTACGCGGCGCGGGACATCACACGGTAACGCGGCGAAGTGGAAGACATGTACTAACACATGTTCGGTTTCATTTTCGGTTGACGTAAGGTAACAAGAGTAAGAATCGAAACAAAATGTGAAACACTGAAAAATTAAATGTGAGCAGCGTGTACACATTTTTAGAATGTTCGTCCTTCGGCTGTGCCGTATGCTTGTATGTTTTTTTTTTTTTTTTTTTTTGTGTGCTATACCTGGGAGAATTTTCATTTCCAGGTCCTGTGCATGCCATTAGCGCAGACAGCTGAAAGTTGTACGGAACGGGGGGTGGATGAAGGGAGCCCAGTGATAGCATTGTATTCTGTCAGAAACAATGATGAACATTTGTACGCCGCAGTTGCCTCGAATGAGAGCGATCCATTGGGGATACGGGATGTGTTTGTTGGTTGGATAATGGCCTTCTCCTTCATGGAGTATGTGGGGCGCATTAGTAAATGACATTCTCACCCCCACTGTCACCGGGATCGGGATCGGGATCGGGATGTGTGCGATGTATGACGAGCGAAGGGCGACGCGCTATAAGTGTTATTCGCCATATACAAGTTCAAGCCAGCCAGCAGCATCGGTACGGTAGTTCTCTGAGTTTAACATTATATATTCCATATATGAATGATGACATGACATGACTACACGACAGGAAGTGAGCAAAAATTAAGGTGAGTGAAACTACCAACGAAAGGATAAACACTGGTTTGTTTGTCACTCCCGTTTTGGTTTGATTCCCCGTTATTCTGTGTGTGTGAGTGCATAGCTGCCAAGCTTAAAGCTGCACTGCAGTACAGTACATCTTAGTTAATAATTTAAGGGTAATAACGACGTTGGGGATGCTCACATCTGCGGGTCTACATGTACTTCCTGAATGCTCCAGTAGGATTTTCCATTGTTCGAAAGTGAACACTGGTAGTTGGGGCAGACATCGCTCATAGAATCCACGCTGACTGCAGTAAACTATTCGAACAAAAGGAATGATGTTTTCAATGACGTTGACTTGATAAACTAGCTTAAGGCAAACAAGGGACTCGAAAGTTTAAGGCGTAAATGATATATGGAATCATGTCGCAATCAAAAAATTCTTACAACAAAAAATTAAAGGTGAAACTGCTTTAAAATATGTAGATAGTAATATATTTCTCCACTCAAGTTGGTCGAGGTCCCCTCCAACTTGTACGCGCCACCTGCGGCGAGGAGGCCCCTACTGCGTCATCCCCTCGAAGAGACCAAGGATATCTTCATGAGCTTTCAATAAAGTCCATGTTTCAGCGCCTTAAAGCAGGAATCAAATGATCAGGGTCTTATACAAAATCTCCTTAATTCTTAGAGATAGAGCTTTACTGTTGAACTGCCTTATTAGCCCAAAAAAACACCGGTTGCCAAGTGTTATTCTTTGCTTAATTTCTGCGGTGGCACCATTGTCAGTGGTAAAAGCAGAGCCCAGTATCACCTTGTCACAGTTCGTCTATATAAATGCCTTGAAATCTAAGAGATCGATTTTGACTTCCTGGGTTTTCTCCACGATCTGTCATAGTGTAAACTTTTGATTTATGGTGGACTTACCTGGCTTGAAAGCGCACTGATAGGGGCCAATCAGGCTGTTGACAAAAGGTTTCATGCGTTCACACAATATATTGTACGCAATGTTGAAGAGACTGATGCCCTTTATAGTTGGCGCAGTTCTGGAGGACTCCTTTCTTGTGGATCGGGCAAACGATGCTGAGGTTCCAAACAGCAAACATCTGACCACATCGTAGAGATGAGTTGATGTATGCTCTCTACCAATTTTCTATATTATTCTGAACAAAAAGGGCAACTTCACGAATTGGCAAAGTCCCTTCCAGTGGTTATGGTTATAGCAATTGACAGCATCAAACTTTAATCTAAGGTATCTAATACAATACATAGACAACGTCAGGAGGTATACGTGCATATGTACATGTAACTTCGCACCCACTCGCGTGCGTTAAAAGAAATTGGAAAAAGTTTAGCTCACTTCAGTAACTTTTAGAGACAACCAAATAGATAAACTCACAGAGTAAGCACTTTTGCGTGGGTCCATCTTAATTGTGTCCCCAATAGACTGCAGACGTTTTTCCTCCTTTCCTTGCACTCACTCAACTTTTAATTAAATTTCTCGGGCAATAATTTTCCACATGTTATTTGCGGACTTTTTCCGCTTTCCAGACGTTGCTAATGACTTAAAGAATTGCCTCTGGCCATTCGATGTTGAGCTTCTTCTCGGGGGTAAGTAACCTCAGTTGTCGACCCTCCACCATCTTCCACGTAAAATTGCTCCCGAAAATTAGACGCAAAAAGAAAAAAAAAAAAAAGAAACGCTCCGAGGCTGTTCTAGTCAAGAAGGTTGTCATATTAATGGAATTGTCTGTGCACGTTGAAGTACCTATCCAATGCGACGGCGTATAACCACCCCCCCATTCTCGCATCCTGGTTAAAGTTTTTCCTATGGCTGGTGGCACACACCGATAAGTTTCTTAGGGAAAACTATGCGCTTCGACACCAACTGCGGCAGCGACATGAGCTTACTCCTGCTTGCTGTGTAGGAAAACATGTTCCTCTTAAAAACTTTGGTTATGTCATCTGTTGTTTGGGTGAAGGCGGTTGGCGTGGGCGATAGCAACCACATTGGTGGGTGGTGGAAGAAAATACTTTTTTGATTTGTTCAACGTAAGCTGGTGACTCCGAGATATGGTGCATGTTTCTAGTGGTAGTATGTAGGACGTGGCAACTACCTGTGAACGGGGGGAAGTAAACTAAAACTTCCGTAAAATTTCCACCTTAATTTGGAAAGAGTTCTTAAGTGAAGAGGTTGAATGGAACGAGTTAAGAGTTGAATTTTTCCAAAGTACACATTGGAAAATTTACCCCAAAAACCCAAACACAAACATATGGGAGACACACATTCGATGGGCCTTACACCACCACTACCACTACCACCACCCGTTTAGAAGTCCTCTTGAGTTAAAGTGTAAGTTTTGGAGAAAATTTAAATTTGCGGTGTGCAAAGTTGGGGACAGATGGCTGCGTTTCCTTGGGAACAGTCTTAGTTGAAGTGTACTGGTGTGTATATGTGTCTGTATCTCTTCCAACAACGCAAGAACCAAGGAAGCATAACAGCATAGAACAACTCTTCTCCCAGCACTGTATATAAACTATTCACACATTATCAAGGCGACCGGCTGCGAAACATGTAGCTTGCTTGCGGGCAGGAGATTTATTACGCCAGCCCTGGAATCCCTAAATAACGCATCATATGCACATTTCATGGTCCTTGGCATGCACAAACCCAAACATACATCCAGAGTCTCTGCAAACAAGCAAAAACTATAAGAATGTAACTTCTATTGTCCAGTTTAATTGAAAATCAAAATCGAAGCTTCACATACATATGTATGTATAGAGAAAATCTTTGAATTGAAATCCCATTGTAGGATCACATGTAAGAGGGCGAGGAGCTGTAAGGATATGCTGAGATGTTGCACAGAACAGAAAGTAATGTGCACATAAAAATAAAACATTTCACTTCCATTTTGAGAGATCTTAAGAAATTGAAAATCTCATGGACGATACTTTCAGACAACAATGGCCGATTGAATTATTTATTACATAAGGTGCGCCCTCCGCCACCCCTCTGTGTCCATCGTCATCGTCGTCGTCGTCTTTGTCGTCGTTCGGTGTCAAATGACGTTTTCTGCAGATAATCCTAGCCAGCCAGCCAGCGACCGACCATTCCGAACAATAAACCGAAAAGGACAAACAGCACTCATACGGCCGAACAACAATACCCTGAAACTATTTCGAGACCGTTTTAGAAATCGATGTAAGCACATTTTGCTGACAAATCCAACAACCCTCCACTTGTGCCAGAGAATTTGTTCTTTGTTCGAACGGGACCACCTCTTCGGTTTGTGGTTTATTATCGGAGGATATCGCCATAAGGCGGTGCACAAAATATCGACACGATGGATACCCATAAAAGGGAATATACCCTCTCAAAGTTGGTCCCTGGACGCAAATTAAGCTCAAGTGGCCGTTCAATGATGCAAATTATTCTGACACACGCTTAATGGATACGGATACGCATCTTCATCGCCGCCAGAAGTTGGGCTGAAATATTGAAACTTTAGTGACAGGCACTTCAACACCGATATCTCAATCAAATGTTTTCCCACTTACCTGCAGTCCTGTTTGCCTGTTTCTCTTCTTTCACCCCCGCCCCACTCCAATCACTCACGTCACGTTGACTTATACGTGTCAAATCGAAAGTTAACGTAACAACCCTCATGCGTAAGTGCGTAATCGCCACAAGTGTGGAGGCTAATGAAAGCCAATTAGCTTCCATCAGTCAGGTGGTAGCACACCGAGGTGTACCACGAAAACACTGCTAAGACGACTGACTACAACCATAACCATACACTCGCCCTCTCCCTCCGCCAGCCAAAGAAAAGAAACAATCGCCTTCGCCTTAATTCGTCTCGATTAACTCTCGGAAGGTTAACATGTCTGTGGCGTGTCATGATTCATGTTGGCCGGACTGGTGTGGTGGAGTACTTCTGGACATTCGGCACAATAGGTGGCCCGTGATGATGACGATGACAGTGGTGGGTATGGGTACGGTCGGTCGGTGGCAAAAGGTTTTTGATAAAATACTGCTGCTGCTCCTGGAGGGGAAATAATGGAAGTCATTAGCAATGATAAATGTTGCTGGGATGTATAAAAGCGGACACAAGGTCGTCGTCGTCCTCATCGTCGTCGTCTTCTACCATTATTTCACCTGTCCGATTAGCAGTCCGATTTACTGACTATTCTGGGCGGATGTGTGTGCTCTTCATTGTTTTTGGCTTTGTTTAGCTCCTGAACTTAATCGGCGATTTTTATTTTTCTGTTGTGGCCTAATTGAATGGATTTCATCCTGTTCCGTGATGGTGGCTCTTTACATGTTGAGTTTGCCGTTTTATTTTACCATCAGAGCGAGAGTCAAAGACAATGCCATTGCTGATAAGTCACGCAGGCAGGATACAGGATTTCACCAGGAGTGGATTTCATGAGTAAAAGTGGATTTCGAAGAAGGGTGTGTTCCTGACAAGCACGGCATTAAGTTTTATTTTTATACATTCTTTTCCTGCTCTTTGGTGTTGGAACCGACGGCGCCGGATGGTGTTGCAGTCATCATAAAACGAGTGGATTGCATTTGAAGATCCCCAAAGTAACGAGATGTATTTTATAGGATTTTAAAATAGCTGGGATTTGGGTTTAGTATTTGAAAAACACATTGCAGATTGGATTTTGTAGTTCCAAAGGCAGCATCTTTGTTTGAATTCACAGTGAGCAGAGGATTTGGCTGAATTACGACATGTGTGCAGTTTTATTTGGAAGCAAAGCGATTTGTTTTGAAGTAGATAAATACATTTAAGAAAAATGTCATACGTAGCTGACTGTTGCAGTTGTAAGAACTTAAATACTTTATGTATTGCAGGAGATTATCTTTATGGTTTTATAATAGGTATAACTCATATTTAGGACACGGGATTTTCAAGACAAAACTACAATTCAACTCCTCTATTAAGCAAGAGTTTTGCCCATGAAAACGTTCAATATTGTAACATAAATAGGTATAGTACCTAGGCTATAATAGTTTGGATAGAGTTATGAGATAGCACAGAGATTGGCTAGCAGCCACAGGACTGGAACTAAATAGAAGTGGTCCTTGTATCCTGTGAGTGCCGTGGCTCAGTGGTTAGTGCGAGAAATTCCAAGTTTCTACCAAGTTCAAAGTAGCCCACCTCTTGCGAGTGTCTGACAAACATTCAAGAGTAAGTATTGTCATGGAAAAGCCTGTCAAAAAACTCTCTGTTTTTTGGATACCACGCACAACACGTTTAGTTGTTGAAAGCTAGGTCCTTGCCCTCTACGTCCTCTGTCCTCAATAGCCGGTCAAAAAACTCTCTGTTTTTGGCTACATCACAAAACTGTTGGGCCCCTTCTGTGCGTCGAGAAATGTATACCACTCACAGCACGTTTATTTGTTGGAAGCTAGGTCCTTGCCCTCTACGTCCTCTGTCCTCAATAGGAAACTATCGTCAACATGCAGAATCTACCAACTACGGACAATCACCGGCTTTCGAAATATATCAGATTAGATCACATTTGTTGAAGCTGGAATGGTCAGGTATAAAAGTATAACAGAAGATAACTCAAGGCCAAAGAGATCAGGATGATCGAATTTAAAGGAAAGGCAGGTCCACAGATATGCAGCGAAATCTTTGGGATAAAGACAGATGGGCACACAAACTTGTACAGACAGTTCTATAAAATCCACAAAATGAGCCACGGAGAGCAGAAAAGCAATAGCAGAAGCCTCAGAAACTGCAGAAATTCGCTAAGTACTACCTAACGGTCGTCCGTCCGTCAGAGTGTTGTAGGATGTGTGTTTATTACATACCCGTGTTTGAGTAGACTTGACTCCTAGTATACCTGATTCCCTCCTTTAATGTCTCAGAATCCATCTGTATGCAATAAATTTTATTGCATTGTCGATTCACTAACAGGCGCCTGCCTGACTGACTCTTAGAACAGCGATGGGATCCACATACACCAGAGTGTCATTAGTTGTGAGCTTATGACTCACTTCCTTTATAAGCTTGTGGAACTATGGCCTATTTGGGTGAATTGTAAGTTCATACTTGATTTCTGGACCTATAACCCTCTTAGAAGATTCCAAAGTCCATTGTGTTTGGCCTGCATTTGAAATTGAAATAAACACTTAGACGTCTGTCTTGATAATTCTTTTCTTCTTGTCCTTGAATCTTCTATTAATCCCAGTCTCTAGGTGACATTACGCTGGAAGCTAATTCGATGGCTGGATGTTGAAGATTGTATGTGATGCCAAATTCAACACTCTGTAACAGTGATCCACCTGTTATAACGATTCGGCGATCAGATTTGTTGTTGTCAATGTTATAGGTGGGTTTTTAATTGACGAGCTTTTTTCTGAAAGTTCCTTCGCCATATATGCTGGCTTAGATTGGCCCTCTTACCTCTCTGCTTAAAGTATTTGACGGATTTGTTCAAAATCTCATAAGGTCCACCGTGAAAAGCTATCAACTGACCTTTGACTTTGTCGCAACGAATAAAAATGAACACATGAGTGCTGGTTTGAAGATCTGGATGTTGTCCTTGTGCTTAACCAGTATCGGGGTCAATATAGACATCGCTCTGCTTAGCTTCCTCATGAGCTCGGATTCTGTGGGAATGACTGGCTTAGGATGTTAAAACTCTCCGGTAAGCTTAAGTTTTTCTCCTTAGATCATTTCGGCTGGCGGAAATTTTGTTCCGCTTTTCACCGACGTACGCAGTTTAAAAGCTAAAAAGGCAGCCTTGAAAAGACTATTTGGTATTTTGTGGAACTCCCTCGTTAAACCTCATTCAAAGTAGTCCAAGGTACTAACCACTGTAGTATTCTTAGAATTTAAAATCTATGAAATCAAAACTTTCCCTCAAATCACTTTAAAATGAAATCATTATGAAAACTAAGCTCCGTCCTCTTGCAACACTCGACATTGCACATGAAAGAATTCTTGGGAAAAGGACTCGCTTTAGGTACACTTCAGTGTAAGAGTAATGCGCAAAATTCAATAAATTAATGAATGTAGCAGTTCTAAATTAGATGCATTTCCTGGTGCCCTCCTAAGCAAATAATTAAACGAATTCAACGCAAGAAATTCATTAGTCAGATAGTCAATGATTGCTTATTAAATATGTATTCATCATTTCCATGATAAGTGTTACATTTCCCTAATGAAAGCTACGACAACGAAGGCGTCATGCCGTCCGTAGTCCGTAGCCAAGTTTTGTTTGCACTTGTATTGACTTAATTAGAAAAATTATGCATTGGGATGGAGATTAATGGGACACAAGGACGATGAAGCACCATAAACAAATTGAGCCAAAGCCTGGGGACTTGGCTACATAATAAAGTGCTCTTGAGGTGAAGTGCTTCGACAAGTACTTTTGAGGGCAGCACATTCTGCGATATACTTAAGTGCGAGTGCGAGTGCGAGTAATAAGACCGTTTGCAGTGATATCGGGGGAAAAAAAAGAAGATACTCATAAGGAAAATCGCTAGTTGATTGCACCCGTTAATTTAGAGCAAAGTTGGCGATTTACAATAAATAGTTTAGGTAGCATGTCATTATTTTTATGTGTCACAGTGTGCAGCAATATAAACGACATCACGGCATAAGAGCCCAAGCATCGTGGCGCGGCAAAAACGATTCCCATCGTTCATCAACCGACTGTATTGCGGGGGTAGGAATCATTAGTCATTCTTCAAATGAAAAGAGAAGAAACGGGCAAAGGCACACTTCCATAGCACACTGCAGGTGACATGAAGTACTGCTGCCTTCTAGTTGCTCCTGGTGGCGCTCGTGCTACCATGGATGTTTGCATTTGCCAGCACCAGCGTCGTCATAGACTCATATTGACGCAAATTTGCATTTTATGAAAGTCCTCAGAGTTAAATTTTATATATGTATGGTAAAAGATGCATAAGTGAAACCGTACACAGCGACATGAAAGCGCGACGGAAGGACTAAGGCAAACAAATGAAAGTGGGTCCTTAAACATACTGATGAGAAGGAAAACTGTTTTCATGAAATATTAAAAAAAAAAAAACAAGAATCTACCGTTAACTTCTCATACGGTGTGCCATTCTGTGGTATAAACCCTCCGCAACTGCTTAAATCAGGTTGGCCAGCGGATCCACGTTACACACACGAGGGTTGTTAGATGAATGCACGTAGTATGGTTAAAGAATGTCACCTGCCTTTCAGCCTTTCTGCCAGAATGATTGGTACGGAATATAAGCCTTCAAACGATATTTAAATGATGGGACCGAGGACTATGCCGATGATGTCGACGACAACGAGGATGCCAATTAGGAGCAAGTAAACCGGGCAGCCAGCTTTCAGTCCTTTTGGTAGGAGAGTATTTGTATTGCACAAGGCTGTTTGCAGTGTGCTGTGCAGTCCTTTTGAAGGGAAGTACTCACATTTCAATGCCGCTTAATGACTGGATGCAACGCTGATTGAACAGATTCGTTGAAGAAGGGCTTTCGGTTATCGAAAGGCCCCCGGATGAGTGGATTGTATGCATTTGAGTGTGGTTCAATTGGAAAACACAGTGCCGGGGTTTCGGGCTTTTGGTAACTTAATTAATCAAAAAGAAATAGGTCATGTTCCGAATTCGGAAAAAAAAACACTTTGTGCTCATGAATGCAGCGGGGCTTTAAAAAATGAATTTAAGTTGATGTGTCATTCAAAAAGTCATTAACCGGAAAGTGGATGGTTAATGTCATGTGTAAATAGGAACACACCGCTTTTAGAACAAACATTTAAAAGTTATCTTTAAGGCAAATTAGTTATACTAATTATTTGTTAATTTTAAGCAATTATTTGATGGGTGTTGAGTAGGAAACTTTTGATTGAAAGTTAATTAAAACTCAAACAGTTTTGCGATGAAAAATAAAGGGGGTTGCTAAGGAAGCAACAAAAATCTAAATCTTCTTAAAAATCCATCTTAAATGCTAGTGCATGTCAAATATTGCCCACGTTTTATCCAATTCAATACTTGCCCTATGATAGACTTATGTTTTTCTTTGCGTTGATTGGTGGAAATCTTTTAAAGATGAAACTGAGCCCGTACTCAGTGACAGTGTGGGGTTTCCACCCTTTAAACCCACTTCCACTTCTACCCCTGATCCTCACGGCACTGCTGTCAAGCATTTCATCGCGAGGCAGGACTTCAGCTTTCTTTATTCGGCTCGTTCGAATTGGCAGCTATCTGCACTGCGTTTCGTTGTAGTTCCTGTCTTTGTTGCTCCGTCATGATGGTAGTCACTGTTTCGCTTACTGCTTCCCAAGCTTCTTGGGTGCTGAACATCAATGTTCTCAGTGTCAACTGTTTGCCAACAGGTTACGGCCTTCACGATATCGTAAACAGTGGAACATTATGTGCTCCGTGTGTTTCATTGGACAATAAGGGTTGTCTTCATGCCCAAATCTGTGGAGGTAAGCACTAAAACATCCATGTCCAGTAAGCACCTGCGTCAGTTAGAAGATCTGACCTTAATGTTTTCTAGTGATCAAAAGGTATCACCTATCTTTGTCAGAAGAGTTCCAACTATCTTGCCATTCTTCCAGGTTTGTTCTTCGTGGTTATTCATCATCACTTCACTTCGTCGCTTTAAGCATCCTTGTTCTGTTGGCACGATATTGTCATGCGGTTTATTTAACGAAAACGTATGAGGTTGTTTGCAAGGCGCTGCATACTCTCAATGCATTGACTCTGTAAACTGCTTCATTCTACTGTATGATTTGGTGATCATTGACCCGGGCCATATTTGGGAGCCGTAGAGCTTCATCGATCTCGAAACAATTGCCAAGAGTGGTCTATTTGTTGGCATGATCCTTGCTAGGACAGCCGTTGTTCCACTGCCTTCTCCACTCCTTATTGCAGATGCTTCTTAAAAGTTAGTCTTGTGTCTATAGTAACACCAAGTTGTTTCTGTCAATGATTTTTAGCTCTCTCCAACTCTCCACAAGCTGACGAGGTTATACCGCCAACTACATATGTATATATAATGTTCTTGGTCATTTCGATCTCGGTTTTTCTGCATTCTCGTGGGTTGCTATGGAAGTGCCACATTGGAGAAGGCGTTTCTTATCCTCCGACTTGGCTTTTTTTTTGATAATACATAATTAGGAGATAATGTGGGGCACCTTCGAAAAGCTACAGTCGCTAGCACGGCAGCTCACGAGCCATAGTTGAAGTTGCATGTGGTAGTAAATCTTCGCTTTTTTCTTGGTCTCAATTTCTTGGAGTGTCTTAAGCCATTTTGTCTAATCCACAAAGGGTTCTCGGCCGATGAGTACTGACAAGTCCCCCTAACCGGCAACATTTTTTTTGCCTTTGCCTTTGTTAGAGTGATTTTATTTGTGTACAGCGAGCCTACACATCAGCTTCGATTTATAATACAAGGACTGTAGAGACTGAGAGCTGTTTGACTGTCTGATAGGATTTGAATATAGACATGTACATACATATGTTCTAATGCATTCCTTAGAACGGAGCGCAATAACAAACCCATCAGGTCGGATGATAGAGGATGATGTTCATAGAGGGATGGAAAGCTTGTGCCTAGGTTGTTAGCGTACTTGAAGAAAGACACATATATAATACCCTTGAGAAACCTCTCAATCTTCGGGTTATAGTCCTAAATGAAGCCTTATAATAGTTCCAAGAACCAGGCGTCAGGAAGTACGCTAATTCAGATTATGTTGTGCTGCGGGAAACGGACAAATTCATCCCAACTCTCAGTGAGTAAATCGACAGGACTCTTAGATACGAAAAATTCCTCTTGAATCTCTGTGTAGAGATGTCAGTCATTGCCTTTGTATGCGCATAGACATAGTTAAGTAAGAGCGGTGACCCTTTTTTTTGAGTTATGCCAGAAAATGTTCTAGGCTTCTAAAGACGCACTTTAATCATATTATTCGCAGGACTATCATTAGGTACTACTACGCGGGGCTGAGTTTAAGTATTTTACTCTCTACTCTGCTCTTCGCCGTTTTCTTTTTTAAGGAGTTTGATTCTTTTAAGCTCGACTGTTTGATAGACACATACCCATTCATCTCATGACAAGCCTCGTCCTCTTCAGTCTGTCTTGGGTATCCAAAGATACTATGAATATCTACGGACAAATTGGCGAGATACTACATACCTACATATATTCAATCTTGAAAAGGTACCCTATTAAAACATCTTAAATCCGTGAATATTTCATAAGAGAACACTTTTTCTCCTATATTGCTGAACTTGCAATGGATGACTATTTTCAATCACCACTGTTCCACGCAACGTGACCTACACATCAATTCGTTAAACGTACACTTACATTCCTTTGGTGTGTTTGAAAGAAATAAAAAAGGAAAACAAACAGCTACAACTACAACAAAATCTACTACATTTGTCAAAACTCTCTGCCATTGGGTATCCGTCCTCATGCGTGCAACAACAAAACTCATAAACGTACCTGTTGAAAGGTTCCATTGGTAAATTTCCCAGTATTTTTCACACTGCGCACAATCATTGTACCCGCCTTTCGCTGGGAAATATATTTTCCTAGAAAAACTCACTTCCACTTGTTTCCATCTTTATGTATTGTCATCCTTCTACTGTTTGGCATTGGCACTTCCACACGGTCACTTCAGTGGCAAATCCTTCCCCATGCTCATATTCACAAAACCATGAACAGAAATTAATTTGTCACCCGAAAATCCCTCACAACCACGACAACGAGACGGTTACACGAATCGCAACAGGGAAACACATTCGCAAATTTGTTTCACTAGGACCAAATATTTTTCAGATAGATTATCCTTTGTCCTGGCCAAAGCCCAGTGCAGAATTTTCAATTTTCCAGTCTCAATGATTCATGGTGGGTCTGGTCTGCCCCGAGCAGGGATATTTATATGTGGTCCCGCAAAAACCCTATCCTCATCAATTGTGCCAGGCTGATTTTTACCATTTGAAATATTGAAAAGTCCCTTTTTCATTGTGTGGGTCGGTCGTCCGAATGGGGTGGACATGGACACTTCAAACAGCACCACACAATGCCCACCAGAATAAACTCGTTCTTTGTGACAGGCAAGGGCAATGGCGCAACCAATGTGTGTTGCTTTTTCCAGCCAAACATGTCCTCGTCCTCGTCCTCGCTGGAGTTGATTGAGGATCTTGTGTTTTGTTCCGTCATGCCTTTTGCGAAATGAATTCTATGTTTCGGTAAAAATTTTCGGGTAAATGTCAAAGGATTATACTGTTTCCTTTTTTTAACTGTAAGCCAAATACATAGTAATAAAGTGCTCATCATGCAGTCATCATGGCGGCCCCAAGCCCCGGAGAACATTTGTAAGATTTCATACGTCAAAGTTTGAGAGTTTGCCTTCTTTCGCTTTCCTTTTTCTGTTTTGTGTATGTACAAAGTAAGATTTTCGGCTTTGTGCTATTTGCTGCCATTGTTGCAGCGTGTGCACACAACGACAGCTGCGAGGAGCGAGGCAAGCAATCACCAAAGAAGACGGCGAAAAGTTTCGTTATACGATATTGTGCTAAGCGGAGCAAAGAGTGGGAGTATATTGCAAGGATGCTACTGCTGCTTGGATTGGAGGAGTTTGGAAAAAATCCGGTGTTAAATTCCAGGGATTCCTTCAAACTTTTAATGAACACAAAACTCCTGAAGGAACATTTTGTACCTTCATTAAAATCTCCGCTGATAATGAGCTGGAATAGAGAGCACACAACACCCTTCTTTCCATTAAAACGGAATGAGTGGTGTTAAATCTTTTGCTAATTAGACGCCCTATGTGTATGTGGCCTTGGAATCCGGAATTAGCCACAATCTGGTTGGCAACCACTTCACCTTCGTTTTCCTTTGCTACTGACCATTACGGCGCATAATAAATGCGGTCCGTTCCGATTGCAAACACCTTTTAGGCGGTTTTATGGTACTCTTGGGCAACATCTTCCAGTAGCAAGACCATGGTCTGGTACACAACACAGTTGACATATTTCTCCAAGTAGGTAGACATAAATTGTCCTCGAAGAAAATTGAATCCCGAACCCTATAAATGTATTCGAAATGAATATTTTACAAGTCCAAGGATGCCATGACATCTAACCTCGGGGATTGAAATTTATAGGGGTGGATGTGCAATCTAAATGTCACCTTCTCCGGTTTTTCCATCGTCCTCCTGTTTCCAATCCAAATCCTTGTACAGTGTCGCCATCCAAAGGCAACAGCGGAAGATCGGATCACCATCTCGGTAGACTGCCGGTCTCGCTTGAGGAGGGTGTTTATTGAAAAATGAATAACACGGAATAATTGAAGTAATCTCCCGTGTCCTTATCTCAAGTACGGCTGCTTGAGTATGGACTCCTGATGAAATCGAACACATAATTTCGATCTGCCGGGTGAATATGTTTTTCCCATCTACGAGTATCTATATCTGGTATGAGAGAGAGAGGATTTGACAGTAAGAATAAAAAACACCAACCAAAGCTGAAGCTGAAGTTGTGCGCTGTGCAGTATATCCTCTCCTTCAAGTCGCTAGTGTGTTAGGTTTATAAGTCGTTTAGATGTGTGTGGGGAATATAGATACAGGGGGACCGATTTTTCTCTATCTGCAATTTTTCTGCTTCGTCGTGTTTTCAGTTTTGCACGCTTACAACACACAGTACGGGAATGTTTTCCACAGACAAAATGAGATATTGTCGCTTGAAGATTATTATGATCACCTACCCGTGTTCGGAATGATTGTTGCGCACTTGAGATACTCGAAGTGAGTTTTCCACTTGAAGTGATAAATATTTTCACATCATTTTGTCAATTGATTGAATTCGGTGCAATGAGTTGGATTCAAGTGCTTGGGAGATATATGATGATGCTTGTGGGTTCATTTTTTTTTTTTTTACATCAAATGACCTTCCATGCACGTTATGTTCATAAATACATGTGTGTGTACTTAAGTTGGAAAATGTGCGAGACGTTTATCTTGTCGAGTGGTTTCCAACGGTTTGATATAGAATTTTCTAAAAGATTCTGTTCTTGAATATTTATAGACTTCTAGCAAAATGGCTTTTATGGATTGTTAATTTTTAAATTGTAGATCTTTTGAAATTTTTGACATTGACATTCAGTATTGTTGGACAAAGCATCAAACAAGCCGAAACAAACGTAGAAATACCGTGAAGCGCCTGGGAATTGTCAATCATAGACAAAGTAAATTAGACTGTCATCATCAGGTTGTTTGACAGATTTGGTGCACCACGCTAAAAATGGGAGTTCATACACCCACATGTTCAGATTTCAGCCAGTAGCTTGATAGCATTGTGTGGGACAATTTGAATGCTGTGTGTGGGTACAATTTGTTGTTTTTAATGGAATGACAACCTGTAAATAATATTTTGTTCAAAAGGATGTGAGGAACTGTCACAACACATTTATTTGTAGTAAGGTACAGATAAAACACTGGTTTCCATTTATTCACAAATAGGACAATTTAGGCTCCACCTATTTAGGGAAATGTGGGGCGGGGAAAATGTGAGTTGTCGGTCTAATTTAGTTTGTCTATGCTGTCAACAATGATGCGAACTTGCCACCCTTTCAGACAGACAGAAATCTTGGAGTTCTTCTGGAAAACACCAGTTAGAAGGAGCTTGATGCCAGTCTAGAATGAGCTCGCTGAGAAATATTGTCAGCTAGTCTTAGGGAAGAGACTACGCTGAGCTTAAAAAAATGTACTAGATTTCTTGGGAAAGATTTCTCGTAAAAGTACATACATATATAGTTCTATTCACTTTTTTCATACACTATCCAGTTTGATACATACATATGTAGCTGGCATAGCTGTATGTGTGTCACCTAAGATTTTGAGCTACGTTATTGAATTATTGTATACGAGCTCTTTGGTAAAGTGAGCAATACAAGTGTAGACACGCCTACTTTTTGAAAAATTAACTTTTTCTGCATTTTTATGTAGGTAGGTAGGTAGGTATGTAAATGAAGCTCGAAGAAAACTTACTTTAATAAGTGGGTACCTAAATATTCAGTTACTTTATAAATTTTCTAAACTTTATGTAAGGCCACTTCCAGTTCTTAGGGGCGTCCGTCTCGGGAAGCAAAAACTGAGTTTGTTTTAGGTATATTTTCGTACTTTTGGATATTTCGGATAAATTCTTCCCGGGCCGCTATCTAGTGGGTATCCTGCCATCCTCATTAGCGTTGGACCACTGGGCGTCCAAGTTCATCAAAGTTTTTTCATGGCCCTACATCTTGCCAGTGTCTGACAAACATGCAAGAGTATTTACTGTCATAAGAAAGCTTATGAATAAAAAACCCATTGCCCTAAAGAAATGCAGCCGGTCGGTATGGCACGTTACTCTGTGCAATATGTGATTCCATTGTAAGTAAACGGTGATTCATTAAGCCTTATTCTTTTTAATTTTAAATAAAATACATAAAAGTAATGTTGATGGTAGAAATTTTGTTAGGTCTTGAAAGAACATTGTCTGACATTTACTTTTTAAATATTACTCCGTGTAAATTTTGACCGCGACTACGCCATTCATGGTCCATTTTGAAGGTCTAATTATGTATTACTGGTTCCAGGGTTGCGACCGGCAGTTGGCTTTCAAATTCAAATCGGTAAAAACTTTTGACTTCACATAACCCCAAAGAAAAACGTCTAAAGGTAGACAAATATCAATAATAATAATAACGGAGTTGGAAGGTCGATGATGCAGACCATATGATGCTCGCGGCGGGGGAAAAACATTTCTCACAACTGAATAATTCACAAACGTTGTCACTTTCCATGATGATTTGTCAAAAAATACTGAAGACGAGTAACAGAACACCATTAGGCTAATTATGAGTAACCTGTAAAAAAAAACTTATTGAAAAAAATAAGTCTAAATGAATCACCCCTTCGTTAAAGTTTTTGAACAGATCTTCCATCTTCGCATTTCAAACAACTGTGTTTTTTTGACAGTTTCTTGATACTAATCTTGAGTATTGTATTGAATAGTCTTACACATTACTTCATAGTGATCAGGATTATATAGATATACGATGTTTCTGTTTCTTCTGCCTGCTGATGGAGTTGATGCTATTGGAGCTTTAAGTGTGCATTTTTCAACCCTTTTACAAGTTTCCTCATAAATCCCTCCCAGTTGTCCATGGACAATTCCTTGAATTTGATTTAGAATACTTCGAATGCTACAATACAAATTCCAAAATTTTAAACTTTTCCTGCTACTCAAGGTTTTTTCTTTCTCGACGTGCTACGTACTAATCACCAGTGTTGTTCGACTTTTTTACTTTACGTTTTTTACGTAGTTTTTTACTTTTTTTTACGTTAGTTTTTTACATGGTGAATTTTAACTATGCTTTATGTAAAAAACGTAAAAAAGGTAAAAAAGTAAAAAAAAAAAAAAAAAACACGGTAAATAATATAAATTGGGGAGCTTCAAAACAGACGATGAGAGTTGTATCTGATTAATCTGTGCGGTATACAAAAAAACTATTGGGTTTTATCTTTTTTTCGATCAAATTATTAAAAAGCCCTATTTGTTGAAAACAGGTTCTCTAATCCAACGTTTGTCAACCTTTAAGCGTATGCGGAATATGCGGAATACGGACCCCCAGCAATGAATTTATCAGGAATAACCCTGTTATTATATTATACTGTATTCTTTTCCTGAAATACATAGCTATAATAATGAAGTCTGACCAAATAAAAAACCGAGAAAAATTTGATTTTTTTAACAGTGAAACATATACGATATTTATTATTCTTCTGTTTCAATATCTATATAGTCTGCATTAGTTGAATTTAGTGAAAAATATACATGAAAGAGTTTTTTAGACCTTTCAAAGGTCAATCGATTTCTTAAAGGACTATGCATTTGAGCCCAGTTTGAGAAAACCCTTTCAATTTGCGCGGAAGATGCTGGTATATTAAGAAGCTTCAACGCTAAAGATGACAGTTATATTATTTATTTGGATTTTGACAGATATTGCAATGCCTCTGATTTTTCTCAGTAATTTACTTTATTTACGTCTTCTTTACCTTTTTTACGGGATTTTTACGTTGTTTACACTTATTTACGCTAATCAAACGTAAAAAAGGTAAAAATAGTTTTTTTTACACAGATTTGAACATCACTGCTAATCACCAATTGAAATGAGAAACCTTTTGGAACCCCATGCCGAAGCTTTATTTCACTTTGGAAGGATATTTCCTGGAGATTTAAAACCATCCTTATCCAAGCATCGAAAAACAATTCTCTATAGAATTTTAACCAAGTCTTCCGTTTAAATCCGAAACAAATTTCCTGCTCACCATGCAGGCGGAATCTACGGAAATTAACTTATGTCGAGATCCTACGAAGCGCCAACACAACAACCCCCAAAGATAATCTTTTTCACGCGCCAGCTAGCTAGCTTTTTGTGTCTGAATGAAAAAAAGCCTCCAATAAAAACACTTCCGCACGTTCTACCGAAAATGAAACGGATTGCTTTCATTTAGATATGTCAATTAATTAGAAGTTAGCACGCAAATACGTGCAAAACCTGTGGGCTAGTGAATCCTCTTTGATTTCTCAGTAACTAGGTGGCCCAATACACACACACACATACAGACGTAGAGCACACACATGATAGACCGGACGTCGATTAATCGCCTTCAATTAATTGCAAAAGGCTTTCGTTAGCCTTGCTGAAACGGGTGTGCAAATGGGGCCACATATTTCCGACTATCTGTCAGCGCTTGGCTAAAGGGTTAGCATTTCGTCACTTTCAGTTGAATATAAGGGAGGTGACAAAACATGCCATCGTTTTTTATCCTTGTTTTGTCCTTAGTCTAGTCTGTGGGTCGCTGTATAGGTGTGTGTTTGTGTTTGTATCTGGATATAGAAACCTAATGAAATTTTATCAAATTCATTAAATTTAAAAGCACCGTATCGTTTTTTGTCACAGTCATTAAGTGTTATATATGGCAGGGATTGTGTATATGTAATTGGATAACGTGTGGAGACCTTTTGCTGTGGGTGAAAAGGAGTATGGAATTTATTTGATTCCAAAACGCAACTCAACATGCGATGGCATAGAGCATACGAAGTAGTAGCTCGCCGTTCGATTGAAATATCAATCGGAATGGAATTGTGTTAATATGTTTCATTCACTGATTGGGTGTTTATAGCGCAACTCCACAGTGTCGGGTAATGGCTACTACCGAATTCAGTTCAAAATCATCCAAACAATTTACAGCTTCTCTTGATTGAGAAGAGTTTAATGAAATGTTTACACTTACAAGCTTAGGCAGCTAAGCAACTCACGTAAAATGGAAATAGTCCCTTTCTTCTTGGAGCAATTTTCCAAACCCTGCATAATTTTATCGATGTTGAACTTGGGTGTACTTAAGTCGTTAGATCCTTCAAAAGCAGTGTATATTTGAAGATGGTGACCTCTTAATAACTGCGCTACTCGTCTGATGACTTCTATGATGGTGCCACTGTTGATACTTAATGTTTAAGGTGATGCTACAGTGTGTTGTGGACCTGGGTCTCATCCAACAAACCTCTCCAGCCAACCCGATTATGAGCCAGCACCCTTCAGTTGCGCAAACTAAGTTGGTTGAGGCCTTCCTCTACTGCGCCGTCAATCCGAGATAGTTTTAAAGACATTCTTAGTTGGAACGTTAGGCTCCATCCGTCCTACATGATCCAACTATCTTAGTCGCTGCAGGCGAACTCTTCTGACCAAGTCGATGTTCTCGAACAGGCCGTATAGTTCGGCGTTATATCTTATTGGCCACTTGCCGCCTATGCAGATGGGACCAACGATCACTCGATGAACTTTTCTCTCAAAATAACCAAGGGCATCCTCATCCTATTTTGTTCAAGTCCATACAGCAGGACCATCCTAGTTAGTGTCTTATAAAGAATTAGCTTAGTAGTTCTTCGTTTGATCTCTCCACTGGTGTCATTCGAGGAGTTCACCAAGAGGCCAAAGTCCTTTACTAGTTTGAAATTATATCTGTCTGTTGTGGCAATCTGTCCACGACGCCGATGTTGAGTGTCCTTTTTTGTAGACAGCATATAATTTGTCTTGCTTTCATTTATCGCTAGGCCTGCTGCTTCAATCTCAATGCTCGAAAACGCCCCACTGACGGCCCGCTGGGTTCTTCCGATTATGTCAATATCATCGGCATAAGCGAGTAGGTTTACAGACTTGAAAAAGATTATACCTCCGATGTTGACTTGTCGATGATGCTCTTCAGTACTATATTAAAAGGATCGCATGGTAGCGCGTTACTATTGTTCCTTACCATAACACAATTTTACGCAGGGGTCATTTTTAAATTGGACACAAGCCACAAAAGTGCCTGAGTTTGCACTCCGCCAAACAATACGGAGACATTATCCCCCACACTCTTCAAAGTGACAAATCGAAGCGTACAGAGATTATTCACACAATTACCGCTATGTATGTATGCGATTTCCCCCTTCATATAACATGTGTTCTAATCCTTCCTGTTGTTTGATTTTTGGCACAAACACTCAACTCATTCCTCCTATGCATAATGCAAGACTCCCCCTCCTTCAGCTACCGATTGTTTAACATAAATTTCGAACTCGATTGAGCATTGCGAATATGCACTCGTTCGAACGTAATCCTTTTTGTTTAGCTGGTTGATTTTTTATCCGCTTCTTCGCCCCCGTCCGCCGGCGATAGTGACGCATCTAAGTGCATTCTACCAATACCGATACCGATGCGAATACCACACCACAATGTGTGTATGTGGATGTGGATACATCTTTTTAACAATGTAATAGCAAATCGAAGTGTTTCCTTGGCTTTGCACACATAGCAAAGCATTCGAGATAAACAGCAAAAATAGAATCCTTCCGCCCTTGTACCTGCCAGTCGCCAGAGTACTACTCCTTTTCGCCTCATCACACTGTCTGCTTGCTCTCCAGAGTCAAGCTCTCTTCCACCAACAAGGATCTTCGCTAGAGGGCTGCGGGGACAGGCAATGTGAATTGCGGGTTTCAATTTTTTTCCGTATTGTGTTTTTCCGATAGGTATTTGTGTGTTTGTGTTTGCCTTTATCATTGTCACACATTTCGGTGTGAGCTACATATCTATATAGGTACATATGTGTAATTTATACTTTGTATTTGCACACGAACCCGAAGATAAACACAATTTGTAATGTGTGACATTCAATTGAGAGGAAAATTGAATTTACGGGATTGCAATATTTTATTTAGCTAAGCAATAAAAACGCCGATGTCGGAGGGGACATGGACAAGTTCGGTGGTAAGTTTTAATATTGTACAAGGCAAGGAGCTCTGTGTCAGGAGGATGACAGCGTATACCAATAACGACAATTTCTTTGTGCTTCTTGGTGCTGGTGTCCATCAAACTCTCTAACTTGAAGCAAGTTTCCCTTGCTCAAGGACTTCCATTCAAGCGGAAGTGGTTAATTTTAAAGCGGCGAACCAATTCTTAAAGGGGTAGCATAATTGTTTTTATACGACGCACTGGGGGCACTGTGGGCAAGGTATGAATATTTAACGAAGAACACGACAACTTTGCTCTCCATAATCCCAATACGCTTGATTTATCGACGGGCGTCTAAGGGTGATAATAAATTTAAAATTCGAAATCAATGTACGCCCCTTCGCCGTTCTGTTTGTGCCACCTACACCAACTACACCGCCATCTAATCCAAAATCCATTGGCAATCAGTCGGTCCTAAGGGGAAGGCATTCGTGTGATTACCTTGATGTAGAATGGATTGCTTTCCTCACCTCAGGCAAATGTGGGCGGCCGTGTCTGTGTTGGTGGTGTTGGTTTTGGTGAATGACCACCCTTTTGCAGTAAGCCAGCATAGAAAGCTATGCAAATCAACACAGACAAGCAGGGCATTACAATTCAAAATGGTATACTGCGGAGCCAGGATGACAGATGATATTAATAATGACGGTCTTTAGGGTATTCAGGGGATTATGATGTCCAAGGCTCATGCATTTCACAGTACGATCTGGAAATGTTGATGCCGAGGACCTTATGGAATTTACTTACTTTGCGAACCGTAACGAGACTATGGAAAATCCTGTCTATACTTGTCATTGACACGAGTCTCGCTGGTAGCCTAACCACCACCATCATCATCATCATTCTAACGACGCACAGCATCAGATGCAAGATTATAATGTTCCTATAGTTGCAATGGGGAAATCATTAAGTTGATGAATCATCCGTCAGTCGGTTAATGTTGATATTTTGCAAAGGTTGCCGAATCGCTAACTTTTCGTTGTCACCTTTCCCGGATTCGGGAATAACTTCAACCCCCCTTTTCCCAGTCTTCGTATACCTACATATCTACTTACCTTACCTTTCTAAAGAATAGGTGCTCATTTTTCTTTGGAAGCTCACTACATCCATTCAGAGTTCGAAGAAGACAGAATCTACATTCATCATCTCTTGGAAGGAATTCCTGTGAGCGCCCTTTCACCATTTTTTCCACCCCTTAGGTCTTTCCGTTTCACAGGTTCATCACTTTATATTTTTTTTCCCCTTTTTCCGCTGCTGCTCCTTCTTTACTTTAAAGCAATATGTGGATAATGTAGAAAAAAGAAAAGAAAAAATGTCAAGACATCAGAGGCTATGAAAAACGTAGCACTCAGTTGTTATATGATAGGAGACTGACGGTGTATGCATCATGCTCGGGGCGGAAGCGGAGTATAATCAATCTTGCTTGATTGAAGGAATCAATTGCGATTTATTATGACAATTTAATTGAAAAGGAAACGCAGACTTTTACATTTAACAGAGCGGAAACGCCATAGAGTTTTGTATTCATTAAATAAAATGCGACTTTCAATGAGTATGAACATGATGTGAGGAGAATTTAAGCGCTCGACTTATTTGCTTCATTATGAGGCTTTCAATATGCTCGTACATATGTATTGTATGCGTACAACTCAGTAAACAAATTTAGAATACGAGTTTACACAATACAGCAAAGACTTGTAGGAACATTTAGAGATGTGTGTTATTAACAACAATTGATTGATAAACACGTACGTGTTTAGAAATACTGTGAATCATAAATTGTAGCAAAAATCACATACATACAATTTTCCTAAAGTTAGACAAAGGCTATTGGGAAGAGCTATAATTGCTCGTATATTTTATGGGGACCTGCATGATGATTGATCGGACAAAACATCTATTGAGCCAGTAGCGCAATATTCATGTTGCACCTATCGGTGGTTCCTGGACAACTGTATGCGACAATTCTCATACATGATGGCTAAAATTGCAAATCCAAAACTCTCATGAGTCTTAATTCTATACTAGGTAACCTGGGCCATGTTACCAAAGTTCTTTCCTCCATAATATCTCGCATAAGGGCTTACAACACTTTGACGGCTTTTGACTAAGAATTGATCCCGGACAAAAATTGGTTTGGTTTGGACTTGCGTTTGTATCCAAACTAACGCCCCTCGTGATAGCTTATCTGACGAAGACAAAGATTCCTTCTGTAACCAGTTGGAAGCTGTTTCAAATGCAACCTTCAGGGGAGCCTTTGCGAGTATAGACATCGATGCAGCAAGGATGGGTTTAGTGGTAAATTAAAGCAAGACAAAATATATGCTGTCTACAAAAAAGGATATTCAACATCGGCGTCTTGGACAGAATGCCACAATAGACAGATATAATTTCGAGGTAATAAAGGACTTTGCCTACCTAGGCTCTATAGTGAGTTCCCCGAATGACACCAGTGGTGAGATCAAACAAAAAATCACTCTTGCCATTCGGTATTTCTATGGACTATGACGGTAATTGAGTAACAAAGCCCTATCTCGAACTACTAAGGTAAGTCTTTATAAGACACTAATCCCTGTTCTGCTGTACGGCCCAGAGCCATGGACTTTGACAAAATCGGATGAGGATGCCCTTGATTATTTTGAGAGAAAAGTTGCTCGAGAGATCTTTGCATAGATGGTCAGTGGCTAAGAAAATATAACGCCGAACTATACGACCTGTACAAGGACATCTACTTGGACAGAAGAGAAGTCGTGGATGGAGCCCAACGTTCTAGCTAAGAATGCTTCGAAACCACCCCGGATGGACGGCGAAGTAGAGAAACGTCGCGGTAGATGGTGCAAACAAGTGGAGGGGATATCAACTAACTTGTGCGCAATTGGAGTGAGCTGGCTCGTAACTGGGTGGGCTGGAGAGGTTTGTTGGTTGGTCCACGCCTGTAGGCCTGTAGAGCCACCTAAGTAAATATTTCACTTGTCAAAACAATGTGTTTCTATCCAAGTGAACTGCAGTATACCTATACTCCTTCCTTTTCTGCATATCAATAAAGTTGAATACCTTTTACTGGCCCCCCGCTGGCTAGGTATTCTTCTAGGTTACTTCCCACGATGTCACCATTAAAGACTAATCAAAGACCTATGAAACAGGTCATTCTCTAGTTTTGCATTGCTCATAAAAAGTTTTCATCTTTGGCTCGATTATCATCATTAAGAAACTTGTCGCATTTTTAGGGTACATAAGGATACACATAGGAGTCCTGCAAATCGATAAGACTTCCTTAGCACTGCATCTACATCGTTTCCGTTTCATCTACTAAAGGTATAATGCAGCAAATTTTTAAAGTAAACGCTTCTATATGTGTATACCTAAGCAATTTGAGTTTCTTTGAAGTAAATCACATCAACTTCAAGAGATGTAAGCACTTGGGGTGACCTTTCTCGTTGTACACAAGCTCTTTATAAATTTGAAGAATTTATCTTCGCCCGTCACTCTTTTTAATTAAATAATGATTCATCTCACTTTACTATGTTTACAGGACAAACACACGATTGCCGGGGCCAGTGAAGTCAAGTCACTGCCCCACCTCATGCCGTCACCAAAACTCAAGGGCGAAGAGCCAAAGCCGGTACCAGAGTGCAAAGCACAAGCGGATGAGCAGCATAGATGACAGGAGAAAAATGCCCGAACACCAAGAAATTAAAAGGTCATGAGCGGTAAGCTAAGGAAGAACGTAGTACAAAACCCCAGTCACGTATTCGGTGATGTCCCTTCGCCTTACGCCAAACAATGTCCTATATTTCTTAATTAGGTGTTCATTGTTATAAATGGCCTGTCATTTTATCGTGTGCAATTTTCCGGAGCTGTCATTGTACTTTGTTTTCCTGGCTATGTGAGCAGCATAAATACCACTCAAAAATTCAATAAAACAGAAGGAGACTGTTGTAAAAAGGCAACTCGTTGGGAAGCAATTAAGTCTGGGGAACATACTTTTTTTTTTTTTTTTTGCCCCCCGAAACCAAGGAAGTGTTCTCTGCCTGCCCGAGCATCATTGCGGACAAGAAGCCGATATTATTAATGGATAGTCAATATGGGAAGTCAGTTCTATGTGTGAAGACGTAATACTTCCCGGAAAAACGAAGAAAAAAAACCCATCATCATTCATCAATTGAGGGCGCCAATTCGCACCCTCTGATTGACGGATTCTCCTCACCTCGTCGTCGTCGTCGTCGTCGTCGTCGTAAGCGGAGCGGGTAGCCATGCGTGGTTTGGTGAACAATAAATTAAATAAATGGCCATCCATCAATCAAACGACGAACATACGTACATATTTGTTGCCGATATTGTTGACTGATTTTTTTCAATTATGCATGATTATTTAACTGTTCCTAAAAGTCGTTGCGGCGCAATCAACACTTACGGACATGCACACGCACACGAACACGAACACGAACAGATGATGGATGATGGATGGAGCGGAAGTGGCGCCTCAGCTGCCAAATTTGCATAATCCAAGGACCGCATCGTAAATACGAAGATTCGTAGACGGGGCGACATTTACGACAGTCTCCTCCGAATGAACTCCAGTGCGGGACATTACTTCCAAGCCCACACCCACAACCACCGCACCAGGATCGTCGTTGTTCACTTTCAACTCAACACTTTATGTGTGTGTCGGTTCGGTGGTAGACGCTTTATTAGCTGGCATTTCTGCATGCATGCCACGAGGATTATGACTTTTTGAATGCGACAATGTTTTTACGAGCAGTCATAGAACCTCGGTATTAATTTTTGATTACATTGGGATCGTCCCGTAGCTCTGTAATGGCCTAATTAGTACCGCCCTTGTACATATCCTGTAGAAGATGAACCCGTTTATTATTCGTCGTTGCTGCTGTAAAGGATTCAGCAATTCTCACGTCCTGCTGCTCCATCAAGTTTGCGGCGGATTTTCTTTGATTTCACATCGAAGTGTGTTGCCCACGGAAGCAGCAGTGTGAGTCTCTGCTACTCTCCAAGCGGAGAATTTTAATGTTCACCCAAGGCATTGCGATGAATGTATGCAGCAGAGTGTACGAGCCGAGGATGTCCAACGATGGATGGCGATGGAGATGGAAAATTGGAAAGCACTTTACCACACTTGATAGATGATTGAGATGCGGTGAACGAGTTCTGCGATGATGAAAACATTTCGACTTTTTATGAGGTGCAAATTTATGCAGGATTGACAGGCGAGCAGACAAATTCCACACACATATTCAATTTGAATATTCGATATTTGAATGTGGGGGGGACAAGGACATTTCGGTGCGTTTGATGGGCAATTTTAATTTAGTTGCTGGCATTTTATTGAACTGCTGCGCATCAGAATGCCCGACATTTGAATTGAGGGAATTTTATTATAGTCAGACTTTTCAATGTCGATATTAGACATTTTTAGTGGGTAAGTGCAATTCGAAATTAAAATGCATTGAAATATTATTACCTACCTATTGTGTGTCTCTTATTTCATTACAAGTTGGCAGGAAATATTTATGTCAATTGTAGTGGTTGCGCTAGAGGTAGTCGTCAAGGCGGGGTCATATCCCAATTGCTATGGGTCATAATTTTAAATGAAGCCCATGCAGCTGCTTAAAACATTCGGTGTTAAAATCATAGCCTATGCAGACGACGTAGTGATGATGGGAACAGGTAAGTTTCTCCCCACTTTTAGGGAACAAATCGATGGAGTACTTAAGACCCTTGATATATGGTCAATTGCGTCCTTGCTCTCAACCCTCCGAAAACAAAATAGGTTTTATTCACGAACAGTTGAAAGATTTCTCAGTTCGATCCGCTTCGGCTCTCTGACCTAGGAATTAGACCCTGGGACTTAGACCCGATATAAAACACACATGGAGGCCAAATAGCAGCAAAAGAGTAAACAAAAAAACAGAAAAGCCTTCTGTACGTGCAGTATAGCCTTCTATACGGGAGAACCTGAGGACCTTTCCCTAAAATAAGATGTACTCGGCTATCATAAGACCCATACTGACCTATGGCAGCCTCGGACCTCGTATGTGTGGTGACCCGCGCTAGAGAAGACCACCTTTTTAATGGTCCTCACCAAAGTGCACAGACTAGCAAGCATTATTGCTACTAGGGCGATGAGAAGAACCCCAACTGCAGGCCTGGAGGTTATTCTCAACCTGTCTCCGCCAAAGATCAATAGCAGCCTTAACTGTCTTAGCAATCAGTCAGCGACGAAGAATTTCACCATCCATCCACAGACTACAGCACGAAATACTTAGGCTATAAAATACCAATCAGCTCAGCTTACCTTAGCAGACTAGTGCAAATCCATAGCAATACATTCTGATGGATCAAAATTGGCCACTGGCGTAGGGTCTGGATTATTCTCTGAATCAATGAGACTCCCAGACCACAGCTGTGTTTTCCAAGCAGAGGTCTTGGCAGAGACAACATCTCATCTGATGATGAAGGCCCGTGAGTCTGCCTTAGGACCAATACCGCCAGGAGGTATTACCCTCTTTATCGACAGCCAGGTAGCTTTAAAAGCAATTACTGCTACTGAAATTAAATCCAAGCTTGTAAAGTACTGTAGTGAAGTGCTTAAGGTTCTTGGAACACAGCACAGGGTTCTGCTCTGCTGGCTCCCTGTGAACGAGGGCATCCCGTGAAACTAAAAGGCAGATGGATTAGAAAGAAAAGCATCATCAGATCCACTAGAACTAACTCGCTCTGCGTTCTCAGGCTTTAAACAGGGGAACTAGCGATGAGAGGCGTACCTAAGGTGGACATTTTTAAAAAACTTGCAAAAAATATTGCAAACAGCGAAGCGATAAATCAAGGACCGAGAGACTTATCCCTGTCCATGCTTCTGGGGATCCTCACCTGTCATAACACTCGAAGAAACTGCGTCGAACGGAGGAAGAACTCTGCAGAAGATGCGGCTATTTGGAGGATGTGAAGGACACAACCCACTTACTTTGGACTCCAACATTCCAGGAAGAAGTTTCTCACAAACATCGGCAAGATGCTAAACTTCACAAGATCCTCAGGATGGTTTGTATACACCATAGTACTATAAAGTAGTTTTGTAGACATTATATGGGTTCAATGGGCAAGTGAACACATCTCTACCCCTCATGGGTGACACAATGGGTCAGTTCTAAACAGAGTGCGGCGCAAGTGTTATTGGCAACCTTGTAGTCGCTTGATTCGATTACCTCTCCAAACCTTCATTTTTGCGCTAATAATTGAAGGAGTCGCGCGAAAGGAACACGGCTAGTTAAGGGTACCTTCTGCATTTTTTTGTTCGGCGAGTTTATGATCAGGATTTTATGGCTCCCACTTTTCACCATCCCTACTGGAACCTGTGGCGTTCACTTTAAGGTACCTAATGAAAGTAAGTATGTATATCATTACCACAGAATCATATTAAATTTCGCAAGTGCAATTCTGTTTTCTCAAAAGGACATACACATACATATATAACATATCATGCATATATTTTTTATTGGATTTTTTTTTTTTGTTATACAACGAGAACATCTGTGCCAGAAGAACCTCACACTTCTTAACGTGGGACTAAAAAAAACACCACGAAACAACATAAGATTTATGCCCAGGCGGACAGTAAGAAACAGCACGTTCTGGCAAGGACAACATTGTTACGTTGGTATAGCCGAAAACTTGATTTCAATTTTCATAAAAGCAGAACAGTACAGCTCATGATATAATGTCAGCTTCATATTAAGCTGATAAGTCATAAATTTGACAACAGAACCACGACAAGCACGTCGTCCCTGGGCTCTGCTCCAAGAGTCTCTGGTATACCGACAGTTTATAATGCGTAAAACCCACATGTCGCAACGAAGAGCCATCTCAATGCTCCACCAAACATCCTCACATCCTCGCGAAGAAGAAGGAACCCACCTCCTTATTATTATTTTTCTTGTTTTTTTTTTTTTTTTTTTAGCACTCAGCGTGCATTCATCCTTGTTCTTCGCTTCGCCATTGCGACTTCGTTGTCGCGGTTTTAATAGCGTGGCTGGAAGATAAGGAGAAAATAATGGTGAAATATTACACATGACGTTTTGACATTGGACAAATGATATATGAAATGATAATCTATTCGCGAGTGAAGTGGAGTCAACTCAACTCACCACCCCCTAATTCCGTGCATGCGTGTGTTTTTGTCTTGGTACTCGACTAATTCGCAGTTTATTGATCACGTCACTGTTAGTGGTTGGCAAATATCAGTAATTGATTACCAAATTATTGGCTTTGAAGTTTCAGATCACGTATAGTGTAAGAGAAACAAGAACAAGAAGTGCGGGTGCTCCGAATCTCCATTGAGATACCCATAAATAAAATATTTGTTTTTCTCTCATCTTGGCTCCTTACGTGGGGCGATTTGCTGCTGCTGGGGTTGTTCGTCGTCGTCGTCGTCGTCATCGTCGTCGTGGTGTTTGCGGAGCAGGTAACATCCATGGAATAATTTAATAAGGAGAGCCCTGCGTCTTGGAAGTGGTTGTATTCCCCAGAGTGAAGTTTTTTTTCCTGGCACGATAACAAGGCGAAAATTATTTTTTGATTATTTATCAAGTGTGCAAAGAAACCAAGTGAAGTAAGAGGGCTGTTCGGGTAAATATATCTTGGGCAGATTCTTATTGGTTAGCGATACACATTGTGTACATGTTTTGGTGGTGGTGCTTCTACTGTGGGGAATGATAAACTTTGTCTCGCCGAGGGTCTTATCCTGGCAACTGCATCTGCATCGGGTGCGGGAAGAGTTTTTTCCATGGAAACGGATACTTATGTTCGACCAGAAACGGCACACAATATAATGGTGGCAGTGCCTTTGGATGCACTTTTGTGCATAATTTAAAACTTTATAAACTGTGGGTGGAATATTGTTGCACATGTGTGCGTGGCAGCGAAACTTTATCCAGTTGCGTTATCTGCCAGGATGCAATGGATGGTATTGTATAGTCGTTTTGTTTTTTTATTGTGATCTGGAAAGTTCTCTCAGATATTCAAGTCTAGTTCCAATTTTCCTTACAAACATATTTATGATTGGACGCATACACATGTAGTGCTATGAACATACATATGTACTTACATGTTCTTTTCCCCGATTGCACCACATATGGTTCTTGCAACATTGATTTTAGAGACATCAGATTTTGTTTTTCAAGTATACATATCTGAGGCCACTAAGTCAACTTGGCGAAAACATTTGTTAAGGTTCGTCAAATGCCTTACAGCACGTACATATATAGTGAATTTAATCGATAAATTTGAACCTCCTGACAGATCAGTGATGGCTCTAACTCGGGTTCGTCTGCCAAGATCAGTCCAAAATATCGTCACCGTGCCTAAGAGTGTGACTGAAAGTCCAGAGACGATCACAGAAGTTGGGCCTCTTGCTTCTTGCATAAAGAACTTGGCCTACATGCTTATAAGGTTCAATTGACACAAGAATTGAATCCAATAGACCACTTGAGAGAAAATTTGCTGAAAATGAATGAACAAGATCAATTTTGATTCTGGGTAATTAAGTTCATTTCCATTTATCTTTGTATGTAAGCAACCAAAATTTCTCATCTGGGTCTCCAAAAACCACAAAAAAGTCCATCCACAACAAGTGGCAGATTGATGCGATTTTTGAGATGGCACTGTCATTTTTTTTGCGACAATTTTTCTTCGCGAATTGACATTAGCTCGAAAAAGTAGGTCTGCCAATTCTGTCAGTCTGTCGGTGTTTGCCTGAGGCTACAGCCTAAACGGATTAACGAATTTCGATCAAACTTCATATATAGAATCTGTGGGATAATCCCTACAGGTGAATTTGAAATGTTTATTTTTGCCCTTATATTAACGGTACTTTATTTAAGGCCAATTTTATAAAAAAATTGATTTTCTCGAAAACGGCTCTAACGATTTTGACTTAATCTCATATATGAATTGGATCCGGAAATTCCAGTTAGATGACTAAAAATTTAAATTTCTTACCAATTTTTACCAATTTTGAAGTACCTATCTTACTTACAAAAAGGGGATCTGCGCAAAAACGGCTCAAAAAATTTTGTTCAAATTCCAGACACGTGCAATAAGATGACGGACCACATTTTAGTCAAAACTGATTGTAACGGTACTTGTGGCCAATTTGACTAAATCACGATTAGATTACAAATTGCAAATGCTATACAATGGCTTAAAAAATTGTTGGCCACAAGTGCGTATAACGGTACTTTTACAAGGATTAAGGGAGTTTAGCCAATTTTCGCGAAAACGATCTCAACGAATTTCTTTAAATTTCACATTAAAAGTAGTTCAGTAAAGTTCTATTCTACATTTTCGGCCAAAAGTGGTAATAATGGAACCTTACTTATAGCCAACTCAACAAAACGCCCTTTCCATATAAATAGCTCAGGCGATGTTGGTTAGTAATTATATTTGAAATAATTTTGTGAAGTCCCATGATGTTGTGTTAATATCTTTCCCTTAGTTAGTACGTTCATAAGTATGAATGTACGAGTTCACCATTAAATAATTTAAAAGGGAGATAAGTAGAGATACAGATATACATATGAGACCAAAGATACTGTCATGAAATAGGAGTGACTGTAATGAAATAAAAAATGTTCCATTTTCCAAAGAACAAGATTCGCAGTTGGTGAAATACAGAACCAACTTGATACTAACATTATTTGCAGCCATAATTCGATGTCATCTTCACCCGAATAATAAACTTCATCTCCGACTTTTGTTACATCATCTCTTATTGCCAACGCAAAATACATTCACATTCCATACCCCCAAACACCAGATAGTATGTACGTATGCAAATTTCGAAACACTGCCAGCTACTACTACTTCATTGCATTTTCTGCAACACCCACATGACACATAAACATGTGCTTAATTGCACAGTAATGGCTCCTGTTGACAAGGAAAAGGCATCACAGCCTTAAATTAGCATAAAACTATTCAGCCACATTCACCCCTCTACTCATTTGACAGTTGCCAGATGGAGTGGAGTCGCACTATTCAGCTGTAGTTGTCACCACATCGTAATTCTCCTTCTCTTCTTTTGCAAATTGAAAAAAGAAAAAAAACCCCAAACCACCTCCGGAAACAAAATTTATCCTCATCACTTATTCCATCATCACTCTTCCATTATGGGAAATCTCGTCTTGTCCTTTATCCCAGTAATTTATTGACTTTTGATAACTTCCGTCTTCGCCTTGACACAAACACATATTCAGATACAATACTATTTATTTCACTCCCAGATTCAGATAGCATAACAATGAACCGATTCGATTCGATTCGATTCGATTCTTCTTTTTATTTTTATACCTGTCATCGTTTATGAAAAAGTTTAGCTGTCGATTTTGTTTGGATACCGCCCTTCATATTATTGTCCAGTTGCCTGCGAAAATGTTGATAACCATTTGACAATGTGTTGCCATAGTTGGGCAAAACTTTAAACTCTCATCTGCAGCAGTAGACAAAGTATACGAAAACGGAATAAGAAAAATATCAATACGGATACGAGAATCCTCTATGGGAAACTTTTCTCCTAATCAAAACTTTTCCTTGGGTTCGGCTTTATCCGATCTTGGCATGTCTATCGCCCCATCAATTTGAAGCGTCCACCTAAAACATTTCCTAAAAAAGAAAAATTGAGCGAAAACTTTTTACATTCTCTTCCCCAACAGCAAAAAAAAAAAGGATACTTCTGAATAAAAAAGTATGACAAATAGATAGGACACCACTCCCTAAAAGTTGATGCCACATAAGGGAACGTTCTAACGTTTAGATCGTGCCTTGAACTTGATTTGAAAAAGCATATATCCTTTATACACAGGACATTAGGCTCAGAAACGCATTTGTCGAAAATCCAGCATTCTGACTATAACATCCCATCGCTGTCGATAATTGATGGCAATCACTTAAAAAATCCAACGAATACTACGCTTGTCGCAGACCATTAATCTTCAGCATGTTGCTGGTAATGTCCAAATATTCGTGCCATTACATAAGAGCAGCGCCCTATCAGATTATGTAAGCGGAAAACGGCTTTTTGCGTAAACACTCATTTGCTGGGCAAATAAACAGCCGATTGCTTTCGCCGCCCAGAACCAGAACCACCACCGGCAGCGGTCCACATAATCTCATCTGGAGTTGCTGCGTCACGTTTGATTGAAACAGACGACGACGACGACAATGGGGAGGACCGTGGTCCTGCTACCGTCTGTCTATGCATGACACATTTCCCAACCAAGCTACGTATGTGTACGTTGGCATTTGCGTTCAGATGGCAACATGTTCCACCCATGTGCACCTGAATCATTTTAGTTTTAGAATCCGTAAGCAAGGACATGGGCCCACCTACGCAAAGTGAACGGACCCACATGTAGCCAACGAACGAGAAAGGACGAGCAGAAAAAAAAAAATAAACCCGATAAGCCGAGGTATTATAAAACGGAAACTGAGAGAGAAAAAATCAGCGACATCCTTAATGAGGAAACTTTAAGAGTATGATGAGCGTGACTAATAAAAAGTTTCCTTAATTAATGGCTAAGCGGACAATTTGTTTATTTGGTAAAGTTTTGGCCACAGGGGTGTGTCGTTCTGTCCATAAGCCATGCCATGCCATGCATGCACTACACACTCGGACGGATCGGTTACTCTAAATCGATAGTTTATGGTCTTGGTAATTTATCTACATAGATTGAAAAAGTTTCGCTGCTGTGTGCTGTTTTATGATGACGCCGCCGTGGCAGGTGCCACACATGCTAATCACTTAGAATAAATCAATAATAAAGTGACACAATTTTTTTATGGAGCGGATTTTTCAAATGCGTTTTTTATGGTTATGGGTATTTAATAACCTCAAAGGATTAAGTATTTATTAAAAAATCATAAAATGTTAATTTAATGACTTTGTGCTCACATGGTGATCCCACGGCTAATGTGAATTTGTTAACACTTTTTAGCTAGAATATGAAATTATTTAATTATTCAAATACCAAAAACTTTTTCTGCTTAATGTTACTTTCCACAACATTCGCAATATGGTTTTCTTAGCGAGAGGTTCAAGCACCGATATCGTTTTTCCGCGGCCTTGCTTGAAGACTTATTGAGTGGGTGTACCAATATGTATAATGCAATTTTTATTCTCGTGACTTAAATAAAATCCTACATTACGATTATAGAGAAGTCAATAGAAGGAGTCTGGCAATTCTGTCTGTCACAAAGGCTACATTGGGTTTGACGGGTGACGGGTTTTGATCAAACTTCATATCTGGGGTCTGTTGAGTAATTCCTAGATAGGGTTGCCATGGGGGTCTAAACTAACGTAGGACAAAAGGTGTTAAAAACCCGGACTTTAGAGGACGCCATCTACCTCAAATAGAAGACAAAATCCGAACAAAAACTAGGTTCATGAAAACGCAAAAGAAAAAAATAATTAATTAATTCCAGATTGAATTATGTAGTTTGACATTTAGTCGGTTGACACATTGGAGTAGAGTCAAAATAAGATCTGTTTATTTCATGTTTTCTATCAGAACTTCATTCGCTCTGATTTTTTTTTAAACTCTTGACTGTATATGGACGACGCGCTGGAGTAAAAAAGAGGACATGTCCTTCAAAACGAGGACGTTTGGCAACGAAACCAACTATAAATGGTACTTTACTTAAAGCCAACTTAGTAAAAAGCTGAATAACAGCGACAGAGATATCGTTTACATTTCAGGTTTAAGTCAGTTTAGAGACTTGCTAGATAATGGCTTAAAACGTTTTGGAAAAACATGGTTACAACGGCACTTGAAAGCTACTTCTTTGTCCAAGAACAGCTCTAGATGGCATATAAAATTGGGGTACTTTTCTTATGACCAAGAGGTTATAGCAATATATTTCAAAAACGCAGCTAACGGTTTCGTTAAAATTACATGTTTAAAACTGATGTAGGTACCATGTTTCGTTTAAGTTTCATATTTAGAGGTAAGTTCGATGCTCAGAAATATGTGTATAACGGTAGGTATACTTTGAGTTTAAATTTTTTTTCATGTATCCTATTCAATCTCAAAGAGATACAGTGATTGTAAAATAGGAGTACTGAAGGGCAGTCAAGCAGCTATAAAGAAACAGCTTATGGACTAGCAAACACAATTCCAAAGGGTGACTCTGAACCAGTGTTACCGAATGTGCTACTAACTGTTGCACTGTACTCCCGTGCTCCTCCGGTTATACCCCCTTTCAAATATTTTGATTTTTTTCCAAAATTAATTAATTAATTAAATCTAAGAAAAATTTGGAAGTAACTCTATTGTGTTTACTATTTTGTAAACTTTGTTTCATTAAAGGGCCATCACACACTGGTGCAATTACCCCGGGGATAAAACTGACTTTACAGAAGACGGAGATGAAGTAGTAAAGTAAGAAATGGGGTAAAATCTTCATCCAGTGTTGAACCAAGCTGTCAAAATTTGTGTGACATGAACATTTTATTTAAAAGACCCATGAAAAATGCTCTCTTCACCAAAAAACTTAGCAACAGGTTACAGCGCTGAACCACTCTTATGAAAATCCTGTATCGTTATTACTCTATCCAAGTAGCCACTTGGAAAAGGTGGAACAAAGTGCGTTCAACTAATGTTGAATATTTTAAAAATATTATATACATATATAAATACCAACAAAACTATTTAAAGTTCGCGGTTTCATTTTCTGAAACAAATGGGAAAAGTTCTCCTTGCAGCACAATTGAAAGTTTTTACATATTTGCACGTCCTTCGCAGGTAGGGTTCAAATAAATTAACTATTTCACACTTTACCCAACACCCTGAGGCAGTATAAATATGAAATGTCTAAAATTCACACCTTCTCGCCCCCGAGGGAAACACGATAGATACTAAAAGTAATTGCGCCATCTGTACAAAGACCTGCCGCGCGCCGAAAGCGTATAAACGTTATCCCTTTATTCAGAAATTGTTCACCCCACCTATAGAACTTAAGTGAATTTCATACCTATGTATGTATTTGCGTTCAGCAAATTACAACAGCATCATAATGGCCCGTTTAATTACCATTGCCATTGTCGCTCAAATATCACGCTAATATTTCAGATCTCTTGCCACACAATAAAGGGGATACAGCAACACAGTACGGCAAACAAACGAATCCTTGTAAGTAATGCGTTTGTCTGACACAAACTGATAGGTAGATCCTGTTCCTTGCTAAATACCTTGCGAAAATTCATTAGAGCCCCATGAACGAGATCTATTTCATTCATAATTC
The DNA here is from genome assembly GCA_949716465.1 of Chalcosyrphus nemorum. Taxonomy (NCBI): domain Eukaryota; kingdom Metazoa; phylum Arthropoda; class Insecta; order Diptera; family Syrphidae; genus Chalcosyrphus; species Chalcosyrphus nemorum. Next base: position 53,475,722 of record OX454335.1, read on the forward strand.
AAAATGATGGATTGAAATTATCATCAGCAGCCCATGGCAGCCTTCCTCCCATTGTAATCTGCATTTGCAAGGAAGCAAAAAGGCATTAATCTCTCACTCGGTGTTGTCCGCTCGTTGTATTAAGTCCTGGCTATGGTTGCCAGCAGCTAGATGGTGTGGTGGTGTACTCTGTTGTGGGTGAGCCTTTGTTGTGTCGCCATCATCGATGTCATCGATTTCCTTGTTGCTGCCGAAGGACAATTAAGATTGATATCCAGCAATCTAGTGAAAAGTCCCAAACACAATTGCTGATGTGACGCAATATTTGTGCGGAAATTGTATCCCTACCTCGCGCGTCGCATGTTTTGCTGCTCTCCTTTTTGTTTTTTCCTATTCGTTGTTTAGGACAAGGATTAATAATGCCATGGCAGTACCTTTGTTGCATTTATGTTGATAAACCTCGCCTAGGGGGTTTAGAGTTTTTATTGCCTGACGCCTTTTAGATGGCAGAATTCCTGGCGCAAATTAACTGTTTCTTTCTAATGATGCCGATATGTGATCCGTCGCCGTGGGATCCTGTGCATGCAATAAATATACCTAAACAAATTCCCTTAAGTACTGAGCAGGGGTGAGATTTCCCAATTGGATAACTATCGATAGTTTGGGTGAGTTCGTTTATGCAAATACTCATTAGCCTAATTAAACAGGAAACCAACACGTATTCTCTGCATGATTGCAACTTGACGTTTGAAATATGGCAAACAAAAGTAAAGTGTACACACAGCGCGACCCAGCACGGCTGCTTGGTGTGTAGGTGCATTAATTTACAGTCATTCCAGTCCATTAATTAGCCATGTAAATAAATTTAATTGCTCCGGAGTCTGGTGCTACCATATCTCTGCACAACAGGCACAAGCGGATCCATCAATATAACCATTTTGTTTGGCTCCATGTGTCCTAACACCCCGCATCATTAAAGCAGTATTCCGAGCGGAGCGGCGCGGCGGTGCTTTCAGATTGATATGCCGATGTTCGTCTACAATCCCATTTATCCTGTGAGTAGGGAACAGGGAACAATGATCGGCAATTAATTTTGGAAACCGCCCACGCTAACATCAACATATAACCATCGTAGTGGTCGCCCGCCTACCACCGCAGCCGTCGTCACTTAACGAAGAACATGAATTTTCAATAAAAACCAATAAGCGTCATTATGGCATCCGGGTGTATGCCCTCATGCTTCTCATTATTAATGTTTCCATTTGTCGCCCTGTCACCCCCTTCCCCGGGGGACCATTTTGCTGTTACCATCAACAATTGAAAGAAATCGACAGAGGGGCCGACCTACTTACGAATTCGGACAGCAGTAACGACTACGTTGCGATGGAGGTGGCAGCCGAACGAATGCCCAGGAGCACTATATAATCTTAAGTGTGGAGACATTTATCAATTTATGTGAAGAAAGCAAGGACATTCATCACAACCGCACCGATGTAAAGCGTCAAAGGCTCCTGGGAGTTACTTTTAAAAGCAACGATCTGTCAATTATTTTCCCATCAATAGTGAATTTATACGACAGAGGCGTTAGTTTTTAAGCATGCATAAGTACGTATGTCTACCTATTTTCTCCAGAGAGAAATTTTACTGAAATTGATAAATTTTGTGTGTCTTTAGATTCTGAAACAAAATAAGGAGGACGGCTGAGTCCTGTGGAGTTGCAACCACTATGCTGGGGCTTTGGGTGCTATTTTCTGAGTCTTTAAAATGTTAATGTAGATAGCGTTGCAAAACTGAATTGTTTCCCTACCAACACATTTCAAGAGGTGCCCCAACTTTACTTTAGACGTTGTTCTCTTAACAGATCTTACAGCATATCATAGCTTTAACATGAACGCAATCTTCGGTGGCTTAATGTGGAAAATAACACAGCTATCTGACGACCACTATGGAATCCATTTATTCGCCGTTGTGAATCTTTCGCTTAGATACGAGCCTTTCATAGTTTCACGCACACAGAAAATTAACGAAGTTCACATTAACGAAGTTCACTTTGCAAAAAGAAATTAAAACGAATCATCATAATGCTGGTATTCATGAATCTTTGAGTGCGCAGTAGGCTCATATTCAAAGTATTCATTCAATCAGAGTATTCACAAAAGCAGTGAAATGTAAAAGCGATTCACAAGCCTTCGAATGACAACAACACTGCAAGTACAAACAACAAATGCTAACTTATTTTATGATATACATATAATATAAATGTGAATGGGAGCTCGCTTCAGATTCATTTTATAAGAGAGAATAAAATGTGAGCCCAGCGAATACTTTTTGTGAATGTATACGAATCGGTATGAATACGTGAAAAGCATTGAATATTTCTACAAATACTACAATTACTAGAAAAGTTACAATATCACATTGCTGTCAAAATGGTCAATAGGTCAAAATGCTTCTGTCTTCCATATGGAGATCTTTGCAATCTTGTAGAAATATTCAATGCAAGTACAAACAATCTTTGCAATCTTAGTCGCTGCGAGCCACATCAGCAGAAAAGGCTGCAGACAACTTGTTGGTGTTCTGACAGGACACACAGCTTAAGCGAAACATCTGTCTGTGACGCTTACCGATAGGGTGATGATGCTGCGGAAAACTTCCTTTGTGTTTGTCCAGCCTTTGCTCGTATCAGGCTGCAGATTCTATGTTCGGATGTTGTTAATGTAAGCTCCTCATCGCTGTACCGCCTACTTGAATTCATTAAGAGAACGAGAAAATGTATACAGTAAAATGGGGTGATTTCTGGAAGTACAATGGACAAGTTAATGTCTAAGTGCTCTCCCAAAAAAAAAGTGGTTCAATATAAGTTTCGGATTATAAATAGTCTTTATAGAAAGCAAACTAGTTCATGGATAATTTAGCGTGACCAGCTGTGTTGGTATCGCATGTTCAAAGGAGACATTCTTTGCATCCTGGGAGATTTGATTGCCATAGAAAAGCCAATGCCTGCAAAAAAAACAAACCAAACTGGTCTCAGTGACATTATTATCCAGGACCAGGATTCTGGAGTTCGAAGTAAAGTGGGAGAATTATAGATTGTTTATTTAAATAACGCAGGATATATCGATATCAAGGTACATAAATTTTCTGGTTGAAAATATCCAAGAGCAGGTTTCAATTCCTGAAAGGACACGTTTTAAACAGTCGCCTCATTTAACTTTTAATAGATCTAACGTAGTCGTTGGCACCTTTATATATTTTGCCATTGATGTCTTTTCCATCAGTTGGAATGATAACTGAACAGGTATCTTAATTCGGTCTTTAATAAGCAAAAGCATCTGCTTACTAAAGTCAGAAAGCGCCGAAAGCACAAAGATTCTATTCTCTTTGGCAAAAGTCATTATTCCTCCATCACCTTATCAATCGCAATCTTCTCGTGCTACTCATATCTTTCAACCACAAGGCACAAAATCACATTCGACGAGGTAGGTACACATTTTCCCTACTGTACTGTGCTCCTGCTCATAACATCAACACAGCTAGCACACCTAAGAAAATAATTTCATTTTAATCAGGTTTATCTAAACATTAAATCTGACCTTTTTTTCTGCATTCTGAGGAAAAACACATCCGTGTAAAATTCCCAGCCATAGTTCCGATGACAGGACCACATTTTGGCTGTATACGTCTGTCTGTATATGGTTTCTATTCATCGTGTTGTTGCTTGCGACAGCAAAAGGAGATGACAGAAAAAAAAAGGAGAGAAAAAAAAAAAAAATGTCCTGAACAAGGAACCAACCGGGAATGATGTTCTATTCTCAGTACAATAAGATGAAATAAAGGCAGGAGTGAATACCTTCGATAAACGACATGGTTCTGGCGGGGGCATTATCGCTATATTCAGATCAAATGAGAGTAGCGTACATAACGAAGCCCACCGCCTCCCCCCACCCGATATATCTTGTCATTTTAAAAATGATTATCGCTACCGTAGCAGCATCAAAGAGGACGATGCTGTGGTTGCACAGTTGAGAAGCTACACGATGAGAACGTTGAAAGCCCCAAGGTTTATTGTCATTCAAAGGTATCACCTTAAATGGGGCAACAAAGGATGCTAACGGATGGATACGAAACTATGAAAGAAGTTTTTGTACTTAAACCATTCAAGATTCTCTCTCAAGCTACTGAATGATGTTCTTTTTTGTAAACAAAGGCACATATAGCTACCCAGTGAATGATCCTTTGCATATAGGAGATTTAAGTTTTTGTTAAATAAGTTTTCGTTAGAACTGTACTGAGATACATTCAATCATTTCATAGGTTTGGAAATTTAAATGATTCAATACTTTCGATCAAAAATTTAGTAATCAGTAATCAGGTCAGGCGAAGAGTCAAGGACTTTATTCTCACGACCAATTTCAAAGAACTTTCCAATTGCAAAGTTGATTAACATTGCCTTTTGACAGGGGTCGTAGGACTCGTTCTTTAAGATGCTATGATCATGCTGCTATTTTCCTAGGTGTGTTCTTTGATATGTAGTGGGTGCCGTAGCTCAGTACCTAGAGGTGTTGTTTGATTCGCTCCACGATTATTTTTGTTATTATCTTAGCCACAGCAAAGAGCATGCAGATACTTCTCCATTCTTCGGACTTCATTAAATTTCCTTTCTCAGGAAGCTTGACGATCGTTGCCTTCTTCCACTCGTCAGGAAAGCTCTGGCCTTGTTGTTTTTTGTCCCATCTTTGCGGTAGTGATATCATCCTTGCAGGGGGTCGTGGTGCGTATTCGGGAATTCTGCACTTTGGACAGCCTAGTCTGATTTGGAAGCATATCGATAGTGAATAAGCAGTTCAAAACCGTAGAAAAATGCTTCCACCATCTCTTGAGCTGTTCCTCATCTGAACTAAGCAAAGAGCTGTCTAGGCTTTTCACCGGGTTTTGGCTGAAGCTGAAGGGACTCCAGCTCGCTCGCTTCTGCTGTTAGGGTAGTGGCTATACAAGCTTTCAACTGTTTTCGTTCGTCGACTAGCCTCCAGGTGTCCTCGGAAGGCCATGTCTTATATCTTGCCGGTAATCGACACATAATTTTTTAAGCATCAGATACAAAAACATTGTTCACAGCCCACCAATGTTCTTGAATGATTGCGGACAGTTTCGACACCTCTCGAAAGATGGTCATTTAATTCTTGGCGCACTGAGGGATTATGTATTCTGTCGATTTTTAGCGTCATCGCAAGATCTTCAAACTTCTTCAGTGCATAGTCGGAGAATAGCTACCAAAAGATGGTGATCTAACGCAAACCTTACATCTACTTCTCGTCTGTTTTGGGCGTCCAGGAGACTACTTCTAAACATGGTGCCACCTAGCACAAGACCATTGACAAATCAGAAATGCAGTAGGTACTGCTCATGCTTGTGTAGTGGGAAATAAAAATACTAAAAAATCTATTATGGACCGCAATTCAGCTAAACTAAAGTAATAGTACAAAAAATCTTATTTCATTGACTTACACCCCTTTTGCTCGAAACGCAAAGTCTTAAATGAAGCACATTTTAGGCTGCCTTGAATGTCTAACTCATGGTCTGTCGGAACATTCTTATTCAAGAAACTTTAAGTAATAGTCTTAAGACGTGAATTTTTCTTAGGTTACCTTGATTCGTCTAAAATACCAGAAAGATTAGTTTTTTTAAGGAGTGTCCTTACATCGTTTGTTTGTAACTTAAGACAACATCTAGCACACGTGCATAGTATCCCCACACCCACGTATAATTCACTTTCAAGGGAAAATATTTAATTAGTTAGATGCTCCCCTCTAAAGTGGCTTTCCCTAGAATAATACTTCTTTTCTTCCACGTATAGCAATAAATCGTAATTAGAATCAACCGCTAATAAAGGAACTTCGCGCTAATAAGCCATTAATCCTGCAAAGCTCATATATATTCCAGATGTAGGCAATAAAGTGGATTTCATTGCCCGTCTTGTTTGCACCTTGCCATTATTTCTAATTAACTCGGACGGTTTTATCATAGACGTTGAGGGAGCGAGTGAGGAAAGCAAATATATGCCACCTCTGTGCCTTCGCATTAGGTCGCTCGTACTCTGGATAAAGTACTGGAAAGGATGCGCTTCGTGTACTGTAAAAATGTCATGGTATCCATTCTTACTTAGTCACACACACACACATACGCATGGTAAACGACAAGAACATAACATAAATTTGCTTTTTGGTTTTGTTTTCTGAGAGATATAATTAACTTTTGCTGTTGTTATAACTCCTGGCAATGACGACAATGATTGCGGCGACAATGAAGTCATGTCCTGTGGTGTGGTGGTATGGTGGTATGGTACTTACATAATGCTACTGTACTGTATGTATAGTAGAGCCATCTTGCAGAGTCACCCATTTTAAAACGTTTTTTATTTGCGCCGCAATCAAGTGTGAAGTGCTTATTCTGATTACAATTTTGATACACTGTAGCACGCACACTTGAGCAAAGGTATTGTTATATATTTTAATGGCTTGCCATAACTTTATGAGGCCAGATAGTTCGTTCCTTGTAAAAAGTACGGTCATAAGCTTTTACGTTCTCTATCATTGCTCCTCGAACATATCATATGCAAACACAAGTTACACAATTTTCTTTCTAAGGAACGATTAATATTTGAGAAGGAATTATTTGAACGATGTTGTATCTTTGAACCTTTTGATACAAGTTTTCAAAAGAGGGAGCTAACAAATTAATCCTCTAGCTGTGCAATTATAGTACCCTTAGCAAACACATCAAAAACTGCTTCACCTCTCCCAGTGTCAAAAAGAAATATTTCATTAATTAACGTCTCTGCTCCGTGCTGCTCCTTACTCATGGAAAGTTTGGAATAAAACCCCATCCTACATTTCTATGTTACAATCTGTTCCGGACGCCCAACAGATGTCGATGATGGTGGTAACTGGTATGTAAGTCAGTACACGCTGGCAAAAGAACGCATTCAAAAGTGCAACTTTACGAAACTAATTTCGAGTCTTCTTTACTGGCATGCTTTTACATCCATGCAGCCAACAACGCCAGCCAAGCAAGCCAGTGTGATGGGAATTATGCTCAACTCAAACAGTTTCTCGGAAGAATTTCACAGCTACGCAAATCTTTGTCGAATGCAAACAGGCATACATTATCGCAGAGGTGCATCCGGAATTTTTAATTTCAACATTGTCTATGAGAAGGGTGGATGGCAGAGTATTTACACTGTGTCCTTGCAAACAATGGCGAGTTGTCAGAATCCCACCACATCTCTAAATGTTCTACTACAATTTCGCCACTTTCATTTAGAAGCTTCCGGAGGTCAAAGGGTGAACTGGTTGAGTCGATTTGATGTGTGCACCGTGGATGGCTACAGCATATAGATTCACAATTTAAATGCAAAGAGAGTCCCCCCCCTCCGGTGATGGATTTTCTCCGATGCGGTATTCTCCGGCTCTTCAGTTATATTGCCAAACGGAATGCTTTCATGAATTATGTATTTTCCTTCCGGATAATAAAACCGCAATATTTACCCTTTAAATTCTTGATAATATGTTTTTGTACACGTTTCCGAAAGGATTATTATTATTATCATCATCATCGTTCCCATCTCTTTTGGTGAATGCCAATATCTGGTAAATTAATGCAGGAAAGGCATACCTCAAAAGGGATTCGTTTTTTTTTAAGCACATATTTTTTTTTTTTTTGTACTTTATTTTACTCTCTTTTATATATTTATCTTTTAGCTTTTTGGCACGGAATGAATACAAAATTTCAATTGATGTACAACATATTTTCAGAGGGCATTGGAATATGAAAGATGAAATGGAGGGTGGCTTAGCCTCGAATAGAGAATAGAAGAACTACGAATGAAGAGATGCAAGGACGATATCATTCCATTAAAAGTAGCAATGATTCGAAAGATAGTTTTGGGATAGGTACTATCTAAGCATCGCAATATGCCTTCGTTCTCGTTAAATTTAATACCATTGGTTGTGGCAGACGACTGCAGGACTGAATGAACAAAAACAGTTCAAGGTCGTTCTTGTCTAAAAATGCAACAGTCAGTCGTTTTGAAGGACCAATTAGGAATGTATAAAGGATTTCCTCTTCTTTCTCTTATAGACAGTAATCAAAATTTATTTTCAAAGAATATACATGCACTAATGATTTGGATATAACTCGTATTTGTACAATAAAAATTTTGAATAATAAACTCCTTCGAGTCTTAGTGCGAATTGAAATGAAAAACTCAGTCTTAAGAGAGCCGTGAATATAAAATTAAAAATGATAAATGAAATGATTAAAGGACTCTGTTAGGGGTTCAGGAGCTTTGAAAATTCAAGTTGAATAAGAGAACAACTATACATATCTTCAAAATAGTCGCTCAGAGAACTTTCTGAGGATATTCGTTCACCAAAACTCATTAACATTGCTGAAGGCCAGCTTTTTCAGGAAGAAGCTAAAATTCTCCACAGGTTACGAGAGTATTATAAAGGACTTTTGTCCTTTTAGTAATAGTTAAGCCGGGAATACTTTTCAAGAATCGCTTCTAGCCCTGAGGGAGTATGATCCAATGGAGGGAAGGTAAAGAGCGGTACGCGAAACAGCGTTCTTTCAAACTCTTGTCACACTCCTTGAAGATCGTTGAGCGATCACGGCAACAAAAAGTCACAGAAACTTATGTACATGCGCTTGATCAGAAACATGTATCAGGAAGCAAAGACATTAGAAAGAAACCACGCAGGTGTCAGCAAGTCAGGTCGGTGAACACCGAGAAAGCGTGCTCAGTCCTTTGCCTTTTTATCCAATCCTTGATTATTTACTTGAAGAGAAGTGACGGACCTGAAGATGCATTCTTTGCTGAGGATAGAATACTGCAACAAGTACTAGATGTAAGGATCGACGTTTTGGTGGGAAGTGGGCATCGAAACAGATTTCTGATACAATTCTAGAACCTTGCTTCAATGGAAAGATGTTTCCCGAGTGCGAAAAGTTCAAATATCTGTGATTTATGATCAATAGCAACACAATTCGTGATTATGATCATGGTCATCCAAGAAGGCCCCTAAGCTAAACGCAAGACATTACACCGCAGTTTTGCGTCTGGCGCTCGCAAACGGTTCACAGTACTAAACAATGTGCAGAAAGTATGAGGCAAATTAACGGCAGGTGAGATCCCACTACAGCAGGCGCGACAAGGACTGATAGAATAAGAAGTTTGAAGAGATCTATGAAACCCTCATGCAAATAAACCCATCATAAACATCATAGAGCACGGCCTACTCAGTTGGTGCAGTCATGTTGAAACGAGATATCTTTTGGACATAATCAAAAAACGCCACATCAATTAATGTTCCTACACAATCGCGAAACCACGAAGAAAATTTTGGATCACACAAATATAAAAACACCTACACTTGTTTAGACTCAGTGAGAATCGGTAAAAGCTGAGACAAGCTGTAAACAAGAAAATGTCGAAAAATCAGTTTTTTTTAGAAAAACACCCCTAAAAAGTGGGCGTAACCACATATAATGTATAAGAGATATGTAGAGTAAAATAATGTCTACATATTTTCCTAAATAAGTTTTATCAAGTTTCATGTCAAATTACGGAAAAAAAAGTTAATTTTTCAAAAAGTGGGCGTGTCAGTTGTCAGTACTTCATATGCTACGGGTCATTTAAATGTGGCTATGAGGACAAACGAAATCAGTGCAAGGCCTTACGTTTTCTATATTTATACTTATACTTAACCAAAACTATCACTTTTTATCACTTGGTGACTTTAACACACTATTAACTAATTTAAAAGATTTTGTACTTTACTGTCGGACACTATAGGAAATAAGCACTTTTTGTCAGTATCAGATTACATCAAAATAATAAAGAAGGATTTTCTAAGAATTTACTTTCAAACGAAGTCATAGTTTTTGAATAGAAAACTTTTTCAAATGACACAACTCCTCTCTACATATCACCCAAGTTCTATACATACCTACAAAACAGACAGCTGAAACTCTTAATAGATATTCCCTCCCTTCCAATACCGTTTGAGGCATATCTCTAAAGATTTCCTCTTCTGGTGAAAGACATCACTTATTGATTTGTTTTCCAGAAAAGTTCTGCTGTATAAAAAATTCAATTGAAAGTTTCTTTGAAAATCTCCATCTCTCTTATGCATAATGAATCCTTATGCATCATGCAAGTTGTCCCCAAATGTGATCTCTGGTGTCTATACGTTTAACAACAGAACTCAACAAACGACTTGATTGTGTCCTAATTGGGTCGGACATGGAACATTTCCTATTCGTGCTAACGTTAAATAAATACCTAAAAAGGTGTAAAATTGAGGAAGGATGATATACTCCTTTCTGGGTCTGCCAGAGTACCGCTGCTTGTGCTTATCCTTTGAGTTTTCGATTAACCATAAGTCCGTCGCTCATCAAAAACCACAACTCAGACAATTCTCTCGTTCTCTCGGGTTCATCATACATACATATACCCACTCGTATATAGTGCACAAGCACTAATTATAGAGATTTCGGTTCATGAATATTCACAAGAACGCACCTATCCTCGTGTTCCTTGCAATCCTTTTGCCAACTACTCGATATCGGCTTCAAAACTCAACTCAACCGACAAGGTGGTGGGCGAGGACGGGGCGGGAAGGGGCGGGAAGGAACCAAATTTCCTCTCGAATGCTAATAAGAAAAGTTTCAATGATATAACTTTTCTCGTTTAAATTAAAATTGACATGAAATTTGTAGCTAATGTTATGTGGAACGATGATGGTACATACGGACGTGCAAAGCGGATTGAAGTTAGTTAAGTTTTTGGCTGACGGGGATGAAGCTCTAATATTTTTGGTGAATTCTATTTTCGGCTTATTGAACTATTAATGCATTTGAGGTTATATCGGTTGACAATGATTTTCTCTGCTCTCTCTCTCTCTATTGACATTATACCAGATGTGCAAAAACGCACATGTGAACTTGATTACAATCGAGTTTATTGTTTAAATATGGGAGGCGGAGGACTACGTAGAAAAACTGTATGTACTGGAATAATTGAATTTTGAATTGCGCGCCAAAGAAGCTTCAATCACTAAACAACATTTTTATATAATCATTGAAAAGAGGTGGCTTAGTGGAATGCAGAGATGTAAAATTTCAAGTACAAGTACGAGTATCGACGCTTGTACTTCATTATTTTGGTACTGGTACTTGAAAAAAAGCAAATAGTTACCAGTATTTTTCAAGTATTTCGTCGCAATTTCGAAGTATCGTACTTAAGTACCAAAGTATCTACTTAAGCAGTACTTTAAAGTACTTAATTAGTTATTCGATTCGCTTAAAACATGGGCGAGAAATTACTTGAAAGTACTACTCAAGTACTTGATATTACTAGAAGTACTTTAAAGTACTACTCAAGTACTTGAAAGTAGTGCTCAAGTACTTGGAAGTACTGCTCAAGAATTCACACCAAAATTCTTCAAAAATACTTTTACTTGAACATTTTCAAGTACCAGGATACTGAAGTACAAGTACCACTACCTAGTACCTGTACTTGAGGTGACTGAAGTCGTGCAATACTTAAGCACATTACAGGTCTGGTTTTAGCATAGAAAAAAAAAAATTGAATAATGAACGCTCAGCATCACTAGGCAAGTCGATTGACCCATGACCATCCATCTGTTCGTTTTTGGGCTAGGTCGACGAAATATTAGGCCGTAACCAGCCCATAGAGCGCCAAGGCCTAGCTTTTCACAACAGTACGTTTTGTGCGCAGTATACATTTCTGTATGTACAGAAGGGACCTACAGTTTTATGCCCTATCCGAAGGGCAGGTGATGTTTTGAGAAGCTTTCTCATGGCAGTTGTACACTTGAATGTTTGTCAGACATTCGCAAGAGGTGGAAACTTTGATGGTTTTTTTTTTTCTGGGTGCGAACTTGGAAGCTCGTACGCAGTAGTCAAACGCACTAACCACTGAGCCACAGTACCCACGAGTTTAGAGCTAAAGCAGATTGTAATAAGGTTCATACTGAGTTGAAAGATGCACTAAACGATATTACAGATTTAAGGCAAGAGCTGAGGAGCTCAATGGCACACTGGCCGAGAGACAGAACTACTATTTACAGAGGGATATCAGGAGTGAAGCAACGTTGGCTCAGCACAACAAAGTGACTGACTACCATCACTTGCAGGTGGAGGATTTGTCGCGGAAGAAGAAGAAAACTCTGACTTATATAATCTTTGGAACAGACACAACGTCAGCCAAGAAGGAGAACACTTCCCTGAACCCAGTTGAGTTATCAATTTTCTATAGGATGTTGCAAGAGGCGTCGAAGCCCTGGGAGAGCAGATGCTCCCGGCGGCGAAGGGAGGCTGTGGCGAATATCGAGCAGATCCAAGCTGACTAGAAGGCAAGATTTGATTCCGGGCGTCAGCAACCAACGCAGTACCGGTCAGGGGACCTCGTTTTGATCGCTAACATGCCTGCAGCCAAAGGTGAGTCAAGATAATTGGAACCATGGTACATAGGGTGAAACCAGCGGACACTGAACATCGTCATGGCGTCGGACAGGATGAAGCGCTGGGGCGAGCTCCAAAAGACCTTTGATCTGGAGGGCAAGATCGATGATGGGGTGGCAGAGCTGTTACGGTAGGTATGCGAAACCTGCGGCGGAGATTGTATTACGGAAGTCTTGTTTAATCGTCTACCAAGCCACACCTCGGGTATAATTATAAAGTACAGTAAACTTTGGATTACATACTGTAACCCTCGAGTCTTTTTTTGTATTCGATTTCAATATAAAATATTTAATTTTGTCTTTTAAACCTTAGAATAAACTTTTGGTCATTATTCATTTATCTTTGAAAGCTTGCACTTTAACATATGCTTAAGCTTAGGCTGCCTTTTTTAGTATTGCAAGATTAATGTTTTTCCGAATATGTATGTATATATCACTTCCAGAATAACATTTCTTTTAGCGGTGTTCCACCAACAACTGTCAGGTACACCCCCTAGTGTCCACCGAAAATTCAATTTCAAATTCTCTTGACACACATATATGTATATAAATACCTACACAAATGATGAAGGATCCAAATCCTTTTCTCTTTATATTACATTCTTATTCATCATTTCGAATTTGTAGCAACAAAAGCAACAACAAATGAACACATTTTCTACAAAATGCCATTCAATTGCGAGGAAAATTCAATTTGGCCAGGATGCGATATTTTTCTCATCTCATGTACATACGCACAGTTTGTTGTTTCTATCTGAGTGAAAGCACGTCTTTTGCATCCAATGTGTATTATAAATAGATGGAGAATATTTTGATATGTTGAGAAATTTATCCATCGAATGCAATTGCTGCAACTATGTTTGTATACTTTTAATTTGCCTCCTGCAAGATTTTGTCCTAAAAATGAAAAAAAAAAAAAAAATTGGGTAAGTGCGAGGAGGGCCTCGTGCAATAGTGTTCCGGACATTTTATATTGTCATTAAATAGAAGGCAATTTATTCGTATAATGCATAGGTACACCTAATACTGGTTTTGATATGAATAATGTAATGTCTTGTACGTAGGTATGTCCTAGTAATACTGAGCTGAGATTCCAGTCCATTTTAACTTACACTTTCAATATAAAACATGGCGTACCAAGCTTTTGGATAAAAATGAATGTAACCGTACTTTGCTTGTTAAATGGTTTAAGTAAAGCACAACACTGGCAATACTTGACATGCGAAGGAATACAGCATTTAGAGTTTTAAAAACTAAAAAAAAAAAAAATATATATATTTTTGAAAAAAAAAAAATTTAAAAAAAAATGTTTTTTTCAACTTATTTAGTTTTCAAAAGCAGCATAGAGCTAACATATACGATCCATTCGTGCAAATGATTTTATTTTATAAAAATCGAATTCGAATGTAGTAGCACCAAGATAAGAGCTTATAGGGAAGTCCATGCACTCTTCTAAAATCTGTAACTCGGGAACTACTTAGCAGATTTAGATGAAACTTATAACTTGAGCAAATCGTAGTATCAAAATGATCTGCTGTAAAAATTATTTGGATAACATGAAAACTGGGGGATATACAGTGGGGTAACTAGATGCCCCATTTTTTAATTTTTCTCAGAAAATATATAAAATACAGGAATTTTTGTATTGTTTTTACAATCTACACTAAATTCTACGTATCTCCAATTTTTTTTATATTTTTACCATTTATGGTCTGGCCGCTAGGGGGGGGGGGACAACATTTTTCAAATGTTTGGCGAGCTTTTTTGTTCAACAAATTTTGCCAGAAAAAAATATTTCTTACATACATGGAGCCCTTGCAAAATTCTCTTTAAATTGATATGCCACATGATGGGGAACAAAATAATTTTTTTTTGCCCTTCATACAAGGTGCCCAAAAAAGGGCTCCCAAAATGAAATTCATTGCCGCCATCTTGTGCAGGCTTCCACATAATGTATACATAGCGAAAGTTTCAGCTCTCTATGTCTATCGGTTCAAAAGTTACAGGGCTGTGACAGACTGACGGACAGACGGACAGACGGACAGACAGACACCGTATCAAACCCATAAGTGTTCCGTCTTACCTTTTAAGGTCCGGAACACTAAAAAACAGGAAAGCATTCTTTCCTACCGAGGCGTATCGGACTTTGAAAACACAAATGCTTGGTTTCATTTGCAAGGAATTCCATTGAAGGAATCCTTTTTCGTTATTGTGATCGCATGCATCAGCAAAACCAATCGATACGGTAAGGAACATTCATTAAACTTTTACTGAGTGTGCCTGCCATAGGCAATTTTCGGAAACAAATTTCAAACAAAATGGAATTTCAGTAATACTCTGGAGCTATTTCCTTAGAAGGATCAATCCTAAGTAAAAGATTATGCTTATTTCATTTAGCTTAGGATAAAATATATTGTATCAACATATCATTGTATCATGTGGAGGGAAGTGGGACGATGCACGATTTTCATGTTTGGAGGTAAGCTGTAAATACCAATCATGAGCGAATGGCAGGTATGATGCAAAACTGCCGGCCCTAACCGGAAGTAGGTAGTATGGGACGACCAGCCGCTACAAGTTATTCAATGCATTTTATTTTCCAGTACCTACCTTGGCTTGGGCTCTGTGGGGAAATCTTTTGAAGAAGATGCAACTTTGTTTTGTGAGTCGCCATGGAAATTACACATAGTGCAGAGACACGGATGGAGATGAGTCTAAGGGATGAAATCGTGTATTATGCAAATTAAGTTCCATGAACATTTTCGGAAGAGCAAATCATATGCATGATGAACAGTAAGGAAGAAACAATTTAACTGATTTAAGGAGATTTAAAGCAACTGCCTAGGGGATTGTCTTAAGTAATAAAAAGAGTTGGGGTTTGAGCACTTATGTGCTTGCTGCAAGACTTAAGCTGAGAAAACAATGTCAAACTGTATTTTCTGGAAGATATATTTAGAATTGTGTAATTTTTAGTATGATATATATCTAAATAACCCTTAATACCTTGCGGATCATAATAAAGCAATTCGTGTACTGCAGACGCCCTCTAAATTTATGTTAATCTTCTTCGAGAAGACTTCCAGGCCTTTTAGTGTAAACTGCATTCGTAATAATATCAAAAGTCTTGAGTACAAAAAAGACTGCAATTTCTCCACTACATCAGAAAATCTGTACTAATACATTTTGTGAATCATTCGCTAAAGAACCAGCCTTACATACTCCCACGCACACAGAGTATTAATCACGTAGGAAAAGATGACAAAGTTCACCTTGCGGAACGAAATGAAAACGAATCATTATGGTGTTGGTATTCATGAATCCTTGAGTGCGAAGGCTCACATTCAAAGTATTCATAAAAGCATTGAAATGTTCAAGTGATTCACGAACCTTCAAATTAAATAAGTGACTGAAAGTCGCTTCAGATTTATTTTATGAGACGCATTGGCAAATGTGAGCCCAGCGAATACTTTTTGTGAATGAATACAAATGTGTGTGAATACGTGAAAAGCAGGGAATATTTCGAATGGCTCACACAACGAGCTACTTGCTGTAGGTCTCTGCTTCCAATCATCATCATGTTGGCCCCATAATAAACGGAAACGGGCTGCAGAACATATGAATCATGCTCTCTGTGAATGAGCTGATGGCAGCTTTAACGCGTTGCAAAACTCCGAACAGAGTCGGGACGGGACAGCTTTTATTCCGTTTGTTTTGGGAGTTTCATTTCGTTAAGTCAAGGGCATAATCTTCGGTACAAAGCGTTGCATGTGTGTTGCTAGGCTACAATACAACGTTTATTATCTGCATAATTCATGGACAATCTCGCTTAATTTCGGCATGCAAATCTAACCTAGCTGCCGGCTACGCACTCCCATCTAAATACAATACGTACATCCTTTGGAAAAGTTACAATCAAACATCAACCTGATGCATGCCATATTCCTTGGATAGTAATTCCAATTGGATTAGTACTCGGTCATTACGCAGGGATTTACTGAACCCCAATTTCTTCTTTACATGTGGAATTTTCTCTGCGGGTAATTGTTAAGTTTTTGGCTAAAACGTAATCACTGCAATGTCGTTTAAGATCCATCCATCAACCATGTAACCATGCCTGAGGCTGAGGGTATTAAGATTCCCAGTCAACTACATATACGTACATATACCCAACCCACACACAAACGAGCTGCCAAATATTGACTTTTCGTTTCAGATTCAGATCTCCATCTGCGGACGAATTCCAAGAGGATGTGAGATATAATCCTGTTCTGCCTCTCGTCAACACACACACACACACACACTGCTTGCCTTCGACCACCGGACCACCACTCCTACTGGTATTGTCAGTGACGCGGCAATCAATCATCTGCGCAAGTAGACAGAATCAATTTCGTTTAAATAAACTTACATTATTGAATGAAAAATCCCCGTCAGATGTTTGATTGATGAAAATGACAATTTATTTGTCTTAACTCGTATTCAGCCATTCAGGATGAAATAAGGGTTGCGCGCCGCCTGCGCCCGCCGAGCAACAAATGCACTGTCGAAAATTGAAAAATCCACATGTACATAGATAGAGATAGGATGATGGATGGCTCGACCGAAGTCATTTAATTATTCAATTCGCTTCCGTGGCATAAGCACTTTTTAAACGAGTAATGATCGTTATAACATCAGCGTCAAGGACTGTGTTACAGGTGAACGGGTCTACATTTAGATTCGGCTCATGTATAAGCCGCCGGCCGACCGGGTGGCAGGGGATGACAATAATCATAAAAAGACCATTTGAAAATGTTAATCAAAAGATAGACATACCAGAGAAACAGCAGCAAGGCAGCCTACGAATATCCCTTGCGATAGCATCATCTAATTTCCTTTCGGGGAAAATTAAATTTCCCCTCGCAATGTGAAAAGAAAATGAAAATACGGCAATAAAGAAGGTAAGGTTGTTGTGTTGTGTTTGGGCGAACGCTTACGCAAACGAGAACGAGAACGCGAACGAGAACGAACTATGTGCCATTATGTATAGGTACATCTCAAGGAGGGGACAAGACAATTTGTTTGTCCTTAGTTGCGCCATTTCTTTTAAATAACAATCTCGAGGCGGAAAGTTCTTTTCTCTTTTTTGATTTAGACTCCATTTCCTTTAAGTCGCTGCTGGGGATCCAGGTACATGCCGCCAATGCCACCGCCGCGCCGCCATCCATTTGGCGACATATAAGTCAGCTGAGCTCAACGGCTCAGAGTAATATCCTTAAAATCGCTGGAGAATCATATAATCTGCAATCTGAATGGGAGCATGATTTCTTTTTCTCTTTTCATTTATGTGGGCGACAAATCTTACCATCCTCCTGGCAATTTGATTGAAAGAAGACTGGATGTGGATTCTTTTTGCCTGTGCGCTTTGTTTTCGTCTTTGCTGATGCTTAAAAGATGCCTGGAATTGATAGTAACTATTTGTTAACGAGAAGGATTCTCTAGATACGGATCTTTGGATGAATGGCAACTTTGTTTGGTGTTTGTAGCTCTTCTCTGTATCGGACGTTGGATGTGGTGACACTGGTATGAGTTAGTCATCCATTCATCACTGTGTTGCTATCATCCTTGGCATCCCTTTATACCAGCATTTTGGCATCTTCAATTAGTGACAGACAAACATGTACCCAATCGTGTGTATTGCTTAAACAATTCCTACACAGGTCACAACTTACTGAAGAAAAAATACATTTCCGGCTCCGAGATGTCTATCACAAACCATAATACAGAATGAGTTCATTAATTGCAAATGAAACAACAACGATATAAAGAAACAAACAAAAGGAACTGTGGATCCTTGGCCACACTACCAGACCAAACCAGACCAAAGCAAATGGGAAAGCTTTCTTTTTCTAATACTTTTTGCAACTAATTGCTGCGAATTAACTTCCTTTTACAAGGCGGAGTAGCAAAACAATATTAGTCCAAGAGTTCATAATAGGGAATGTCCTGGCCACTATGTGAACAGCAAACGAGTACATAAAAATTTCATTGGTTTTTGCAAATGGCCGGCAAAGACTGTGTGTGTGTGTGTGTATGGACAAAAAATAATTTTCGCTCTAGTACCTATTTGATGGCAAAAGGATGCTGCTCCAACGTTAAATTCTGGTATTCTTTCTTTTGTATGTACTTGGAATTCTGTTGCTTCTTGCCGCCGCTGCTAGTTCGTTCCTTGAACGACTTCCTGATCCTTTTTATTGGCTGCAAATCCGTTTTGGCAGCTTGCAGCATGTGGTTCATTCCAGTGAATGGATACGGAGAAAAAGATCCTTGCGGAAGAATGTATGTATTATAATTTGTACTACTCCAGTAAATGATGGCACCAAATTAATGAGGGGAATCCGCTCAAAAGTACACACTTGGCACATTGTCAACGGAAATCGTTTCACCGTGAAGTGCGACTATAATGGACTCGTGAAATATGAGGTTGAGCTTTGAAGCATAATGGCTTGTTCACTTTTTAATTTTCTTCTTCATAAGAAAGGTATTTTTGTACATTCTATGAACATTTTATATTTCACTCGTCCCACTACTTGACTGACCTTTAATATGAGAAGACAGATTGCTCATTGAAGCAATACTATCCGAAGTTGAACTCAAAGTTAAACGATTTTTATTTAAGATTGAATTATCTTAATAAATGTATATACATATTGCATTAAGATATTGGACTCCTCAGATGCACACAAAGAAAAGGGACCATATTCCCAGCTCAAGGATATCCGGAATTTTTACCGGAAAGCCAAGCAGCTGGCAGCAGGTTTCAATCAGGAATGCAGGCTCTGGAAAATAGCAAAAGCAATCTAGTTACCCAAGCATAGGGGATTTTTAACGGGCAGCTAATAAAGAGAGTGAAGGGGTAAAGAATCCATATACTCAAGCCTTACTCGCACTCAGCACCTTTAAAAAGCCCCCCTCTAGAGAGAAGAATAGGGCAAGAAAGAACCCCGCTCCAATCAATGGAGACCTAACGCCCCCACGCAGTATTGAAGAAGTTAATGTAGCCATCAGAAAATTGAAGAACAACAAAGCCGCTGGCTCCGATGGGCTTCCAGCTGAACTTTTTAAATACGGAGGTGATGTCTTGGTAGGGTGCATGCAACAAGTCATCAACCAAGTATGGGTGGAGGACCACATGCCCGATGACTGGAGTATCAGCTCTATATGCCACATCTTCAAAAAAGGCGATCGTATGTCTTTTAAGAACTACCGAGGCAGATCCCCGTTAAATGTCGCATATAACATCCTATCCAATGTATCGTGTGAACGTCTACAACCTTTCTGTAACACACTTACCGGCATGTACAAGTGTGGCTTCCAGCCCGGCCCACCAGATAGACCATCGACCAAATTTTCAAACTTAGACAAATCTTTGAAAAAACCAACGAATTTCAAGTCGAAACACAACACGTTTTCATCGACTTTAAAGCCCCCTTTGACAGGATTCATCGTCTCAACCTCTACCAGGCGATGACCCAATTCGGAATGCCGGCAAAACTTATCCAGATATGTCGCGTAACGCTGGCTTCTCTGTGCAACTTGGAAACAACTCTTCTGAGCTTTTCCAAACGTGCACCAGATTCAGGAAAGGAAATGTGCTGTCATCTGATTTCTTCAATATCATATTGAAGCAGATAGTGGGTAGAGCATGTGTCAACATGGAAGTCACTATCTTTCACAAATCCGCTGGTGGGATACTCAGACGATATTGACATCGTCAGAAGATCCCGGCAAGCCGTCGTAGAGGCGTTTACGACAGTTGATGAGCAGGCGAAACGAGTTGGTCTTGAAGTGAACGAGGACAAGAGAGACGAAAAGAAAACCGTTAGTGTGAGACCTACTCGTCAATGGAAGGCCCAACTGAGGATACAGGGAGACAAAACGCAGTTTCAGGCCCTGAAGAGTCGTCGTCAAAGCATTGCAGTCTGCAAGCTTTGCTCTTTATAGCGCATCTGGTCAAACTTGCGATAAAATTCACAGGAGATATTGAGCGGGTGCCCTTCGCATACAAGACTTGGATGTAAATATTAGGAGCATCCAATCGGACCAACAACTTAAAAACATGCTAATAGAGAGACAGAAAAACCTAGTTTCTACTTGTCCAGATAGCTTGTCAGTTTAATATTCAATTTTGGTTTTGGTTCTGACTTATCAGTGGAGTCTTGTTCAAGATACTGTTCCCGGTAAATAATAATTTCCAAAATAACTACAAGCAGATATGTATTTGTACAATTCACACTAATAGTAATTATTAGCAACATCATTGAATTCCTATCGTGCAATGCCAGTCACCACATGAATCCTATCGCAATTCAATTATAAAGGAATCTGGAAATCGATAACCGCCAGTCTCTGAGCCCTCACAGCAGTATGTGCCAGAACATGCAAGAGAAATTGTAAATATTTTGCCATAACATTCCCAACATTGACATTCCAATCAGATCTTCATACAATACAGAGAGAATTCTGCGGTGGCATCCTGTGACACCTACCGCCTGGTGTAAATTAAAATGCTCCATTCATCGGCGGCTGTGCTGCTCTTACTTCCTTCCTTACTGGCCTCGGAAATATGCTCCCCATTATCATTACCTACCCTTCGCAGTGCCAGTAGATACATATATTAATAATTTCACAAACAATGTTCATTTGCAATTGTCATTATGCTCGCAGCGGGGTCCTGAAATTACACATTTGCCAATCTGTTGGTATGCGCATTATAAATGACTGCCAGACCATCCCAGCTTAATCCTTATTAATTCATAAAATATATCCGCGTCTGGCGGAATGTCGTACACGCCCGGTCGCCAACTATTTACGACAAATTTTCTGATGGATCGGACAGGGATGATAAATTCCGTCGATGGCTTATGAATTGTCCAGTCATTCAATCGGGGGAAATGGGCATTATGGGCCATTAAATTTGCTTAATGATTGACATTGTTCCAGAGGTGGTATATTTCCATCCGACAACATTGTGCATGCATGGACACCGAACAAAGTGTCAACAAGTAGTCGGCGGCGGCGAAGGTGGAGAAGGAGAAGGAGGCGGCTTCGCGGCTCCACCATCAGCATTTATGGCAAGCAAATGAAATTGGGCTTGTCTGACATGAGATAACGAGAAATTATTATTTCTACCAACCCCTGCTGCATTTGGGACAGGGATGACTGCTGTTTTGTGGTATTTGACATGCTGACAACTCCAGTTTGGCATTAATCGAGATCGACAAGTCCAGACGGAGCATAATTAAAAATAAATAAATACTTAAATGAATTATTAAACAAATGAATATAAATCGCTCAACTGGGTCTTATGTAACTTCATTATTTTACATTACATCATAGTTAATTGGTATAACGTCGAGACATACATATGTATGTGAGTACATATAAATCATACTACATATTTGTCATTTTTACTTGCACCTTGAATGTAGTACAGGATTCGTGAAAAATTTCGAACTCGAGATAGCAAACACTTTTGACATTACGATGATAAAGAAGCTCACAAAAGAAGGTCTGCCAATTCTGTCTGTCTGACTGTGTCTATGTACATACATACATATGTACCAGAGCATTACCTTGGTGTTCTGTTACTGTATTCATAATGCTGAGACTAGCATATTCGAGAAGGGTTTTAACGGAAGTGAACTCTTTTGATCAGCGTTTTACAAAGCCAAGTGCTGAGTTGGCTCTGCCTAAAGCATTATCGATATGTGAACAAAAGTTAAGTTCACGATCGCATGATCGCGTTCTGACGTGACTGTGGGTACACGTTCATCGTGACGGATGTAGGTTCAAGGTGGTGGTAGAAAACTCTTGCGGAAGGATGTAATGGAGTGGTATTTGCTCACGATTAGCTCCAAGAATTTTTTATTACACCAGATGGAGAATTTTTACTTGCACCTATAATATAGGGCAAGTATTGGATTCGTGCAAAAATTCGAACTCGAGATAACAATGAATTCTGACATTACGATGAGAGAGAAGCTCGAAAAAGTGGGTCTGCCGATTCTGTCTGTCTGTCTGTCTGTCTGTCTGTCTGTCTGTCTGTCGGTCTGTCTGTCTGTCTGTCTGTGTGTATGTACGCTGGACTGCAGCCTAAACGGCTGGACCGATTTGCTTCAAACTTCATATCTGAGTTCTGTAGGGTCGCAATTCGAGGCGAAATCGGAATTTTTGTTCTAGCCCTGTTATTAACGGTACTTTACTTAAGGCCAATTTCACAAAAAGACAATTTTCTCGAAAACGGCTCTAACGATTTTGATTAAATTTCATATTCGAGTTAGTCTAGACAAATGCTATAAGATGGCGTACCACGTTTTTGGCTAAAAATACGTATAACGGTACTTTTCTTATTAACTGATTTTAGAAACATGGCTATTTCTCTGCTAAAACTCAATGGATTTTTATCAAAATCGAAATGTGGGCAGGATTAAATGTTTAATAAAATGTGGCATTTAAACTTATGCAAAATTTTTAAAAATATTTTTTCCAATTTTTTTTTTATTAAAATTGATGCATTTTTAACTAACAGCATATAGGTGCAAGTACGTACGACCCAGTCGTGCACATTTTTTAGATCAT